>CM064578.1:16680296-17280296 GCA_032716605.1 Paralithodes platypus
GTGGTTTGTGGATGTGTTGGGGGATGTGAGGGGGGGGGGGGTGGGGGGGGTTGGGTGGGGTTGAAAAAAAAAAAGTAAAAGAGAGAAAAAAACAGAAGCAAGAAAGAAAAAAGAGGGAAGGAGAAAAAAAAAAGAAAACAAAAGAAAAATACAAAAAAGAGAAAAATAAAGCGAAAACAAAAGAAAAAATTGTTAGACGAGAAACAAAAAGAGAAGAAAGAAAAAAAAAAAAAGAAAGAAAGGAGAAAAAAAAAAGGGGATCGGAAGGTGGCTAAGTTATCACTAGGCTGACGGGGGTCCCCCCCCCCCCGGGCTGGCACAAAATGTTACGGCATGGCGCAAAACAATGCGGACGCCATGTGGCATCAACTGGTATTTGTGGGCATTAACCGCCTTAATTATGGCGGCGAGCAACATAAGTCGAGTTACAAAAACAGCTGGACATATGTGGCGGGCGCTCGACTAGGTCAGCGTGGCAATTTCAGGCCAAGTAAATGTGGCTGAGTTAGAGAGGAGTTACAACGATGTGGCAGGAGGGACTAGGCGAGCGTATGACTGCTTCCAGACGTCATCGCTGGCAGGCGTCTAACTACGCTGTGACACAAATCTTCATCGCTCTCCTCCTCCCTCTCTCACTCGCCCGCTAGCATAACTGTCAATTATGTACCTGAAATGTATCGAATTACCTGCTTTTGCACATGCATGGCTGTTGGTTCACGGTTATTGCAAAGAAAAAGCTACTCGCATCATTAAAAGGATCGTTATGGTGTCATTCGACAGCTCTGTTTATGCCCTTTCCAGGGATAGGTAGCTTGTTTTTTACGTTCTGGGTGGCTTATTTAGGCATGAAAATGATCATCGTAAACAGCCCTATTTTGGGCTAAAAACAAAACGCCTCCGGCTGTGTGGGGGCGGAAAAAAGAATGAGAATACTAATCATAATAACCCGCATAGGCCTCAGTAAGGTGGTTAAAAAAAGACACGACTATGACACTCATATGTTGCTTCACCCTGGGTTTTATAGGTCTTTTATAGTGTACATTTGAGGTTAACCGAAGTCAATAGCCGAAAATCGATTATAATGAGGACAAATGAGAACTGGGATTAAATTATTAGTGGAATTCATTAGTAATATTCAAAGAGGGGAAAAATAAACTACTGGGTGATCGCATGATTGCGTCAAGGGGGGTTGTGTGCCACACACCGCGCCAGTAAACGATGCGTATATGTGTCCGTGTGTTCGCCACTCATGCAATTCGGATAGGGTACCTATACCGAGGCGCCTTTAAGTCTAGTTATTGAACTAGGCTTCATCCCAATCCCCCTTCGCCACACCCCAGGTCACAACAGCCTGCTCCTTGATTCCCCTCATCCCACAAGTACCCTGTCTTCCACAAATTATCAACATCTCATAAACCCCTCAAATAACTGCCCTCTCCTATAATGTAAAGCAACACACTCATTGGGCCACCACACTCCTTTATCAGTGAGTGACTGAGTGGAATATATGTGACCTATGAGCTCAGCCTGACCCATAAAACCTACCAATATAGGACACACAGCAAAAAAAAAAAAAACAGGCATGACATACGCACACTTCAGGAGTCTCTGTACTGACGGCGATTTTCCGGGCTCAAAGCATGAATGGCAGAGCCTAAAGGCATTTGTAGAAGTGCTCGGGTGTAAAGATGAAGAGTGTATGTATGCTGCACCCAGAAAACCCACATGGAGGATCGTGTGGTGCGAAGTGGGGATAGTTGGAAAAAACAAGATACATAAATTATGCCGGAGTCTACTGGTAAGGGGGATGAATCTGGAAAAAGCGAAGGAGGGAGAGGAGTGAAGTATTCAGTCTGGTATCTGAAGCGGTGGAGGTAGAGAGTGTGATTGAAAATAGAATAAAATGGGAAGATTGATTGTACAGAAATTAAAAAGTATAGTGAACGAATTATGAATGGTGATATCAGGCATATCCCCTCACAGGTTGGTTTTACGGCATAGCTGCAGAAAGAGGTTCTTCTGGGACTGAACGCTGATCAGTGTCGTTTTCCAGCCCTCGGTCGGAGTATGATATTAGCAAGTAGATAGGTGGAGACCATGAATAGGCATGTGGGAGCATGTGGTGGAATGGGTACAAAGGGTTGTGCATGTGTAGAAAAGGGGCCCAACAGAAAAAGAAATCTAATAAAGCGAATATATGCTAGGAGTCCTGTGTTGGCAGGCTCAACATGGTTGTGTGTAGCTGTAACTAAAGTTAAAGAATAAGCCGGAATTCATTTGATCACGTACAGTTCTGGGGGAACTAGTAGCCAGATAGATTACGTTCTTGGTGAACAGGGAAAACGGAAAGTTTGTTTGGGGAAGTAAATACTTCATTCCAAGCAAAGAAATGTATCTGCCCAACATAACGCTATTCTGTGATTTTGAGCTTGTCGGCGAGATCCTGTGCGCAAGGAAGGATATATATGCGCCAAAAGGAAAAGTAGGGTTGTTTAATAGAATCTGAATACAGGGATAGATTTGGTCAGGCGCAGCTGGTAGGTCAAATGGTTAGGAATTAATAGGGGACGCTAAGGCTGCTCGTCGGTGTCAGGCTTTTTCTTTAGGGCAATATAAGGGGACTGTCACATCTAACATCCAATTCTGTACACGCAATTTCTTCAAGCCAGAATGTCCGTCGCTACTCTCCGTTTTTGTTTTGACAGAGAGGCTCAAGTAAGCATCCACACGGGAGGTCTGACTTTCTGACAGCGTCTAGATTTAATTTTCCAGGTTATCAACTGCTCCAAAATTTCAGACCTAAAGGAGGTGTATGTTGCTTCGCAAAATCTGAAATTGCCCTGGAGGAGGTTACTAGTTTCAATTGTCCCTATTTTGATTATTCTATATACAAATTAATTTCTGCTGGTAAATTTAAATACATATGTTGCATCTACCGTTCCCCAAATACTCCTCCAGAGCAAAGTCTTTTTGATTCTCTGTCCTCACAACTCAGTGTCCTCAACTTAAATGCTTCTTCTGAAATCACTGTGTTGGGTGATTTTAATGTCCATAATGTTGAATGGCTCACTCATTCAGCCAGGACTGATGATGCTGGTCTTGAATGTGAGCTATTTGCAGACTCATTTTAATCTCACTCAACTAGTCAACCAACCCACCCATGTACCAGATAATCCAAATCATAATTCCCACCTACTGGACTTATTTTTAACAACCAATTCAGAAAATTATGATGTTACAGTGAGGTCCCGCTGGATCTTCTGATCACTGTCTGATACAGGCCACCTGTCTATCACCTACCACACCTTCCCACTCTGAACCTGTTTTGGTGACTAAATGGCATTACGATAGGGCAGACTGGGAGGGTCTTCAAGGTTTCTTTATTGATATTCCCTGGACCTCTTTCTTTTCTAATGATGCACACTCCACCTTGAGCCACATACAAGATTTTATAAAAATTGGAATGGACACTTTTATTCCTCATCAAAAGTACAGTAAAAGATCTAATTCACCTAAATGGTTTGACCATAATTGTGCTAGAGTAACTGAACAAAAAGCAATAGCCTACAATGCATACACAAGATCAAAAACACATGAAGCCTTCAATTACTTTAGAAACATCAGAAATCATGCCAAAACTGTGTTAACCCTAACTAAATCAAACTTTCTCCACAAGCAGGCAAATAAATTTCTAAATAATCCAAATGATAACAACATATTTTGGTCTACTCTTAACTCATTTAAATCCAACTTCACTCCTGCTTCATCCATACCACCATTAAAATCTCCGACTGGCAATCTTGTAAGTGACCCACGAGGTAAAGATAACCTTCTTGCGGATATTTCTCCACCAACTCAACCTTAGATGAAATAAATCACGATGTCCCTGTACTTAATTTTAATTCGCCTGAAATTCCCTCACTTAAGATCCACACCAGCCATGTCAAAAAAGAGCTATTTTGCAGAATCTCTCAGTAGATAAGGCTCCTGGTCCAGATGAAATTCCTCCAATAGTACTTAAGAATTGCTCCTTGGTGCTCGCTCCTGTATTGGCAAAATTTCCGTCTGTGTACTCATACCTCATGCTTCCCAGTACCCTGGAAAGAAGCAAACATCCATCCAGTTCCTAAAAAAGGTGCCTCTTCAGATCCATCAAACTACAGACCAATAGCTATAACTTCCACTCTTGGTAAAATCTTTTAAATTATATTAAATAATCACATAATTAAGCATCTTTAGAATAATAAATTAATCAGTGATAGGCAATATGGTTTTCGACGATGTCGATCAACTTTAGACATGCTTTGCCTTCTTACGCATCAAATCAACCAAGCTACAGACCAACATGGTGAAACACATACAATAGCACTGGATATATCAAAGGCATTTGATAGAGTCTGGCATCAATCCTTATTGTCGAAGATGTCACACTACGGCCTTGCATCATTATTTCCACTAATTTCTTCTTATCTTCATAACAGAAAAATATGTGTAATGGTAGATGCCTTTATTCTCAATTTCACTCAATAAATGCTGGTGTTCCCCAGGGATCAGTTTTGGCCCCAATTCTGTTCCTCATTCATATCAATGATCTCATATCTACCACTCATAATCCAATACATTCCTACGCAGATGACTCAACACTCCACAGTTCCTTCACATTTACCAATTCTTTCACCCAACCCGATCTTATAAATTCAAAAATAAAACACTGCAATTTCTCTGAACCAGGACCTTTCTAGAATTAATGGATGGGGACAAAGAATCTAGTTTCCTTTAATGCACAGAAAAACAAGTACATTCAATTTTCTAACCGACAGAATCTCACTGACTCCCATATATTTTTTAATGATGTAAATATTCCCACTTCCCCTAGTATTGACATTCTCGGTATAACATTAACTACTAACTTGAGCTGGACACATTTTGTTAGAAGCATTGCTAAGAATGCCTCTAAAAAACTGGTGCTCCTGTACAGAGTTCGAGAATTCTTCACTGGCGAGCAGTTGGCCGTGATATATAAAAGTCATGTGCGTTCTCAGATGGATTACTGTTCACCTCTGTGGGGTGGAAGTGGAGTGGTTGCATTGAGGCAGTTGGACAAAATTCAAATTAAAGCTATTAGATTAATCAATAACCCTGCAATCACACAGGACCTTCCTACATTATCCATACGAAGAAACGTTGCATCCCTTGCATTATTCTACAGATATTTTCACAGGCATTGTTCCGAGGAACTTGCTTCCATTGTGCCGCCTCTCCACATCTTTCCCCGTAGAACTAGGGCAGCTGAGAGCGCCCATGAATTTACACTTTCTCCTCCACAATGCAGAACTTCTGCTTATCAGAATTCATTTATCCCCAGAGCTACTACTCTTTGGAATTCACTTCCCTCGAATTGCTTTCCACAAACTTACAATCTACAAATGTTTAAATCCAGTTGTTACAAACATTTTATGAATGGAGGATGCCTTTAGGCACATGGACCTTTTTTATTTATCTGTGTTTTTCCTTCCTCCTTTCATTGTATCTTTAAAAAAAAAAAAAAAAAAAAAAAAAATGTAAACAGTCAATGGAACTTCCTTGAACGTAGCCTTCTTGCTACCATTGACAAATTATGTTATAAATCTAAGGTTCCCCCCAGGCATAAGACTTCCCATTGGTGGAATGACTCCGTTGGAAATGCAATAAAGGAGAAAAGATGTTTCAAAGCATGGAAGAAAGGAAGCAGCAAGGAGAAATATCTGGTAGCTAAGCGAATTGAAAAAAACAAAATTATAAAAGGCAAAGAAAATTACACACAACTTGGTCATAAACCGAGTAACACAGACAATCCAATGGCATCTTAAACTTAGCTAGGCGAGTTAAGGATGACAGTAGAGACATAGTAGTAGAAAAGTATGTCGGGAATGATAATGGGACAATTGTTTACGCTGACAACAAAAATATGAGATACTTGGAAGGCAGCCTATACTATAACGGATTGCTCAACATGGAGTTTGAGTTAATAATATAAGAGAGGACCAGGTGCCAAAAGAAAAGTAGTTATACTCTGTTTATTTTCAACTGATGGTAAACTGCAAAAGTTCTCATCAAGATGTCTCTGTTATTGTGAAGGCTTGGTAGTGAAATAGGGTGCTAATTATATAAATTTGGTATTAATATGATGCAAGGACACAGTAGTTTCATATTTTTCCATTAAGTATCGATAAATTCGCTGCTAAGGGATTCAATTTATCGTCACCTCAAAAGAAACAGAGTATAGTTTGTTGTACATCTGTATGGACTAATAAATATGCATAAATCATTATAAATTAAACAAGAATAATTTCCAAATCAATTACCCTTGTGAAAAACACTAACCAAACTTTGTGGGCCATTTTCTAAAAATGCAAAATACCATACAGTAATTTGATTGCCATCAGCTTAGAAACTACTGGTCATACAATGATGATTCATATATCATTGGAAAGCTTATAAATAATATTTATAAAACAATCGCATTATAAACTCTTATTTCCCCCCATTTTGACACAGCACTTCCTCAAATTCTGGAAATTTTGTACAAAAAATCACCTAAGTTTCTAATCGCCTAATTCCAAAACTAGATAGGCTACTGTACAATATACAGTATATATATATATAAAAACTATGGAGATTAAATTAACACTCAAGCCGCGGGACACGACAATAGTCGAGTGAGAGAACCATGGCCTATTCAGTGGGACCCGACAATATACGGGTGGGATTTTGAGCACATTATCGGCTCTGGTCCACGCGTTGGGAGGACCGCAGGCGGGCTCTGACCGTTCAGCGTGGGCCTAGTCCCACCACTGACATCCCCACCACACTTCTACACATCCCTAACCTTGCGAGACAGGGTAAAAACTGAGGAAATTACTGTATTTTAGGGGTTTTGCACTCGTGTTGCAAACATCATTGCAAGATAACCCGTGGTCGTAGAAGGATGATTCAGGTGTCATTGGAAAGCTCTACTATCGCCCTTTCGCGGATACATAATTGTATTACGCTCTGGCTCTTGTTTATGCATAAAAAAGAGCATGGAATTAAGCTCGTTTAGGGTAAATATGCCCGCCACACAGGTAGTATAAATCTCAAATATCCCCGTTCGTAAGGGGTTATAGAAACACCTTTTGTAAGTTACTACTATGGGTTTCAGAGGCCGTGTTACATCGTTTTTTCGGGAATATCTTATGAACAAACAGTTGGATCAGAATGATATTTTGCCACAACTTGTTTCACACCGTGCCCTAATTTTTGTTAATATTGTGCATTACCAAAAGTGGATAATTAAGTAACTTGTCCCTGTGTCATGAGGTTAAAGTCACACCTGAATGACTAGGAAACAGACAAGGCTACCGTGGCGTACCTGTGAAACCACCAAACCATTATTGCTCCTCCATCAAACACGGTTGTTATCAGCCACCAACCAACCCTATTATCGTCTTTATATTCAAGTTATCTGTCAATATCAAATATAAATATACAAAAATACATATTTTGTGTATATTTATATTTGATAGTGACAGATAACTTGGAATATAACGACGATAATAGGGTTGGGTGGCTGATAACTACCGTATTTGATGGAGGAGTAATAATGGTTTGGTGGTTTCACAGGAGAGCCACAGTAGCCTTGTCCGTTTCCTAGTCATTCAGATGTGACTTTAACCTCATGACACAGGGACAAGTGGCTTAATTATCCACTTTTGGTAAATGCACAATATTAAAAAAAATTAGGCCACACGGTGTGAAACAAGGTGTGGCAAAATATCCTACTGATCCAACTGTTTCGTGTATCATAAGTTATTCCCGAAAAACGATGTACCGGTAACACGGCCTCTGAAACCCATAGTACAATACAAAAATACACAAATATAGGGTACAGTATTTTGTTAGAGATGAATTTTTAAAAATGGTATAATTTTTACCTGATTTTGTCCCCCCCCAAACAAAAAAAGGAGAAAAAGAATGACGGGCATCATCTTTCATAGTCCCCCTATCAATGTGCCAAATTTCATTCAAATCAGACTAAGTTCACCAACACCATCCGGAGTAAATATTGGGCAATCCCCGTAACCCACATTACCCCAGTGCCGCAGCGTATGCGTCGAAATGTATGTAACGCTAAACCCCAGCGACTCATAAGGTGCGTCGCGGTCTATTACTCCGGTCCTATGGCACCTAGAGGGCTCAGATTTGTATGGGAACTGCGTAAGTATGCCACGCAACTATGCCGATGGTTGAATACCCTCAAAGTCCAACCGCGTGCGTGTGAGCGCGCAAAAACGTGTTTTTGCATGTTTTTGCGTACCCATTTCTCCATGTTAATTCAGACTTTCGGGCGCCCCTTTAGGATCCCTTAATGACCTAGGGGACCGTTTATTTGCTGTTTTTCATTCATTTCTAATCCATTCCAGGTGTTTTATGAAAAAGAAAAAAAATTGACAACCTGCTGGGCCTGGAGTGTCCATTTATATTATATTGCCTGGGGCTCAGTGGGTTAACAGTAAATATAGATAAAACCTAGGTCTTACATAATAGATTATGGCTAGAAAAAGTAGAAAAAAGTGGTGTATACCCATGCACAGTATGCAATAAGAGGTGGATGCGAACTCAATTCAGTGAAGCGTTTGCCTCTTCTGAGTACACCACGGGAAGAAGCACTGCACTAGAATAAAGGGACCTCTAGTCGTCTACCGAGGAAGAAGCCCGATGTTGAAACATTTTTATGCATATTATACTAAGGTGAGCTTGTGATCAATGTGTGGGGCCAAACTGCAAGATAGGATATCTAGTGAAGACCTGAGGAGATGGTTAGGTATCAAGAGTATCAGTGATGAAATGCATATACTAGTAGGCTTGGATGTGTGGAGAGGATGGATGAACTAAGTTGGGTGAAAAAATTAATGTGGAGGGAGCTGCACCATGGGGCAAACCAAGAAAGACGTGGGATCAGAACTTATGACAGCTCAGAACAGGGCTCTCTAAAGCACTGCCATTAGGACATGTGACCGGAACCGCAGTCTGTGGTGAGCACTTGGTCTTTAAATTTATGTATGTATGTAGGCTAAGTAAATGGACGAGTCTTCATAATGGGTGAGTATCAGAGTGGGTTTCAATTCTTATCTTCATTTTAAATATGAGCAACAATATTATAAGAGTGCGAAGGCAGCATGGGCAAGGATGTACATCGCCAGCTTGTTTACTTTCAAGACTCATATTCGCCCTGTAGTTCCTGATTTGCGTCACTCAAGATATACCTAGGACACGTTATATGAAGGTAGTTCGGACAGGGGAAATTATAGGGGTTTGAAAATGCTCGATCAAGTCCTGAAAATCAGCAAAGGGTCTTTAAATGCATGATCAGGAAAATGTTTGCCATCAGCGACATGCAGTTTGGATATATGCCATTATGTATCACAACTGATGCAACCTTTATTCTTAGGCAACTGCAAGAGAGGTTCTTAAATAATAACAGGGAGTTATACCTATTTTTTGTAGATCTGGAGAAGGCCTTTGACTGGGTGCCAAGGGAAGTAATGCAGTGGGCTATGAGAAAACTAGGAGTAGAAGAGTGATTGGTGCATAAGATAATAAGAATGTATGAAGGGTCACGGGTAGCAGTTAGAGTGAATGGGGTCCTGAGCGAAGAGTTCCCAGGGAAAGGTGGAGTCCATCAAGGTTTAGTGCTGAGCCCATTATTGTTTGTTTTGGTCCTGGAGGCTTGGAGGCTCTGTCAAGGGAGTTTAGGACAGGACTCCCATTGGAGTTTTTACATGCAGATGGCCTAGTTCTTATCGATGATAGTGCGCAGGAAGCTGAGGCAAAGTTCAAAATATGGAGGGAGGGTATGGCAAACAAGGGTCTAAGAGTTATCATAGATAAAAACAAAGGTCATGATTAGTGGAGTAGGGCATGGAACTATGGAAAGAAGCACCGACTAGGCTATCCATGCACACTATGTGGGAAGGGGGTGGGAAGTAACTCAATTCAATGTTGCATCTGTAGTGACTGAGTAGGCTACACAAGAGATGTAGTGTATCTAGAGCACCTTTGACAAAAATCATAGACTTTGAATGTGCAGTGTGCAAGGGAGAACTTGTGTTAAATTACCCGCCTGTTAGTGTTGATTTCGACATTGTAACGCTGAAGTGTGTGAACACATTCTGCTATTTGGGCGATACGGTTTCTGCCAGAGGTGGCACTGAAGCTGGCTCCATTGCTATTCAAAAGTGGCTGGGGGAAGTTTAGAGAGCTGTTGCCACTTCTGACCATGAGAAGACTCCCACTTCACCTTAAAGGGAAGGTGTATACCTCGAGTGTTAGGAGTGTGATGACCTATGCCTCGGAGACATGGCCGGTTAAAGCCGAGGATATCAATAGAATGGAACAGAATGAGAAGAGAATGGTGAGATAGATATATGGGTTAACCTCAGGGATGGGGTATCAAGTGAGGAATTAAGAGGGTGTCGGAGTGTCAGTGAAGTGATGCGCAAGAGCCGACTTGGTTGGTTTGGACACATGGATAGAATGGATGATCAGAACTGGGTGAAGATAATTATGCCGGACTGTGAACGTGGGGGAAGCTGCGCGTAGGGGTAGACCTAGAATGACGTGGGATCAGGTACTCCGGTCCGATCTCAAAATATTGAACTTGACAACAGAAGCACCCCTTGACAGGGCCGCCTGGAAAGCCGCCATTTAGGATGTGAAACTATAATCACATTCTTTGGGGACAAAACGATCTTTAAATTTGTATGTGCTTATATGTATCTATATCCACACCATACTGCTCTCGTACTTCCTCAATCATCTCTCTATCCCCCCCATGTAACTCTGCACACACTTCTCAAGTTCGGTACAGTAACTCATTTTCACCCCTCTCTCTTGGTATGTCTCTCCAACAACGTCCATGCTTCACTCCCGTACGTCAATCTCGGGATTACCACACTATCATGCAAGGACTTCTTTACTTCCATGTTGACCACTCTATTTCTTGTAACTGCTTTCAACGTTCCTACAAGCCTCTTCCCCTGTCACACCCTCTCCCACACTTTTTCATCCATACTCAACATACTGTACTGCCAAAATGACCTGACATTCTCCATAGCCTGACCATTAACCTCACATCACACTCTGTGACTGCACCCCTTTCAAAGACCACAACCTTACTCTTCCCCGCATTTACCTTCATATTGCATTTTTCACACACTGCTCAAAACATATATATCTGACCCTGCATCTCCCATTCACTATCGCTCATAAGAACTGTATCGTCAGCAAACAACAATACAGGCAACATTTCCTTCCCTTATCAGTAGTACACCAACAACCACTGCTCTTCCTTGTATTTCTTTCATGAATCCAGCCATATATATATATTGAATGACCAATGGGACATCACACACCCTTGCTTGAATGGGAGATGGGCGTATGAAGTTGCTTATTGTTTTTTGTTTTATTATTATTTTGGAGTTTCCTCCCTAGACCTCCATCCAGCTGTAAGAAACACCCATTAGACCCCCCTTCAAGATAAATTTGTACATTTATTGGTATAAAAATGTCCCAGCCGTTACTCTTAAAATGACAGGCTCGTTATCGCTCGCCCGGATAAATTTGATACCAGTACCTAAATTGCACGAAAGGTCTTAATATTGACAAAGAAATGGGGCGTAAGTCTTAAAATTTCCAAACCAATGGGCCGAATGTCTTAAATTCTAAAATCCAATGGAGCTAAACATGAGGGAGAAGGGGGGCCAGAAAAAACCTACCCATTTCTCCATTCTCGCTTCACTCTCTCGATCACTATCCTACTGTACGGTACATCTTCCCTACTACGCTTAGAAGACATATTCCCCGGTGATTACCACACACTCCTCATTCTCTTTTAACCGGTAGGCCTACCCTTATACAAGGGGACTATTATGCCTGTCTTCCAGTCATCAGGTGCACTCCTTCTCCCATACTAGTTTACACAATGTCCATACCCATTCAATCACTAATTCACCACCATACCTCACCTTTCCTCCACACACTCCATAAATTCTGCTTTCCCACATCTTCACTCTTTACAAGGCTACACACACTTCTGACCTGATCCCCACCTCCTCTTCCATACTTTAATGGATCTAGTATATACAGGTACTGGTACATTTAGCACTAAAAAATCTTCTGATATCCAAGTCTACTTAAGAAAATGTTGGGTGTTTCTTTACTCTATTTAGATACAAGAAAGTAGGCTATATACTGTAAAGTATATTTTTAAAATGAAAATGAAATTTGTTCTCGTAATACCATTTCTATTTAGCTAGTCGGCTGCCTAGCTCAGTTAATAACGACCCATCCTACCACTCAGCTGACTAAGGTTCAATCCTTGCTCAGGTTGACAACATTTTCTGATATAGCCGCTGGTTAAAATGTTTGAGCAAGTCCTGCAAGGAAAAATCTCATAATTTATGGAACCAACGAGCTACACAATAATGGTCAGCATGGTTTCAGAGTGAAAAGATTGTCATGACTCTCACAACTGCTTGAACATTATGACAAAATTCCCTAGAAGAAAAGTAACACATGCATGTCATAGAGGCCTACCGATACACGGATTTTGCAAAGGCATTAACAATATGGTCAATTTTGGCAAGAATGTAGTTACAGTACTGGGTGTACCGCCCGCCTTATTTACAATATGCGGACGCTCATGATCATGTTCCCGTCTATTTTGACTACCGTGGGATACAATAGGCCTAATAGGTTGAGGGGGGGGGGCTTTGCCCCCATCACCCCCCATGACTTCTTGTCATCATCATATATATTGCCAGTAGGGGGCAAATAACAGAAACAAATAGACGGGAACTTAACCACGAGCGATCGACCTATGTAAACATGACGACCGTTTGTTTGACCGTACACCACATATTACATCCTTCCCTAAATATTTACCGTGTGACAGCCAAGAGTTTAAGCATTTACTTTTATACGGTATTATATATTTTCTTTATTTTTTTCATTGATAGGCTATATTGTTGTTTCACAGCAAGGAATTATGTATTTATCCATTATTCAACAATCTATAGGATAATCACCCCCCCCCCCCATCCCCTCCCCTGGGCCCCTAGTGGGAAGGGCTATGAAGATCAGGGAAAATGGAGAGTTAAAGAAGATAAAAATGGAAAAATCTGGTAATTCTTTAGAACAACAACTCCTGTTTTTCTAGGTATTTTATTTTTTATTTGTTTTTCATTTTAAGGGTTTATTATGGTGTATTAATTGTT
Source organism: Paralithodes platypus (assembly GCA_032716605.1). Lineage (NCBI taxonomy): Eukaryota > Metazoa > Arthropoda > Malacostraca > Decapoda > Lithodidae > Paralithodes > Paralithodes platypus. The sequence continues at coordinate 16,693,592 of CM064578.1, forward strand.
AGTAAGTGAGGAAAGCATTATTATTGCCATTTTCATTGTTGTTGGTGTTCCCTAAGCTGCCTGGCCGAACAGCCCCGAGTCCCTAAGGAAGGCCATGACCACGGTCAGGCTTTCCCACAGAGCTCTCAAGGAGTGTAGATTGTATTGTCGGTGTAAGTGATTGTGTGAAATGCAGTCTTCTATGATGTGTTTAATGGTATGGGGTGCTGTGCTACATCCCGGGCAGGTGTCGTCGACGGAGTCATCCAGTCTCTTCTGATAGCTCAGAAGAGCTGGATGGTGTCCGCATCTCAGCCTGGCCAGGTGGACTCTGTCCTCGCGAGGAAGAGAGTATTCAGAAGGATGGATTTCGGGAGGTCGTGCCTGCAGCTGCGTGTTGTCTATGAGTGATTGGATGGAACGGCGAGAGATATGAGTATGGATGTGCTTCTGGATGCTGGTTTGGGGTGGGCAAAGAGGGAGAGAAGACAGTATTTGTGTATGATACCGTGTGATGGGTGTTGTTTTGATATTTCTTGGTGTCTGTGGGTGTGTTGCGATGTAGTGTAGTGGGTAGTGTTGTTTCGTGGAGGCTGCTGCCAGGAATTGATGGCCTCTCATGTCCAGATGGTCTTTGACTTTGAGGACTTTGGTTTCTTGATGTACAGTACCGTAGGTGATCTGTAGGTGTAGTAGCTGTGCAGCCTGTGATGATTTTTAGGGCTTTATTTTGAATAGTCTGTAAGGTCTTATGATGTGCTTTAGCTAGGTTAGAAGCCCAGGCCGGGCTTATGTTTTCCATCACTGATCTTATGTATTGTTTGTAAACTGTGGTGGTGGTTTCTTTGTTGTGTCTAAATTGTGTGTGGGCAAGTGACCTGAGGGTGTTAAATCTGGGTGTCAGTGTCAGTTTCTTTTTCATGTTTGAGGTGTGCCGTTTGAATGTCATTAGAGTATCATATGTTACTCCTTGGATTTTGGGTGAGTGTATGTGTGTTGAGGGTGTGTTGTTTATGGTGAGGTTCGGGGTGTATTTGTGTTCTGCTGTCCAGCTTGTGAGGAGGGTTGCGGTGGATTTGGCTGGGGCTAAATTGAGCCTGTTTGTAGTGCACCAGTCATGTAATGTGTTGAGATAGGGCTGAAGGAGACGTTTTGCTGTGTCGAGGTCTTGGTGTGTGCATGTGGGTGTTATGTCATCTGCATAGGAGGCTATGATTATTTGGTGTGTATTGGGGTCCTAGAGTGGCGGCGTCTACGCCGTGGGACAACCTCCCGGAGCTGCCGACCATGGATGGCTGCCTACCCTCCCGGCCGGGGACAAGATCACCGACCAGTGGAGGACAGCCGGCTGCCGACCGTGAGGAGCAGTTTCCGGGAACCAAACTGCCACAACAAACCCCTGCCCCCTCCCTGGGGGCACGAGTCCTAGGAGCGGCTTCGGTCGTGCCGGGCAACTACCATTTTCATTGTTAATTGCAATTCCGATACCCCAACAATTTAGGGGATAGTTTGGGAATGCAGGGTTTTGGATGGGTGAATAAATAGGGGAAGGATATAGTATCCGGGCATACAGTCGTCTTGTTTATGGAAGTTGTGTGCTTGCGGTTACATTTCAGTCTATTTTGACTACTATATTTATCTGTTACTTGCCTCCTGCTGGCAATATAGGCTTGTATTGAGTATTGTTCACATGTGTGGGGAGGATCCTCTCACACAGCTCTCCTAGACAAAGTTGAAAGGAAGGCCTTTCGTATCATTAACTCCCGTCCACTCACCAACTCTCTGCAATCTCTCTCTCTCCGCCGCAATGTTACATCTCTCTCGCTATTCTATCGCTACTATAATAATCAGTGTTCCTCAGATCTTTCCCAGTGCATACCACGTACGTAGGGCCAGTGGTCCCGTCTTGCAACTCATCCCACCCTACTCTTTGCAACTCTCTAACAAGAGTTGAAACGTTACTCTCAGAACTCAACAGCTGAGCTCTGGAACTTCTCCGAATCAGTCTTCCTCTTTCCTATGACTTAATTGCTTCAAACTCAGTGTGTCCAGCATTTTGGCTCGATCGAGATTTTTGGCCCTGTCACTCTTTCAACTATGGGGGAGGCACTCGCTATAGGCAATTCTGCCTTTTGCCTCCCTCAATCACATAGAACAAAAAAATATGATGAGTCTTTACAAGGATTTTTAGCCTGAACCTTGTATCTCCTGAGTTTATTAGGGCCTTTAGTGCATTCAGTGATAAGGACATTGGGCCTGGTGGTAATGATAAAGGAATTAAATGCCCAGGACTATCAAAACAGCAAAGGCCGGTCAAGCCTACCGACGGCGCGCCGTGTCGGACAAAGCAGCGAAATTATGCTGATCAGTTAGGTTAGGCTATACTGTATATGACTGATTTCAAATAATATATGTGTGGTAAGTAATCTCCTCATAATACTTTAATTAATTTCACTGGGGGTGTGGTGGTGAGATTAATAAAAATAATATTATTAGTAGGTTTAGGGATATTTCTTCGAGAGGCCGGTCTATATGATCTGTGCCCCATGAATATTCTTTCCTCTCACTTAAACAGTAGGCTACCATAGTGCGGTTGGGAATATGAACATGATTAGATTAATATACAGTATTCGAGAATGGATAATAAGTCGTAGGCGTGTGCATAAACCTTTAACCGTCCTGGTGGTGTAATGGTTAAGGTGGCAAAAATATGTGTGTGATAACCCGGGTTCGAATCCCGGTGAATCATATATACTTTAATTAATTTCACTGGGGGTGTGGTGGTGAGATTAATAAAAATAATATTATTAGTAGGTTTAGGGATATTTCTTCGAGAGGCCGGTCTATATGATCTGTGCCCCATGAATATTCTTTCCTCTCACTTAAACAGTAGGCTACCATAGTGCGGTTGGGAATATGAACATGATTAGATTAATATCCAGTATTCGAGAATGGATAATAAGTCGTAGGCGTGTGCATAAACCTTTAACCGTCCTGGTGGTGTAATGTTTAAGGTGGCAAAAATATGTGTGTGATAACCCGGGTTCGAATCCCGGTGAATCATATATACTTTAATTAATTTCACTGGGGGTGTGGTGGTGAGATTAATAAAAATAATATGCATTGATAAGAATTCTCCTTAGATAATATGTATTTATTGGATGTATTTGGGGGGAAATGGGGGTCCAAGAAGGGTGAGCCTGGTACAACCTAAGTCGATTTCCCAATGAAACCTATGTTAAATAGTACCCACGTAATTGCGGAAGGGGCCCGGTACGACCTAGGCGCGAATACCGGGCGTGCACTGTAAGCCGTACGCTTGTGCATACGTTCGTCTAATTTGAATTCTGTTTTTGTTTTTGTTTTTTTGCCCAATAATTATATGGAAAAGGCTCACCGCTTTACCGGGTACCGGTATTATAAATAATTTATTAGGGTCAATGCAGGTTTATGAAATTATTTTACTGTACTCATGTCATGTATATCTAACTGTGGGAAAATGATTTTGATCACATATATATAAGCCGATATTATTGGAAAAAACGAGAAGTCCCATAACTTTCAGAGCTCCCTCGGACGTCCTCGCTGTTTACAAACCTCTATATTATGGAGTATAATTTATATTTACCCCCTGCTGGCAACATAGATGATGATTTCAATAAGTCATGAGCGGATGACCCTCAAACAATCTTGTATCCCACGTTGGAATTACAACAAAAAACAATGAAAATACTGATTGCTCAAAATCTGGAGGAAAACACATGAAAAATAAGGATGCGAGCCTTTTCCCTATAATTACCTTTACCCCTGCTGGCAATGTTTATGATGATGACAATATGTCATGGGGGGAATGGGAGAAAAGCCGCCCCTCAACCGATAATTGTATTCCACAGCAATCAAAATAAACGCGAACGTGATCACGAGCGTACTAGTACCGGTAACATAAACAAAGTGGGTGATACGCCTGAATATTACATCCTTACCCTTTGCTCACCTCATCCTCCCATGACTTTTTGAAATTCTTATCTATGTTGGCTATACTGGGCCAAAACCTTATTTTCACAACTGAACCTATTGCTGGCTAATACAGTTACAGTACTCACATCCAATGGTTCTCTTTTTCCCACTTTTTCGGTAAGGGTTGTGTTAGTGCGCGTACCATCCGATATGTTTACATAAGGCGCATGCTCGCAGCTACATTCGCGTCTAATTTGAATGCCTTTTTTTATGAAATTATTCCATGACTAATTGTTATTTGCTTCCTGCTGGCAATATATACGATGATGACAAAAAATCATAGGGGGTTAGGGTGGCTCAACCCATTATTGTATCCCACGGCCAGCTACTATTTGCCCAACAGCTGGCCGTGGGATACAATAATGGGTTGATCTCAGCCCCCATGGCTTATTGTCATCATAATATAGGCCTAGGCCTATATTGCCAGCAGGAAGCAAGTATCAGCTGGCCTTGGAATAATTTAATACAAAAATTAAGTCAAATTACACCAATAATACGCCAAACCTTTGTGTGACGTCAGAGTACCATCGGATGTGAGTACTGTAACTGTATTAGCCAGCAATAGGTTCAGTTGTGAAAATAAGGTTTTGGCCCAGTATTGGCAACATAGATAAGAATTTCAAAAAGTCATGGGAGGATGAGGTGAGCAAAGGGTAAGGATGTAATGTTCAGGCGTATCACCCGCTTTGTTTATGTTACCGGTACTAGTACGCTTGTGATCACAGTCACATTTATTTTGACTGCCATGGAATACAATTATAGGTTTAGGGGGGTCTTTTCATTGACCCTAATAAATTATTTATAATACCTGGTAAGGCGGCGAGCCTTTTCCAAATTAGACTATCAGGGCAAATAAAAAATCAAAAAAATCAAACAAGACTTACTTAAACAAGACGACTGTATGCCCGGATACTATATCCTTCCCCTATTTTGTCCCTCATCCAAAACACAGCATTCCCAAACTATCCCGTAAATTGTTGGGGTATCGGAATTGCAATTAACAATGAAAATGGCAATAATAACTGCTTTCCTCACTTTATAATAATTAATAAACCATTAAAATAAAAATAAATAAAAATAAAATACCTAAAAAATACAGGAGTTGTTCTAAAGAATTACCAGATTTTCCCCTTTTTATCCTCTTAAACTCTCCATTTTCCCTGATCTTCATAGCCCTTCCCACTAGGGGCCCAGGGGAGGGGAGGGGGGGGGGGGGAGGATTAGCCAATAGAGTGTTGAATAATGGGAAAATACTTACAGTTAACCCCGACTCTTTTTAGTCGGAAATCCGCACTCCTCGGAATGGCATCGGCCTCTCGGAAATGTCTCTGTATATCTCGGAAATTTCCGAGTTGGACGGGATTTTTGTCCGGTTTACAATGTTCTCTCACTCGGTTTTAAGTGATTTTAGGATGAATTGAAGCCTGTGCCTTTTAATTATTGTTTTAATATTAATTACTATGTACTGTACTGTCCCTGAAAACATAATAAGGTTAGTATTTGTCATTAATATGATTAATTTCATATGAAAAAAAAAAAAAAAAATCTCAATTTTCTCTGGTGATGCAGACTTTCCTCTTCTAATTCAAAATTTTCCCTCTCTTAAGTCGGACGTAAGTCGGACTTCGGACATCTCGGAAAATCGGGCTTCTCGGAAGTGGTCTCCCCCCAATTAGTCCGAGTTAGCGAGGGTTTACTGTATTTTCGTGCTGTAAAACATATCTGTATAGCCTATCAATGAACAAATGAAAAACAAAAATATATACCGGTATATAAAAGTCAATGCTAAAACTCTTGGCTGTCACACGGTAAAAAAAAAGAGAAGGATGTAGGGTATGCGGGTGTACGGTCCGACGGTCATCATGTTTACATAGGTCGATCACTCGCCGTTAAGTTCCCGTCTATTTTTTCTGTTATTTGCCCCCTGCTGGCAATATATATGATTATGACAAGATGCGATTTTACTGTAGGGGCCCCCGCACATTTGACAGGTACCACCAAGGATATAATACAGAATTGTGTTCAGTTTCCACGCATCCAACACCAAGCTACACCATTTTCTGGTATACGAAACACTAACAAATACAATGAGACACTTTTACATCAATAATGATAGACAAAATATAAAGATAACTCGGTGGAAAAGTTGCGTTCGCGGGTTTAACGTCGATGGTTTGTTTACATTGTGCTCGAGGTTAGTAGGCCACTTCGCACATCTAACTAATTTCCCATATTGGCGTTTCAATTAAAATTTAGGCCACGGAATACAGTACCGGTATTGGTTAAGAGGGGGATTTGCCCCCCTCATCCCCCCTAGACTTATTGTCATCATCATATATATTGGTAAAAAACACCATCTGAGGAAGAACACTTTATTGACAACGTTTCGCAGATAGCTTCATCAGGTCACTAACAAATGCTGGTACATAGGAGGCCTTAAATATCCGTCCAGACAGGTGGCGGGGGAGGAGAGGGAGGTGGGGGTTGGGAGGGAGGAAGGAGGCAGGACAGGGAGTGGGCAGAAGTATGGGGGGAGGGGAGGCGGAGCCTATATATGGGTCAAATACATCAGTAAGAACTAGCAAAAACAGACATACAAACATGCGTACAGGGTAACAACTCTACTAGTACAAAGAAATAAAAATAACTATAACAATAATAATAATAATAAAAATAATAAAAATAAACATAAAAATAAAAATAATAATAATAAAAATAACATTAATAATAATAATACAGATGATAATATTAATCGTAACAATTATAATGAAAACAGTGAAGATAGTGCTAATATAATTTATAGTGGTACAGTACTAGCAATAAATAACATAGAGAGAGAGAGAGAGAGAGAGAGAGAGAGAGAGAGAGAGAGAGAGAGAGAGAGAGAGAGAGAGAGAGAGAGAGAGAGAGAAGCCGGGAGTAGGGAAGAGATTAGCTGAAATGTAAAGCGAAAGCAAGGGATTGGCGCATTTAGTGGGTAGGGTTGAAGGTGTGACAGGTATAAAGGAGAGGGGAGGGTGTTTTTGTTTTGTTTTCCAAGGTTGGATTAAAAGGGGAAAGAGAGAGAGAGAGAGAGAGAGAGAGAGAGAGAAGAAGAGGGAGGATAATAAAGGGGCGGTATCTGAAAGGACAGAGGAGGGTAAAGGTGGATGGCATATAAGTGTGAGCTGGGGCTTCAAGAGAGTCTGGGAGACAACTATCTAAAGTCGAAAGAGTGTGACGGCGAGGGTAGTAGGAACTATTAAGTGTAGAAGATCATATAATATTAATGGGAAAGAGGAGAAGGAACTACACATTCATCAATCTTAATGGCTATACAGGCTACATGTATACATAATTATATATCTTGAATACACTTAAATATGAAAGAAAATATAAATATTAATAAAAATTGTAACACAACCAATAAATATTCATACACATTTCAGAAGATTCAATAGAGACAATATGGTGTGGTAATGATAGAAATATGGACAGAGAGAGAGAGAGAGAGAGAGAGAGAGAGAGAGAGGAAGGGAGGAAGGGTATGGTGCTGGAGTAGGGAAGCGATTAGTATAATTGTAAAACGAAAACGAGGGAAGAGGGCAATTTAGGGGGTAGGTATGAAAAGCTAGAGAAGAGGAAGGAGTTCTTCAAAGGTAGGTTAAATGAGAGAGAGAGAGCGAGAGACCGCGAGGGCCAGAGTGAGAGAGAGCGCGAGAGTGAGAGGGAGAGATAGAAGGGAACGAGGTAAGCATTATGATATGGAGATAATATTATGGACAGCAATAGCATCATAACATAGGGAAAGGTCACAATAATAATACGAATAAGAAAATATATAAGAATACATATAGCACTAATGATAAAATACTATTAATAATATTAATAAAAATAATACTAATAAAAATAACAATAATAATAATAATAATGCACATGATAATGAGGGTGAGAGCGCAAGCGAGAAAGAAAGAGAGAGAGAGAGATAGAGTACATACAAACATACATACATACACATACACACACACAAACATACACATATAAACATATATATATATATATATATATATATATATATATATATATATATATATATATATATATATATATATATATATATATATATACATACATACATACACATACATACACACACACACACATACATACAAATACATACATTCATACTTTAACACTGCAGAAAGCATATATATTACATACATACCTACAGATGCACACACTATCTTAAATAATGTGTAACACGAACACAGACATACGCACTAGGTAGGGGGATGAGTGAAGTTGAATTCAAGGGGGTCGTATGGGGTTTCTATTGTGTAATATTTTCTTGGTAAGGATTAAATGAGAGAGGGGACGTGCTAGTGTGAACATTCCACTGTTTTGTTCTACGGTGTCGCTAGTCGTGATCACTGCTGACTCGAGGCACTTCCGTTTGTAGTTGTCAGATTCACGAATCAGCATGCTAGCCCCATCCCAGTTCATGAGATGAGTAGTTCTGTCCCTGTGGATGACACAGGCATTATTCATATTATTGTTGCGGCAATCGTTTTTGTGTTCCTGCACTCGAGTTCGAAGATCACGCGAAGTCTCACCCACATAACCCTTGCTGCATCCTCCGCAAGGAATACTGTATACCCCAGCTGTGGTCAGGGTTACATGGTTGGCACTTCGCTTGGTAAGGTCCTTGATGGTTTGGCTGGTCGTGCATACCACTTCCATCCCACTACCCTTGAGGGAGCGAGATAGGGCAGAGGCAGTTCTTCCGGTTGGAAGCACGACCCTCCTTGTGTACGGCTTGGGATCTCTGGGGGTATTGTAGATAGAGAAGGCTCTCTTCTTACATTCCCTCAGCATGTGGGTGGGGAACATAAGCTTTTTGAAAGTTTCGCAGATATAGTCACACTCCGCTTGGAGAAACTCAGGGCTGCAGATCCTAATGGCCCTGAGGAAGAAGCTAATCACTACCCCTCGTTTGATTCGTGCATCATGGTGGGAGAAGTAATGAGTCCGGTCATTTTTGTTGGTAGGTTTTCTGTATACTCCGAACTTGAGAACATTGCCATCTTTTCTTATCAGAGTGTCAAGGAAGGGTAGAGAATCATTGTCCTCGACTTCTAGAGTGAACTGGATGGACTGTTATTGAGTCGATCATGGAGGCCCTCTATGTTTAGTCGTCGAGGAGCTATGACGATGATGTCGTCAACGTAACGTAGCCAGATTATGTTGGGAGGGATGATGTTGGCGAAGGGGCCTGCCTCTAGGGACTCCATGAACAGGTTGGCCAAAACTGCACTAATGGGTGAACCCATAGCCATTCCAATCTTTTGTTTGAATGCTTGGTCCCCAAAGCTAAAATAGTTGAATTTCACGCACAGCTCAACGAGGTCAACAAAGTCTCTGTGCGGTATGGGGAGGTCTATGTTTTCGGGAGTCATGTGTTGCCTGAGGGTGTCGATGGCCTTGTCAGTAGGGACTCTGGTGAAGAGGGAAGTGACATCAAAGCTGGCAAGTTGCTTGTTCCTAACTGAAGTATTCTTGATACGGTCAAGTAGGTCTCCAGAATTCTTCAAATGGGCATCACTGATTTTCCCTAGCATCCTGGACATGTGTCCTGCGAGGGCACCAGCTAATTTATGTGGGGCGCTCCTGATGCCAGAGATTATGGGTCGCATAGGGATATTGGGTTTGTGTGTCTTGGGGAGTCCATACATGGAGGCAAGACAGGGGTTATTTATCAGAAGATATTGGAGTTTTCTTCCTGCTTCTGACCTACGTAAGAGCTTACGTGCCTCTTGGGTGAATTTTTTGGTTTGAAGAACTCCTCCCTCTTCTCTAGCTTTTCATACCTACCCCCTAAATTGCCCTCTTCCCTCGTTTTCGTTTTACAATTATACTAATCTCTTCCCTACTCCAGCACCATACCGTTCCTCCCTTCCTCTCTCTCTCTCTCTCTCTCTCTCTCTCTCTCTGTCCATATTTCTATCATTACCACACCATATTGTCTCTATTGAATCTTCTGAAATGTGTATGAATATTTATTGGTTGTGTTACAATTTGTATTAATATTTATATTTTCTTTCATATTTAAGTGTATTCAAGATATATAATTATGTATACATGTAGCCTGTATAGCCATTAAGATTGATGAATGTGTAGTTCCTTCTCCTCTTTCCCATTAATATTATATGATCTTCTACACTTAATAGTTCCTACTACCCTCGCCGTCACACTCTTTCGACTAGAGATAGTTGTCTCCCAGACTCTCTTTAAGCCCCAGCTCACACTTATATGCCATCCACCTTTACCCTCCCCTGTCCTTTCAGATACCGCCCCTTTATTATCCTCCCTCTCCTTCTCTCTCTCTCTCTCTCTCTTTCCCCTTTTAATCCAACCTTGGAAACAAACAAAAAACACCCTCCCCTCTCCTTTATACCTGTCACACCTTCAACCCTACCCACTAAATGCGCCAATCCCTTGCTTTCGCTTTACATTTCAGCTAATCTCTTCCCTACTCCCGGCTTCTCTCTCTCTCTCTCTCTCTCTCTCTATGTTATTTATTGCTAGTACTGTACCACTATAAATTATATTAGCACTATCTTCACTGTTTTCATTATAATTGTTACGATTAATATTATCATCTGTATTATTATTATTAATGTTATTTTTATTATTATTATTATTTTTATTTTTATTTTTATTTTTATTATTTTTATTATTATTATTATTGTTATAGTTATTTTTATTTCTTTGTACTAGTAGAGTTGTTACCCTGTACGCATGTTTGTATGTCTGTTTTTGCTAGTTCTTACTGATGTATTTGAGCCATATATAGGCTCCGCCTCCCCTCCCCCCATACTTCTGCCCACTCCCTGTCCTGCCTCCTTCCTCCCTCCCAACCCCCACCTCCCTCTCCTCCCCCGCCACCTGTCTGGACGGATATTTAAGGCCTCCTATGTACCAGCATTTGTTAGTGACCTGATGAAGCCTGTGAAACGTTGTCAATAAAGTGCTCTTCCTCAGATGGTGTTTTTTATCCATTCTGTCTACTTTTCAAGTACCACTCAACACATCATATATATTGCCAGCAGGGGGGCAAAAAAAAACAACAGCAAACAACAGTTTCCTACAAAATAACCTTGAAACAGAGCAATACCTGACTAATAGGTAATGCTAGAAATGACAAAATGATGGTGAATCTATGGTGATTTTTTTTTTAAACATGCTATAGTGGTAGGCCAGTACCTTATCCATTGGTATGGACTCCACATAATGTTAGTTATAATAGTTGTTGGCCAAATGTAGTCATTTTGTATGTCAATTTTCATATTGTTCACCATAAATATAGCGATGAAAGTGATAGCGACATTATATATTTCTTTTTTCAGAGACCAGTAGGTTACTTCTACAAGCAAACCAGAAGCACGACGCAGTGGGTGGCACCAAAGACCAGCGCCGACAGTGACATCGAGTTCGACCTTGAAGATTATGATGACACCATCGACCATGACTTCCTAGCCGACATCGGGGAGATGAAGTACTATCCGGTAGTCACAGTACATTTAAGAGGCAAGGTTAGTATCAAAGTGAATTAATTTTATACCAATAAACTATGGGGAAATTCACAAGTGTGGAGTCGGAGGGTGAGTGTGGCTCAGTGCTGTCACAGAGTTTCCCCCCAATGACTGATTGATTTACTGACTAGTCATTATAGTGAATATTGTTGTGTATTTCCCTATTGTGTTGGTCATTTAAACAATTTAAAGAACTTAGAATAAATATTTTTGGGCATTTAAACAATTTAACCCTTAATTAGCGGCGAGCAACATAAGTCGAGTTAAAAAAAGCTGGACTATGTGGCGGCGCTCGACATAACTCGAGTGGCAATTTCAGCACGTAATGTGGCTGAGAGAGAGAGACAAGTGGTGGCAGGAGACTAGCGAGCGTATGACTGCTCCAGACCACCGCGGCGAACCTACTGACACAAATCTCAGCTCCCTCCTCCCTCTCTCACTCGCTACATACTCAATTATGTACTGAAAGTACCGAATTACCTGCTTTTTGCACTCGCGTTGCACGGTTATTGCAAGAAAACTATCCATCATACAAGGATCGTTATGGTGTCATTCGAAAGCTCTGTTTATGCCCTTTCAGGGATAGGTACTTGTTTTACGTTCTGGGTCTTATTTAGGCATGAAAATGATCACGTAAACAGCCCTATTTTGGCTAAAAACACCCCGCTGTGCGGTACACATAAATAAACCGCATAGGCCGCTCGTAAGGTGTTAAAGGACTTATAGTAAATATTGTTGGGCATTTAAATATTGTGTTGGGCATTTAAACAATTTAAAGGACATAGTAAATATTGTTGGGCATTTCCCTATTGTGTTGGTCATTTACACAATTTAAAGGACTTATAGTAAATATTGTTATGCATTTAAATATTGTGTTGGGCATTTAAAAAATGTACAGGGCTTATAGTAAATATTGTTGGGCATTTAATAAATTTAAAGAACTTTTAGTAAACAGTGTTGTGCATTTCATTCATGTGTTTGGCATTTAACTTTTTAAAGAACTTATAGTAAACAAATTTAAATACTTACCTTACCATTACTTACCTTACTGTTACTTACCTTACCTTTACTTACCTTTACTAATAACTTGTATTATTTCACAGGTACGGTTGTGGTGGAGCCCCGGGATGTGTCCGACAACGACGACGACGAGGATGAAGAAGTGGATGATGGCGTTCCACGAGCCCGCAAGAGGATACGGACTAACACTGCTCCAAGGACATGGAAGAACGAGGATATCAACATCCCACGGTTCCCACCACTCCCGGATTTCGTTCACCTGGCTCCAACCCACATCCTCTCACCTTTCGAATATTTTGAACGGCTCTTCTCCTTGGGGCTTGTGGACCACATAGTCCACCAAACTAACCTCTATGCTCGGGAGAAGGACGTCAACACAACATTCAGCACAGACAAACACGAGTTCATGGTGTTCGTCGGGATCATGATCTACATGGGAATATGTAGCCTGCCGAGCCTAGAGGATTACTGGGCCATGGAGACCAGGGTGCCTCAAGTAGCTGAAGTCATGTCTTCCAAACGCTTCAGGCTACTGAGATCCATCCTACGCTTCAACGACAATGAGTATGCCAGCACGTCCATAGACTGGTTTTACAAGATAAGGCCAGCCATCGCATCCATCACAAAGCGGTTCCTCCAGGTGGATGCTACACCAGTCCAACTCTTTGGATTTAGTGTGGACATTTGCATATGTAATGCCTGGCTGCTCTACAAAAGGGACTGTGTCGCCTTGGGGGAAAGAACAATGCCCCTGAAGCACTTTCGCCTGGAGATCTCCATGTTTATAAAATGCACAAAAGTATTGACAGCGTGTGCCACGAGGAACTCCATCGACTCTCCAACGCCACCAATACAACTACCGAGGAAAAGCCAGAGGAGTTCAATCGCAAGTCCTGTTGAGCAACAGGACACCACCACCCATCACATGTCAAGTTTGGTGAACATGCCACAGAAGTGCAAGCTTTGCATCAAGAAGGTGGACATACATCGGTCACGGTGGATGTGCGACACTTGTCAGGTCGCCCTGTGCCTGTCTGACAACCTAAATTGCTTCGCTCCATTTCACAAGGAAGTATATATAAAAAAAAAAAAAAAATCTATGTGATTGAGGGAGGCAAAAGGCAGAATTGCCTATAGCGAGTGCCTCCCCCATAGTTGAAAGAGTGACAGGGCCAAAATCAAGGGACGATCGAGCCAAAATGCCTGGACACACAGAGTTTGAAGCAATTTAAGTCATAGGAAAAGGGAAAGACTGATTCTGGGAGAGAGTTCCAGAGCTCAGCTGTTGAGTAGAAGAAAGTTTGAGGGTAATGTTTCACTCTTGGGTTAGAGAGTTGCACAGAGTAGGGGTGGGATTGAGTTGCAAGACGGGTACCACGTGCCCTACGTAAAGGAGGTGGTATGCACTGGGAAAGCTCTGAGGAACACTGATTATTATAGTAGCGATAGAATAGCGAGAGAGATGCAACATTGCGGCGGAGAGAGAGATTGCAGAGAGTTGGTGAGTGGACGGGAGTTCATGATACGAAAGGCCTTTCTTTCAACTTTGTCTAGGAGAGCGGTGTGAGAGGAACCTCCCCACACATGTGAACAATACTCAATACAAGGACGCACTATGCCCCTGCACAGAGCAAGAAGCTGTAATGGGGAAAAGAACCCCTTAAGGCAGTTGAGCACACTCAGCTTCTGGGAGGCTGCCTTAGCAAGACTGGTAATATGGTCCTTCCAAATGAGAGCAGAAGAAAAAGAGACACCAAGAATACTGAGAGAAGATGAAGGGTTGATTTTTGTATTGTTGAAGAATAAGGGATAGTCCGCTGGGAGATCCTGACTGGTAGATAGATGGAGAAATTGGGTTTTGGAAGCATTAAAGGTAACAAGGTTTTCTCTGCCCCAATTGGAGATAGTAATTAGATCAGAATTAAGAGTTCTATGGCTTCATTACGTTTGTCATTAAGGGATTGCTGGCTGGGGCGTTCTTAAAAACTAATGGAGTAGTGTAAGGTTGAGTCGTCTGCGTATGAATGGATGGGAATTAAGGTACAGTTAAGGAGATCATTTATAAATATTAGAAAGAGAATAGGGAAGAGGAAAGAGCCCTGAGGAACACCAGAGTTTATAGGGTGAGGAAGTGAACAATGGCCGTCCACAACCGCGGCTATGGAACGGCCGGAAAGGAAATTAGAGACAAAGGCACAGATGGAGGGATAGAAACCGAGGGAGGGTAGTTTAGAAATTAAAGATTTATGCCAGACTCTATCGAAACCTTTCGATATGTCTAGTGCAATAGAAAAAGTCTCACCGAAGTCCCGAAAGGAGGATGACCAAGAGTTAGTAAGATATGAAAGAAGATCACCAGTAGAGCGACCCTTAAGGAAGCAATACTGGCGATCTGAGAGCAGATTATGAGAAGAGAAATGCTTAAGAAATTTGGAAGCAAGAATAGTTTCAAAAACTTTAGAATGACAAGAGATGAGAGCAATTGGACGATAGTTGGAGGGTTGAGAGCGGTCACCCTTCTTTGGGACAGGTTGAATGTGAGCAAACTTCCAGCATGAAGGGAAGACGTTAGAGGATAGACAGAGACGAAAGAGTTTGCCTAGGCAGGGAGTCAGCACGGAAGCACAGTTTTTGAGAACAACAGGAGGAACACCGTCCGAACCGTACGCCTTATTTCATGTTAAACCCAGAGAGGGTAGAAAGTACATCTTTAGAAGAGATTAGGATATTAGGCATAAGTAAGAGAGAGGAGGGAGGAATAGCACCGGAATCATCCAAGGTGGAGTTTCTAGCAAAAGTTTGAGCGAAGAGTTTAGCTTTGTCAGAGGAAGAAGTGATAGTTGTACCATCAGAGTGGGAAAGGGGAGGGAAAGACGAGGAAGAGAAATTGTTGGAGAGGTTTTTGGCTAGATGCCAGAAAGCTTGGGAAGAGCTAGAGCTAACTGCTCTAGGTCATTTAGGATAGAAAAGACGTAGGCTTGTTCACCAGGTGGATCAGTAGTGTGAGAGGAGAGCCATTGGCGGTGGTGAACGTTGAAATCTCCTAAGATGGAGATTTTTGAGAAAAGAGAAATGGATAGAATGTGTTCCACTGTAGAGTTTAGATAGTCAAAGAATTTGGGAAAGTTGGTAGAGTTAGGGGAAAGATAGACAGCACAGAAATATTTAGTAAGAGAATGACAGGAAAGTTTGAGCCATAAAGTTGAGAATTCAGAGGAGTCGAAATCGGGAACACGAGAGCAAGTGAGTTTGTTGTGCACATATGCACAACATCCGCCTTTGGCTTTGAAACTAGGATAGAGAAAGTAGGAGGATACAGAGAAGGGGCTGCTGGATGTTGCTACAGACACCTGAGTTTCGGTGAGGAAGAGAAGATCAGGTTTGTAGGAGGAGAGATGGTGTTCAACAGAGTGAAAATTAGAGGAAAGTCTGCGAATGTTGCAGAAATTAATAGAAAGAGTAACAGGCCGAGGTCCAGGTAATTTTGTAGGGTCGTCAGGGGATGGTCAGTCAGGTGTGGGGGCATTTATGGTCCCCCCCCCCCCCCCCTTCGGACTCCGAGGCTGGGCACGAATTCATAATTTTGTTTTATGTATGTATGTAAATAGTGTAAAAAAACAAATATGTAAGTTATTTTCTACATTAAAGTGTATTTGTATATAGAGCAAGGCAGTATTTCATTACCCATTTATTCTAGTATGTAAGTAAAAGTTCACATTATTGCTAATTATACTTATTTGTGTTGCTGACAATAATTTAGAATCATATTACGTTGATATAAGACACATATATTTAGTGTAAAACATTACACCAAAACAGGCCAAACATCCCTGGCGGGATGTTCATGGTTACCCGTAAGTCGGGCGAGTAGCCCGTACGGGTTATTTGTTTGACGCAACATTGCAACATTCAAGTGCACCAAACTGAATATTTCACAACAGTAAACATTTCTTAGAAACACCTCAATTTTCATGTCCTAAGAGGGTTTTTTGATATCTCAACCATTTCACCAAGTGCCCTCTAAAGGGTTAATATGTCTTATATCTAAAGGATATTCTTGAAGAAGCAGACTCCACCTGGTCAATCTCTGATTTGTATCTTTAAATTTACTAAGAAACTTCAGTGGGTTGTGATCAGTATAAATAACAATAGGATCTGGGCCTGAACACAAATATAAAGAACAATGTTGCAATCCCAAAATCAGAGCCAAAAGTTCCTTCTCAATAGTTGAATAATTTGTTTGGGGTGGAGTGAACTTCTTGCTGTAATAAGATGCAGGATGTTTAATACCGTGGTCATCCTACTGCAACAAAACTGCCACAGCTCCAGTATCACTAGCATCCACAGCCATTTTAAAGGATTTAGCAAAGTTAGGGGTGGAAAGCACTGGCTGACTCAGCAGGATAGCTTTGAGTTTGTTGAAAGAGGATGCACATGCTTCATTCCACTCAAATGTAACTCCCTTTTTCAGAAGATCTGTGAGTGGTGACACAAGGATTGAGAAATTTAGAACAAACCAGCAGTATTATCCTACCATATCAAGAAATCTTTGCAATTCTTTCCTAGTCTTAGGTCTGGAAAGATCACTTATCACTTCAACTTTAGCCTCTGGTGGCACAACTTGTCCATTCCCAATCACATAACCAAGATACAGGACTTTAGCTTGACCAAATTTACATTTAGACAAATTTGCAACAAGATTAGCCTGAACCAAACGATCAAGAAAGTTACTGACATGGCATAGGTGATCTTTCCAGGTGTCACTAAAGATCAATACATCATCAATATACACAACACATCCTTCCAAACTCTCGGTTACAATGTACATGAGTTTTTGAAATGTCGCAGGTTCATTTTTCATTCCATATGGCATCACAGAACATGCAAAAGTTTTACCAAGAATCACAAAACATGAGATATCCCTAGCACACTGAGTCATAGGTGCTTGCCAATATCCCTTTAACAAGTCAGTTTTACTGATGTACTGTGCCTTTCCCATCCTATCTATACAATCTTCCATGCGAGGTATAGGGTAGGTGTCTGTTTTGGTGATTTGGTTAACACGTTTATAGTCAATTCAGAGCCGTTGTGATCCACCTGGATTAGGAACTAGGGTGACAGGAGAACTCCACTCGCTTTGGCAGGGCTCAATCATCTTGTGGGTGAGTACAGTCAATCTCCTTCTGGATCAGGGGAACCTTCTAAGGGGTTCACACGGTAGGCTGGCAGCATCAACATCGTGCATCAAAATGGTTGTTCTTCCTGGAGTATCTCGGAACACTTGATGGTATTTCTGGAGTAGAGCCGTGAATTCCAGCCTCTCCTCAGGGGTTAGATGAGATCATTTAGTCTCCAGATTACTCATGATAGCAACATTCTTCCCCAGGCTATCGCTCAGGTTCATACTGCATGGGAGTGCCTCACTTTCGGGGTCTTGAGGAACAGCTACAGTGCAGACGGGTTTATCAGGGTCGCTCCTGTGGTACAATTTTAGCATGTTGACGTGACAAAGTTGTTTGCTCTTCCTACGATCTGGCGTGGCAATAACGTAGATCACATCACTGGCTTTCTTCTCCACCATGTACTGTCCACTAAACTTGGCTTGAAGAGGTTGTCCGTGTATTGGCAGCAAAACTAGGACCTGATTACCTGGCTGAAACTGGTGTACTCTTGAGTTCTTGTCTTACCATGTTTTCATCTTTTCCTGAGCAGTTCCCAAATTCTCTCGAGCTAGCTGGAACGCTGTTGATAACCGTTCCTTAAGTTCGCCACATATTCCAGTAGGTTGACATCATCCGATTCCGACAGCCAAAACTCCTTCAACAAATTCATAGAACTCTAACTTCACGCCCAAAGAGTAGTTCAAAAGGTGAGAAGCCTAGTGATTCATTTGGAGACTCTCTTGAAGCAAACAGCACAAAAGGAAGACCTTTGTCCCAATCTTTCTGGTGTTCCAAGCAGTATTTCCTCAGCATAGATTTGAGTGTCTGATAATATCTCTCCAGAGCTCTGTGTGTTTGGGGATGATATGCAGAAGACGTGATCTGTGTGATGCCCAACTCTTTCAGACTGCTTAAAAACATTGGACATAAAATTGCTCCCTTGGTCTGACTACTTCCTTAGGCAATCCAAATCTGGTGAAGAACCCAAGCATTTCTTTCACTACATTCTTCGCCAAAATATTTCTGAGAGGGATTGCTTCAGGATAACGAGTAGCCATATCAATGAGTGTCAGCAAATAGGAAAACCCTGAAGAAGTCTTGGGAAGAGGTCCTACAATATCAACTAACACCTGAGTAAATGGCGCCTCAAAGGGAGGAATGGGAACGAGTGGTGAAAATTTATCTTTTTGATTACACTTCCCCACAATTTGACAGGTGTGACAAGATTTGCAATACCAGGAAACATCCTTAAAAATACCTGGCCAGTAGAAATGCTTCAGAATATGGGCTGCAGTCCTCCTCACTCCCATGTGTCCTGCCAAATTGGAGTCATGAGCCACCCTAATGATATCCTGCCTACAAACTTGAGGGATGACAATTTGATGCACTTCCTCCCATTCACAGTCTGCTGATGACATTGGGGGTCTCCACTTTCTCATCAATACTCCTGACTTAATATAGTAACAAGTAGAAGCACTGACTGACTCTTCCTCACTACAAGCAGAACTAGCTAAACCTTCCAACTCTGGGTCAGCCTGCTGCAACTCTACCAACACACGAGGTGATAAATTATCGACACTGCGGGGAACTGCCTCATTCTCTGCATGGTTTAAATTAACAAGGAAAGTATCAGCCAAGAGAACATCATCATCTTCATCACCCTCTAAATCACTGGTAACTTTAGATTTTGCCCTAGTGACAGCACATTAGTGCAAACTGACCGAGAAATTTATGAACAAATTGCAGATGTAAGTAACTCACAAGATACCGTAATTTTTGGCGACTTCAATTTAGCTGTGACCAAGTGGGGCGATACACTTACTTCACACTCCGAACATAACTTCTATGCGAACTTGCAAGAGAGTTCGCTCTATCAATTTGTTTAATCGCCGACCTATGGTAATGACGTTCTTGACCTTGTACTTGCAACAAAAGAAGAATTAATAGAAAATTTGAATGTTGGTGATGAATTCAGTAACAGCGACCATCGTACGATAACTTTCAGTTTAAAGTTTACTAGTAACGAACCAAATAGCAGCATGGAGAAAGTCCCTAATTTTAACAAAGCAAACTTTTGTAAACTTAAAGCTATGTTATAGAAACTGACTGGAGCTTTCTAATTAACAATAACGACATAAATACATCTTGAGAATTATTTGCAACCACCCACCTAAAAGCAGTGCAAGACTGCATATCATCGAAAATACGGCGTACAGGCCATAATGATAAGCCCAAATGGTGAAATATAGAGATTACAGACTGTTTGCTAGTGATAGATTAAAATCCTCCCAAAATGACGAAGAACGGGTGAAATTTGTAGAACTAACGATGCAAAGCCAAAAAAGTTAATTAAGCAAAGTAAAAAGACCCTGGAGTTACTTGTTGCGAATCAAAGTAATACAAACCTAAAATAATTCTAAAGTTATATCAGAAAGAAAAAAGTAGTTACTTCAACTGTTGAACCGTTAGTCGATTAAAATGGAGAATATACCAAAGACGAAGTACAAAATAATGAGTAATGCCCTCAATACCTTCTTTGCATCAGTTTTTACAACAGAAGACCTCAATGATATCCCTACAGCTTCGCCGATTCAGATTGATAATTCTGATGTTCTAAGCAATATCACCATTACAGAGAGAGAAGTATTGAAATATTTGTATAAACTCAAGGTAAATAAAACACCTGGACCTGATACAATCTCACCTAGAGTTCTAAAGGAAGCTAAGGATGAGCTCTCCAAACCACTGACATTGCTATTCAATAAATCCTTGCAGTCTGGAACTATGCCTGATCAGTGGAACCTAGCCAACGTAACACCGATATTAAATAAGGCAGCAAATCCCTACCCATTAACTATCGTCCAATTAGCTTAACCTCAGTTGCATGTAAAATGCTAGAAACACTTATAAGAGACAGACTCGTAAATCCCTTAGAGGAAAAAAACATACTTAAAGATACTCAAGACGGCTTTCATAACAAACGTTCCAGCTTAACAAATCTCTTAAACTTCTTCCACGATATCCTCAACCTCTATGATTAGATTAAAGCTGTAGATATTATATACCTTGATTTTCAAAAGTCTTTTGACAAAGTTCCCCACAAATGTTTACTGCTAAAACTAAGAGCGCATGAAATACAAGATGGTGTGTTGAAATGGATAGAAAATTGGCTCAGCGACAGAAAGCAAAGAGTAGTCATAAACAGTAAGGCATCTAAATGGACCAATGTAAATAGCGGGGTACCCCAGTGATCGATACGAGGGCCAATTATCTTTCTAATTTACATCCACGACATATGTGAGGGTCTCACCTGTACAATCTCAAAGTTTGCTGACGATACAAAAATTGCAAATAGCGTACTCTCAAAAGAACAAGTTGACGATATGCAACACATAAGATAAGTTGTCATGTTGGGCCCAAATTTGGCAAATGAGTTTCAATGCGGATAAATGTAAAGTACTACATATCGGATACCGAAATGAGAAAGCAAACTATTCAATGAATGGCACTCAGCTTAAGAGTGTAGACAGAGAAACCGATCTGGGAGTAACAATATCGAGTAACCTAAAATCGAGTCAACAATATTCAGAAGTTGTTAAGAAGGCAAACAAAATAATTGGCTTTATAGGCAGGTCATTTGAGCATAAATCCAAAGAAGTTATCCTAACTCTCCACAATTCCTTAGCCCGCCCTCTTCTGGAATACTGCGTTCAATCTTGATGACCTTATTACCAAAAGGATATAGACACACTAGAACGAGTTCAACGTAGAGTTACCAAAATGATACCTAGCCTAAAGAACAAACCATACGAGGAGCGTCTTATAGAATTAAATCTATTTCATTTACCCCAGCGTAGATTAAGAGGCGACTTAATTCAAGGTTTCAAAATTATCAAAGGCATCGACAATATGAACTGTAGTAAGTACTTCACTATCGACCAATCTAATTATACGCGGGGAAACGGTTGCAAAATTATTGGTAAATCTTTTAACTCGCACGAATCTAAGAATTTCTTCTTCAATCGAGTTGTCAACTTGTGGAATGGGCTTCCCCGAGACGTTATAGACTGCAGCACCGTTGATTCTTTTAACCCTTAATTAGCGGGGCCCGACTTAAGTCCGTATCTAAAAACCTGGACTATGTGGTGGGGCCCGCCTTTAGTCCGTGTGCAATTTTGGCGCAATATTAGCTCTGAGAAAGAGCCGAGCGGTGGGAGGAGCGTAGGTTGCCTCATGACCGCTCGCCACGACCGTCGTGGGCCCACTGATATGTACTCCACCCTCTCTCACTCGCTACACACGTAATTATGTAACGAAATGACCGTATTATAGCGATTTTGCCCTTCGCCTGCACAATCGTTGCAAGACAACCAGTGATCGTAGAAGGAAGGTTCTGGTGTCATTGGAAAGCTCAATTATCGCCCTTTCACGGATACATACTTGTATTACGCTCTGGCTCTTGTTTATGCATGAAAAAGAGCACGGAAACAACGCCATTTATGGTAAAAAAAAAACGCTGGGCGGCACGGTCAAATATACCGCCTAGGCCGCTCGTTGAGTGTTAAACTTCGTCTAGACAAATATCTTGCATCAAACCCTTAACTGACTGTGTTTGTAAATTAATAACTATATTTTATTCCCCCCACAGATTCATCAAGGATTATTGCGTATATATATTATTAAGACGTTACTCTCTTTCTCCCAGATATACGAAAGATCACTTATAACTGTTTAATGTTACTAACCCATCTGTCCCCTACTAACTTTCTAATCCTGCCACGGACATTAGTTCCAGGGCAGTAGTTCCCTTTCTAATTTTCCCTTACACACTCTAAACCACTGTTTGGACATTTGATCCTCAGTGTTTTGGAGGACAAGCAGCCTAGAGGGGTCACTAGACCTTTTGTTACTTGTGTTCCTTTGTATTCCTTTAATTGCTAGAGAATCGCACAAATATGTCATCAGAAAAGAAAGAAGCAAATATATTAACACATATATTATATATTCCAACAGTCTCTGTTATATATGTCGCCATATTCACTGAATGGACACATATTACTCTTCTAACTCTTGTCTGATTTTCCTATGAAAAGGTTGACAATGGACAACGAATCTGTTTTGAATAAATATATTGTCTATCAACGAGGGTGATCACTCTGTTATCCCCTACCCATAGTTTTATATGCAGTATCACCACACACAGCAGTACACCACAATACTTTAGTCACATACTGTAGCATAATAATACAACATCACAAGCTCTTTTGATGTTTTTGTTCATACATTGCTTTAAATAAGATTGCACCCTTGTCTGTATTTATAATCACCAAACACAAACACTGCCTCTTCTGATGTTCTGGACCATACCACTTTACATTCCACCTTCACACTAGGTTATGACCTACACTGATGTACAATACACAAATCATCTAAAGCTCGGTTCACACATACCCGTCCTGAGCTCCCGTCCTTCCCCGACCACTGAATTCGTATGCAAACGTGCAAGGACGCCGACATAAACGGGTATAGTCGGTTCATGAACGTACAGTGACGCCACAACACGGGCCGCGGAAGCGAAGGCGGCGAACATTTTTGGTATGCCAAAAACAAACCCCTCAGGACGGGCCAACCGCCAAAAAACGGGATAGGACGGGACACCCACGTGACACCCACGGGACTGGTCGGCGCCTAGACGCCGTCTGTTGGCGTCTATGCGCCGCCTAGACGCCACCAGACGGGAGTGGTCGGCGAGCAAAAAATTTGAAAGTTGAGACGGCGATGTGGCAACGTCGCGTCACATGACCACGCCATGCGCACCACGCTTATCACTTTATCACCACTCTTATTATTGTAAGCATTACTACCGGTATTTGTTCTGCTCCTCTATTGATGCAGTAAAACTCGATAATTGGTATACTTCTCCTTGCTGGTATGATGCTGACATCGCGTATTTATTGTTCATCCATTTATAAATAATGCCACATAATTGGAAATAAGGTTTTAGGAAAGAACTATATAAATATTCATGCATACATATCATTTATAATGTCCTGATTCACAACTAAATTGGGAATACTTAAGGTCTATATATCTATCTATCTATTGTCAGACGTCATAGATATTGAATTACGATCATCTCTCTCTCTCCCTTTTTGAGTTGTCTTAAAATATGCTTCATGCGTAACTTATCCAGGCATTGCTTTATGAAATATGAATACACATTTATATCAGTTGCCCTCTGACCCTTGACTAGTGCGGACGTCCCCAGTGACCGCTAGTGTACCGGTTTACCCTTAGTGAGGTCCTAGTGAACTTTCTTAGTGATGGCTGTTGTTGATGAGTCTGCTGTCTCCTCCCATACTCTCCAGCTTTGTCTTGCTTTGCAAGAAAGACTGGAGAGTGTGGAGCAGGAGATTCAGTGTCTCAAAGATGAAAATTTGGCCTTGAGACTAGCTATGGCGGAGAAGAAGTGTGAGGCTACCGGAAGTGTTCCCAGGGATCGTGAAGCCCCTTGGAAAGTAGTGTCACCTAGTGCAACGGCCTGCAAGCTGAAAAGGCAGCCACTCAAGACCCACAACAACTTCAGCACCTTGACTGATGAGAATGATGGCGAGGAAGTGGTGTTACGACTGGGGTTTAAATATATCAGGGCTCTTATTCATTGGACTAGTAATGGCATAAATGCTACAACGGAAAGCGCTAGCTCCAACCTCTGATGTATATTCCCAGTGAACAAAGAACACAATACTCTACAGAGTTCTATATGCAATAATAGGCTATCAAACTCTCAATAAATGTGCGTCTACTCTAGGCTTAATGTTATGTGAAAACAGCCTATTACTACCTATAACCGAAGGTGCTTGGTTATGGTATGCAAAGTACGGTGGTAAGAGAAGTTACAGCTTACGTTACTTTAATCAATAAATGTCAGGCACTCCTGCATGAATGAAAGTGCACTAAAGTCCTTCAACACTATCAAGGAATCTTCTTTAAATGTTAGATGCAATAAAGATGCTCGTATCGGAAATGGAACCCAAAAAGGCAGGCAGCGGAACAATGCTCGTGCAGGCTATGCACACAAAAAGGCAGAATATATATAATGCCGTCGAAGCCAAGAATATCCTAAACACAACAACAATAATAATAATCGCCACGACAATGCAGTATTCCTATCAACAAAAAGAGCCTAAGTCGTTTGTGTCTCAATACATCAAACTAGGCTGCGAAATGCTTGTGTAATCATAAACGGGTATGCATAAAAAGAGTAATTAGGTTAATATACTTAATGTCTACTATGATTGATAAAGTCTAGCTAGAGTCAATGATACGAGATACTGGTGCGCATGGCATGCCGCATAGCCTAGTGCAAATCTCAAGTCTGTGCGTCAAATATTACGTTATAGGGAAGGGTAGCTCTCTTGAGAAACCTTCATACCGAAGTATTAAGCGTTCTCCTGGCGTACCTCAAAGACAAACAATCTAGACTAGAACAGTGCAGAATGGTATAGGCAAAAAGCCCTCATTCGTGCATGCTCTACTCTCAATGGCACACAGACTAGAATTTACTCAATCAACTCCAGTTCTCAGGTATGTCGTGCCGCTTTTAACTAAAGCCAGCACTCATAGGAAACAATACCTTATAATATCAGACTACTAGTCTAGCATTATCTAATCCAGCAGAACACTAATAATTAAAGGAAGCAGTACTAAACAATATGAATGCCAACCAATGCTTCGTGATCCACTTATCTTAACAACTAACATACATGGGTTATATCAGACCTTAACGCACAATACAACTGGCCAGCATGAAGCTGATTTTGCAGAGTTAACCAGAGGGGGTATAATATTAATAAAAGGTGGTGAAAGATATGGAAAATGAGAGAGATAGGCAGAGGAAAAGATTCTCAGGTGCGAGCGGGGTACAGGTAGCAAGGGAAAAAGATGGGTGCGTTCTAGAAACCAGATCTGAGGGAGAGAGTGGCGAGGAACTGTATATATACTCACACTAGCTCGAGGCGCGTGGGAAAAAAGCGGTTACAAGTCCTCTAGCCACTAGTAAGGGAGCTAACAGCATGGGAAGGACCTCTCTCAACCAACCCCACGAACGAGGCAGCCAGCCGTGACGTCATCGAGCGGGACAAAAACACTACGCGCTCCCTCTCACTCTGTTCTACTCTCTCTCTCTCTCCCAGATCCCATCATCACTAGTTAATGATAAAACACATACTTTACAATTAAATATATAAAGCCTTGACATGGGTGAAAACAAAAAGCCTTTCTGGACTGCCCATGACACAAGCTTTCATATGAAATAAAGCACACTCTAATACATAAACTGTAGCCCCACCCACTGCCCTGGCGATCCTAGCGGGTCACTGTAGGACAAGCCATGCGGTTCTAACGGAGTGGTTAACGTCACAGTGGCGATCATAGAGGCAGTGAGAGGGGGGGGGGGGGGGGTCTGCTGCTGTTGCTGCAACAACTGCTGCTACACGCCGACAAAAGGAAAAAGCTAAGTCTGTTTTCATTGTCGGTGATTCATTGGTTATATACCTTGGCAGGGCAACAAACACTCAGGTTGGTAAAGTTGTCTGCGTGCCTGGTGCCGGAGTCGGGAGGGTGGCTGAGAAGATAGATGCTGTCCTGGAAGTGAGTGGGGAGGACCCCATCATCTTCCTCAATGCAGGGAGCTACGATATATGGAGATGCAGGACTGAGGAGTTGCTCTCCAAGTATCAGGAAATGTTGGAGAGGATCAAGGAAAAGGGTGGAGTTCCTGTGGTAAACATTATCCTGCCAAGAATAGGGGTAAGGAAGGAATGGTCCTCCAGGGCTATTGGTGTAAATAGCCGGCTGGAGAAGTATTGCAAGGCAAATACTATTCCATTCCTGGATAACTGGTCCCTCTTTTATGGTAAGGATGAACTGTATGCCCAGGATGGAGTACATCTCTCTCGACTAGGAGTTTCGACCTTGGCCAGCTCACTCGACAAGATTGTTGCAGGGTTTCGTTAAACAAACCTGGTTGTGTAAGTAAAATACTGTCTCCATATGGAGCAGGTACTTCATGTGACAAACCAGTGAGTAAAATAGAAATAATCAGTCAAGATAGTGCGGATATAGTGATGTGTAATAGTAGTATCGATAACACTACACATGTAACTGATAGTAAAGATGAGAATACTGATAGAGTAGAATTTCCGTCTAGAGCTAGTAGTTCAACAGGAAATAATAAGTTAGCTAAACACAATAGAAAATTAGTTGCAAATACAAGTAATAGGTTGAGGGTATATTATACAAATTGTAGGAGTTTATGTAACAAAATGAACGAACTTAGAACACTCGTTAGCACAGAAAATATAGACATAATAGCGCTAACTGAAATGTGGATTAATACAGAATCTAGGCATTTTTTAGCAGAATTTGATATTCCAGGATATAGTTTGTTTAAATATGACCGAACAAGTAGGATGGGCGGGGGTATAGCAGTGTTTGTCAGGAGTACATTAAAAAGCTGTATTAAATCAGGTATTTGACTAAATAATGATAATGAAAGTGTTTGGGTAGAGGTTAATGAAGGTAGTGAGATCATAGTTATTGGAGTTATATATAGACCGCCTAATATGAGTAGAAATGGCGGAACATCGTTATGGGAGGAAATTAAAATAGCATCAAGGTTTAGCAATGTGTGCATTATAATTTTCCGAACATTGATTGGCAGCACCAAATAGGCGACTCCGATTCAGTAGAGTTTATTGAGGTAGTACAAGATAGTTTTTTATTTCAATTCATAGATACGCCGACTAGAGGTATTAATATTCTTGATTTAGTTTTCAGTAACAATGAACATATGATAAATAATGTAGAGATTGGTGACCACCTAGGAAATAGCGATCATAAATCTATTTATTTTAATATACAATGGACAGGGAATGCTAAAGAGAATACGATACTTATCCCAGATTTCAGAAAAGCCCATTATGGTGGGCTAAGAAGAGACTTAAGGGTGGACCCTATTGTTAAGCAATTAAGTCAGGATATGCCAGAGTTAAACTTGCCACCTACATATAACCAGTTTATTGCTTCACTCCACAATGCTCAAAATAAATATATCCCTAAAAGAAGATTTAGATCGACGCAGAACCAACCAAAATGGATGACTAATAAGCTAATAGATCTTATAGGAAAAAAGAAAGGAATATATCGAAAAATAAAGAAAGGCGAAAATCATTTACATATATCGTATAAATACGATAGAATATGACTCTTTTGTGATCTCTTATGTCTCTGTAACGTCATGATCTCTCCTACAGAACGACGTAGGACGAGTAGATCGTATATTATAAGATTGTAAATAAGTTAAGTTATAAAAGGCCTAATATGCTATTAAGCAATATTGCCATGGTCTTATGTAGTATATATAATTTATCGTATATATTAATATAATTTATCGTATAGAGCAACCTAAATGCGGTACGATAATTTGGGCTCCTGGCGGTTTGCCAAGGCAGCAAGGTGTGCTTTTGAGGTACGCCAGAGCCTTCACGAACACCAACCAGTTAACATCTAATTTTCCGCCCTCAGTTGATCGTGCTTTTGTGCCTCTAATCACAATACACATACAGCAATACACACAGCTACACCATCACGACGCTCTCATCGACATCATGACTGACTGATAGATAAGCATATTATTCATGTCCATTCCCATGTAATCATTTATTCTTTCTTTAACTTGACTCGTGTCTTGGGACCGAAGTCTCGTTCCCCATTGTCCACCACCATATTGGGTAAAACGTTCTCCCTTGCCTCATTGCCACGTGGAACTATTGGTGAGTTAATTCCTGGCTAATATTAACCCTTATAACCTTACCCTATATATATATACATTTTATTATGTGAAACCTTTGGATATAAATTAGCTTGTTTCAGATTGAATTCAATTTTGATATAGAGTAGTTTTCATTTAGATTGATTTTATTTGATTCATTATAGCTTAGTAATATTTAACTTCCATTGATAGTTTACCACAACATATATACTATCAGACTCTATCAAGACAGGTCAAAAAGGAAATCAGGAAAGCAAAACGAAATTATGAAATAAGGATAGCCAGTGACTCAAAAAATAACCCTAAAGCTTTTTACCAACTATATAAATCTAAAGTTAGAGATGTAATAGCCCCCCTAAAAACTTCAATAGGAGAAATAACAGAACATTATTTAGAAATGTGCAGTACATTAAATAGTCAGTTTCTTTCCGTTTTCACTAATGAAAATTTGGCACAGATTCCAGAAGTCAATATGGTATATAGTGATAGTATAGAAAATATGTTAAGTACAGTTAGTATAAGTAGAAATGATGTGCTTAAGGAAATTGACAGACTGAAACCTCAAAACTCGCCTGGTTCTGACGAGGTATATGCTAGAGTATTAAAAGAATGCAGAGATGAGTTAAGTAGCCCATCAGCATTTGTATTTAACAAGTCATTAGAAACAGGTTTAGTTCCAGAAGCTTGGAAGCTTGCAAATGTAGTTCCGATCTTCAAAAAAGGTGATAGATCGATAGCATCCAATTACCGTCCCATTAGTCTCACATCAATCATAGGAAAGTTGCTAGAGTCTATTATTGCTAGGAAAATTAGAAGCCACTTAGTAAAATTGAACCTAATAAATTCTTCTCAGCATGGATTCACTCAGGGACGTTCCTGCCTTACTAATTTGCTTAGCTTTTTCTCAGAGGTATATGAAGTAGTAGATACCTGCCTGACCTTTGTTCAGTACCTGCCTGACCTTTGCTGAGTGAGGACCTGTCCCTAGTGACTCCCAGTGAATATCTTTGCCCAGAGTGTGGTGATAGTATTAACACTTTCTTAAAATGGCTGGTGTTGACGAGATTGCTACCTCCTCTCATATTCTCCAGCTTTGTCTTGCTTTGAAAGAAAGGATGGACAATTTGGAGAGAGAGGTGCAGTCTCTCAAAGACGAGAATTTGGCCTTAAAGCTGAATTTGGCTGACAAGAAAAGTGAGGATAGTGCAACTGCTGTTAGGGATCGTGATGCTCCCTGGACAGTTGTTCCAACAAGTGCAACAACCTGCAAATGTCTACGGCGGCCAGTTGCCCTCAGCAACAAGTTCATCACCTTGGATGACGAATGTGAAGGTGAGGTTGCGAGTGCTTCCTTCGGCGAGGAAACCAGGAGAAAGGTAAGTAAGTTGCCTCCAACAGGGAATGCTGTGACTGCTGCCCCCCCAGGAGTACCTTCAACTGCTGCCCCAGGAGTTCCTGCCGCTGCCGCAGCTGCTACCAAGTCATCGACAAGGAGAGGCAAGTCCTTCTCAATTGTTGGGGACTCCATGGTCAGACACTTAGCTAGGTCCACCTGTACTGATATTAGGAAGCTTGTCTGTCTGCCTGGTACCGGGGTTGGGAAGGTGTTAGAGGACATTGATTACATCATGAAAGATATTGGAGATAGCCCCATTATCTGTCTCAGTACAGGGAGCAATGATGTTGGTAAAGGTAGGACGGAAGTACTGCTTCGGCAGTACAGGGAGGTGTTAGATAAAGTTAGGAGGAAGGGAGGCATACCTGTAGTACACAGTATCTTGCCACGGAGAGGGGTCAGCAAGGAATGGTCATCTAGGGCAATTGGTATCAATTGTCGGCTGGAAAAATACTGTAATGCAAATGCAATACCATTCCTTGATAACTGGACCCGTTTCTATGGTAAAAATCAGTTGTACGCACAGGACGGGGTTCATCTTTCTCGGCTAGGGGTGGCAAATTTAGCTAGGTCAATAGATAGGATTGTCGCGGGGTTTCGCTGAAAATAAAGCCTGAGAATATGAGTAAGAATAATTGTCTAGATAGGGTAAATTGCCGAACTGGTACATCAGATAGGAATAGAAAATATCAGTCACTGGATTTTAATTGTACTGCTAGTAGAAATATTAAAGGTGTAACAGAAGATGGGAATTCAGTTAGAAATAAAGGTAAATCCGATACCAGTAAAATAAATTCATTGCGATTATATTATACAAACTGTAGGAGTTTATGTAACAAAATGGATGAACTTAGAGCACTTGTTAGCAACGAAAATATAGACATTATAGCACTGACTGAAACATGGATTAATACAGAATCAAGATTTTTTTTAGCAGAATTCCATATACCAGGATATAGTTTGTTTAAACGCGACCGAACAAGTAGGAGGGGCGGCGGAATAGCAGTGTTTGTCAGGAGTTCTTTAAAAAGCTGTATTAAATCAGGTATTAGACTAAATACTGATAACGAAAGTGTTTTGGTTGAGGTTAGCGAAGGTAGTGAGACCATAATTATTGGAGTTATTTATAGACCACCAAATATGAGTAGAAAACGAAGGTACAGCTTTATGGCAGGAAGAGAAAATAGCATCAAGGTTTAGCAATGTGTGTATTATGGGGATTTTAATTTTCCGAATATTGATTGGCAGCATCAAATCGGCGACTCAGATTCAAAAGAGTTTATTGAGGCGGTACAGGATAGTTTTTTATTTCAATTCATAGACTCGCCTACTAGAGGTAATAATATCCTCGATTTAGTTCTCAGTAATAATGAACAAATGATAAATAATGTAGAGATAGGAGACCAACTAGGAAATAGTGATCATAAATCAATTTATTTTAACATACAATGGACAGGAAAGGCTAAAGAGAATACGACACTTATCCCAGATTTCAGAAAAGCCAATTATGGTGGATTAAGACGAGCCTTAAGAGTCGATCCTATGGTTAAACTATTAAGTGGACCCAGGTGCGCTAATGAACATACTCTCTCTCAGATACCTGTCTTAACTCAGGATAATTTGACAGCTACATATAATAATTTTATTTCTTCACTCCACAATGCGGAAAATAAATATATCCCCAAAAGAAAATTTAGATCAACACAGAGCCAACCCAAATGGATGAATAATAGACTATTAGACCTTCTAGGAAAAAAAAGAGGAATATATCGAAAAATTAAGAAAGGCGAAATTCACCTACTTGCTTACTATCAGAATCTATCAAGAGAGGTTAAAAAATGTATAAGGACAGACAAAAGAAATTATGAAATCAGGATAGCCAATGACTCAAAAAATAACCCTAAGGCTTTTTACCAGCTATATAAATCTAAAGTTAGAGATAAAATAGGCCCCCTTAAAACTTCGATAGGAGAAATGACAGAAAATGATTTAGAAATGTGCAGTACATTAAATAGTCAGTTTCTATCCGTTTTCACTAATGAACATTTGGCACAGATTCCAGAAGTCCGTAAGGTGTATAGAGATAGTATAGAAAATAGGTTAAGTACGGTTACTATAAGTAGAAATGATGTGCTTAAGGAAATTGACAGACTGAAACCTCAGAAATCGCCTGGTCCCGATGAGGTATATGCCAGAGTATTAAAAGAATGCAGAGATGAGTTAAGTTACCCATTAACATTTCTTTTTAACAATTCATTAGAAACAGGTATAGTTCCAGAAGCTTGGAAGCTTGCAAATGTAGTTTCGATTTTCAAAAAAGGTGATAAATCAATAGCATCCAATTACCGTCCCATTAGTCTCACTTCAATCATAGGAAAGCTACTAGAGTCAATTATTGCTAGGAAAATGAGAAACCACTAACATTTAACTTAATCAATTCTTCTCAGCATGGATTCACACAGGGACGTTCTTGCCTTACTAATTTGCTTAGTTTTTTCTCAGAGGTATATGAAGCAGTAGATAATGACAAGGCATACGATATAATATATTTAGATTTCAGTAAAGCTTTCGACAGAGTCCCTCATGAGAGATTGATGAGAAAGGTTGAGGCACATGGAATAGGTGGGGCGTTGTTGGGATGGATTAGGTCATGGCTAATTGGTAGGAAACAGAGAGTCAGCATAAATGGTACCAAGTCAGAGTGGGGAGCAGTCAAAAGTGGTGTCCCCCAGGGATCGGTATTAGGTCCCCTGTTGTTTCTTATATACATAAATGACCTAGATTTAGGTATAACTAGTAGGATAAGTAAATTCGCAGATGATACTAAAATGGGGAGATCAATTAATTCAGATAGCGATATAGAGTGCCTCCAAAGGGATCCAAATACCTTACATGAATGGTCAGTAAATTGGCAGATGAAGTTTAACATTGACAAATGCAAGGTATTAAAGATAGGGAGGATGCAAACAAATGTTAAATATAAACTAGCTAATTTAGAATTAGAAAATTCAGACTGCGAGAAAGATCTAGGTGTGTTTGTTAGCAATGATTTGAAGCCTAGAAAACAGTGTATAAGCGTTCGTAATAAGGCAAACAGGATTCTCGGGTTCATCTCTAGGAGTGTGAGTAACAGAACTGCTGATGTTATCTTAAAACTTTACTTGTCATTAGTGAGACCCAATATGGATTATGCTGTCCAATTTTGGTGTCCTTATTACAGAATGGACATAGATTCATTGGAGAGAGTTCAGCGTAGAATGACAAAATGATCCATAATATTAGAAATCTTCCGTATGAAGAAAGGTTGAAGAAATTAGGTTTACA
The DNA here is from genome assembly GCA_032716605.1 of Paralithodes platypus. Classification (NCBI taxonomy): domain Eukaryota; kingdom Metazoa; phylum Arthropoda; class Malacostraca; order Decapoda; family Lithodidae; genus Paralithodes; species Paralithodes platypus. The sequence continues at coordinate 16,726,895 of CM064578.1, forward strand.
TTCGTTAGAGAGACGCAGAGTTAGAGGGGATATGATAGAGGTGTTCAAGTGGGTTAGTGGGATTAACAAAGGGGACATGACAAATGTACTAAAGCTCAGTGATAGCGAAAGAACTCGTACCAATGGTTTCAAATTAGATAAATTTCGTTTCAGAAAAGATATAGGCAAATATTGGTTTGGTAACAGAGTTGTAGATGGGTGGAATGGACTACCAAGTGTTATAGTGGGATTACAAACGGTAGGGAGCTTTAAGATAAAATTGGATAAGCATATGGACGAGAAGGGTTGGGTGTGAAGGGGGATCAGCCGGGTTGGGCCAATCAGCGCTCTGCAGACCCCCGTAATCCTGCGTTAATCTCTAACCGTTTTGGTAAGATGATCCTCAGGGTATTAGAGTGTTGAGCCTATAATTGGGCTTTGTAATTGGGGTTGTGTGGGACAGGGATCTGCCTTGCTTAGGCCAATCGGCTTTCTGCAGACTCCCATTTTCTTATGTTCTTATGTTCTTATAACTCGCCATAACTTTGTTAACCCTTTCTGTACCAGCGACGTCTGTTATATTTTATTCTATCCTTATTCATACGATTTTATGCAGCTTAGGAAGATGTTGTAGTTAAAAACGTTTATTGAGATAGTTCGAAGTCTTATTAATACTAGAGATCCTTCCTAAACTGAATACAATCGAATAGTAGTAGCCAGAATAAAATATAAAGGATATTGACGGTACGGAAGGGGTTAGGAACCGTTTTGATATATTGATTTACAGCTAGGGTATCAATATAATGAAATGAAAGTAAATGGTTTAACCCTTATTTAGCGGCGAGCAACATAAGTCGAGTTAAATAAAGCTGGACTATGTGGCGGCGCTCGACATAACTCGAGTGGCAATTTCAGCACGTAATGTGGCTGAGAGAGAGAGACAAGTGGTGGCAGGAGACTAGCGAGCGTATGACTGCTCCAGACCACCGCGGCGAACCTACTGACACAAATCTCAGCTCCCTCCTCCCTCTCTCACTCGCTACATACTCAATTATGTACTGAAAGTACCGAATTACCTGCTTTTTGCACTCGCGTTGCACGGTTATTGCAAGAAAACTATCCATCATACAAGGATCGTTATGGTGTCATTCGAAAGCTCTGTTTATGCCCTTTCAGGGATAGGTACTTGTTTTACGTTCTGGGTCTTATTTAGGCATGAAAATGATCACGTAAACAGCCCTATTTTGGCTAAAAACACCCCGCTGTGCGGTACACATAAATAAACCGCATAGGCCGCTCGTAAGGTGTTAAATGATTTACAACACACCTATAACCGTGAGACACTATGAGCCGGAGAATGGAAGATGGAGTGGGGTGGAAGGTAGAAGGTGGAGTGAGGGAGGGAGGCTGGGGAGGTGTGTCCGACGCTGCCAAATTACGATTTCACTGAGATGGTGAAAACAGGACCTGTGTGGCAAACTGTACTTCCAGGTGCCCCCTTGTCTCTCTTAAAAGGTCATTTGGGGAACTAGTGAAACATAGACCCAAAATACCTCAGTTTTGGAGCTAAATTCTGTGGGTAAAGCCCCGGTGCGTGGCTACAGTAATTGAGGATGGGACTGCAGGAGAAGAGGGAAGCGAAGAGAGTTAAGTAACAGAGGAAATTGAGACAGTAGAGGAAATCGCAATATATCAAGATAGCCAGGATTTTTAATCTGCTTGTGATGGGACAGGCAAAGATAAACCCCCCATTTATCCTAAACTCACAATACATGGGATCAAACCTAAACTCTTGATAGAAACAGGCGCGGCGCGTTCCTGTCTTTTCTCTTCCTTCTATAACAAAAACAAAGTTTCTTTCGGCCCTCTTCGACCCTCTACCATAGTTTTAATTGAAGCGAACGATGGCATCATTCCAAACAATGGGGAAACTAAGCCACTCTATGTTCGCACTCCCATCCCTGATCATGGTAAACACCATTCTTTTATGGTATTCCTCTCCCAAGAAACCCAGTACGATGGGTATTTGGGTTTCGACCTGTTGACCACCCTAGATGCCAATATTAGCTGTGGTAACAGAACATTAGCTTTCCACCCCCCCATCTGAACCACAAAAAAAAAAACAAAAAAAAAACACACACACACTGTAAAAAAGAACCTCACCTAACCTCCGAAGACCACTCTAAACTTAACCCTACCCAGGACATCCGCACTATCAAAACCGCTCAGGCTGTTACCTCAAAAGCCGTGACGCTACCCTCACACCATGAACAATGGATCCCCATTCTACCTAGGTTACCTGGTGACGTCATCATTACCCCAAACCTTCAAAGTCCGTTTGACCACAATTGCTTAACCACCCCAGCCATTATTCCCCATAAACTCAGCTGCATAAAAATAGAAAATATCTCGGATCAACCCCTTACCTTACCGAAAGGATTAGCTATAGGAGAGCTAGAAACCCACAATGAGGAATAAACCCTAGCTAATGATCAAGACCCCCCACTCCCTTTAAATTTCCTGACATGCTTTCTCATTTGACCCGCCAACAACAACTTGACTTACGCGACTTTATGACTTCATTCCAAGACATATTCGCCACATCCAGCCGAGACGTCGGAAAGCCTAACGTACTCCACCACCCCATTCATACGATAGGGCAACCGATTAGACAACCTGTCCGTAGGAAAAACTCCATCCAAAGACAAGAGAAAGACTCCCAATTAAAGGATATGTTAGACACGGGCGTAATCAAGGCCTCTACCAGCCTGTGGTCCTCCCCTGTAGTATTAGTCAGAAAAAAAAATGGCTCTACTAGGATTTGTATAGACTATCGCGGACTCAATGACGTAACTATAACAGACACCACCCCTCTCCCTCACATTGACGATTCTCTAGATTCCTTGCTAGGGGCAATATGGTTTACCACCCTCGACCTTCAGGCCAGATATTGGCAAGTCCCAGTACTTCCGGAACACCAACAGAAAACGGCTTTTGCTACCAGTCAAGGGAGACTGTTTAGCCTATCTCGATGACATCATTGTGTTTGGGAAAACTTGGGCAGAACATGTCCAACGTCTTTGTCAAGTGTTCCAAAGAATTAAAAAAGCACAGTTACAGCTCAAACCCTCCAAATGTACTGTAGCCCAGAAAGAAGTAAATTTCTTAGGTCATGTAGTCTCCGAGCAAGGAATCGCCCCTGATCCCGAGAAACTCAAAGCAATTGGTGCCATCACCCCCCCCCCCCCCCTCACTAATGTTAAAGGCGTCCGAGCCGTTTTAGGATTGGCCTCCTATTACCGTAGATTCGTCAAGAATTTGGCCACCATCGCCATGCCTCTGCACGAACTAACAAAAAAAGACGAGCCTTTCTTGTGGACTTCTCAACGTTTGCAAGCCTTTCACTCCTTAAAAGACCTATTAGTAGCCTCTCCAGTCGTATCCTTCCCAGATTATCAGAAACCCTTTCGTTTATATACCGACGTATCTCAATTTGTTATCGGAGCAGTCCTCGGTCAAACAAGAGTTGGACGCGAGCATATTATTGCCTGCGCCAGCCGAACCCTTAATCCAACCGAGATTAACTATCCTGTCACCAAACGAGAGTATCTAGGGATCATTTGGGCTCCAGTATTTCAAAGCTTACCTTGCTGGCGTTAAAGTCACAATAATTACCGATCACCACGCCCTCCAATGGTTCCGAAAGTCAGATACTAAGAACGCATTAACTGTCAGATGGCGCGAATCCCTTGAAGAGTTAAATTTCGAGATAGCTTATCGGCCGGGTAAACTTCACACAAACGCCGACGCTCTCTCTAGACTTCCCATTCCCCCCACCACACCTGAACCCCCCCGCCATGATCCCCCCCACCCCATAACAAAACCTATCCTGTCCTAGCCATTCACCATCAAAATTTCGTTGATCAAGAAAAACAAATCCTTTTGCAACAATTTCATCAACAACAGAAGCCCGACTGGATAACCAGACACCTTTTCTCCCAGCTTCAGCGAAAAGGAGACAACTTATATACTCCTGACAGGATACCGCCCTTCCCACCATGCAATCCATGCAAGCTCATAATGGCATTCATTTAGCTGAACGTTAATTAACATCCACCTTTCAACAAGTGTACTGAACCCCCTCCCCTTATATCACAGCAAAAAAGGTCACAGAAGCATGCAGAGCTTGTGCTTTAGGTAAAGACCGTACTCGCAGGCCCTTCCGGCAAACTTGTTGCCTCCAAACCTTGGCAATTACTTGCCATAGATGTAATGGGTCCTCTTGAAAATGTCAAAGGATTCAAGTATATAATCACTTTCGTAGACACGTATTCTAAATATGTAATTGTCTGCCCAGCCACTGCTTTCTCAGTAGCTGAAGCTATGATACAACACGTTTTTCTCTACTTCGGCCTACCCAAAGCCATTTACTCTGACACCTCAGACTGGCCTAGCCAAGTCAAAGTAGTGCAATGGGGAATCAACACTTGTCCTCGCCAAGACGGGGTTTGCCCTTACAAACGTGTTTTTGGCGTGCCTCCTCTCCTAGTTCCCTTACATCATTTGTCTGTCCCGTACAAGCCCTCCTCCAACTTTGATCAGTCCCTTGTACATTTAAAGAACCCTTTCCGCCAATTACAATACCTTCAAGATCTCAAACCTGACGAAACCCCGAAAGTTAGCCTCACCACGTAGGCGATTTAGTGATTGTAGCAATCCTACCCGTACCATTTAAACTTAAGCTTCGGTAAAGGACCGTTTGAAATACTCACCGTCCTTAACTGTTACCAGGTCACCATCAACTATCCCGGAGAATCACGCACGTACCGTAATAGATATGTATGCCTGTTCCAACCTATAGATGAAAATGTAACCATGCTTGCTGACCCTGACCCTAATAACCCATGCCTTGCTTATAAAAACAAAAACTTAAGTGCAACAGAACCACTCACCCCCAAACCCCCCTCATCGACTTTTCAATAACATAATCACCTCTTCCGAAACATCCATCCCCTCTCCTTCCTCCTCCTATCTCCCCCCCTAACCTTCATCATCTAAATCACGCCATCTCCATCATGCCCTCCTTACGTACCACTTCCGCCCCCCCAACCCTTCAAACTAGACCACACTCAGTTCTACTTCACACACCCACTCCTTCTGTTTTTCCCGAATCACCCGAAGTTGACACAATTATGTCTCATCCTTCACCAAACACTCAACCCATTTCACCAACATTCTCTAAAAGTTTCCCTTCTGTATCAGAAACTAGCTCTCTCAAGTTAAACTTGCCTTCAAGAATACCCAAACCATGCCTAAAATCTTCTCTCCCTTTTACTTCCACCTCTAAATCACCTTCTTACAGAACTTCAACTGAAACTTCACCTAACATTTCACTCTCTACCACTCACTCCACAAGTACACCCCTACCCACTTCAAACCAACTTATCACCTCTGCTAACTCATCAAACCCCCCCCACCACCCCCAGTAAAATCTATAAATCAACCAACTCCAATCTTTCTATTGCTTCAAACCACTTCTTTTCCAGCCTCAATGCAGACGATCTGGCAGACGCGTGACGCAGACAAAATGGTGGACCCCGGAAACATTTTCCCAAAAAAGGAAACACAAAGCCTCCGCCACCTGTCACCAAGCACCTGCCGCACCCACACACCCTCCGACCACACCTGTCACCCCCACCACGACCACCCATCTCCACCACCACCGCCAAGCCACCTACGCCAACCTCGCACTTACACCAACCGAAAAACCAACAACATCAAACCATAGAATTGCGACCATAAGAGACCAGAAGAGGGACCGGAAGCAGTCTTCCCTGAAAAGCAGTAACCACCTACTTCAGTCTCCAGTATCACAGCCCCACAGAAAATGCACAGCTCCAGATACGCTTATGATACGTATGCCTAGACATCCACCACAGTTTGTTGGTAATTACCCCCAGGCGCCAGGTGAACAATGGCCGCCTGTACCTGGCCCGGATTTGGACTACGAGGAGGCCGATTTTATGCAAATGCAACATCGACCCCCTCCATTTCCCTCCAGTTACCCTAGCGGTTACACTTGTCACTATCACCGCTAGACAAGACAAACACTACAATCCAGCTAGACTAGAGGATAACCAGAGAACTGCATACAAGCCTCTAAATAGAGAGAGGCCTCCAATATTGTAAATAATTTATCCTGTATTCACCTAAGCTTTAGGCTATCTAATCTTAATATAGATAAATAAAACATGCCATTCCCCACCTAACCATATATGCATTGTATTTTTAAGGCTTTAGACAACCACGCAATAAATCAGAAACTATATTTCTCATGCCTCTCATGTTCCGGAATCAACCGTCTTGTTACTCTCTGTAAAGTTTGTTACTACCTGGCCAAAATCAGGGTAAAGTTAGGTAAGTCGAGGCACTGTGTCCCATGGGTAACCTGTGGGGGAGTATACGTGAACAACTCGAACCGAATAGCACCATCCGTAGAGGTTAGCCAAAATCCTCTTAAATCGTGCACTACAAGCAGCGACGGAATCTGGACGAGAGAGTGTGTGTGTAGGCTGTACCGGAAGCGACCTGTGCTATAAATACCTGTGTGAAGGTATCCCCGGCCCCCTTGGTAAACAGGCCAAGACGGACAACGCACTCAGTCGCTCCCACGTATGTCAGATCTCTATGAGGCTACTCTCTACTATACTCCAACTCAAATTAAGTGCTTCTTGTTTACTTATGTGTTTCATGCTTATTGCAAAGGTTGTGTAGGATATGTTATGTGTTCAATTTAAAGTAAATTCCTGAGATCTTTTGTTCTCACCTTAGTCTTTGTTACTAGTGTCGAGAGTACATACAAACTCTATACTGGGATTGATAGTTGGTTAGTGGAGAGAACATAATAATTAATTCTGGTTCAGTAGTAGTTTATCGAGAGGCCTTCCCTAGGTTTAAGTGCCCCATTAATTACTATTTCCATTCACATATTCATAGCCTCCGATAGTTAATTTGGAATGATTGTACATGCTAAGATTGGTATGCAGGATGCGAAACTGCATAATAAATCGTAGGCTTGTGCAACATTCTTTAACTGTCTTCGTAGTGCAATGCATAAGTGTGTTGATTTTCGGTGTGAGCGTCCTGGGTTCGAATCCCCGGACTGCCATATGTGTTTGTTATTTTCATTAATCGAGTTTAGGAGGCTTTGGCTCCGCTGCATGTCTGCCTGCCGAGATCGGAACCTCTCCGGGTGGTCGGGGGCCGGTGGAGTGCTGGAGCGACCTTGGTGACCCTGGTCTCTGGGTCTTCTCCTGGGTGACCTGGATGTGTGTGAGTTTGTGCTTTTTATCTGTGTTTATTTGTTGTTTTATGTTCTTTTTGTGTTTTACCTGTTCTTGCTCTGTCTTGAGTCGGCTACCCCCAAAATGGGGATTGGGCCTGAGCATATAGATAGATAGATAGAGTTTAGGAGTTAAGTTGGTTGGTGGAGAGAACATAATATTTAATTCTGGTTCAGTAGTAGTTTATCGAGAGGCCTTCCCTAGGGTTAAGTGCCCCAATAATTACTATTTCCATTCACATATTCATGGCCTCCGATAGTTCAGTTGGAGTACAAAGGAGTACAAAGGAAATCAAGCAACAACAGTTCTAGTGACCCTTCTAGGCTGCTTGTCCTCCAAAAAAAATTAGGATCAAGTGTCCAAACAGTGGTTTAGAGTGGGTAAGGGAACATTGGAAAGGGAACTACTGCCCTGGAACTAATGTCCGTGGCAGGATTAGGAAGTTAGTAGGGGACAGATGGGTTAGTAACTGAGGGGAGGATAAAATAAAGTTATTAATTTACAAACGCAGTCATTCGCGGGTTTGATGCGAGATATTTGTCTAGGCGAAGTTTAAATGAATCAACGGTGCTGCAGTCTATAACATTATGGGGAAGCCCATTCCATAAGTTGACAACTCGATTGAAGAAGACATTTTTAGGTTCGTGTGAGTTAAAAGATTTACAAATAATTTTGCACCCGTTTCCCCTGCGTGTAATTAGATTGGTCGATAGTGAAGTACTTACTACAGTTCATATTGTCGATGCCTTTGATGATTTTGAACACTTGAATTAAGTCACCTCTTAATCTGCGCTGGGTTAAAGGAAATGGATTTAATTCTCTAAGACGCTCCTCGTATGGTTTGTTCTTTATGCTAGGTATCATTTTGGTAACTCTACGTTGAATTCGTTCTAGCTTGTCTATATCTTTTTGGTAATAAGGGCACCAGGATTGAACGCAGTATTCCAGAAGAGGGCGGACTAAGGATTTGTAAAGGGTTAGGTTAACGTCTTTGGATTTATGCTCAAATGACCTGCCTATAAAGCCAATTATTTTGTTTGCCTCCTTAACAACTTCTGAACATTGTTGACTCGGTTTTAGGTTACTCGATGTTGTTACTCCCAGATCGGTTTCTCTGTTTACATTCTTAAGCTGAGTGCCATTCATCAAATAGTTTACTTTCTCATGTTGGTATCCGATATGTAGTACTTTACATTTATCCGCTTTGAAACTCATTTGCCAAATTTTGGCCCAACATGATAACTTATCTAGATTGTGTTGCATATCGTCAACTTGTTCTTTTGAGAGTACGCTATTTGCAATTTTTGTATCGTCAGCAAATTTTGAGATTATACAGGTAAGACCCTCATCTATGTCGTTGATGTAAATTAGAAAGATAATTGGTCCTAGTACCGATCCCTGGGGTACCCCGCTACTTTCATTGGTCCATTTTGATGCCTTACCGTTTATGACTACTCTTTGCTTTCTGTCGCTGAGCCAATTTTCTATCCATTTCAACACACCGTCTTGTATTCCATGCGCATTTAGTTTTAGCAGTAAACGTTGGTGGGGAACTTTGTCAAAGGCCTTTTGAAAATTAAGGTATATAATATCTACAGCTTTACTCTCATCGTAGAGGTTGAGGATATCGTGGAAGAAGTCTAAGAGGTTTGTTAAGCAGGAACGTTTTTTACGAAAGCCGTGTTGAGTATCTTTAAGTATGTTATTTTCCTCTAAGTGATTTACGAGTCTGTCTCTTATGAGTGTTTCTAGCATTTTACATACAACTGAGGTTAAGCTAATTGGACGATAGTTACTGGGTAGTGATTTGCTGCCTTTTTTTAATATCGGTGTTACGTTGGCTAGCTTCCACTGATCAGGCATAGTTCCAGACTGCAAGGATTTATTGAATAGCAATGTCAGTGGTTTAGAGAGCTCATCCTTAGCTTCCTTTAGGACTCTAGGTGAGATTGTATCAGGTCCAGGCGTTTTATTTACCTTGAGTTTATCTAAACAATTCAATACTTCTCTCTCTGTAACGGTGATATTGCTTAGAACAATCTGAATTATCAATCTGAATCGGCGATGGTGTAGGGATATCACTGAGGTCTTCCGTTGTAAAAACTGATGCAAAGAAGGTATTGAGGGCATTACTCATTTGTACTTCGTCTTTGGTGTATTCTCCATTTTCATCGACTAACTAACGGTCCAACAGTTGAAGTAACTACTTTTTTCTTTCTGATATAACTATAGAATTCTTTCGGGTTTGTTTTACTTTGATTCGCAACATGTAACTCCAGGGTCTTTTTACTTTGCTTAATTAACTTTTTGGCTTTGCGTCGTAGCTCTACAAATTTCACCCGTTCTTCGTCATTTTGTAAGGATTTTAATCTATCATTAGCAAACTTTTTAGCAAGCAGACAGTTTGAAATATCTTTATTCCACCATTTGGGCTGATTATTATGGCCTGGTACGCCGTATTTACGATGGTATGCAGTCCTGCACTGCTTTTAGGTAAGTGGTTTCGAATAATTCCCAAGTTGTATTTATGTTCGTTATTGTTAATTAAAAAGCTCTAGTCAGTTTCTTTAAACATAGCTCTAAGCTTATGAAAGTTTGCTTTCTTGAAATTAGGGATTTTTTTCGATGCTGCTATTTGGTTCGTTACTAGTAAACTATAAAGTGAAAGTTATTGTACGATGGTCGCTGTTACTGAATTCATCACCAACATTCAAATTCTCTATTAATTCTTCTTTTGTTGCAAGTACAAGGTCAAGTTGGAATGATTGTACATGCTAAGATTGGTATGCAGGATTCGAAACTGCACAATAAATTGTAGGCTTGAGCAACATTCTTTAACTGTCTTCGTGGTGCAATGCATAATGCCCCTTTCCCACTGGTGAGACAAGTCACGATTTTCGTCGCCGATGTCTTAGTTTTGTCAAATTCGCAAGAATACGTGCGACGTTCACGATTTTGACCGTTATAAACAGATAACATATTATACTCAGCGAAGATGTCGCCGATGTCGGCGACGCAATCGCCGACCTTCTGCGACGTTATCGGCGAAGTGAGCGATATTTCGCCGATGACCTCTGCGAGGCATATCACATTTTCAAAAATATCTTGCAAAATCATGCGAGGATGAAAGAAAACTCGCTGTATGTTCTGCGACGTCTTCGGCGATTCAAGCGATGGTTCGGCGTATTGAAACCTGGATGGGGGTAAACGTCTTAAAACCCCCAGAGTGCCAGGTCCGTATATATACGGACTAGGGTCTTGTCACGCCCAGTGCCAGGTCCGTATATATACGGACTCTCCGAAAAAAAATTGTATCAGCGAAGCGAAGCGACTGCACCTATGGCTTTCATATTTCTACCACATGTACCTTACCCTTTTGGCTTCTTGCCACCACCAACAGAACCCCCTCCCTCCACCCACTCGCTGACTATCGGTCGCCTCACAAAGAAAAAAAAGGAAAATATGTGGCGGCGAAACGACTGAACCAATCGGTTTCATATTTGTGTGACAAGTCCCCTACCCTTCTGTCGTCCCCTCACCACACCCCCACCTCCCTCCCACCACCCACTTCCAGCGTATCCGTACGAAGAAAAGGAAAAAAAGGAAAATCCGTGGTGGCGAAACTACCTCACCAATCGGCTCATATTTGTAACACAGTCAACTACCCTTCTACCTTCCCCCCACCATCTCCCAAATATGAAAACTAATGGGGTTAACCATGAGGAAGAAAGGGGACCAGAAAAACGACCCAAAAACAAAAATATATATATGTTGGCTCGCTACCGCTCACCAGGAAAATATTGAAACCTGGATGGGCGTAAACGTCTTAAAACAGTAGGCTGAACGGGCAGAACGGATTATAGGCAAAGAGAGAGGGAGAGAAAGAAAAAAAAAAACGAGGAGGGAGAGAAAGAGAAAACAGCGAGGTGGGCTAAAAAAAAAAACGAGGAGGGAGAGAAAGAGAAAACAGCGAGGTGGGCTCAATTAGGCTAAGCCGTAATGTAAACATGGAGCCCACCTCGCTGTTTTCGCTTTCTCTCCCTCCTCGTTTTTGTTTTCTTTCTCTCCCACCGCGCCGAAGGTGCTCTTTGGCATCGTCGATGTTCTCGGAACATCTGAGAGCATCGGCGAGCAGAGCATCGGTGAGCATACATGCAGCGTTGCATTTTTTGTTTTATGCAAAACCCTCCGCGATGTCTCGCCGATGTCGCAGATGATCGCAGATACCCTCACAGATCCCTTCGGCGATGCTCGATGATGCTTGCGAGGGTAACCAATCCTCGTGAGTCCTCGTCCAAAATGTTGAACTGTGCGAACATATGCGAAGGCCCTTGCGAGGCCTTGAGAGGCCTTGAGAGTCAAACGATTGTTCATGAGAGGTGTTAGACATGTCACGAATGTGCCAATTTATTGGTGTCGGCGACGAAAATCGTGACTTGTCTCACCAGTGGGAAAGGGGCATAAGTGTCTTGATTTTCGGTGTGAGCGTCCTGGGTTCGAATCCCTGGATTGCCACATGTGTTTGTTAATTTCATTAATTGAGTTTAGGAGTAAAGTTGGTTAGTGCAGAGAACATAACAATTAATTCTGGTTCAGTAAAAGTTTATCGAGAGGCCTTCCCTAGGGTTAAGTGCCCCACTAATTACTATTTCCATTCACATATTCATAGCCTCCGATAGTTCAGTTGGAATGATTGTACATGTTAAGATTGGTATGCAGGATTCGAAACTGCTTAATAAATCGTAGGCTTGTGCAACATTCTTTAACTGTCTTCGTGGTGCAATGCATAAGTGTGTTGATTTTCGGTGTCAGCGTCCTGGGTTCGAATCCCCGGACTGCCATATGTGTTTGTTAATTTCATTAATCGAGTTTAGGAGTAAAGTTGGTTAGTGGAGAGAACATATATATATATATATATATATATATATATATATATATATATATTGCGTAATATATATTCATTTATTGCCACTAAAGTTTATATATATATTCGTTCAGCAGATCTTACACTAGATTAATAGGATTATCAGGGTACGTAAACGTGTATAAATGTTCACAGAGAGTGTTATATATCTTGTCTCTTAGTTAGACTCATATTATTTATGTTTCCTGGCTTCAAAACCAGTTTAAACATTTAATTCGGATTCATAGTAATTCTACTTTGTCCACATCGCGTTAATATTTCAATGTCGAGGACTCAGTCTTACACACGAGACTAATATTAATTTTGCTCAGTTCCCTGAACTATTATTCCTAAATCTAACTGTATACGTTAGTAGAGAAATATACCCTCTCTAGTTATAAATAACTAATTCGTTATTTACCATTCAGCTGATATTCTCATTTATATATTCTAACTTCACTGAGATGGTGTGACCTCAGTATTATTGACCTACCTAGATTCACGCTATACCTCGCGTTTATTTTACCTCAGGATATCAGCTACTATTCGAGACTAACCGCTCTGTCAGCATTTATGCTATACTTATATATTCATCATATGTTTATTCAATTGTGATTTATCAATTATTATTATAAACTGATGTTTATACCATCAATGTTGTAAGAATATTATTACGCATTCTTGAAGTGGGTTCGAGAGTATTTCTATAAAGATACAACTCAACCATCATTATCAATTATTACCTATGCCTGTACCCTGATATAAAGTGAAATAAAATCTTGTGAAACCCAACCGTGTATTCTGTATCTTTGGTGGAGATTGAGGAGATTTATAATTGCATACTTGGAGTCTGTTGTGTTCTTGCTAAGTGTTATAGTTCTAAAAAGCTTTTCTAAGGAGAAAAGATAGAACTGACTTAATCGGGCAAGAACTATTGCCCGGCATAACAATATATATATATGATACATTTAAATATATGAATAATGTAAAGATAGGAAAGAACAGTAGGGTATTGAATTTTGAAGCAATTGGGTAAAGGTGATGTCACACGAGCGACTTTACAGGCTATCACCGAGGACCAATTTTACATAGCAAAAGTTTGGGATGGTTTTGCCTTAAGGAGGTAGTCGGATTTTCTGGATCCCTTTCTCCCTCATGCTTAGCATATTAGTTGTGATGCTTTAATACATTTATTCCATAAGTTTGGTAATTTCGAGACCTTTCGGCTCATTTTTTTGTTGATATTTAGACAGTTCATGCCATTTAGGTTTTGATTTTTTCATGGCGAGCGAAAGCGAGCCTATAATTTTAGAAGGAACTGACCTTTGGCTTGAACAGATTTTACTGAAACATTTTCAAATATGTCTTAAAAGGGGGGCTAGGGAATGTATTTAAAAGGTTGACAAGGTCTAGCGAAGAAACTCAAAAATGTATTTATAAATACTGGTATATACATAGACGTATCATAACTCTAGAACTAGCCTAAGAAATATATACATGGCCATACAGTATATACTGTAGAAGACTTAACTTATGGAGATCTAGGTAGAGTCCTTTATTGGACCCCAACTATGAAAGTAGAGTTCCTGGCCGGGCATTGATATAGAGGAGCAGAAACGTGCAGTGCACTGTTCATATCTAAAAAGCGTCTGATCGGAATTGCAGTTTCCGACCCTAAGAAAAATATATACTAATTATGTTACCAAGGGTCCATTCCCTCTTCACTTAACCCCTGCTGTACCGTAGGGTACAGTAATAAAAGTCTCCCCCAGCCCCAAACAATGTGACCAAAATGGTAGGATAGAACAACCTTCCACCTCAAGAGATGAAGGAATACTGGCTCTCCTAGCCAGCAGAGGCTAGGAAGTGTTGCCATATCGAGAGCAGTGCTCAAACTGTTGTGGTACCAGGCACTGCCTGATGCAGGCCGTTACAAGGAAAGTACATTACTGACGGCTCCCAGCCATCGCTGGGACTGGAGAGTGATTTATCTACTGACGGCTGGTAGCCGTCGCTGGTATTGGATGGGTTAATCATATAAACGAAAACTAAGCTTTTTGCTATATTAATATTTATGTAAATTTCGTTTTGCAACGATTAACTAAACATATTATCCAGAATTCCAGTATATTACAGCAACCTGTGGTTCGTACCAAAGGCTTCCCGCGATCGCGAGAAATTCAAACCTAATCCCAAATACAGCACCTTTATTTACTCATACAAGGTTTTATAAAAAAAATTACTTGGCCACGGTAATAATTATTATACAGTTCTAAATTACTTAATATCAAATTATTCTTTACAATATTTACAATCCCCAGGCTCTCGTAGGAAATGGTTCACTCTAATGAGGTTACCCTAAACGAAGGCTATTGCTAGAACTTCCCAGATACCAGTGTAGTAAAATAATTGTTCATAATATCAAACACATTTTAACTTTCTTCAAAGGAATCATGGCTCTCAATATACTCAAATATAGTTGAATACTCTTGTGATTTTCGTTACAAATTCTAAGCAACTTAAGTATGTTTCTTGTTTGTGAAGGTGTGAATGTATTTTGTGTGGATGTCTTGTCCAGGTACCACCTTGCTTTCAAAACTCCTCTCTTTGCTTGCCTCATTTATTGTATTTTCTGCCTGTTCACTAATTTTAACTATCTTTTCATCTTCATGGATACATTCAATGCCTCCAAGACCCAGTTTCTCCCTCTATCTCTCCATCACAATCTTCCATAAGACCATCAACTATTCTTCATCAATACACAACTCAACCCTTCACCTTCTCTCAACATTCTAGGAGTATTATTTTCATCTGGCTTTTCTTGGAAAGATAATATTGCCACTCTTGCTAAAACAGCTTCCCAAATGTGTTCAACCATCTCTATGGGTTCTCCACCCCCGCACAGCTTCTTGCTCTGTGTTGGGGCACAGTGCGCCCCTATATTGAGTATTGTTTGCATGTGTGAGGAGGCTCACCCATGCCACACTTCTCGAATGTGTAGAATCTAAAGCATTTTGCTTCATCAACTCGCCTCCTCTTGCTAGTTCCCTAAAATATCTGTCCAGCCGTCCAGCTGGCTCAGTTGATAGCGTGCCTGATTCCCATCTTGAAGGTCTCGCGTTCAATCCCCGCTCAGATTGAAAAGTTTTCTGGGATACAGCCGGCGGTTACCATCTCCCCATGAGCAAGGGGGATGGGTAATGGTCTCTGGTAGACTAAAGAAAGCCAAGCGCTTGTGAATCCTCGAAGGAGGAGATACAGGCGCTATATAAGTAACCAGAAGATTATTATTTTTATTATTACATGCCGCAATGTTGCATCTCTTTCACTTTTCTATCGGTATTACAACAATCAGTGTTCTTCAGAGCTCTCTCAGTGTATACCCCCTCCCTTGCAGCGAGTGCGAGGCATCCGCCTCGTCTTTCTTCTACTCAACAAGTGAACTCTGGAATTCTCTCCCTCAATCAATCTTTCCTTCATCCTATGACTTAGACTGCTTTAAAATGTGTGTGTCCAGGCATTATGACTCTAACGTCCCTTGAATTTGGCTCTGGCACTCTTTTAACTTTGGGGGAGACTCTCGTTACAAGCAATTTCCTTTTGTCTCCTCCACACACATACACAAACAAAAAGTCACATAGGTCGCATTTGGTTGAAAAATCCCCATCTTTCAAATGATACATGACGACTTTTCTGTAAGTGAATTAACACCACAATTAGATAATTGTATCGAATAAATTACAATATATTGTAGGGTCTGTGTTTAATTTTATGATATTGATTAAATTAATTTATATACATAAAATACGCAGATAATTATGGAATGTACATGCTCGCCCAACTCCCCAACTTCAGTAATAGATATATTTATAATTATAAGAGGAAATAACTCCTTAACTCAACTGACCGAAGCGTTAATACTTAAATGTATTTGGGCGAGTTATGGAGTTACTGTTATATACAGTATATACATCCCCAATACTTTATTAATCATTTTATTCCATACTTACATATTTGCATGATTTACTCATTATTATACTAATTTTACTTACATTCCTATTATAATAGCTTAACATAGATACAATCATCATTGTATTTCTTGTATTATATTCACCTATTGTATTCAACAGGAAAACCAATGGGTATGCATCTGACCTCTCAATAGAGGGGTCATGGTCACCTGCTTTGATCATCATATTAGATCCTTCCTAAATCATTTGATCAGGGCATGGATATCATGTGCCTGGGGTGTACCTGGGCTGTGTATAGGGTGTGCATGATGAATTTAAACCACACCCCTTTGTGTTACCTTATCAGGTATTGGATGAGAGTTCTGTAAGATGTGTGACGCTCACCGCTTCCCCCAGAACCGCATGGCTTACTCGCTAGGACTCGCCAGGGCAGAGAATGTAGCTACAGTCTACCTATCATTGTGTACTTTCCTTCTCGAGAAAGCTTGTGTTGCAGACAGTTCAGAACTGTTCTTTGTTTTCGTCTGTCACAATCCTTTCTATTTTATTTAGTCAATTGAAAGTATTGTGTTAAGTAATTGAATGATGGGAAGGCGAGCGGGAGAGAGAGAGAGAGAGAGACCAGGTGGTGTGACTTGGTGGTGAGGGTGGCGCGTGGCCGGCCCCCTTACATAGGCATCGCGGGATTCGTTGCCTCCGGCCTAACACGGCCTACTAGGCGGCTGCTTACTGGGCAACTGTCGCGCGCCCTCGTGCCATTCCTGCGAACTGGGACTCCACCCATGCGGTCCCTGGAAATATCCTGGTCAGATCCGTCCCAGACAGCATACTCTAAGCATCTCCCTTGAACTGTTCCACACTCTTGTCTTAGAATCTTTCTCTTCTACCGCCTCTATTATTTCCACTACTTCCTCACCTTTTATTAATATCAATCCCCCTCTGGTTCCCTGCATCCACACCTTGAATTAGTGGCCAGACTGTATTATATGCTGGATCTCACATTTCTTATGTACTAGGCTAAGGTTGAAGATAGTCATTGTTTTTTTGGGAGATTGTATTGCTCGGACTGTCTCCATCAATCACTAATGTTTCTACAGGGTTAAATAATGCTAGACTAGGGATCAGGTACCTTGCTGTTGGTGTTTTCACTGTGTGTAGGCTACTTTTGAGCTGCACGACACTACGGATTCTGTGGGTTACCTGGGTGGATCTTTTGTCTGTGTACCTTGGAGTTTAGACTGTGTAGTGCGTGAGGGCTGCTTGCCTAATCCACCCAACACTGTTCTAACTCTATTTGCTTTTACTTTTGAGGGTCGCCAGGAGGATACTCGATACTTGTGATCGAGAATCCTCAAGAGAGCACCCCTTCATATTAACGTAATCAGGCCGCACAGACCCAAGGTCCACACTAGGCTAGGAGCTGCGTTGCTCCACCAGAATTCTGTACCTTTGCACATCCCAGCTAGACTTTATTAACCCGGGTAGAAATTAGCTGGATTAGATCATATACTCTTTTATGCATACCCATTATTTCTACACAAGCATTTTGAGGTCTAGGTTGCTGTAGAGAGACACAACCAGCATAGACCGGTTTTGTTAATAGGAGTACTACTTTTTCGTGGCGAGCATTATTACAGTTGCACCGCTTATAATATTCTTGTGTCCAATAACATTATATGTCCAGCCTTTTTGTGTATTTAGCCTACACGTGCATTGTCCTGCCTCCTGCTATTTTGTGGTTCCATTTCCGATACGTTCTTCTTAGTAGCATCCGACATTATTCAGAAGATTCCTTGTTCGGTGCTTGAGGACTTTACAACACTTTCTTTCATAAAGGAGTGACAGATATTATTGATTAACGTAACGTTAAGTAAACCTTCTTCTTGTTTGCATTAGATCACTCTTGTGATTTAATTAAGTTAACTATCTTTTCCTTGTGTACCATAACTAAGCAACCATATGTTATAGGTAATAGGCTGTTTCAGAGAACATCAGCCTATAGTAGAAGCACATAGATACTGAGAGTTAAGATACCCCACTATCGCAGATATAACTCTGGAGGGTATATGTGTTCTTTGTTCGACGGGATTATATATCAGGGGTTGGATCTAGCGTTTCCGTTGTTGCATTTATGCCAGTCTAGTCCAATGTATAAGAGCCACTGATTTATACGAGACCCGATCGTAACAAATGGCGACCTAGCTCAGGATTTGGTGAACTGACATATAATTGCAGGTTATTGTGCAGATTTGTTCTCACAGTTTAGGCAGTGAACATTTGTTGATTTTGTGGAATATTTTTTGAGGACATGCAAGAATTATTTTTTTAGCAAAGTAATATAGCACTTAAGCGGTCTCCGAGAATTTTTTATTGTGAATGTTGTGGTATAAGAGTTTGGGGTACTTCTTTTTTGTGTATCAAAGTGAAAAATCTTCAGTGAGCATCATGTCTTATAGCGGATCAGTGCAGGATGAAGACACAGTATGTGATGTAGAAGCTGAGGAGCAGCAGCATGGGCAGGTTGTTAACTTGGTGAACAGTGAGGAGGATGCAAGGAATTTTTTACAATGGCCTGTTACTTCCGACCGGTTGGTGGGTGTGAATCGGTACGGTCTTCAGGGCTTAGCCGCAGCTATCGGTCATGTATGTACTAGTGGCATGACCAAGGTTGACCTGATGACGTGTGTGCTGGGAGGGGTGACTGGCGTACGAGGTAGGGTGAGTGCTCAGAGCCCTTTGGCCGAGCCTCCCCTTCACTCGACTCCTAATCCTCCTATTGGAGTACCGACCCTGAGCACGCTTCCGCAGGTGGATAGTGACTGGCAGGGTGGTTTGCCCCTGGGGGGATCACCGGGTATTTCTAACATCATTGCATCTCCTCCTCCTCCTCAAGGTTTGACCCCGGAGATGCTCTTTCAGCTCGAGATGGCAAAGATGCAACATCAGAGTCAACAGCAGACAGAGCTAGCTAAGATAGAAGAGAGAAATGAGCTAGCTAAGATAGAAGAGAGAAAATAGCTAGCTAAGATAGAAGAGAGAAAAGAGCTGGCTAGGATGCAGCAACAGACGAGGGAAGCTGAGCTTAGGACTGAACTAGAATCTACAAGATACTGTGCCGACATGGATTTAGAGAAGTCTCGTGTTGAGACGACGGGACAGCGACTCGGTACTGGAAACCGTGCGCATGATCAGTCTCTGTCGCACCTTCTCAAACTGGTCCCTGTATTTGACGAGTCTGGTGTCACAGAGTTTTTCAATAGATTTGAGAAGAAGTGCCGGGAGCATCAGTGGCCTGAAGTTAAGTGGGCGGCCCTTGTGTCCTCTAGACTCGTAGGTAAGGGGCTCAAGGCTTACGATGCACTGCCTTTGGAGTCTTGCGTTGTTTATGAGGAGCTCAAGGAGGCTGTCCTGCGGGCATATGAGCTACAACCCGAGACATATAGGTTAAAGTTCCGGGGTGTGACTAAGGGGCGAGACAGTACCTTCTTGGAGCACGCCCGGGACCTGTCCGACACTATGGGAAACTGGCTCAGATCAGAGAAGACAACTACGTTTGATGAGATGAAACAGTTGATGCTTCTAGAGCAGTTTTATAATTGTACGGGCGGCGACTTGACTTTAAACCTTAAAGAGAAGAACCCAAGAACTCTCGTAGAAGCAGCAGAGATGGCTGATCGTCGGTTGTCATTAATTCGGGGGTGCGGCTCTGCACAGAGAAACGATGTAGGCGTTAAGGAGCGTTACCCTCCCCCTCCCCGGAATATGGACACACATAAATTTAAAAGCAATGACACCAAGACTGATCACAAACCTAGCACCGCCCCGTTTAAGATGGGTCAGGGGACTTTTACACCTCAGTATAAGTCCAAGGGGAAATTTGAGTGTTATCACTGTCACAAAGAGGGGCACATGGCAAAAGCTTGTCCGAGCAGACCTCCCACGGCGGCTGTGTCATTGGCTCGCAGCAGTGGGGTGTTCCAGAAGTCTTCTGTGTTTGCTGGAGGCATAAGATCAGAGGATGGAGCACCGCCAGTGAAGAAGGATCCGGAAGGCTCGAACCCTGTCCGCGATGCCTTTTGCGACCATAGAGGGTATGGCTGCGTGAAGTGGGGGGGCAAGAAGCACGGGGTACAGCTTTTGTGTGACACAGGTGCCTCTCAGACACTCTTGAAGAATTTCACTGGTAGACCCATAAAAGCGGCGCGGGTAGTTGTGGTGCATGGAGTTAATGCAACTAGGTCATACCCGCTTGTTAGAATGGAGCTTGAAGTTGACGGTGTGACTCGCGAACTGGATGTGGGAATCGTGGAGAAATTGCCTGTTGGGGGCGTCGACCTCCTTCTCGGCAATGACTTTGCGGTGCCTGCTTCTAAGGTTTCACCCTTAGTCGTTGCCGAGGAGCCGGCCGACGTGAGTGGGGAGGAACAGGAGTGGGTTGAGAGGTGTCAGGTGCAACCAATGGCATGTGTTGTAACCAGATCTCTCGCATCCAGGGAGTCACAGCCTAACCAACAGTCTTCAAATAAGCGGAGGAACGGTCACGAGAAGGTGCTGAAAGCTGATACGGTGGAGAGTCTAGTACCAGCAGCGCTTCTCGGGGACTCAGTATTAGCACCGTTATTGGAGTCTGGAGAAGCACCACCACCTGTCACTGAGAGTGTAGAGGCAGTGCTTAAAGAGACTCAGAGGCAGCAATGGTATACACGGAGAGAGCAACGGGATGCAAAGTTGGAGGGTTGAGAGCGGTCACCCTTCTTTGGGACAGGTTGAATGTGAGGAAACTTCCAGCATGAAGGGAAGACGTTAGAGGATAGACAGAGACGAAAGAGTTTGCCTAGGCAGGGAGTCGGCACGGAAGCACAGTTTTTGAGAACAACAGGAGGAACACCGTCCGGACCGTACGCCTTATTAGTGTTAAGCCCAGCGAGGGTAGAAAGTACATCTTTTGAAGAGATTAGGATATTAGGCATAAGTAAGAGAGAGGAGGGCGGAGAGGGAGGAATAGCACCGGAATCATCCAAGGTGGAGTTTCTAGCAAAAGTTTGAGCGAAGAGTTTAGCTTTGTCAGAGGAAGAAGTGATGGTTGTGCCATCAGAGTGGGAAAGGGAGGGAAAGACGAGGAAGAGAAATTGTTGGAGAGGTTTTTGGCTAGATGCCAGAAAGCTTGGGAAGAGCTAGAGTTGGATAGTTCAGTGCATTTATTATTGATGAAAGAGTGTTTGGCAAGTCGAAGAACAGATTTGGCTTGATTCCGGGCAGAAACATATGAAGAATGAGAGTCTTGAGCTTTAAGGCGTCGGTACCGTTTGAATGCTTCCTCCTTATTGCGGACAGCAGTAGAACAGGTGTGAGTAAACCAAGATTTTTTAGCATTAGTCTGAGAGAAAGAGAATGGAATGTATGCTTCCATGCCCGATAGGATTACCTCGGTAATGCGTTCAGCACTCTCCGAGGGTCCTCGGCCACGGAAGCAGAAATCATTCCATGCGAAATCAAAGAAGTATTGCCGAAGAGCCTCCCAGTCGGCAGCGCCAAAGTGCCACAACCGCCGCCGGCTAGGAGGATCGGGTGGCCGTACTGGAGAGATAGGACAGGTGACAGAGATAAGTTTATGGTCGGAGGAACCCAAAGGAGAGAAAAGATCGACAGTATAAGAAGAAGGGTTAGAAGTTAGAAACAGGTCAAGAATGTTGGGCCGACCTCCGATGCGATCCGGGATACGGGTGGGTTGCTGAACTAACTGCTCTAGGTCATTTAGGATAGAAAAGACGTAGGCTTGTTCACCAGGTGGATCAGTAGTGTGAGAGGAGAGCCATTGGCGGTGGTGAACGTTGAAATCTCCTAAGATGGAGATTTCTGAGAAAGGAGAAATGGATAGAATGTGTTCCACTGTAGAGTTTAGATAGTCAAAGAATTTGGGAAAGTTGGTAGAGTTAGGGGAAAGATAGACAGCACAGAAATATTTAGTAAGAGAATGACAGGAAAGTTTGAGCCATAAAGTTGAAAATTCAGAGGAGTCGAATTAAGTCGCCTCTTAATCTGTGCTGCATTAAAGGAAATAGATTTAATTCTCTAAGACGCTCCTCGTATGGTTTGTTCTTTAGGCTAGGTATCATTTTGGTAACTCTACGTTGAACTCGTTCTAGCTTGTCTATATCTTTTTGGTAATAAGGGCACCAGGATTGAACGCAGTATTCCAGAAGAGGGCGGACTAAGGAATTGTAAAGGGTTAGGAAAACGTCTTTGGATTTATGCTCAAATGACCTAATTTGGCCACTCAATTCAATAACACTAATTCTTTTACATTCAAATACACTCAAGAAAGCTTGATATGTTTACTAATTTCAGGTGAACGTCTGAAAGTCAGGAGTGAGTCCATCAACCATGAGTTGTATGCAGTTTGGCGACCTACTACCCTTCGTCTTGACTGGAAGAGGGAATTTGTTAGCCCTCTCTGGAGAGATTAAGTGGGTCAATAGAACTGCAATAAGTAATGCAGTGCTAATGATCAGTGTGGTACATAAGGTCTTTGCTCATATTTTACTTATGTAAATTCTAGGTTACCTGAACAATCTAGTTTCACACCGAAGTCAATAATTCACCAAATTCTGGAGCTCTGAAGCCTTGTGGGATGCTAACTTACCGTGTGTCAATTGCACACAAAACAAGGCATTTGACTTGCCAGACTTTGGAAACTACTCCAACTCCGTACGATACCTGCAGTGATCTGGTATCTGGATTATACATACTCTCCATTGTTGACATACACAAGATACAGTAGCCAAGGTTTCGGGGCCACATTGCTAACAAGATCAGTATCGTCAGAACAATACCGTTCTTGCTCATCTAACACAAACATTCGCTGGTTCAGAAAATCCAGGAAACGAGTCACTTCCCTCATGCTGACGGTTCAGACCATTAATTGAACCAGTTTTAGGTTCAGGGTCGCATCATTTGTATCACATTGATTCAACTATGAGATCCATTGCATTACTTAGTATATGTTGGAGCATGTTGCTTTGATTTATATATCTAGTATCATAGTTAACCCTACCCGTGCACCATTTGGGTTATATTTTATGCCAGCTATCAGCAGTTCATTGTATTCATTTTAGGAAAGAATTGCGAGACTTGGAGAGAAAATCAAGAGAGATTATACCTCTTCTATTTCTAGTAGGCATTATAAAGCTCACTGTAATCATCTATTTATAAACTGAATATAGTGAAACAATATAATTTGTCATTTGTTCTATGTCTGATGAAGATAGAGTTATACTTTATTTCCATTGCTTACATGCACTAATGGTGGAATGTGGTGCTTTTGAATTAATTGTTTAGTAGTTTGCTATTTGTTTAGATGATTTTGTATTTGTATTTACTGATTGAAAGAATGTACTCAATACTATTATTAGTTGTTGCTGTAACTTTTACACCGTTGTTAGTGTTGTTGTTATTGTCAAGCCAGACAGCTTCAACCATCATGCTCAGTAGTGTCTCTATATTACCCCGTATATACCAATTCACAATCATGATTGTGTAAATATCTTTAGTAAAATGTATTTTCATATACTAGATGAATAGACGAGAGAGAGTACAAAGTACAAAGTACAAAGGAGATCAAGCAACAACAGATCTGGTGACCCTTCTAGGCTGCTTGTCCTCCAAAACACTGAGGATCAATTGTCCAAACAGTGGTTGGAGTGGGTAAGGGAACATTGGAAAGGGAACTACTGCTCTGGAACTAATGTCCGTGGCAGGATTAGGAAGTTAGTAGGGGACAGATGGGTTAGTAACTGAGTGG
This sequence comes from Paralithodes platypus, assembly GCA_032716605.1. Lineage (NCBI taxonomy): Eukaryota > Metazoa > Arthropoda > Malacostraca > Decapoda > Lithodidae > Paralithodes > Paralithodes platypus. The sequence continues at coordinate 16,750,892 of CM064578.1, forward strand.
AGGATAAAATAAAGTTATTCATTTACAAACGCAGTCAGTCGCGGGTTTGATGCAAGATATTTGTCTAGGCGAAGTTTAAATGAATCAACGGTGCTGCAGTCAATAACGTCTCGGGGAAGCCCATTCCACAAGTTGACAACTCGATTGAAGAAGAAATTCTTAGATTCGTGCGAGTTAAAAGATTTACCGATAATTTTGCAACCGTTTCCCTGTGTGTAATACGATTGGTTGATAGTGAAGTACTTACTACAGTTCATATTGTCAATGCCTTTGATAATTTTGAACGCTTTAATTAAGTCGCCTCTTAACCCTTTTCTAGTGGGGTGTTTTGGGCTATTTTGGGCATATTCAGGCCCTCCTGAATGATCAATCAAGTATCTGCATGAAAAGAAATTTATTCAGAAAAAACTAGGCGCTAAAAGCTTCAAAATGAGACCAGAACGAGCTACGTAGCACTCGTGGTTCTCATGCAGTGGTGCCACCAACATGGGAGTTTAGCGTATAGCGGTATATTTTTCCCAGCTATGCTCACTACTGGCTACACTGCCGGCCTCTCGAGAACACAGAGAGCGTGAGTCAGTGGGTGGCGGTAAGCCCTGGGTGTCGGACGTGTGGCCTGCTGCGCTCCCGGCCATTTGCACTCAATTTTATCCCTTTAAAAGCCTTAATAATGCTCCTAACTTGCTGCAAATTGGTGCACGACTTAAGTCGAGCGCCGCTCTTTAAGGGTTAATCTGCGCTGGATTAAAGGAAATCATTTAATTCTCTAATGACGCTCCTCGTAGTTTGTTCTTTAGGCTAGGTATCATTTTAGTAACACTACGTTGAACTCGTTCTAGCTTGTCTATATCTTTTTGGTAATAAGGGCACCAGGATTGAACGCAGTATTCCAGAAGAGGACGGACTAAGGAATTGTAAAGGGTTAGGATAACTTTTTTGGATTTATGCTCAAATGACCTGCCTATAAAGCCAATTATTTTGTTTGCTTTCTTAACAACTTCTGAACATTGTTGACTCGGTTTTAGGTTACTCGATATTGTTACCCCCAGATCGGTTTCTCTGTTTACATTCTTAAGCCGAGTGCCATTCATCGAATAGTTTGCTTTCTCATTTTGGTATCCATGTAGTACTTTACATTTATCCGCATTGTAACTCATTTGCCAAATTTGGGCCCAATGTGACAACTTATCTAGATTATGTTGCATATCGTCAACTTGTTCTTTTGAGAATACGCTATTTGCAATTTTGTATTGTCAGCAAATTTTGAGATTGTACAGGTGAGACCCTCATCTATGTCGTTGATGTAAATTAGAAAGAGAATTGGTCCTAGTACCGATCCCTGTTGTACCCCGCTACCCTACATTGGTCCATTTAGATGCCTTACCAAATTTTATGACTACTCTTTGCTTTCTGTCGCTGAGCCATGGTGACATTACACAACCCTGTCGCAAACCTACATTTATCTCAAACCGTTCACTCAACTCACCATGTCCTACTCTAACACACGCTCTGCTCCCTTCATAACAACTCTTAACTGCTTTTAACAAATGTTCTCCAATTTCATAAATCCTTAACACCTTCCACATTGCTTCACGATCTACACGATCATACGCTTTTTCCAAATCCATTAAAGCCGGAAATATCTCCTTATGCTTCTCTAAATACTTCTCACATAACTGTCTTACTGCAAACATCTGATCCACGCACCGTCTTCCCCTCCTAAAACCGCACTGTTCTTCTCGTATTGCAACTTCCGTACACTTTATTATCCTCTCTATCAACACCCTGCCATACAGCTTTCCAACCACTGGTAATAAACTAATACCTCTATAACTTGAACACTCCTGCCGATCTCTCTTCCCTTTGTACAACGGCACAATACATGCACGCTTCCAGTCTATTGGTACCATTGACACAACAAAGCACACATTGGAAAGTCTCACCAACCAATCTATTATCACATCTCCACCTTTCTTTATACACTCGACTGCAATACCATCCAAACCTTCTGCTTTTCCTGCTCTCATTTGTTTTACTGCTTCTTTCACCTAATTTTCTTCAATCCTTTCATTCATTCCCTGCCACCTGGGTGGCCTGGGTAACCTATCTCCATCAACCAATGCTTCAATCACTGCTTCTATTCCATCTCTTGCACTTAGCAAAGATTAAAAATACTCTGCATATTTGTTCCTCACTTCAACTCCTTCCACTAGTAATTTTCCATTTGCATCTTTCACTGACTCTTCCCTCTTTTGTCCTCCTGTCCTTACTCTATTTACCTCCTCTTCCATCCACTTTTCATTTAGTCTTTCCTTGTATTCCTTATCTTTTTTACTCTTCTATAACTCACTAACTTTTATTACCTCTCTTACTTCACGCTTGTCTCTCATTCTCCTGTAACTCCTCTTAGATTTTCATCCACCAGGTAATGATCCGAAATACCCTCCGCCTCACCTCTCAGCACATTCACATCTAGCCGTCGACATATTATTTCCTTTGTTACCAGCACATAATCCATCAATGCCCTCCCAACAATCACTCCCCTCACAAGTCTATGCCAGGTGTACTTGTGTATACGCCTTTTTTTGAAGAACGTATTACCTACACTCAATCTGCACTCTCCACATACATTACACTCTCGTTTACACCATCCACACCAAAACTACCGGTGACCCCCTCAACAGGCTTATTTCCTACCCTAGTATTTAGGTCCCCTAAAACTATAACATTTTCATTTTCATCAAACCCTTGTAAACAATCTCTCAAATCCTCCCAAAAACCCTCCACCTCTAACTTCCTGGTACATAAGCACCTACAAAAACCCACCTTTCACCCTAAAACCGCATTCGCACCCATATTAGCCTTGATGACATCTCTATCCACTCTTTTATAAACTCTCTCAACTCCTCCTTCACAATAATAGCCACTCCCTCTTTCCCACGGACTCCCTCATCTACTCCAGACTTTCTACCTATCACATTTCCAAAATCCACTTCTCCCTCTCCTTTTATCTTTGTTTCATTCAGTGCAAGCACATCATACTTCCTTCTTTCAAATAACCTTCAAATGTCCTCTCGCTTCTCATTCATACTACATCCTTGCACATTTAAAGCTCCTATTCTTAGGGTCTGGGACCACAAACGCGTTCCCTCGCCCCCATCTCTGTCTCGTTTTTTTGGTAGATTTATTTAAGGGGAGAAGGATACCAGGTCCCCGATCGCCTTTAGCCGACTTCTAAGTCTTGCAGGAGAAAAGCGGTGGTGGAAATTTCTCACCCCTCCACAACAGAGGAGCTATCTGCATCAGAAAGTGGCGGGCGTTGGGGTCGCCTCATCCCTACGCCATTTGAAAAAATTAGAGATGCAGAGGGAAAAAAAGATAGGGAAGTAGTGGACACCAACCCTCACTCTGACAAACGGTCAGCCCACCACACAATGCAATCAATTCAGTAAAGCATAAATTGTATATTAAATGTTAAGCGCAAATATACATTTATTTTTGTAATTTTAAATAAAGTAGACGTGCCGTTTTGCCCAAAATCAAAACGGCAAACCCAAGTCTGCGATGGGTCACCATCATCACTACTAATCACTATCACCATTACTATCATCAGCAATACTACTATTATAGTCATCACTACTACTCTTACCATCATCACTACTACTCTCATCATCACCACTACTGTCATCATCACTACAACTTTCACCATCATCACTACTACTCACCATCATCACTACTACTGTCACCATCATCACTACTGTCATCATTATCACTACAACTATCATCATTACTTGTCACCATCATCACTACTATTATAACCATCATCACAACTACTAGTACTGTCACCATCATATCTACTACTGTCATAATCATCACTACTTCTTCACTTCTGTCATCATCATCAATACAAGTACAACCATCATCACTACTATTACCAGAGGTTCCTCTCACACCGCTCTCCTAGACAAAGTTGAAAGGAAGGCCTTTCGTATCATTAACTCCCGTCCACTCACCAACTCTCTGCAATCTCTCTCTTTCCGCCGCAATGTTGCATCTCTCTTGCTATTCTATCGCTACTATAATAATCAGTGTTCCACCTCCTTTGCGTAGGGCACGTGGTACCCGTCTTGCAACTCAATCCCACCCCTACTCTGTGCAACTCTCCAACCCAAGAGTGAAACGTTACTCTCAAACTTTCTTCTCAACAGCTGAGCTCGGGAACTCTCTCCCAGAATCAGTCTTTCCCTCTTTCTAAGACTTAAATTGCTTCAAACTCCTTGTGTCCAGGCATTTTGGCTCGAACGTCCCTTGATTTTGGAGTGTCACTCTTTCAACTATGGGGGAGGCACTCGCTATAGGTAGTTCTTCCTTTTGCCTCCCTCAATCACATAGAAAAAAAAAAAAATCCCACTAATACTACCATCACTACTAATGTCAACTAAACTAACTTAACCTAGCAAATGCGGAGCGAGATTTGTTCACCCCCAAAACGATAGCGTTCTGTGTGTGTTCCCCATAGGGGCACACAAACACAGAACACCATCATCATTGCTTGGGAAGGGGGGGGGTGGAGGTAAATCCATATATTGGATCTAAAATCATAACTATTGCTCAAATTCAAAACATCTATTTTGACTGACGCTCGCAGTCACCCACCAAATGTTTGTGTGAAATTTGGTTAAAATCCGGCCAACGGTCTAGGAGGAGTTTGGGGACAGACGGACTACATCGACGAAAAATGACGACGACGACAGACAGTTTTTCCAGTGGTACCCACTATACGGGGGGAGCGATACCAAACTATGCTTACGCAGAGTTGATAAAATAAATAAAGTAGACGTGCTGTTTTGCCCAAAATCAAAACGGCATACCCAACTCTGCGATGGGTTACCATCATCACTACTAATACCATAATCAATCACAATCACCATCATCACTACTACTGCCATCATCACTACAACTGCCACAATCATCACGACTACTGTCATCATCACCATTACTATGATCATCATCACTACTACAATTACAATCATCACTACTACTCTCACCATCATCACTACTACTGTCACCATTGTCACTACCATCTTAATCACTACTATCATCATTGATACTACAACTATCAATTGCCCCACATCAATAAACAACGAGAAGTACAAGGAAAAAACAAAGGCAAGAAGACAGAAGAAAAGGAAGGAACATCAACCATGAAATACGCGCCCAGAGAGGTACCACGTGTACCAAGCTACCACCAGTTTTCAACGAGAAATACACAACATAATTATATCCATAAATATTACTCCCTCGCGCGTTATCACCACCAGAAGAGAGGCCCGGATTGCCACCATTGCATCAGAGTGCCCAACAACACCCGGGAAGAATATTAATATGTCTTCAACCTCCCAGCAACATCCAAGACAAATCATATTCAGCCAGGGAGAGAAGGACCCTCATCACCACCAACAGAGGAAGCATTTATGCCCTACTTCCACCCAACAGCCAAAATACCTGCCCACCTGTTTCTAAAGGACCCTCCTAATCCTGTAGAACCGCCCCTGACCACACTTGTGACCCTGTGACCCCGAAACACCAACTCTGGGACATATCAGCCAACGTCATCACTATGCTGATGAAAACTGAATAAGGCAAGCAATTCTAGGGCTTTCAATAACTGGCATACCAGGTTGAAAAGTCCTAGAATTACCCTCCCATTCAGTTGGATGATAAGCGGCATACCGAATATCCCACAGGTCTGAGGATTTATTTTCTCTATTAACCCTTGTCTATCGGGGCCCGACTTAAGTCCGTATCGAAAAATGTGGACTATGTGGCGGGGCCCGACTTAAGTCCGAGTGCAATTTTGGCGCAATATTGGCTCTGAGAGAGAGACGAGTGACGGGAGGAGCATGGGTTACCTAATGACCGCTCGCCACGGCCGCCGTGGACCAACTGAGATGTACTCCACTTACATCCACCCTCACTCCCTCGCTACATACGTAATTATATAAAGAAATTACCGTATTATAGCGATTTTGCCCTTCGGTTGCACGATCGTTGCAAGACAACCAGTGATCGTAGAAGCATGGTTCGGGTGTCATTGGAAAGCTCAATGTACGCCCTTTCACGGATACATACTTGTATTACGCTCTGGGTCTTGTTTATGCATGAAAAAGAGCATGGAAACAACCCCATTTATGGTAAAAAAAACCCGCTGAGCGGCACAGTGAATTATACTCCACCACCCGCTCGTAAGGTGTTAAGGAATCCTTGTGATTCATATGGCATACCATAGTGTTAACATCGAGATCTCTAATAGGTTGCACTTTTAATATTAGACGTCTAAACTCGCTGACATGTCCCCACCTGACTTGTATTATTAAATCCGCACTCTAAGAACTACCAAAGGATACTTGGCATACCAAGGTCATTTGAATAGTTCAGGGCTCTGCGAGATACCTTAACTGGCACTCGGCATATAGAAGTCCTTAGCACATTTGTCTGTAACATGTTATTTGACTTTTGCAATTCTAAGGTTTAAACACCGGCCCGAGTTCTTTGAATATCTTATGAAGGTCAGTGGTAGTCGATGAAACTAAGAGTGGTCATGACCATATTGCTTACTCGCGTTAGCCGGATATATTATCAATCTGTCATGACATAGGCATTATATTTAAGACCCCAAGTCAAGAGTACCTGAACAGAATTTCATCACTGATTAATATAATGGTCAGGATAGTCGAGTATCCCTAGCTCTCTGCTAATATATACTATCGTTTGTCCGATGAAGTGCCCAAATATTATAATATTTACGGAGCCTCATTTAAGACCCTATACCCATTTATCTATCTGTATCCCAAACAACTGATCTACACGACAGGCTAACCTGGACGGCCCAACAGAGACTCATACGACTACAAGCTGCTACTTCAAACCCTTTTACTACAAGTGTTGATTCTGGAGCTATAATAGAAACCTGAAACAAGTCAAAGGAGTACAAAGGAAATCAAGCAACAACAGATCTAGTGACCCTTCTAGGTTGCTTGTCTTCCAAAACACTCAGGATCAAGTGTCCAAACAGTGGTTTAGAGTGGTTAAGGGAACATTGGAAAGGGAATTACTGCCCTGGAACTAATGTCCGTGGCAGGATTAGGAAGTTAGTAGGGGACAGATGGGTTAGTAACTGAGGGGGGGGATAAAATAAAGTTATTAATTTACAAACGCAGTCAGTCGCGGGTTTGAAGCGAGATATTTGTCTATGCGGAGTTTAAATGAATCAACGGTGATGCAGTCTATAACGTTTCGGGGAAGCCCATTCCACAAGTTGACAACTCGATTGAAGAAGAAATTCTTAGATTCGTGTGAGTTAAAAGATTTACCAATAATTTTGCAACCGTTTCCCCGCGTGTAATTAGATTGGTCGATAGTGAAGTACTTACTACAGTTCATATTGTCGATGCCTTTGATGATTTTGAACACTTGAATTAAGTCACCTCTTAATCTGCGCTGGGTTAAAGGAAATAGATTTAATTCTCTAAGATGCTCTTCGTATGGTTTGTTCTTTAGGCTAGGTATCATTTTGGTAACTCTACGTTGAACTCGTTCTAGCTTGTTTATATATTTTTGGTAATAAGGGCACCAGGATTGAACGCAGTATTCCAGAAGAGGGCGGACTAAGGAATTGTAAAGGGTTAGGATAACTTGTTTGGATTTATGCTCAAATGACCTGCCTATAAAGCCAATTATTTTGTCGATACCAGTGATGAGGTATCTATAGTTAGAGCCCCCAAATATCGACTCTGTCTAATTCTCACCAGTACGCAAGGTGTCTTTATAAAGTTAGAGTCCAGTGTATTGACTCAGTATAAAACCTTGTCTATTAAGTGTTAATTAGTATCACCTATGAATATTCAATCAGTACACTGGTATTATCCGACTCTTCAGTGCTTCAAGAAATGTAATTGTTTTGTATTGTACATGAGTCCAGCTAAACCTATTTTGTATATCTGAGCTCCATCTAGATCCTCGATGGTGCTAGGACAGTATTTTTCGTGATGTATAAACTTATCCATTTATTTCAAGCGTAACTATCTATAATAAGTGTACGTAGAGTTTAAGATAAATAAAACTATTCTTTAAATTATATTTTGGTGTTATATGTATCCTCTATTCGACTTCTATGCATGTTTTGTATGAACTCTGAATTCCCCAGTCTTGATAGAACTCACTATAACCAATATGCAAACCTGGTAAAAACCCTGGTATAACATGTGTTAATTATACTGTCACAACTAAGGGTTCATTATTATATACTGTATATATACTGTATATATATATATATATATATATATATTGTATATATATATATATATATATATATATATTGTATATATATATATATATATATATGTGTGTAATATACCAAGAGTTGTATGGTATACTCGTGTAATATTACATTGAATATTATATATAAAAGGGGGGTAAAGATAACTCGATTGTGTTATAAATCATATTGAGTTATAGGTAAAGGGTTTTGATCTAAGTCTCTTGGTGATGCTTAGCAAGTGTGGCAATAAGTGCTTAAGTGGCTTATGGCAGTGTCTAGCTGTAGCCAAGATGAGAGACGGAGTAGCTGGGATGTGAGTTCTTCTCTTACTGAGATCCCTAGGTGGAGTGCCTTTCTTTAACTAATTAAAGCTACAGGTGAGTGTGTAAAACTCTGTGTCGTGTGCAAAGTTGCGTGCATAAGGCTGAGTTTCCTCTCTGATGGAGGGGAGGTGTGTTTGCTGACACACCTTTATCAAGTGGGTCTTGCTGATTTTCTGTGTTGTCATTTGTGTTGCTTACTGTGACATTCTGTGGTGTCTAAGATGTTGAATTGTTGACTATCAGATGTTTATACCTTCCAAGTATAAACACTATATATAGTTATATCTCTGTGATGAGATTGATTGGTCATATTACTGTGTAGTGATTATGTGATTATTTAAAGGGTTAATGGGTTAGTAGATTATATATTATAGGTTATAATGTATATATAGAGATATGTATCAGTCCTTTATATAATGCTGATGGAAGAAAAAGGTGGGTCTAATAAGTGATTGAGCTTAGAATACTTGCATATATATTTGAGTATAATATGCGTGTTAGATGCCCCCTGTTAAAAATTGTTTTTCCACAAACAACATATATAAAGTAAAGACGAAAATATATATTTAAATGGTTCCTATATAAGAGTTCATCTTCTAAGGATGAGTGTGAGAGTAAATAATGATTAATAATTGAATAAGAATGAAACAATATTCAGATAGAGTACAAGAATTTCATATGACGTGTAAGTGAGTTGTATTTATAATAGGGACATCTTATATCTAAATTTCCTCTCCAATGAATCGCGGGAGCCCGGATTCGAGGAATTATTTATATAGATTCCCGGCGTAGGACAGGTTTATTTTGTTTCCAACAAATAGGATATTATAGGGCAAATTAAAGAAAAGAAAGTCAAACACTTTCTGGAGTTACGTTAATATAGAGATTCTTGCTATCTGAGTATAGATTCTTCAAATCACTGTGATGTAATTCATGTGATTGAGAAACGTGAGTCGTGCATGTATCTCCTGATAGAGAAAACGCTTTGTATCAGAGACTCGGAGTAAAGAGTAAAAGAGTTTATAACATGGGTATATGGATAAAAATAATAAATACATAATACAGCCATAACTTGGTGTATTTTGTTCTTAATTTTTATTTTCCTCTTTTGTCCTTTGACTCGTTTTCTCCGCTGATTGACCCGTAGGTTCAGCGGTCACGTCCTTCTGCATTAAGCTTTTCAGTTTTGCTCACAGCTTGTAGCAGGCACCAAGTTTGAGGGCGGTAGTAGGACAGGTCAGCTGGGAGGTGTCCAACAGTCTTCCTGTGAAAATCAAATTCTTGGCAGTATGATGTTTGTAAAACGTTTGGTGTCTGTAGTTAGAAGTTTGGTGTCATGTAGTTAAAAGTTTGGTGTCATGTAGTTAGCTAACATTTATCCAAGTAATATAATTAAATTTACTATGGATGGTGTACCGGTAGTATATATTTACCTAGCTAAAATGAACAATAATCAACTTTATACTGTAAATAATAAAGTTTAATAAAATTATCCATATATGAATATTTGAAAACATAAAGGATTAATATTATTGAGTGTATAGGCCTACGGCTTATCAGGAATATTCGTTTGACACTTATGAATATCTGCGGAGTTGCCGTTAAAATTTGTGTAAGCGATCGCATGTGTCACAATTATAGGTACTTTACATCGCAATGTAAGGGGTAGGCTTTATAATTGTCGTTAAGCTACTAAACTTGCATATTTGTATGAGTTTGAACATACATAGAATAATTAAACACTCATCACGTATAACTAAATGAATTCATATAATGGATATCAAATGTTGGTACCAAGATATACATTATACACACTCATAAGTAATTGTGAGTTTGAGAGTTCCAGTTTAGAGCAAAATTAGGGAGTTAGATGCAAAAAGGGTCTGGAGGTAACTTTCTGCAACGCCTGTGTATCCAATATTTAATCCACATCAATATTATTGAGACCTCTAGAATTGAGATTATATTGGTGGGTCCTATGTTTTTAGGAACTTATTGGTGCGTCATTTTTCTCAACCTGTGTATATGCATTTTTTTTCATTTGGTTAATTAAACACAGTTAACCCTCTCACATCCTTATGACGTAGAGGTTGCCAGATTAGCAATAAGAAATAGATTACTCTCACTCTTATAATTACCTCTCCAAAATTTGTTTTCTGCCCACAGCTAACTCAAAGACAACTGCAGAGGTTGAAGTAAATAAACTAAAGGTTTATAAATACCCCTGACGGTAACAAAGGCTTGAAAGTATCCCTAATAGGCTCAAAAATTGCATCAGGACGTGAGAGGGTTAAACACAAATGATTCCGTAATTATAAATTCTTATACATCGCAATGTATGGTTCAGGTTTTATAATTATAATAATTGAGTGGGATGAATAGTTTCAAAAATGACCATCAATACACATTGAACACATGTTTACGTGTTCGGTGAATGTAGTCAATTATTCAAAAACTAATCCCTTAGGTTTAGATGAATTTGAGTAATTAAATACTGGTGTTAAATAGTTTATAAATCAAGAGTAATTTGTAAGAATTTGGGTAAAAAGTTAGACGTGTTTCGAGTATAGAATTGACTCGTTGAATGCTAATCTAATCATAGCTATTCTAGCAGATGTGTAGTGAGTGTCTGTGTGTGTGAATTGGAGAGATTAGATATCCAAAACAATACGGATAGAATAGGTTGGATTAATGTGGTATTAATTTCTCAAAATAACTAGGGTGAGGTGTGATTTCGTTTATTCAGCATCAGGACTCGCAGGTGTGTCAGGCATATCATCATTTAAGCTGTTTCTCAATGATGATGTGAAATCCTCAATTTCACCCATAACAAATGCTGTGTGACTGATTGCGTTACGAGTGTGGTCCTTAATCGTGACAACGTCTCGAATTAAGCTAAGCACATGCCTACCTCTCTCAGGAGTGAGTTTTGCCATGTTTCGGAGGGTAGGTTTGATGTCTAAGCTTTTTAAGGTATCGTTAATGCCCCTTTCCCACTGGTGAGACAAGTCACGATTTTCGTCGCCGACACCAATAAATTGGCACATTTGTGACATGTCTCAACACCTCTCATGAAAAATCGTTTGACTCTCAAGGCCTCTCAAGGGCCCTCGCGAGTCGTCGCAAATGTTCGGACAGTTCAACATTTTGGACGAGGACTCACGAGGATTGGTTACCCTCGCAAGCATCGTCGAGCATCGCCGAGGGATCTGCGAGGGTTTCTGCGATCATCTGCGACATCGGCGAGACATCGCGGAGTTTGTCGCACAATTTTTTTTGGGGAAATTTTCCAAAACGTCGCTCGACGGATCGCCGATGCTCTCGGATGTTCCGAGAACATCGACGATCATCGGCGATTTCCTCGTCGATTAGTCGTCGACGTGCGCACGAATACTCGCCGAGAGTATACCCGCCAGGGGTATGCTCCGCACGAGGCATGCGAAGGGCCTTGCGACGTCGCGGAATGCTCAAGACACACCTGCCGAGGCCAAAGAGCACCTTCGGCGAGGTGGGAAACAAAAAATGATTAGGCCTATAGTGAACCTGTCAACCCTTTTTTCTATGCACCTCTCGTGGGGGGTTCACCTGGTTGTTTTATCTTTCTCTCCTTTTCTCTCTTTCTCTGGTTTGTATCCATTCAGACCCATTCAGCTAACTGTTTTAAGACGTTTATCCCCATCCAAGTATCGATATTTTCCTGGCAAGCGATAGCGAACCAGCTTTATCAGAACCAGAAATCCGGCTTGGCCGGAGAAATTTTTCTATCGATAAATTGTACAAATTTAGCTTGCTCTCAAAACAAAAATATATATATGTTGGCTCGCTACCGCTCACCATGAAAATGTTGAAACCTGGATGGGGTTAAACGTCTTAAAACAGTAGGCTGAACAGGGCCGAACGGATACAAGGCAAAGAGAGAGGGAGAGAAATAAAAAACAAACAAAAAACGAGGAGAGAGGGAGAGAAAGAGAAAACAAAAAACAGCGAGGAGGTGGGCTCGCTCAATGTTTGCGTTAAGGCTTAAAAATTGAGCCCACCTCGCCTTTTTTTGTTTTCTCTTTCTCTCCCTCTCTCCTCGTTTTTTGTTTGTTTTCTATTTCTCTCCCTCTCTCTTTGCCTTGTATCCGTTCGGCCCCGTTCAACCTACTGTTTTAAGACGTTTACCCCCATCCAGGTTTCAATATTTTCATGGTGAGCGGTAGCGAGCCAACATATATATATTTTTGTTTTGAGAGCAAGCTAAATTTGTACAATTTATCGATAGAAAAATTTCTCCGGCGAAGCCGGATTTCTGGTTCTGATAAGGCTGGTTCGCTATCGCTTGCCAGGAAGATATCGATACTTGGATGGGGATAAACGTCTTAAAACAGTTAGCTGAATGGGTCTGAATGGATACAAACAAGAGAAAGAGAGAAAAGGAGAGAAAGATAAAAAAAACAGGTGAACCCCCCACGAGAGGTGCATAGAAAAAAGGGTTGACAGGTTCACTATAGGCCTAATCATTTTTTGTTTACCCACCTCGCCGAAGGTGCTCTTTGGCCTCGGCAGGTGTGTCTTGAGCATTCCGCGACGTCGCAAGGCCCTTCGCATGCCTCGTGCGGAGCATACCCCTGGCGGGTATACTCTTGGCGAGTATTCGTGCACACGTCGACGACTAATCGACGAGGAAATCGCCGATGATCGTCGATGTTCTCGGAACATCCGAGAGCATCGGCGATCCGTCGTGCGACGTTTTGGAAAATTTCCAAAAAAAATTTTGTGCGACAAACTCCGCGATGTCTCGCCGATGTCGCAGATGATCGCAGAAACCCTCGCAGATCCCTCGGCGATGCTCGACGATGCTTGCGAGGGTAACCAATCCTTGTGAGTCCTCGTCCAAAATGTTGAACTGTCCGAACATTTGCGACGACTTGCGAGGGCCCTTGCGAGGCCTTGAGAGGCCTTGAGAGTCAAACGATTTTTCATGAGAGGTGTTGAGACATGTCACGAATGTGCCAATTTATTGGTGTCGGCGACGAAAATCGTGACTTGTCTCACCAGTGGGAAAGGGGCATTAACGATACCTTAAAAAGCTTAGACATCAAACCTACCCTCCGAAACATGACAAAACTCACTCCTGAGAGAGCTAGGCATGTGCTTAGCTTAATTCGAGACGTTGTCACGATTAAGGACCACACTCGTAACGCAATCAGTCACACAACATTTGTTATGGGTGAAATTGAGGATTTCACATCATCATTGAGAAACAGCCTAAATGATGATATGCCTAACACACCTGCGAGTCCTGATGCTGAATAAACGAAATCACACCTCACCCTAGTTATTTTGAGAAATTAATACCACATTAATCCAACCTATTCTATCCGTATTGTTTTGGATATCTAATCTCTCCAATTCACACACACAGACACTCAATACACATCTGCTAGAATAGCTATGATTAGATTAGCATTCAACGAGTCAATTCTATACTCGAAACACGTCTAACTTTTTACCCAAATTCTTACAAATTACTCTTGATTTATAAACTATTTAACACCAGTATTTAATTACTCAAATTCATCTAAACCTAAGGGATTATTTTTTGAATAATTGACTATATTCACCGAACACGTGAACATGTGTTCAATGTGTATTGATGGTCATTTTTGAAACTATTCATCCCACTCAATTATTATAATTATAAAACCTGAACCATACATTGCGATGTATAAGAATTTATAATTACGGAATCATTTGTGTTTAACCCTCTCACGTCCTGATGCAATTTTTGAGCCTATTAGGGATACTTTCAAGCCTTTGTTACCGTCAGGGGTATTTATAAATCTTTAGTTTATTTACTTCAACCTCTGCAGTTGTCTTTGAGTTAGCTGTGGGCAGAAAACTAATTTTGGAGAGGTAATTATAAGAGTGAGAGTAATCTATTTCTTATTGCTAATCTGGCAACCTCTGCGTCATAAGGATGTGAGAGGGTTAACTGTGTTTAATTAACCAAATGAAAAAAAAATGCATATACACAGGTTGAGAAAAATGACGCACCAATAAGTTCCTAAAAACATAGGACCCACCAATATAATCTCAATTCTAGAGGTCTCAATAATATTGATGTGGATTAAATATTGGATACACAGGCGTTGCAGAAAGTTACCTCCAGACCCTTTTTGCATCTAACTCCCTAATTTTGCTCTAAACTGGAACTCTCAAACTCACAATTACTTATGAGTGTGTATAATGTATATCTTGGAACCAACATTTGATATCCATTATATGAATTAATTTAGTTATACGTGATGAGTGTTTAATTATTCTATGTATGTTCAAACTCATACAAATATGCAAGTTTAGTAGCTTAACGACAATTATAAAGCCTACCCCTTACATTGCGATGTAAAGTACCTATAATTGTGACACATGCGATCGCTTACACAAATTTTAACGGCAACTCCGCAGATATTCATAAGTGTCAAACGAATATTCCTGATAAGCCGTAGGCCTATACACTCAATAATATTAATCCTTTATGTTTTCAAATATTCATATATGGATAATTTTATTAAACTTTATTATTTACAGTCTAAAGTTGATTATTGTTCATTTTAGCTAGGTAAATATATACTACCGGTACACCATCCATAGTAAATTTAATTATATTACTTGGATAAATGTTAGCTAACTACATGACACCAAACTTTTAACTACATGACACCAAACTTCTAACCACAGACACCAAACTTTTTACAAACATCATACTGCCAAGAATTTGATGTTCACAGGAAGACTGTTGGACACCTCCCAGCTGACCTGTCCTACTACCGCCCTCAAACTTGGTGCCTGCTACAAGCTGTTAGCAAAACTGAAAAGCTTAATGCAGAAGGACGTGATCGCTGAACCTACGGGGTCAATCAGCGGAGAAAACGAGTCGAAGGACAAAAGAGGAAAACAAAAATTAAGAACAAAATACACCAAGTTATGGCTGTATTATGTATTTATTATTTTTATCCATATACCCATGTTATAAACTCTTTTACTCTTTACTCTGAGTCTCTGATACCAAGCGTTTTCTCTATCAGGAGATTACATGCACGACTCACGTTTCTCAATCACATGAATTACATCACAGTGATTTGAAGAATCTATACTCAGATAGCAAGAATCTCTATATTAACGTAACTCCAGAAAGTGTTTGACTTTCTTTTCTTTAATTTGCCCTATAATATCCTATTTGTTGGAAACAAAATAAACCTGTCCTACGCCGGGAATCTATATAAATAATTCCTCGAATCCGGGCTCCCGCGATTCATTGGAGAGGAAATTTAGATATTAGATGTCCCTATTACAAATACAACTCACTTACACGTCATATGAAATTCTTGTACTCTATCTGAATATTGTTTCATTCTTATTCAATTATTAATCATTATTTACTCTCACTCTCATCCTTAGAAGATGAACTCTTATATAGGAACCATTTAAATATATATTTTCGTCTTTACTTTATATATGTTGTTTGTGGAAAAACAATTTTTAACAGGGGGCATGTAACACGCATATTATACTCAAATATATATGCAAGTATTCTAAGCTCAATCACTTATTAGACCCACCTTTTTCTTCCATCAGCATTATATAAAGGACTGATACATATCTCTATATATACATTATAACCTATAATATATAATCTACTAACCCATTAACCCTTTAAATAATCACATAATCACTACACAGTAATATGACCAATCAATCTCATCACAGAGATATAACTATATATAGTGTTTATACTTGGAAGGTATAAACATCTGATAGTCAACAATTCAACATCTTAGACACCACAGAATGTCACAGTAAGCAACACAAATGACAACACAGAAAGTCAGCAAGACCCACTTGATAAAGGTGTGTCAGCAAACACACCTCCCTCCATCAGAGAGGAAACTCAGCCTTTTATGCACGCAACTTTGCACACGACACAGAGTTTTACACACTCACCTGAAGCTTTAATTAGTTAAAGAAAGGCACTCCACCTAGGGATCTCAGTAAGAGAAGAACTCACATCCCAGCTACTCCGTCTCTCATCTTGGCTACAGCTAGACACTGCCATAAGCCACTTAAGCACTTATTGCCACACTTGCTAAGCATCACCAAGAAACTTAGATCAAAACCCTTTACCTATAACTCAATATGATTTATAACACAATCGAGTTATCTTTACCCCCCTTTTATATATAATATTCAATGTAATATTACTCGAGTATACCATACAACTCTTGGTATATTACACACACATATATATATATATATATATATATATATATATATATATATATATATATATATATATATGTTGGTAAAGCCAGGTAATACATTTTCTTTAATATATACGAGGTTGAAAGAAATGGCAATTTCTGCGTTGGAAATTTTATTATTCAAAGTTTCCAGGTCTCTGATGAGTTTTCGCTGGGTGGCAGGAAGTAGATGAAGGAGATGAGCAAAATTCATGGTGGTACAGGGTTACATTAAAGTACATGAAGATACAGGATATACGAAGCGTTTCACTGGACAACCAGCATTATCAAGTAAGGAAGGAATGATTAAAAGGTAAACAGGAAGGGTATATATAGAGGGTGGAGGATCAGAGGAGGCGGAAAATAGGGGGCAAAAGTCTGCTATTGGTGGAAGGGTAAACTAGGAGAGAGAAAGGGGGTAACCGCTTCACGCATGCGCACTGGATGCGGGATGGTGGTCAGTAGGTGGGGTCGAAGCTGATTGGCTGCGTGTCGAGGGGCGTGGCCTAAGTTGTGTGGCGCCTGCAGAAGACGAAGCTGAAGGAGGTAGCGCGGGGGGCTGCGTCAAGGGCACCGGGGGGCGAGGAGGGGTGTTAGGTCCTGTAGGGTAGTGCCTTTTGGCAGAAGGAAGGATCTGAAGGTCCAGAGTTTGGTTGTTGATGTTGGGATGTAAGGCTTGGATATATAAAGCTTCGAGTATAGGTAATCTCCTTGGGTCACTTTCTTTATCGAGTATGGTGGTGTGTTTCTCTAACTCGTTGCGTGTGAGGTGAGGGTGGTTAGGGGTGAGATAGTGGTCTTTGATGGCTCCAGCCTGAAGGTGAAGAGTTAACCGACGTGAAAGACGAGTCTGCGTCATACCAATATAGGAATGAGGTCCACAGTCCTCATAATTACAGGTATGTTGGTAAATGACGTGATCGTCGGTCATCGGGCTCTTTATCTTGGTGGAGGCTGGTTTGTTGCGGAGAACGAGGTTGGAGGTCTTGGGGGATTTGTAATAAATTATTAATTTGATTTTGTTTTCTGGGTTGGTTGGGTGGACATGCTTGGAGATTATTTCTTTTAAGACGGCCTCGTCATTTTTGTGTTCAGAGGACATGTAATTGCGGTAGAAGATCTTAATTCCATTGGGGGGGTCAATGTTGGGAGGGCTTTGGGTGTACCATTTTTCAAGATGGTGGTTGATGGTGCTGGAGATGTCGGAGTTGGAGTATCCGTTATTTACTAAAACTTGGGATAGTCTTTCTAGTTCCTGGTGGGTGTCGGCCCAGGTAGAGCAGTGCGTGAGGGCTCTCCTAACATAGGCGGAGATGGAGGATAGAAGATAACGGCGGGGGCATTCACTATCGCCGTTGAGGCATTGTCCTGTGTTAGTTGGTTTAATGTAGACGGTGGTTTTGAACCCATGGTCGTTCAGAGCTACGAGGATGTCGAGGAAGGGGAGTTGTCCATTGTTAGATTTTTCAAAGGTGAAGTTAAGTCCGGAGGAGGTCATGAAGCGACTCTGGAGTTCCTGTAGTTCGTGGAGGTCCTTGATTTGCACGAAGATGTCATCCACGTATCTACAGTAGACGGCGGGTCGTTGAGCAGCTAGGAGCTCTTCCTCGAACTCTCCACGAACTAAAGGAACTCCAGCGTCGCTTCATGACCTCCTCCGGACTTAACTTCACCTTTGAAAAATCTAACAATGGACAACTCCCCTTCCTCGACATCCTCGTAGCTCTGAACGATCATGGGTTCAAAACCACCGTTGAAATTGCCATTTCTTTCAACCTCGTATGTATTAAAGAAAATATATATATATATATATATATATATATATATATATATATATATACAGTATATATACAGTATATAATAATGAACCCTTAGTTGTGACAGTATAATTAACACATGTTATACCAGGGTTTTTACCAGGTTTGCATATTGGTTATAGTGAGTTCTATCAAGACTGGGGAATTCAGAGTTCATACAAAACATGCATAGAAGTCGAATAGAGGATACATATAACACCAAAATATAATTTAAAGAATAGTTTTATTTATCTTAAACTCTACGTACACTTATTATAGATAGTTACGCTTGAAATAAATGGATAAGTTTATACATCACGAAAAATACTGTCCTAGCACCATCGAGGATCTAGATGGAGCTCAGATATACAAAATAGGTTTAGCTGGACTCATGTACAATACAAAACAATTAAATTTCTTGAAGCACTGAAGAGTCGGATAATACCAGTGTACTGATTTAATATTCATAGGTGATACTAATTAACACTTAATAGACAAGGTTTTATACTGAGTCAATACACTGGACTCTAACTTTATAAAGACACCTTGCGTACTGGTGAGAATTAGACAGAGTCGATATTTGGGTGCTCTAACTATAGATACCTCATCACTGGTATCGACTTGTTTCAGGTTTCTATTATAGCTCCAGAATCAACACTTGTAGTAAAAGGGTTTGAAGTAGCAGCTTGTAGTCGTATGAGTCTCTGTTGGGCCGTCCAGGTTAGCCTGTCGTGTAGATCAGTTGTTTGGGATACAGATAGATAAATGGGTATAGGGTCTTAAATGAGGCTCCGTAAATATTATAATATTTGGGCACTTCATCGGACAAACGATAGTATATATTAGCAGAGAGCTAGGGATACTCGACTATCCTGACCATTATATTAATCAGTGATGAAATTCTGTTCAGGTACTCTTGACTTGGGGTCTTAAATATAATGCCTATGTCATGACAGATTGATAATATATCCGGCTAATGCGAGTAAGCAATATGGTCATGACCACTCTTAGTTTCATCGACTACCACTGACCTTCATAAGATATTCAAAGAACTCGGGCCGGTGTTTAAACCTTAGAATTGCAAAAGTCAAATAACATGTTACAGACAAATGTGCTAAGGACTTCTATATGCCGAGTGCCAGTTAAGGTATCTCGCAGAGCCCTGAACTATTCAAATGACCTTGGTATGCCAAGTATCCTTTGGTAGTTCTTAGAGTGCGGATTTAATAATACAAGTCAGGTGGGGACATGTCAGCGAGTTTAGACGTCTAATATTAAAAGTGCAACCTATTAGAGATCTCGATGTTAACACTATGGTATGCCACATGAATCACAAGGATTCCTTAACACCTTACGAGCGGGTGGTGGAGTATAATTCACTGTGCCGCTCAGCGTTTTTTTTTTACCATAAATGGGGTTGTTTCCATGCTCTTTTTCATGCATAAACAAGACCCAGAGCGTAATACAAGTATGTATCCGTGAAAGGGCGTACATTGAGCTTTCCAATGACACCCGAACCATGCTTCTACGATCACTGGATGTCTTGCAACGATCGTGCAACCGAAGGGCAAAATCGCTAAAATACGGTAATTTCTTTATATAATTACGTATGTAGCGAGGGAGTGAGGGTGGATGTAAGTGGAGTACATCTCAGTTGGTCCACGGCGGCCGTGGCGAGCGGTCATTAGGTAACCCATGCTCCTCCAGTCACTCGTCTCTCTCTCAGAGCCAATATTGCGCCAAAATTGCACTCGGACTTAAGTCGGGCCCCGCCACATAGTCCAAATTTTTCGATACGGACTTAAGTCGGGCCCCGATAGACAAGGGTTAATAGAGAAAATAAATCCTCAGACCTGTGGGATATTCGGTATGCCGCTTATCATCCAACTGAATGGGAGGGTAATTCTAGGACTTTTCAACCTGGTATGCCAGTTATTGAAAGCCCTAGAATAGCTTGCCTTATTCAGTTTTCATCAGCATAGTGATGACGTTGGCTGATATGTCCCAGAGTTGGTGTTTCGGGGTCACAGGGTCACAAGTGTGGTCAGGGGCGGTTCTACAGGATTAGGAGGGTCCTTTAGAAACAGGTGGGCAGGTATTTTGGCTGTTGGGTGGAAGTATGCTTCCTCTGTTGGTGGTGATGAGGGTCCTTCTCTCCCTGGCTGAATGTGATTTGTCTTGGATGTTGCTGGGAGGTTGAAGACATATTAATATTCTTCCCGGGTGTTGTTGGGCACTCTGATGCAATGGTGGCAATCCGGGCCTCTCTTCTGGTGATGATAACGCGCGAGGGAGTAATATTTATGGATATAATTATGTTGTGTATTTCTCGTTGAAAACTGGTGGTAGCTTGGTACACGTGGTACCTCTCTGGGCGCGTATTTCATGGTTGATGTTCCTTCCTTTTCTTCTGTCTTCTTGCCTTTGTTTTTTCCTTGTACTTCTCGTTGTTTATTGATGTGGGGCAATTGATAGTTGTAGTATCAATGATGATAGTAGTGATTAAGATGGTAGTGACAATGGTGGCAGTAGTAGTGATGATGGTGAGAGTAGTAGTGACGATTGTAATTGTAGTAGTGATGATGATCATAGTAATGGTGATGATGACAGTAGTCGTGATGATTGTGGCAGTTGTAGTGATGATGGCAGTAGTAGTGATGATGGTGATTGTGATTGATTATGGTATTAGTAGTGATGATGGTAACCCATCGCAGAGTTGGGTATGCCGTTTTGATTTTGGGCAAAACAGCACGTCTACTTTATTTATTTTATCAACTCTGCGTAAGCATAGTTTGGTATCGCTCCCCCCGTATAGTGGGTACCACTGGAAAAACTGTCTGTCGTCGTCGTCATTTTTCGTCGATGTAGTCCGTCTGTCCCCAAACTCCTCCTAGACCGTTGGCCGGATTTTAACCAAATTTCACACAAACATTTGGTGGGTGACTGCGAGCGTCAGTCAAAAGAGATGTTTTGAATTTGAGCAATAGTTATGATTTTAGATCCAATATATGGATTTACCTCCACCCCCCACCCCCCCTTCCCAAGCAATGATGATGGTGTTCTGTGTTTGTGTGCCCCTATGGGGAACACACACAGAACGCTATCGTTTTGGGGGTGAACAAATCTCGCTCTGCATTTGCTAGGTTAAGTTAGTTTAGTTGACATTAGTAGTGATGGTAGTATTAGTGGGATTTTTTTTTTTTTTTTTTTCTATGTGATTGAGGGAGGTAAAAGGAAGAACTACCTATAGCGAGTGCCTCCCCCATAGTTGAAAGAGTGACGCTCCAAAATCAAGGGACGTTCGAGCCAAAATGCCTGGACACAAGGAGTTTGAAGCAATTTAAGTCTTAGAAAGAGGGAAAGACTGATTCTGGAAGAGAGTTCCCGAGCTCAGCTGTTGAGTAGAAGAAAGTTTGAGAGTAACGTTTCACTCTTGGGTTGGAGAGTTGCACAGAGTAGGGGTGGGATTGAGTTGCAAGACGGGTACCACGTGCCCTACGCAAAGGAGGTGGAACACTGATTATTATAGTAGCGATAGAATAGCAAGAGAGATGCAACATTGCGGTGGAAAGAGAGAGATTGCAGAGAGTTGGTGAGTGGACGGGAGTTAATGATACGAAAGGCCTTCCTTTCAACTTTGTCTAGGAGAGCGGTGTGAGAGGAACCTCTGGTAATAGTAGTGATGATGGTTGTACTTGTATTGATGGACAGAAGTGAAGAAGTAGTGATGATTATGACAGTAGTAGATATGATGGTGACAGTACTAGTAGTTGTGATGATGGTTATAATAGTAGTGATGATGGTGACAAGTAATGATGATAGTTGTAGTGATAATGATGACAGTAGTAGTGATGATGGTGAGTAGTAGTGATGATGGTGAAAGTTGTAGTGATGATGACAGTAGTGGTGATGATGAGAGTAGTAGTGATAATGGTAAGAGTAGTAGTGATGACTATAATAGTAGTATTGCTGATGATAGTAATGGTGATAGTGATTAGTAGTGATGATGGTGACCCATCACAGACTTGGGTTTGCCGTTTTGATTTTGGGCAAAACGGCACGTCTACTTTATTTAAAATTACAAAAATAAATGTATATTTGCGCTTAACATTTAATATACAATTTATGCTTTACTGAATTGATTGCATTGTGTGGTGGGCTGACCGTTTGTCAGAGTGAGGGTTGGTGTCCACTACTTCCCCTATCTTTTTTTCCCTCTGCATCTCTAATTTTTTCAAATGGCGTAGGGATGAGGCGACCCCAACGCCCGCCACTTTCTGATGCAGATAGCTCCTCTGTTGTGGAGGGGTGAGAAATTTCCACCACCGCTTTTCTCCTGCAAGACTTAGAAGTCGGCTAAAGGCGATCGGGGACCTGGTATCCTTCTCCCCTTAAATAAATCTACCAAAAAAACGAGACAGAGATGGGGGCGAGGGAACGCGTTTGTGGTCCCAGACCCTAAGAATAGGAGCTTTAAATGTGCAAGGATGTAGTATGAATGAGAAGCGAGAGGACATTTGAAGGTTATTTGAAAGAAGGAAGTATGATGTGCTTGCACTGAATGAAACAAAGATAAAAGGAGAGGGAGAAGTGGATTTTGGAAATGTGATAGGTAGAAAGTCTGGAGTAGATGAGGGAGTCCGTGGGAAAGAGGGAGTGGCTATTATTGTGAAGGAGGAGTTGAGAGAGTTTATAAAAGAGTGGATAGAGATGTCATCAAGGCTAATATGGGTGCGAATGCGGTTTTAGGGTGAAAGGTGGGTTTTTGTAGGTGCTTATGGACCAGGAAGTTAGAGGTGGAGGGTTTTTGGGAGGATTTGAGAGATTGTTTACAAGGGTTTGATGAAAATGAAAATGTTATAGTTTTAGGGGACCTAAATACTAGGGTAGGAAATAAGCCTGTTGAGGGGGTCACCGGTAGTTTTGGTGTGGATGGTGTAAACGAGAGTGTAATGTATGTGGAGAGTGCAGATTGAGTGTAGGTAATACGTTCTTCAAAAAAAGGCGTATACACAAGTACACCTGGCATAGACTTGTGAGGGGAGTGATTGTTGGGAGGGCATTGATGGATTATGTGCTGGTAACAAAGGAAATAATATGTCGACGGCTAGATGTGAATGTGCTGAGAGGTGAGGCGGAGGGTATGTCGGATCATTACCTGGTGGATGAAAATCTAAGAGGAGTTACAGGAGAATGAGAGACAAGCGTGAAGTAAGAGAGGTAATAAAAGTTAGTGAGTTATAGAAGAGTAAAAAAGATAAGGAATACAAGGAAAGACTAAATGAAAAGTGGATGGAAGAGGAGGTAAATAGAGTAAGGTCAGGAGGACAAAAGAGGGAAGAGTCAGTGAAAGATGCAAATGAAAAATTACTAGTGGAAGGAGTTGAAGTGAGGAACAAATATGCAGAGTATTTTTAATCTTTGCTAAGTGCAAGAGATGGAATAGAAGCAGTGATTGAAGCATTGGTTGATGGAGATAGGTTACCCAGGCCACCCAGGTGGCAGGGAATGAATGAAAGGATTGAAGAAAATGAGGTGAAAGAAGCAGTAAAACAAATGAGAGCAGGAAAAGCAGAAGGTTTGGATGGTATTGCTGTCGAGTGTATAAAGAAAGGTGGAGATGTGATAATAGATTGGTTGGTGAGACTTTCCAATGTGTGCTTTGTTGTGTCAATGGTACCAATAGACTGGAAGCGTGCATGTATTGTGCCGTTGTACAAAGGGAAGAGAGATCGGCAGGAGTGTTCAAGTTATAGAGGTATTAGTTTATTACCAGTGGTTGGAAAGCTGTATGGCAGGGTGTTGATAGAGAGGATAATAAAGTGTACGGAAGTTGCAATACGAGAAGAACAGTGCGGTTTTAGGAGGGGAAGACGGTGCGTGGATCAGATGTTTGCAGTAAGACAGTTATGTGAGAAGTATTTAGAGAAGCATAAGGAGATATTTCCGGCTTTAATGGATTTGGAAAAAGCGTATGATCGTGTAGATCGTGAAGCAATGTGGAAGGTGTTAAGGATTTATGAAATTGGAGGAAATTTGTTAAAAGCAGTTAAGAGTTTTTATGAAGGGAGCAGAGCGTGTGTTAGAGTAGGACATGGTGAGTTGAGTGAACGGTTTGAGGTAAATGTAGGTTTGCGACAGGGTTGTGTAATGTCGCCATGGCTCAGCGACAGAAAGCAAAGAGTAGTCATAAACGGTAAGGCATCTAAATGGACCAATGTAGGGTAGCGTGGTACAACAGGGATCGGTACTAGGACCAATTCTCTTTCTAATTTACATCAACGACATAGATGAGGGTCTCACCTGTACAATCTCAAAATTTGCTGACGATACAAAAATTGCAAATAGCGTATTCTCAAAAGAACAAGTTGACGATATGCAACACAATCTAGATAAGTTGTCACATTGGGCCCAAATTTGGCAAATGAGTTACAATGCGGATAAATGTAAAGTACTACATGGATACCAAAATGAGAAAGCAAACTATTCGATGAATGGCACTTGGCTTAAGAATGTAAACAGAGAAACCGATCTGGGGGTAACAATATCGAGTAACCTAAAACCGAGTCAACAATGTTCAGAAGTTAAGAAAGCAAACAAAATAATTGGCTTTATAGGCAGGTCATTTGAGCATAAATCCAAAAAAGTTATCCTAACCCTTTACAATTCCTTAGTCCGCCCTCTTCTGGAATACTGCGTGCCCTTATTACCAAAAAGATATAGACAAGCTAGAACGAGTTCAACGTAGAGTTACTAAAATTATACCTAGCCTAAAGAACAAACCATACGAGGAGCGTCTTTAGAGAATTAAATTATTTCCTTTAATCCAGCGCAGATTAACCCTTAAAGAGCGGCGCTCGACTTATTTCGTGCACCAATTTGCAGCAAGTTAGGAGCATTATTAAGGCTTTTAAAGGGATAAAAACGAGTGCAAATGGCCGGGAGCGCAGCATGCCACACGTCCGACACCCAGGGCTTACCGCCACCCACTGACTCACGCTCTCTGTGTTCTCGAGAGGCCGGCAGTGTAGCCAGTAGTGAGCATAGCTGGGAAATATATACCGCTATACGCTAAACTCCCATGTTGGTGGCACCACTGCATGAGAACCACGAGTGCTACGTAGCTCGTTCTGGTCTCATTTTGAAGCTTTTAGCGCCTAGTTATTTGCTGAATAAATTTCTATCCATGCAGATACTTGATTGATCATTCAGGAGGGCCTGAATATGCCCAAAATAGCCCAAAACACCCCACTAGACAAGGGTTAAGAGGCGACTTAATTAAAGTGTTCAAAATCATCAAAGGAATTGACAATATGAACTGTAGTAAGTACTTCACTATCAACCAATCTAATTACACACAGGGAAACGGTTGCAAAATTATCAGTAAATCTTTTAACTCGCACGAATCTAGGAATTTCTTCTTCAATCGAGTTGTCAACTTGTGGAATGGGCTTCCCCGAGACGTTATTGACTGCAGCACCGTTGATTCATTTAAACTTCGCCTAGACAAATATCTTGCATCAAACCCGCGACTGACTGCGTTTGTAAATGAATAACTTTATTTTATCCTCCACTCAGTTACTAACCAATCTGTCCCCTACTAACTTCCTAATCCTGCCACGGACATTAGTTCCAGAGCAGTAGTTCCCTTTCCAATGTTCCCTTACCCACTCCAAACCACTGTTTTGGACAATTGATCCTCAGTGTTTTGGAGGACAAGCAGCCTAGAAGGGTCACCAGACCTGTTGTTGCTTGATCTCCTTTGTACTTTGTACTTTGTACTCTCTCTCGTCTATTCATCTAGTATATGAAAATACATTTTACTAAAGATATTTACACAATCATGATTGTGAATTGGTATATACGGGGTAATATAGAGACACTACTGAGCATGATGGTTGAAGCTGTCTGGCTTGACAATAACAACAACACTAACAACGGTGTAAAAGTTACAGCAACAACTAATAATAGTATTGAATACATTCTTTCAATCAGTAAATACAAATACAAAATCATCTAAACAAATAGCAAACTACTAAACAATTAATTCAAGAGCACCACATTCCACCATTAGTGCATGTAAGCAATGGAAATAAAGTATAACTCTATCTTCATCAGACATAGAACAAATGACAAATTATATTGTTTCACTATATTCAGTTTATAAATAGATGATTACAGTGAGCTTTATAATACCTACTAGAAATATAAGAGGTATAATCTCTCTTGATTTTCTCTCCAAGTCTCACAATTCTTTCCTAAAATGAATACAATGAACTGCTGATAGCTGACATAAAATATAACCCAAATGGTGCACGGGTAGGGTTAACTATGATACTAGATATATAAATCAAAGCAACATGCTCCAACATATACTAAGTAATGCAATGGATCTCATATTTGAATCAATGTGATACAAATGATGCGACCCTGAACCTAAAACTGGTTCAACTAATGGTCTGAACCGTCAGCATGAGGGAAGTGACTCGTTTCCTGGATCTTCTGAACCAGAGAATGTTTGTGTTAGATGAGCAAGAACGGTATTGTTCTGACGATACTGATCTTGTTAGCAATGTGGCCCCGAAACCTTGGCTACTGTATCTTGTGTATGTCAACAATGGAGAGTATGTATAATCCAGATACCAGATCACTGCAGGTATCGTACGGAGTTGGAGTAGTTTCCAAAGTCGGGCAAGTCAAACGCCTTGTTTTGTGTGCAATTGACACAAGGTAAGTTAGCATCCCACAAGGCTTCAGAGCTCCAGAATTTGGTGAATTATTGACTTCGGTGTGAAACTAGATTGCTCAGGTAACCTAGAATTTACATAAGTAATATATGAGCAAAGACCTTACGTACCACACTGATCATTAGCACTGCATTACTTATTGCAGTTCTATTGACCCACTTAGTCTCTCCAGAGAGGGCTAACAAATTCCCTCTTCCAGTCAAGACAAAGGGTACTAGGTCGGCAAACAGAATACAACTCATGGTTGATGGACTCACTCCTGACTTTCAGACGTTCACCTGAAATTAGTAAACATATCAAGCTTTCTTGAGTGTATTTGAATGTAAAAGAATTAGTTTTATTGAATTGAGTGGCCAAATTAGGTCATTTGAGCATAAATCCAAAGACGTTATCCTAACAC
The DNA here is from genome assembly GCA_032716605.1 of Paralithodes platypus. Classification (NCBI taxonomy): domain Eukaryota; kingdom Metazoa; phylum Arthropoda; class Malacostraca; order Decapoda; family Lithodidae; genus Paralithodes; species Paralithodes platypus. The sequence continues at coordinate 16,778,760 of CM064578.1, forward strand.
TTTACAATTCCTTAGTCCGCCCTCTTCTGGAATACTGCGTTCAATCCTGGTGCCCTTATTACCAAAAAGATATAGACAAGCTAGAACGAGTTCAACGTAGAGTTACCAAAATGATACCTAGCCTAAAGAACAAACCATACGAGGAGCGTCTTAGAGAATTAAATCTATTTCCTTTAACCCAGCACAGATAAAGAGGCGACTTAATTCAAGTGTTCAAAATCATCAAAGGCATCGACAATATGAACTGTAGTAAGTACTTCACTATTGACCAATCTAATTACACGCAGGGAAACGGGTGCAAAATTATTGGTAAATCTTTTAACTCACACGAAGCTAAAAATTTCTTCTTCAATCGAGTTGTCAACTTATAGAATGGGCTTCCCCGAGATGTTATAGACTGCAGCACCGTCGATTCATTTAAACTTCGCCTTGGCAAATATCTCGCATCAAACCCGCGACTGACTGCGTTTGTAAATTAATAACTTTATTTTATCCTCCCCTCAGTTACTAAACCATCTGTCCCCTACTAACTTCCTAATCCTGCCACGGATATTAGTTCCAGGGAAGTAGTTCCCTTTCCAATGCTCCCTTACCCACTCTAAACCACTGTTTGGACACTTGATCCTCAGTGTTTTGGAGGACAAGCAGCCTAGAAGGGTCACTAGATCTGTTGTTGCCTGATTTCCTTTGTACTCCTTTGTACTTTGTACTCTCTCTCCGCCGCTCGTGTTTACCCCCAAGATTTAGTATCCGTGTTGGGACCAGTATTGTGGCAAATGTAGAGACCGCCGGCACTAATGGAAGATATACTAGCCATGTGACGCCTGCAGCTTGGCAGAATGCCACGTGGGCTCAGCCGCTCACTTGGCCACTCGCTAGCACTCGCCGGGGCAAGGTATTTGGCTACAGTCTATCTACAATGTTGTTCTTTCTTTCATAGTGTTCGTGTTATTGCAGACAGTCCCGTGGTGGTGTTTATTTTCGTCTGTGACAAGGGGAAGCATTTTATATCATGAGTAGAACATAAGATGCATTGTATATAGTTAAGGAGAGAGAATAATGTAGGCAGTGGGGTGGTAGTGTGTGCGTGCGTATACATGTGCTGCCTCCCCCTCGCTGTAGGCTCGCGCTCGTGCCTTCCCACGCTTCTTGATTGGCTGGTGGTTCCTGGCGCCTTCTGCAGCCCTGCTGCCTGGTGACGTAGCGGCCTGTGATTGGCTGACCACCATGCCTTTGTGTGTGATCCTAGGGGTCCCGAGGAGTTACTCTCTTCAGAGCTTGCTTGACCAGCATACCCTTAACATATCCCTTGCCACCTGTCACCGACTTCTACCTATAGAGCACTTTCTCTCTCTCTCAACTTCTTACCTCTCATTCTTCCTCTCTATCTAATATCATAACTCCCCTTTGGTTCTGCACGATTTCATATATCGGCCATCGTATTATATGCTGAAGCTCTCAGATATTATATGTTTAGTTAGGCATTTTGGAGGGGTTACCATTTTGTTTGTAGAGGTTCGACACACTCACGGTGTCTCCCTGCCTATTCCTTGGCTGTCTGCTGGGCTATTTAATGCTAGACTGGGGTAAGGCTACAGGTGTTGTGATTTCCGATGTGTAACAGGTTTTGTTTAACCTGTACAATCACAACGGAGACGTGGGAAGCCTAGGTGGTCTTTCTGACTGTGTACCTTGTGAGTTTAGCACTGTGCTGCGAGTGAGGGCTTTTGCCTCTGCCACCCAGCTCTGTGCTAACTCGTTTTGTTTTGACTTTGAGAGGGTCGCCAGGAGAGAACCAGATACTAGCGATCTGGATCTCTCAAGAGAGCACCCCGTCAATTAACGTAATTTGGCGGCACAGTCTTAACCCGGGAACTGCGGGAAGACTCTTAAGAGTTCCCCCGGCGGACTGCGGGAAGACTCTTAAGAGTAAGGGAAAACAAAAATCGATTTAAAACACCCCCCCAAAAAAAAAAAAAAAAAAAAAAAAAAAAAAATTGTGTATTGCCCCTGGGCCATGCCAAATATCACTCCTCCACCTCCCCTCCTTCAGTTATCACCTATTTTCCCTGTTATTCCCTTATTCTGTGGTATATTTTCGTGCTAACATTAGCGAGTTGCAAGCAGGGCATTGTCATCACTGTTATCAAGCGAGTGCAAGAGAGAGAGAGAGAGTATCGATCGACAGTCTCTCTCCAGACGTGGGGAAAAGTGGTGGGAAAGGAGGTTGCTTCAGCCATACATTATGTAACTCCCGGCCTGTATCGCCGATTTTGACCATCCAAACGCTGTTTCCACTTGTTTTATTGTTGTAACAGGTTAATACCTTTATAATCAACCTATAATAGGCGCATATGGATAAGTATTAATGCTATTTATGGTAGAATAACGATGTTAGTGAGGGGAACAGCTCAAATACGTCAGCACAGGAGTGTGGTGTCTCATACCCCCCATGCGCACTTCAGAGGTTAAGGACCTCGCTAGGCTACGAGCCGCTTTCTCAGCCATTGTTTCCTAGCCTACGACATCCCAGGTAGACTTTATTAGCCTAGCAGACACCCGTTTAGAATTATAAGCTGTTGACCGTAAGCCTTGGTTGTTGTTGAGTTGCACAACCTGAGCAGTTTTTTTTTAGTTGCCTGACGAAGGCCTTCTTTTGTTGTTGGAGATAATACTAGTGTGCATTTATCGTTATTCCCGTGTCAGTTGACACTGTCTGTCTCTACACTTGTCCTATATTGACCCTGCTTTATATAACAGTTCAAAATCGGATACGATCATCTTACCCCAGCATCAGACTTTCTTCAGAAGATTCCCGCTCAATGCTTTGGGACTTTCGTTCACTTTCTTTAGTATAGGAGTGACAGTTCATTATTGTTTAGAGTAACTTTAAATATACCTTCTTCTAGTTTGCATTAAATCATTGCAGTGATTTAATTAAGATCTCTATCTTTTCCTTGTATACCTTATTAACGTAATTGTATGTTGTTGTGATCAGGCTGTATCAGAGATCATTAGCCTGTAGTAGTAGTGCACTTATACGGAGTTATAGGATACCCGTTATCGCAGATTTAACTCTGGAGGGTATAGGTGTTTTTTGTGCGCCGGCATTATAAGTTCGAGGGTTGGATCTAGTGTTACCGTTGTGGCTGTGTACCTTTCTAGTCCAATGATTAAGAGCCCTTGTTTTATACGAGCCCCGGTCGTAACAAATGGCGACCTTGCTTAGGATTTTGTGAACTTAGAGAAATATTGCAGGAGTGTTTTGGTCATTTGTTTTGTTTAAGGAATATAGTGGACACATGGATTTTTTTTTGGCAAGTAGTATAACACTTAAGAGTCTTCAAGCATTTTATATTTTTTGAGTGAATAGTGCTACATAAGAGTTTAGGTAATTCTCTTTTTTTTTTATAAACGTTGAGAATTTTCGGTAGACAATATGTCGGACGACGGATCAGTGTACAGTGGGGATACAGTACGGGAAACAGACTCTGAGGTGCAGCAGCGGGGTGTGTCAGAAGGCATTAGAGTTATAACTAGTGAGGAGGATGCAAGGAAGTTTCTGGAGATACCTATTACTGTTGACCGGGTGTCGGGGATTGATTGGTATGGTCTCCAGTGTTTGGCCACGGTCATGGGGCATGTGGGCACTAGCAGCATGTCGAGAGGTGACCTGGTGGCCTGGGTGCTCGGCGGGGTGCGTGGGGCTTCGGGTGGAGCGGGAGCTGGGGCACCTTCGGCCCAGCCCCCATTCCACTCGACTCCTACCATGGCGCCCCCTCGGGCTCCGGAGCCGGATACGTTCCCGCAAGCCGATAGTCACTGGCAGGGGGGGATTGTCACGGGGTGGGTTTCCAATTGTTGCATCTCCTCCTCCTCAAGGTTTAACTGCAGAGATGCTCTTCCAGCTGGAGATGGCTAAGATGCAGCAACAGCAGCAGCGGGAATCTGAGCAGCAACAGCGGGAGTTTGAGATGGCTAAGATTCAGGCTGAGGAGAGAAGAGCCAGATATGAGTTCGAGCAACGGCAGCGAGAGAATGAGTCTGAGGAGAGAAAAGCGAAGTACTGTGCAGACATAGATCTTGAGAAGTCTCGGGTGGAGTCGACAGGGCAGCGTCTCGGTTCTGGGAATCGAGGTCTTGATCAGTCTTTATCGCACCTGCTAGTGTTGGTCCCTGTATTTGATGAGTCGGGTGTTACTGAATTTTGTATGCGTTTTGAGAACAAGTGCCGGGAGCACCAATGGCCCGAGGTTAAGTGGCCAGCCCTTGTTTCCTCTAGGTTGATTGGCAAAGGACTCAAGGCATATGATGCGTTGCCCTTGGAGTCTTGCATCGATTATGAGGTATTGAAGGAGGCTGTCCTGCGGGCATATGAGTTACAACCAGAGACGTACAGATTGAAGTTCCGGAGTGTAACGAAGGGTCGTGAGTGCACCTTTCTTGAGCATGCCCGGGATCTGTACGATGCATTTAGAAACGCTGCATTCTGAGAAGGCATTGACGTTTGAGGAGTTTAAACAGCTGATGCTTCTAGAAAAAATTTTCAAGTGTACGGGCGGCGATCTGACGTTGAATATTAAAGAAAAGAACCCGAAAACTCTTCAGGAGGCAGCTGAGATGGCTGACCATCGGTTATCTTTGATTCGTGGGTGCGGTCTTGCACAGAGAAGTGATGCAGGCAATAAGGAGCGTAACCCTCCCCCTCCCCGAAACACTGATACATATAATTACACTAAGAACAAGAGCAACGACACCAAAACTGACCATAAACCTAGTACCGTCCCGTTTAAGAAGGGTCAGTGCCCTTCCCCACCTCATGGGAAGCCCAACGGGGAGTTAAGAGTGTTTTCATTGTCATGAGAAGGGGCATTTTGCAAGAGCCTGTCCAAGCCAGCCACCTAATGCCGTTGTGTCTTTGGCTCGCAACATTGGGGTGTCCCCGAAGTCGTCTGAGTTTGCCCGGGGTATAACGTCAGAGGCTGGGACACAGCCAGTGGAGAAGAATCCGGAAGGCTCGAACCCTGTCCGCGATGTCTTTTGTGACCATCAAGGGCATGGCTGCGTGAAGTGGGCTGGTAAGAAGCATGGAGTTGAGCTGTTGCGAGACACGGGTGCCTCTCTGACTTTAATGAAGAACTTTACTGGTAGACCAATAAACGTGGCACGGGTGGTTGTGGTGCAAGGTATCAATGCTATCAGGTCATACCCGTTGGTCAGGATGGAACTGGAGGTAGATGGTGTGACACAAGAGTTGGATGTGGGAATTGTGGAGAACTTGCCTGTTGGGGGCGTGGACCTCCTTCTTGGCAACGACTTTGCAGTGCCTACTTCTGAGGTTTCCCCCTTAGTCGTTGCCGAGAAGCCGGCCGACGTGAGTAGGGAGGAACAGGAGTGGGTAGAGAAGTGTCATGTACAACCTATGTCGTGCGTTGTTACAAGATCTCTTGCATCCAAAGTGTCACAGCCTATTCCTCAGTCTCTTGATCAACGGAGGAACGGTTGGAAGAAGACGGCTAATGTTGGTAAAAGTTTGGAGATTTTAGTACCAGCAGCTCTTCTTGGCAACTCAGTATTGTCACCATTGTTGGAGTCTGGAGAAGCCCCAGGACCTGTCACAGCTAGTGAGGAGGTAGGGCAGGAAGAGACTCCGAGGCAGCAACGTTACACACAGAGTGAAAAAAGGGTTGCTCAGTTTGATATTGGGGGAGGACTTGGGTTGCTTCGGAAGCATTTAGACAGGTTGGTTCCCTCAGATATTTGTAAACTGCAGATGAAGGATCCGGAACTTCAGAAGTGTGGTAATGGTGCTGTCGAGATCAAACACGAGGACGGGGAAACATGTCATGTGAACCTGTTGGAGGAGTTTGTGAGGCAACCACCTGAGCAGCCTACTGTCCCTGCGTTGGTCTGCAGCGGCCAAGGTGGAGTACAAAGGAGTACAAAGGAAATCAAGCAACAACAGATCTAGTGACCCTTCTAGGTTGCTTGTCCTCCAAAACACTGAGGATCAAGTGTCCAAACAGTGGTTTAGAGTGGGTAAGGGAACATTGGAAAGGGAACTACTGCCCTGGAACTAATGTCCGTGGCAGGATTAGGAAGTTAGTAGGGGACAGATGGGTTAGTAACTGAGGGGGGGATAAAATAAAGTTATTCATTTACAAACGCAGTCAGTCGCGGGTTTGATGCGAGATATTTGTCTAGGCGGAGTTTAAATGAATCAACGGTGATGCAGTCTATAACGTTTCGGGGAAGCCCATTCCACAAGTTGACAACTCGATTGAAGAAGAAATTCTTAGATTCGTGTGAGTTAAAAGATTTACCAATAATTTTGCAACCGTTTCCCCGCGTGTAATTAGCTTGGTTGATAGTGAAGTACTTCCTACAGTTCATATTGTCGATGCCTTTGATGATTTTGAACACTTGAATTAAGTCACCTCTTAATCTGCGCTGGGTTAAAGGAAATAGATTTAATTCTCTAAGACGCTCTTCGTATGGTTTGTTCTTTAGGCTAGGTATCATTTTGGTAACTCTACGTTGAACTCGTTCTAGCTTGTTTATATCTTTTTGGTAATAAGGGCACCAGGATTGAACGCAGTATTCCAGAAGAGGGCGGACTAAGGAATTGTAAAGGGTTAGGATAACTTCTTTGGATTTATGCTCAAATGACCTGCCTATAAAGCCAATTATTTTGTTTGCCTTCTTAACAACTTCTGAACATTGTTGACTCGGTTTTAGGTTACTCGATATTGTTACTCCCAGATCGGTTTCTCTGTTTACATTCTTAAGCTGAGTGCCATTCATCGAATAGTTTGCTTTCTCATTTAGGTATCCGATATGTAGTACTTTACATTTATCCGCATTGAAACTCATTTGCCAAATTTGGGCCCAACATGACAATTTATCTAGATTGTGTTGCATATCGTCAACTTGTTCTTTTGAGAGTACGCTATTTGCAATTTTTGTATCGTCAGCAAATTTTGAGATTGTACAGGTGAGACCCTCATCTATGTCGTTGATGTAGATTAGAAAGAGAAGTGGTCCTAGTACCGATCCCTGGGGTACCCCGCTACTTACATTGGTCCATTTAGATGCCTTACCGTTTATGACTACTCTTTGCTTTCTGTCGCTAAGCCAATTTTCTATCCATTTCAACACACCGTCTTGTATTCCATGCGCTTTTAGTTTTAGCAGTAAACGTTTGTGGGGAACTTTGTCAAAGGCCTTTTGAAAATCAAGGTATATAATATCTACAGCTTTACTCTCATCGTAGAGGTTGAGGATATCGTGGAAGAAGTCTAAGAGGTTTGTTAAACAGGAACGTTTTTTACGAAAGCCGTGTTGAGTATCTTTAAGTATGTTATTTTCCTCTAAATGATTTACGAGTCTGTCTCGTATGACCGTTTCTAGCATTTTACATACAACTGAGGTTAAGCTAATTGGACGATAGTTACTGGGTAGGGATTTGCTGCCTTTTTTGAATATCGGTGTTACGTTGGCTAGCTTCCACTGATCAGGCATAATTCTAGACTGCAAGGATTTATTGAATAGTAATGTCAGTGGTTTGGAGAGCTCATCCTTAGATTCCTTTAGAACTCTAGGCGAGATTGTATCAGGTCCAGGCGTTTTATTTACCTTGAGTTTATCTAAACAATTCAATACTTCTCTCTCTGTAACGGTGATATTGCTTAGAACATCCGAATTATCAATCTGAATCGGCGATGGTGTAGGGATATCACTGAGGTCTTCTGTTGTAAAAACTGATGCAAAGAAGGTATTGAGGGCATTACTCATTTGTACTTCGTCTTTGGTGTATTCTCCATTTTCATCGACTAACGGTCCAACAGTTGAAGTAACTACTTTTTTCTTTCTGATATAACTATAGAATTCTTTCGGGTTTGTTTTACTTTGATTCGCAATATGTAACTCTAAGGTCTTTTTACTTTGCTTAATTAACTTTTTGGCTTTGCGTCGTAGCTCTACAAATTTCACCCGTTCTTCGTCATTTTGTGAGGATTTTAATCTATCATTAGCAAATTTTTTAGCAAGCAGGCAGTTTGAAATATCTTTATTCAACCATTTGGGCTTATTATTATGGCCTGGACGCCGTATTTTCGATGGTATGCAGTCTTGCACTGCGTTTAGGTAAATGGTTTCGAATAACTTCCAAGATGTATTTATGTCGTTATTGTTAATTAAAAAGCTCCAGTCAGTTTCTTTAAACATAGCTCTAAGTTTATGGAAGTTTGCTTTCTTGAAATTAGGGACTTTTTCGATGCTACTATTTGGTTCGTTACTAGTAAACTTTAAAGTGAAAGTTATCGTACGATGGTCGCTGTTACTGAATTCATCACCAACATTCAAATTCTCTATTAATTCTTCTTTTGTTGCAAGTACAATGTCAAGAACGTTATTACCACGGGTCGGTGTTCGAACAAATTGATAAAGCGAACTCTCTTGCAAGTTCGTATACAAGTCATGTCCGGAGTGTGAAGTAAGAGTATCGCCCCACTTGGTCACAGGTAAATTAAAGTCGCCAAAAATTACGGTATCTTGTGAGTTACTTACATCTGCAATTTGTTCGTAAATTTCTCGGTCAGTTTGCACTGATTGAGCTGGAGGTCTGTATATTAACCCTTAAAAAGCGGCTCACCACATAAGTCGTATTTAATAAAGCTGGACTATGTGGCGGCGCTCGACATAGGTCGAGTGGCAATTTCAGCACGTAATGTTGCTGAGAGAGAGAGACAAGTGGTGGCAGGAGACTAGCGAGCGTATGCTCCAGACCACCGCGGCGAACCTACTGACACGAATCTCAGCTCCCTCCTCCCTCTCTCACTCGCTATATACGGAATTGTATCGGGAAAGTGGCTAATTACCTGCTTTTTGCACTCGCGTTGCACGGTTATTGCAAGAAAACTAGCCATCATAAAAGGATCGTTATGGAGTCATTCGAAAGCTCTGTTTATGCCCTTTCAGGGATAGATACTTGTTTTACGTTCTGGGTCTTATTTAGGCATGAAAATGATCACGTAAACAGCCCTATTTTGGCTAAAAACACCCCGCTGGGCGGTACATATAAATAAACCGCATAGGCCGCTAAAGAAGGGTTAATGCAAGTATTATTTTTGTACCTTTATTAGCACAAAAGATGCGTCGACGTTCACAATTTGAGGTTTTGACAAGAGGGTAGGGTTAAGACTTTCTTTGATATAAAGTAAAACGCCACCTCCATTTCGATTTATTCGGCTTTTCTCAAACATTACATAACCGGGAAGTGAATACTCTGCTAAAAAGTCTCTATCTTCTGTATTGAGCCAAGATTCTGTTATGCCAATCACATCATAATTTTCTGTAAACACTAGCTCCTCTAAATCTGAAAATTTATTGGTGGAGAAAATCAGGTGGAGAAGGAGAGGGGGGCAGTAGGGCACAGGTGGAGGAGAGTAGGGATTATCATGTCTCGGCGGAGCAGAGGGCGGGGGACACGAGTCTGGTGGCTGTGGAAGCGCTAGAGCACCTGCCTGAGCAGCACTGTGCAGCACTCCAGCACCAGCTCGGTTCATACCCCACTGGTCGTGCCGAGCCCCTGAGCCTCACAACTCAGGCGGTGCAAGATGTTCCGCGGGCAGGTCACATGAATATTAGGAGACCGTTAGCCTCGTTGTTTCGGTGGTTCAAGGTGGGCGACGAGCCTTTGGCATGGTTGCCAGATCAAGGTCGGCCCATGGCTGCCAAGGGTGGCGGTCAAAAGGAGGACTTTGAGCAGATTGGTGAGGTTGGCTGTGGAGTGGATGTGCCCGGTCGTCGCATAGCCTCCCAATGCTGCTCTAGTCGAATGCAACAGCCCTACCATAGACCGACTGTATCTGGCCATGTCGCTAAAAGCGGTGATGCTGCGCAGGCAGATGTAGTCGTAAGGAATGCGGGGGTGCACATGTACGGTTTCGGCGGGGAAGCCTTAGCAATAATGAACTATGGGAGTGACTGCACAGGTGGTACTGATTGTCCCTCTCATGACCTAGATGTTCTAGGGACGAAGGTGGAGAAGGAGGGAGACTACAGGTTAGATGCTGCGGTCTCGGCTGGGTTGTGGGAGGGCACTAGGCATGTTCTGCGAGATAAGTTGTTTACTAGGCTGTGGCAGTGCATCCGCATGTTTGTTGCTTCTCCAGGCCTGATGTATGGGGTACAATCCGACAGGGAGGCTGGAGACAGTACGAGGCTCAGTTTAATTCCCTACCGTATAAATCCTGCTAAAAAGCCTGTCGTGAAAACAGAGCTAGACGACATGTGGAAAAAGGGTCTGAGGGATAAAGGATATTGTGAGTGGTCGTTGCCAGTGAGTTTGCAACCTGAGTTGAGTGGCAAGATCAGTGTGTGTGCATTATCCCTGACAGACACCTATCCATTGCCCAAGGGTCTGAGGGATAAGGAATGTCGTGAGTGGTCGTTGCCTGTAACTTTGCAACCTGTGTTAAGTGGCAAGATCAGTGAGTGTGTTGATTGCGAGAGTGTGTGTGCATTATCCCTGACAGACGCCTATACCTTATCGAGAGTTGACGACACCATAGACCGCCTCGGGGCTGCATTGCCTATCACGAAGGTAGAACTAGTGAAAGGCTTTTGGCAGGCCCCGTTGCCGGAAAGAGCGAAGAGAAATGCCAGTCTTGTGTTGAACTGGGCAGTTTATCAGTGCCAGGTGTTGTTGTGCTGCCGGAACACAAGTTGGATGTGTGGCATGCTAAGGGCACTGATAATGTTTTGGCTGATTGTTTGTCACGGGAGGGTTTGTTTGCAGAAGAACCCTCGCCGTTCAGTCAGTGTGTGTTGAGAGTGGAGAAAAATCAGGCTGCCCCTGTAAGTGCAGCCGCCATAAACATATTATAAATGAAAATTCTATAAAAACTCTTTCTTTAATAGTTAAATTTGTTTTAAGTACGTTATAGCTAAAGTTCTGAGTCGAACCTATGCTTCTTTCAGAAGGCTGGGCTAGTAGAAGCTCGCTCTAGGAGCATAGCAGTGTGAATTAATTAAGCTATTGTGTTGGGAGGGGTTGTAATTTTTTGTTGATGAGAACTGAGCTTTGCCTTCTTTATTGCGAAGTGATTAGGAGTGGCGAGCCTTGTCGGCGTTCTGCTTGTCAGATATGGAGCTCATGGTTGAGCGTCTAATATCTTGGGGGGGGCGGGGGGGGGGTGTGATGCCTGCAGCTTGGCAGAACGCCATGTGGGCTCAGCCGCTCACTTGGCCACTCGCTAGCACTCGCCGGGGCAAGGTATTTGGCTACAGTCTATCTACAATGTTGTTCTTTCTTTCATAGTGTTCGTGTTGTTGCAGACAGTCCCGTGGTGGTCTTTATTTTCGTCTGTGACAAGGGGAAGCATTTTATATCATGAGTAGAACATAAGATGCATTGTATATAGTTAAGGAGAGAGAATAATATAGGCAGTGGGGTGGTAGTGTGTGCGTGCGTATACATGTGCAGCCTCCCCCTCGATGTAGGCTCGCGCGCGTGCCTTCCCACGCTTCTTGATTGGCTGGTGGTTCCTGGCGCCTTCTGCAGCCTTGCTGCCTGGTGACGTAACGGCCTGTGATTGGCTGACCACCATGCCTTTGTGTGTGATCCTAGGGGTCCCGAGGAGTTACTCTTCAGAGTTTGCTTGACCAGCATACCCTTAACATATCCCTTGCCACCTGTCACCGACTTTTACCTATAGAGCACTTTCTCTCTCTCTCAACTTCTTACCTCTCATTCTTCCTCTCTATTTAATATCATAACTCCCCTTTGATTCTGCACGAGTTCATATATCGGCTATCGTATTATATGCTGAAGCTCTCAGATATTATATGTTTAGTTAGGCATTTTGGAGGGGTTACCATTTTGTCTGTAGAGGTTCGACACACTCACGGTGTCTCCCTGCCTATTCCTTGGCTGTCTGCTGGGCTATTTAATGCTAGACTGGGGTAAGGCTACAGGTGTTGTGATTTCCGATGTGTAACAGGTTTTGTTTAACCTGCACAATCGCAACGGAGACGTGGGAAGCCTAGGTGGTCTTTCTGACTGTGTACTTTGTGAGTTTAGCACTGTGCTGCGAGTGAGCGCTTTTACCTCTGCCACCCAGCACTGTGCTAACTCGTTTTGTTTTGACTTTCAGAGGGTCGCCAGGAGAGAACCAGATACTAGCGATCTGGCTCTCTCAAGAGAGCACCCCGTCAATTAACGTAATTTGGCCGCACCGTCTTACGGACCTCGCTAGGCTACGAGCCGCTTGCTCAGCCATTGTTTCCTAGCCTACGACATCCCAGTGTTACGATCCAGGTTCTCAAAGACACAGGGCTCTTCAACATTGGACTAGATAATGGCAAAATGCAACAACGGTAACACTAGATCCAACCCCTGCCTCAAACACTGGAAAACAAAACACCATTACCGCCCTGAGTCGTGCCTGGACAACGAGGTATCCTATGACTCGGTAACTGGTGCACACACACTAGGCTGACGCTTGATGAAACAGCCTATTCTCAAACAGTAAAAGATTACTCGCTTAGGTTACACAAAGAAGAGATAGTTAACGTGATTAATTAACATTACGGTAGATACTCAAATAACTGGCACTCCTGTATTAAAGAAAGTGCAATGCTAGTCCTGCAACATCAACTGGAAACTTCTGAAATAAGTCTGATGCTGGGAAGATGTTCGTAAAGAATCTTGAACAATTATAATGCAGAATACGGGTCACAATAAATGCTAGGACATATAGTAATAATAGGCAGGCGAATAATAGACTGCACAAAGGTAGAAATGCTCGACAACTAAAGAAATGCTTCGTGACACAACGCAACAGCCTACTAGGGTTGTGCAACTCAACAACAACCTCGGCTCAAAAGTGCAGTGAATAATAATGTTGCATACATAATAATGGGGCTTATCTCTAACCAGTGTCTGCTCAGTTAATAAAGTCTAGCTGGGGTATCAAGGCAGGGCAACAATGGGTGAGCATGCGGCTCATAGCCTAACGTTGTCCGAAGGTGGTATAATGAAGATTACGTTATATGACGGGGATGCTCTCTTGATAAATCTAGGTGTCTAGTACCTAGTTCTATCCTGGCGATCCCTCAGAAGTCAACACAAAGAGGCAGCACTATGTTGTGAGGGATAGGCTATGGCCCTCTCACACCACAGCGCTGTGCTCGCAAAGTAAACCCACCCGAAGACAACTTAGGCTCCCACAGTACCTGTCGATGTCGTGCAGGGCTTAGCTAACACTGCACACATCGGAGACAATGACACAGTAACCTTACCCCTAGTCTAGCTTTAGATAACCAAGCAGAATCACTCAACACCTTGCCAGGGAGACATATACCGGTCTACAACCTTCCCGAGAGAGGACACACACGGAAAAGTCTGTCTCTCCAAACTTCATTAAAGCCTAATACATGGAAATATCTGAGAGCTTCGCGTACAATACGACTGGCCGACGGTGAGCGTCTATGCTGAAACCAGAAGGGTTGTTGAGTTTAATAAAGATTAGAGAATGAGAAAGGAGAAGTCGAGAGAGAGAAATAGTATGCAAAGTATGGGGGACAGAATTGCAAAGGATGTAGACGATACGCGTGTCAGGCAAGCTCTGAGCTGGTAAAGAACACGCGGCCGCGATGGGCAGGGACTAGTTGACCACCCGGCCGCCAACGCCGTCAGCGCCCAAGCGAGCCGCGTGATAGCTCATCCCGCTGCCAGGTGTACCCCGTCACCCTCTCTCGCTCGCCTCTCACACAAGCAACATTTATTTTACAGCGAATATAAAATATAAGGCGCGGTCACAGACCAAAACAAAGACCATTTCTAGACTGTCTGTGGCAACACGACACTAATAAAATAAAGCAGATCATTCTAGGACAACTGTAGCCTATCCCCCCATCCTGGCAAGCGCTAGCGAGCTGCAATGCCCCACGCAACCATTCTGCCAGCGCCGGGAGGCGTCACACCCCCCCCAAGATATGGGAGACTCAACCATGAGCCCATATCTGAACAGGCAGAATGTCGCTAGAATCTGCCACTCCTAACCACTCTGCCACTCATGGAATGCAAGCTCAGTCTCCTCAAAAAAAAAAAAAAAATTTATATATAAAACAATCTTATCACCCTTCCTAAATATAATACATTAATTCATAACATCGTGCTCCCAGAGCGAGCTTTAAGAAGCACAGCCTACTGAGGGAAAATCATCTGCACTCAGTACTCAGCTACAATATTATCTTAAAATTAATTATCTAAAAGAAAGAGTTTTTATTTAATTTTTTCATATTTTATTTTAATTTTGTTTTTGGCGGCTACTATAGATGCAGCCTAATTTTCGTCGAATCAAAGCCAACAACTCCTGCCCTGCGACCCTACGCTGATGCTACACACGCGAGCCAACAAGCACCAGCGCAAAAATACACCGCGAGCCAAGACAGGAGGCTATACCAACATACTGTGGTAGCCTACCCCGGATCCTCCACCCGCGACAAACAGTCCGCAATCACATTCTCACAACCGGTAATATGGCGAATGTCTAAGTTGTACTCTTGCAACATGAGCGACCATCTGGTCAGCCTCATATTCCGGTTGTGGAATTGATTGAGGAATTTAAGCGGGTGGTGGTCGGTATACACTACCACGACTGGCCCATAGGCAGGAACATAGACCTCAAAGTGTCTGAGCGCTAACACGATTGCCAGCAGTTCCTTTTCAACAACCGAATAGTTTTTCTGTGCTGAATTAAATTTCTTTGAAAAGAAACTGACTGGATGCTCAAGTCCTTCCACGTCTGTCTGCAAAAGTATGGCACCAGCCCCTACTCCGCTGGCATCAGTCGCCAACTGAAATGGTCGTTCAAAGTCCGGGGCCCTGAGGATAGGGTGAGTGCATAAAAGGTGTTTAACTACTCGAAACGCCTGCTCACACTCCGGTGCCCAGCGGAACTTTTTATCTTTAGCTAGTAGATCTGTCAAATGAGCTAACACAGTAGAATAACCTCTTATAAAGCGGCGGTAATACCCAATCATGCCCAAAAATATCATGATCTGCCGCTTGGTGGTCGGCCTGGGGAACAAGTCGATAGCCTGTATCTTCTGTTGGGGCGGGCTCACCTGCCCTAACCCAACCACAAACCCCAGATACTGCACCGTGGCTTGCACAAAGTCACACTTGCCCAGATTAACCACCAAGCCTGCTTTACCAAGTTGACTAAATAAGGCTTCTATGTGCTCACAGTGACTTTGGAAATCGTTGTCATAAATGATCACGTCATCAAGGTAGACAGTACAGTTTGGGATTTCTGCTACGATGTCGTTCATTAAGCTCTGGAAAGTGGCCGGTGCATTTTTCAGACCATATGGCATCACGTTGCAACGGTAAGTACTGCCATCCACCACAAACCCGCACACCTCTTTAGCCCGCTCAGACAGTGGTACTTGCCAGTAGCCTTTGACGAGGTCTACCTTGGTCAAGTACCTTGCTTTCCCGATCTTATCCACACTGTCATCCACCCGGGGAAGAGGATATGCGTTGGTGGGGTCAACCCGTTCTACCGCCTAAAGTCAATGCAGAACCGAACTTTTCCATCAGGTTTGGGCTGCAGAGTGACAGGAGAAGTCCACCGTACTGCCCCCTTCTTGATCAAGCCTCTTGCCAGCATATACTCCAGCTCATACCTGAGCGCTGGGAGTTTAATGGGTGGCACCCGATAAGGTATCGACTTGAAGGGGGGGTGCTCTCCTACATCGACGTCATGCACCGCTTGAGTAGTGAGGCCTGGGTGCTCGGCAAATACAGTGGGGTATGAATCGAACAGGCGCTGCACTGCCACCTGCTGTTCCTCCGGCAGGTGCGCCAGAGCATCATGCGCACATTGGCTCGAATTCCCCGACCACTGATCAGCCGAGACATGACAATCCCAGTTATCATCCACCTGGTCATTGCTGCCCCCCTCTCCTTCTCCACCATGACCGCAGCAGGTCAACACAGGGACAGCTAGTGACTCAGGTGGGCGCCCCACATACTCCTTCAACAAATTAATGTGGCATAGTTGGTTACGCTTCTTCCGGTCTGGAGTGGCAACGAGGTTATCCAGATCGGAGATCTTCGACACCACCCGATAAGGCCCAGCGTACTTGGCAGCCAGAGGATGACCTGCCAAAGGCAACAGGACCAACACCTCTTGACCTACCTGAAACTCCCGGAGTTTCGCCTTAGTATCGTACCTGTCCTTCATACGGGTCTGCGAACTCACCAAATTACACCCGGCCATCTCCAGACTTCTAAGCATTCTCTCTTTGCTCTCGAGGACGTATCTCAACATAGAACATGGCACAGCGGTACCCTCCCAAATCTCCTTCACCATGTGGAGAGGGCCCCTCACCCGATGCCCGAAAACAAACTCATTCGGACTGAAACCGAGACTCTCTCCTGGTACTTCTCTTGCCGCGAACAAATCATACGGCAGACCAAGGTCCCAATCCTTTCCGTTCTCTGCGCAATAACATCGAAGCATGCTTTTCAGCGTGGCGTGCCACCTCTCCAACACCCCTTGACTCTCCGGGTGATACGCAGAAGAGACGACAGTGCTGATGCCATGCTGAATCATAGTTTGTTTGAACAGATTAGATGTAAAATTAGAGCCTTGGTCCGATTGCACCTCTTGCGGGTAACCATACCGCGAGCAATACAAGAGCAGGTTCCGGACAACAGTTTTCGCTGTGCCATTTCTCATTGGATATGCATCAGGATAACGAGTGGCCACATCCATGATAGTTAATAGAAATTTATTACCGGCACTAGTAGGGGGTAGGGGTCCGACCATATCAATGATGACCTTACTGAAGGGCGGTCCACTGACAGGAATGGGGTGCAACGGGGCTCTCGGAATTGTTTGGTTAGGTTTTCCAACCCTCTGGCACGTATGACACCTTGCTATCCAGGTTACCACCTGCCCCTTCAACCCCGGCCACCAAAACAATTTTTCTAAAGCCGCCACCATATTTCTCACCCCTAGATGTCCTGCCAGTGGTATGTCATGCGCCAACCTCATTAGGCTATCCCTGCACTCCCGTGGCACCACCAACTGGTCCACTACTCCGGACCCCTCTTGCCAACTACGTTTAGGGTCTTGAAAACGCCTATAGAGGATGCCTTCTAAATAAAAAAAATCTCCTGGCTGTGCATCGCCGTCGTCGTCGAGCTCTACAGCTCCATTAGCACACGTTTGGAGCTCAGGGTCCTCTAGTTGCAACCGACGTATATCTGAGGGTGCCAAGCGATCTAACTGCTCCCGGAGCAATGCATGACCTTCCCCGATACTGGGCTGCTCCCTCTGTCTCTCTCGATGTACATAACGTTGCTGTCGTGGAGACTCGTCATGCCCAGCCTCGTCACTCTCGATGACAGGCCCAGGGGCCACTCCAGAATTAAGTAATGGTGCTAATACTGAATCACCCAGGAGAGCCGCCGAGTCAAAACTCTTAAAACCAACTCCAGCTTTAGCCTCCTCCTGTTGATCGTTTCTCCGCTGGTCTGAAGCCGGAGGACTAGGCTGTGACAGTTTAGCTGCCCGAGCTCGGGTGACAACACACGCCATGGGTTGTGTCTGGCACCGCTCGACCCACTCTTGCTCTTCCCTACTCACGTCGGCCAGCCTCTCGGCAACGACTAAGGGTAGAACCTCAGAAGCGGGCATTGCAAATTCGTTGCCGAGAAGAAGGTCGACGCCCTCCACTGGCAGTTTCTCCACAATCCCGACATCCAATTCACGTGCCACACCATCCACCTCCAACTCCAACCGCACCAGCGGGTATGACCGAGTTGCATTAATACCCTGCACCACCACCACCCGAGCCGCGTTTATAGGGTAGCCAGTCAAGTTTTTCATCAGAGTCTGGGAAGCACCTGTATCGCGCAAGACCTCTACTCCATGCTTGCGCCCCGCCCACATCACACAACCCCGCCCTCTATGGTCGCAAAAAACATCCTGAGCAGGGTTCGAGCCTCCCAGGTGCTTCTGCATTGGCTGTGCCTCAGCCTCTGACGAAATGCCTCGGGCAAACTCAGATGACTTCGGAGACACACCAATGTTGCAGGCCAAAGACACAGCTGCTGTAGGTGGTTTGCTAGGACAGACTCTTGCAAAGTGCCCCTTTTCATGACAATGATAACACTCCAACTC
The DNA here is from genome assembly GCA_032716605.1 of Paralithodes platypus. Taxonomy (NCBI): domain Eukaryota; kingdom Metazoa; phylum Arthropoda; class Malacostraca; order Decapoda; family Lithodidae; genus Paralithodes; species Paralithodes platypus. Next base: position 16,796,966 of record CM064578.1, read on the forward strand.
CCCTTTGGGCTTCCCTTGGTACTGGGAAGGGCCCGGCCCCTTCTTAAATGGGACGGTGCTAGTCTTGTGGTCAGTCATGGTATCATGGCTCTTGTACTTGTTTGCATAAGGTATATCACTAACTCGGGGGGGGGGTCGTCACGCCCCTTGTTACCTGCCTCACTACGCTGGGCAGACCCGCACCCACGAATTAGTGATAGCCGGAGGTCAGCCATCTCAGCTGCCTCCTGTAGAGTTTTTGGTTGCTTTTCTTTAAGGTTTAACGTCAGGTCGCCGCCCGTGCATTTGAAAAACTGCTCTAAAAGCACCAACTGTTTAATGTCGTCAAAGGTAGTAGCTTTTTCCGACCTCAGCCAATTCCCAAAAGCATCGGACAGCTCCCGGGCATGCTTCAAAAAGGTGCTCTCCCGACCCTTGGTAACACCCCGGAACTTCAACCTGTACGTCTCTGGTTGTAGTTCGTATGCTCTCAGGACAGCCTCCTTGAGTTCCTCATAGATAATACAAGACTCTATAGGCAACGCATCGTAGGCTTTAAGACCCTTGCCTATTAATCTAGAGGATACAAGTGCTGCCCATTTACTCTCTGGCCACTGGTGTTCCTGGCACTTCTTCTCAAAGCGTGTGAAAAATTCTGTTACACCACTCTCATCAAACACCGGAACCAGTTTCAATAAGTGCGAGAGAGACTGCTCATGAACACTGTTACCAGCCCCAAGTCGCTGTCCCGTTGTCTCTACTCGTGACTTCTCTACGTCCATGTCGGTACAGTACCTAGTCTACTCCAAATCAGCTTGGATTTTTGCTAGCTCTATGTGCTGCTGACTGATAGTTTTTCTCTCTTCTATCTTGGCTAATTCTAATTGCTGCTGATGCTGAAGCTTAGCTAATTCGAGCTTAAACAATAATTCTGGAGATAACCCTTGAGGAGGTGAAGGTGCTACAATGTTTGAAATTACCGGTGGTCCCCCCAGGGGCAACCCACCCTGCCAGTCACCACCCAACTACGGAAGCGTACCCGGGGTCGGCAAACTACTGGGATGGCTGGGAGTCGAGTGTAGGGGAAGCATGGCCGAAGGGCTCTGAGCACTCAACCCATCTCGCTCACCAGTCACCCTGCCCAGTACACACGTTATCAAGTTATCCTTGGTCATGCTGCTAGTAACCGCATGACCGATAGCTGTGGCCAGGCATTGAAGACCGTACCGATTCATACCCTCCAACCGCTCGGCAGTAACAGGCCATTGCAAAAATATCCTAGCATCCTCCTCACAGTTCACCCGATTAATCCTTTCATCATGCTGCTGTTCCTCAGTTTCGACATTACGTACTGTGTCTCCATTCTCCTCTGACCCGGTATAAGACATGATGCTCACAAAAATTTCTCACCACAATATTCAGAAAAGAAGTACCCCAAATTCTTATGTAGCACTATTCACTTGCCAAAAATGTCTGAAGACTCTCAAGTGCTATACTACTTTGCCAAACAAAAATTAACGTGCCCACTATATTTCCTCAATAAAACAAATGACCACAACAATCCTGCAATTATCTCTTAGTTCACAAGATCCTGAGCTAGGTCGCCATTTGTTACGATCCAGGTTCTCAAAGACACAGGGCTCTTCAACATTGGACTAGATAATGGCAAAATGCAACAACGGTAACACTAGATCCAACCCCTGCCTTAAACACTGGAAAACAAAACACCATTACCGCCCTGAGTCGTGCCTGGACAACGAGGTATCCTATGACTCGGTAACTGGTGCACACACACTAGGCTGACGCTTGATGAAACAGCCTATTCTCAAACAGTAAAAGATTACTCGCTTAGGTTACACAAAGAAAAGATAGTTAACGTGATTAATTAACATTACGGTAGATACTCAAATAACTGGCACTCCTGTATTAAAGAAAGTGCAATGCTAGTCCTGCAACATCAACTGGAAACTTCTGAAATAAGTCTGATGCTGGGAAGATGTTCGTAAAGAATCTTGAACAATTATAATGCAGAATACGGGTCACAATAAATGCTAGGACATATAGTAATAATAGGCAGGCGAATAATAAAGACTGCGCAAAGGTAGTAATGCTCGACAACTAAAGAAATGCTTCGTGACACAACGCAACAGCCTACTAGGGTTGTGCAACTCAACAACAACCTCGGCTCAAAAGTGCAGTGAATAATAATGTTGCATACATATAATAATGGGGCTTATCTCTAACCAGTGTCTGCTCAGTTAATAAAGTCTAGCTGGGGTATCAAGGCAGGGCAACAATGGGTGAGCATGCGGCTCGTAGCCTAACGTTGTCCGAAGGTGGTATAATGAAGATTACGTTATATGACGGGGATGCTCTCTTGATAAATCTAGGTCTCTAGTACCTAGTTCTATCCTGGCGATCCCTCAGAAGTCAACACAAAGAGGCAGCACTATGTTGTGAGGGATAGGCTATGGCCCTCTCACACCACAGCGCTGTGCTCGCAAAGTAAACCCACCCGAAGACAACTTAGGCTCCCACAATACCTGTCGATGTCATGCAGGGCTTAGCTAACACTGCACACATCGGAGACAATGACACAGTAACCTTACCCCTAGTCTAGCTTTAGATAACCAAGCAGAATCACTCAACACCTTGCCAGGGAGACATATACCGGTCTACAACCTTCCCGAGAGAGGACACACACGGAAAAGTCCGTCTCTCCAAACCTCATTAAATCCTAATACATGGAAATATCTGAGAGCTTCGCGTACAATACGACTGGCCGACAGTGAACGTCTATGCTGAAACCAGAAGGGATGTTGAGTTTAATAAAGATTAGAGAATGAGAAAGGAGAAGTCGAGAGAGAGAAATAGTATGCAAAGTGGCGAGTATGGGGGACAGAATTGCAAAGGATGTAGACGATACACGTGTCAGGCAAGCTCTGAGCTGGTAAAGAACACGCGGCCGCGATGGGCAGGGACTAGTTGACCACCCGGCCGCCAACGCCGTCAGCGCCCAAGCGAGCCGCGTGATAGCTCATCCCGCTGCCAGGTGTACCCCGTCACCCTCTCTCGCTCGCCTCTCACACAAGCAACATTTATTTTATAGCGAATATAAAATATAAGGCGCGGTCACAGACCAAAACAAAGACCATTTCTAGACTGTCTGTGGCAACACGACACTAATAAAATAAAGCAGATCATTCTAGGACAACTGTAGCCTATCCCCCCATCCTGGCGAGCGCTAGCAAGCTGCAATGCCCCACGCAACCATTCTGCCAGCGCCGGTAGGCGTCACACCAGCTAGACTTTATTAGCCTAGCAGACACCCGTTTAGAATTATAAGCTCTTATGTTATGTATGCAGCATTCTTATTCACGTTGACCGTAAGCCTTGGTTGTTGTTGAGTTGCACAACCTGAGCAGTTTTTTTTTTAGTTGCCTGACGAAGGACTTCTTTTGTTGTTGGAGATAATACTAGTGTGCATTTATCGTTATTCCCGTGTCAGTTGACACTGTCTGTCTCTATACTTGTCCTATATTGACCCTGCTTTATATAACAGTTCAAAATCCGACATGATAATCTTACCCCAGCATCAGACTTTCTTCAGAAGATTCCTGCTCGATGCTTTGGGACTTTCGTTCACTTTCTTTAGTATAGGAGTGACAGTTCATTATTGTTTAGAGTAACTTTAAATATACCTTCTTCTAGTTTGCATTAAATCATTGCAGTGATTTACTTAAGATCTCTATCTTTTCCTTGTATACCTTATTAACGTAATTGTATGTTGTTGTGATCAGGCTGTATCAGAGATTATCAGCTTGTAGTAGTAGTGCACTTATACTGAGTTATAGGATACCCCGTTATCGCAGATTTAACTCTGGAGGGTATAGGTGTTTTTTGTGCGCCGGCATTGTAAGTTCGAGGGTTGGATCTAGTGTTACCGTTGTGGCTGTGTGCCTTTCTAGTCCAATGATTAAGAGCCCTTGTTTTATACGAGCCCCGGTCGTAACAGCCAGCATAGTAGTTAGTGATGGTAACACGACCAGACAGGGAGGACTTATGGACCACTGGTGTGTGGTCATTGATATAACAAAAATCATCGGTCCAGTTGATACTTGGTGACTTGTTGCCTTGTTGAGGAACATAGTATTATGTAAAGGTAGTTTAGTCCAAGTACTGTATCGTTACCCTTTACATGCAATAAATCACATTTATTATTTACTGCAACAAAACTTCAAACCTAAATCAATCTTAATTTAAAGTACCTGTTTATGTATGTGAATTAGTGATTCGGGTTTTCATGGGGTTGAGATTTCAAATGTGAGTTTTGTGAGGAAAGATGAGCCTGTAATGTGTTAATCCGTTTATCTTTGAATTTACTCTAGCTTAAAAATTACAAAACATTTGTAAATCATTGAACTGACCATTAGTTTAGGTACTAATGCACTATTGGTGTTCGCTTTTTTGTTTGTGAATCTGGAACTTGTCCACTTGTCAAACATTTAATCCCTTACTAGCTGATATATCGGTGAGTAATGACAACATATGAGATTACCATGTCTATAGTAATAATGCTAACATTTCATATTTGACAAAACGCATCCAAATATAAAAAGTACATTAAATAATCAAAATAGAGATATGGCAATCTTTAGTTAGCAAATATAAAACACACAGTGTTGTTGATAGTGTATCCTGTTGTTAGTATTTTCGTTGTTCCTAGTTGATACACTGTTGGCTGTAGATGGCTACTGGGAATGTTGTAACTTCCGTGGGTCTGTGTGTCTTTGTCAAATATATCTGGAGTGACGGAATATATTTTGATGGAACTTGACCAGTACCTTAATTTATACTTTGTGTATATATATATATATATATATATATATATATATATATATATAGCAACATCCGTCATGAATTGGGATACAAAGCCATAAATTATTGGCTTGAAAATAATTATGAACAAACAAACCGTTTACCCTCTAGCCTGATTTCGGACGGGTGCAAATTAATCCTCGAAAATAACTCCTTTGAGTTTAATGGATCAAATTATCTACAAGTATCTGGAACAGCAATGGGAACGAAGTTTGCCCCAAATTATGCAAATCTGGTCCTGGGATATTTGGAGAATACCTTATATTATAAAATACTCTCCTCGTTTGGCGAATCCACTGCCAATAAAATAAAGAACAACTATATGAGATATTTAGATGATGTCTTCATGGTATGGGATGAAAGAGATGGTGATGTATACACGCTAATAGACTTGATGAATGAGCTTCATCCCAAAATTAATTTCACCTGTGATAAAATAGGAGATACGCTAACTTTCTTGGATGTTAAAATTATGAAGCAAACAAATGCAGTGATAACAGATGTCCACTATAAAGCTACTGACACAAAACAATATCTGGAATATAACTCGAACCACCCGAGACACGTACAAAACATTCCATTCAACTTAGCACGCAGAATTTGCACAATTATTGTTTCAGAACCTACTCTGAGAGATATAAGATTAAGTTAATTAAAACTTTTTATTGGATCGTAATTATCCTAAAGGCATAATAAATAATGGAATAAGTCGCGCAAAGCAAATCTCCATCAGCGTACTACGCACCAGTGATAAAGCAACTGACAATACATCCAATGATATACTACCATACATATGTACAGTTTGCCGCACAAATCATGAATACAATCGTAATATGGAAGTTTCGGACAAACCTCCCCACCCCCCTCACTCACTCCTCCTCCTCCTCCTCCCTTTCACCTCACCTTCCCTCCCTCGCTTCCACTGTCCGGCTTGAGTGTTTCACGGTTATGTAGTAGGTCACCTTAGGTGTGTTGTAAAACATTATTACTAATTGCTTTCATTTAAGTATATTGATGCCCTAGCCGTAAAATAGTATATTAATTATGTTCTTAACCCATTCTGTACGGGTGACGTTTGGATTATTTGATTTTTGCTACATTTGGACGACTTTATGAAGCTTAGGAAGGATATGTGGTAGCTAAAAGGATTAAATGATTGGTTGAGATAGTGTGTAGTCTCTTAATTGGCAGACGTCCTTGCCAAGCTTAATGTAATCTTCAAATATTTGCCAGACTATATTGAAAAGGACGTCACTGTTACTAGATGGGTTAACAAAGTTTAGGCTAGTATAAATTTGTAATCGAATTTCATAAAGCAATTCATGGATAGGTTACGTATGAGCATATTCCAGACAACTCAGAGAGGGAGAGAGCGAGAGATTAGTGATTCAACAACTAAGTCGTCTTTCAATAGATAGATAGATAGATAGATAGAACTTAAGTATTCCCATTTCAGCTATGAATCAGGATATTATATAGTATATGTATAAGTGAACATATATAGTTCTTTCCCCAATTTTTTTATTTCCAATTAGGCCTATGTGATATGATTGAAAAATGGATGAGTAATATACACGCGATGTGACCATAAAGGGGAAGTAATCTAAATAACGAATGTTAAAGCATCAAAAGAGGGTCAGAACAAATACGGGTAGTAATGTTTACAATAATAAGAGTGGTGATGAAGTGATAAGATAAGCTTTATATCTCATGGCATTAACACTGTAAATGCAGTCCACCGAAATGTATTGGGTCATATAATCCTGAATAATATTGCCTTATTACTTATTATAAGAGAGGAATTATTAAATGAAGTAGGCAATTCTGAAATATATCGAATACTGAATAATTTTCTGAAAGACAAACTCTGACAACTAAATATTCACACACAAAACCGAATATAGATAACATATTATAGTATACAACAATATAGATAACATATTATAGTATACAACAATATAGATAACATATTATAGTATACAACAATAATAATATACACAAATGAATGTATACACAAATATTTCAGGAAATTCCTCTTTCTCTCTCTCTCTCTAATGGCAAACTACATTGAACAACGCCCTTTGAGATGTATTAACCCATTCAGTATCGGCGACGTCTTGATAATTTCATTCTAGCTACATTTAGAGGATATTATAAAGCTTAGGAAGGATATATGGTCACTAAGAGGTTTTGTTGATAAAGTCTGTAGCCATTTAATGTGTATACGTCCTTCCTAATCTAAATAAAATCATCTAATGGTTGCCAGGATATAATGACAGGGACGTCCCCGGTACTGTATGGGTTGATGGTATAACATTAAACAACGTTAGCGATACGACACACATTATGAAATATATATACCTTTAAACATATATGATTAATATAAGTATTATCATAATTTTCTTACAGTTATTGATTAGACATGAACATATGTCTTATTCGTGCAATGAAGAGAGAGGTCCATGTCATTGTTGCGACAATATGAAATACCGGTACTAGCTGTAAGTCTTACACTAGGAGCAGACAAAAATTCCATCTCGATTAACGGTTTCTTAGTTACAAACTATCTAATCCAAGAATCGTTATACAGTACCTGTAAAAAATAGCAAATACTTTTTTGCGTGCTCGAACATAATGCTATACTTTGTCATAATGAATTAATGTGTAAATATTTCTTTACATAATATTGATTTATATTTCCGAAACCGAGGTGTTGTGAGACTTGCTGGCGCGATGTATGGTCACACCACATTTCGACACCGTGAGAGGAACATTACCAGCCACTCGAATTATGAACCGAGCTCAACAGAAACTAGTTCAGCGTGGCCAGATAATTGGCCTGTGGGGTGCAGGCCATCAACATGCCGAGATAGCAGCCATGATGGGGATAACCAAACCAACAGTTGATCGGTGGGTTGAGAGATGGCAGGAATCTGGCAGTCTCTTAGATCTTCCTAGGTGTGGAGCCCCAAGAAAAACCACTGCAGATGACAACGAAAGAATTGTAAATGAAGCACGGAACAAACCACTCACCAATGCAAAGGCTATCCGGGAATCTTTAAATTTGGACATCTCGGATGATACTGTCCGGCGCCGTATGCATGCATCAGGTATTCACCACCATCCTCCTGCTCAAAAGCCAAAACTTGAGGAATGACATCGTGAAGCCAGGCTGCAGTTTGCTCTAGAACATGTCCACAATGATCTTGCATACTGGGGAAGAGTCATATTTTCTGACGAAAAAACATTTGCTTCTACTACTCATGGTCGACTTCATTGTTGGAGAGAAGATGGAACAAGATATGAGAGAAGAAATATCCATGAAGTAGCCAGAAGGGGACATGTGACTGCAAATGTTTGGGGTTGGATTCACTTACATGGCATTGGCGAACTAGCGGAGATCCACGGGCGATTCAACTCTGAGCAATACATCGAGATTCTCGAAGAAGTGATGCTGCCTACCGTTCGCCAGTATGCCTTACCTTACCCTGAACAGATTATCTTTATGCAGGTATATTGTAGTTGTGTGTTACACGGTTTACTTATGTTATTAACTTGTATAGTCATATGAGTACACATTTATAATAAGACTCAATATAACCAGAGAAATCAGTCTTGTAATCAGTGCATATATATATATATATATATATATAATAGAGTATAATATGACTCATAACTTCATATAACTCAAACGCAATCGAGTTACCATTTTAAGCATTTGGAAAGACTCGGCCAGGAAACAGGTGGACATGTATAGGCCATTTGCTCTAGCCCCTTTGGAATTCACAAGAGATTAAGGATGACGATTATTGCCAAGTTCGCTTTATAGTAACATGAGTATGCTGGGCCATCCTGTGCATCACATGTAACAAGTATTACATTTGTTTGGGTATATGCTATGCAATTATACAATATAACTCCCATCATCTGATTATAATTACAGGACAACTCGCCAATTCACACAGCCCGGATTGTGAAGCGATGGTTTGCAGATCAGCGTCACGTGCAGCTATTGGACTGGCCTAGTAAGGGATGTGATCTTAATCCCATTGAGAACGTGTGGGGAACCATCGTAAATACGTGGACACCTGACCAAGAGCGGACCTCCCAGCAACTACTGCACCACACAAGGCAGGAGTCGGAGCTATTCCGACGAAACCAAAATGTAGTATATAATCATGTAAGAAATATGCGGGACAGATTACAGGGCGTCATAGATGCAGATGGAGGCTGGACAAAATATTGAGTTAACTAATGATCTATCAGAATCCTAGAATGCGTATTTTTATATATTTGTTTTCGCCTAGAAGTATCTAATCCAAACTATGCCAGTAGGTTCATTATGAAGTTTTGCCTTAAACTTGGAATATAATCTTTCATAATATTCATAATATTTATTTAGTTTGTATATATACGCATTATTTGTTGTCAAATTAACATTTCTCGTGTCTATTAAGGATTATATGGGTTTAAATGCATAAACCATTACTTTGTATGAAAGTATAAGTAAATTACAATACAAAGAATACCGGTAATTGTTTATTTCTCCTTTTCATCATATTATGTTGTAGATTTTACCATTACTCTCTTATTAAGTATTTTATTCCAACTGATTTTTGAATACTTAATGGTTACATCACATGTATATTGCTCATCCATTTCTCAATGATATCACACAATTGGAAATGCGGGAGAGAACTATATATGTTCACTTGTTATACATATACTATATAATATCCCGAATCATAACTGAAATGGGAATACTTAAGGTCTATCTATCTATCTATCTATCTATCTATTGAAAGATGACCTAGTTGTTGAATCACTAATCTCTCTCTCTCCCTCTCTGAGTTGTCTGAAATATGCCTCATGCGTAACCTATCCATGCATTGCTTTATGAAATACGATTACAAATTTAAACTTTGTTAACCCATTTAGTAACAGTGGCGTCTGTTTCAATATATTCAGGCAAATATGAGATTATATTAACCCCTTCACCAACATGACGTAAGTTGTATCATATTCTGGTTACCATTAGACGATTTTCTTTAGTTTATAGTCTACCTGTATGACTCATATGGGTAAACCCGATCTCAATAAATTCTCTGAATACCATAGGTCTTTCTGAAACTGCATTAAATCGTCTAAATGTAACCATAATGAAAGGCAAAAAGACGTCATGGTGCTGAAGGGGTTAAGCTTGGGAAGGACGTCTGCCACTTAAGAGACTACACACTATCTCAACCAATCATTTAATCCTTTTAGCTACCACATATCCTTCCTAAGCTTCATAAAGTCGTCCAAATGTAGCAAAAATCAAATAATCCAAACGTCACCCGTACAGAATGGGTTAAGAACATAATTAATATACTATTTTACGGCTAGGGCATCAATATACTTAAATGAAAGCAATTAGTAATAATGTTTTACAACACACCTAAGGTGACCTACTACATAACCGTGAAACACTCAAGCCGGACAGTGGAAGCGAGGGAGGGAAGGTGAGGTGGAAGGGAGGAGGAGGAGGAGTGAGTGAAGGGGGTGGGGATGTTTGTCCGAAGCTTCCAAATTACGATTTTATTCATAACTTGTGCGGCAAACTGTACATACAATCCAAACTTCGATGATCATTTCAGTGGAGCAAAATCCGCAATTGCCCTATTAAAAACCTCTCAAGAAACTAAGCATATATTTAAAGATGTTTCATTAATAAAGTCGAAGAAACAACCCAGTAACCTTAAGAATTTGCTAACCAAGGCCAGATTCAATACGGTACAAAATCAAGGGGTGACGAAATGTGGTAACCCAAGATGCAAATGATGCACACAAATAATAGAAGGGAATCAATTCAAATTTGTAGATACTAATTACACATTTGAAATTAATCATAATATGAATTGTTCCACGCTCAATTGAATCTACGTGATTCGTTGTAATGGCTGTAATTCCATCTACATTGGCGAGACTTCGAATCTTAGACTTAGAACAAACCTGCACAGGGACCACATTAGACATAATACAGGGCTATATGTTAGTACTCACATATCAAAATGTGCTAAAGATAAATCTCCTAATTTTAATATAATGCCCTTTTACAAAGTAAAGAAAGATGACGTTGCTTTGAGAAAGAGTAAAGAAAATCACTTCATAAATAAATTCAAGCCTCACTTGAATAAAGAACTATAAATAGAAACTGAACGAAAAACAATATTGGAACAAGAACGAAGTATTTTTTTAACTATCATAACCTAAGACAAACATTTGATTGTCTAAACCAGTGCCTGGAAATCCACAGAAGAGTACAGAACAAGTACCTGACTCTGGAGCCAGCGACTCTTGCAAATTGTTATAATAACTGAAGATCTACGAAAGTAGAGAAATACATTTTAACACTTTTACATAAACATTATTTTAATATGTACACAACAGTCCGAGCCTTCTAATAAGATACTCGGACATACTTTTTAAACCCTTATTTTGTGCATGCAATATATTTTAGATGCAATTTAATTTTAGCACTAACACTTTTTAAACTTTGTGCAGTGAACCTACTCTTTTCTACACACCTTTAGTGTGGAAGCATATTCGCATATATTGTTTACCACAAGAATCAATATTTTTCATGTTTTATATCTAACCAATTCTTGTGAAGTGGAACACTGTACTATTTTTAATCAAAATGGCTTCAAATATGGATCCTAAGACCGAAGAGAAGGATACTTTATACTGGCTAAAACGAATTTGTTTAGCAGTAGAAAAAAAATCCAATGAACATAAGAGATAACTAATGGCAACATTGTCCTCTCTTCAAATCAAAGAAAGCTCTAATGCAAACACTAACTGCATAACAAAACCAAACAATGATGTGCCTACAGAACAACCATCTGATTCCAATAGTGAGGAATGGCAAAAGCAATTCAACATTCGCAAACATGCATTTTACCACCACATCAGATCTGCAGGCATCAGCGCCATCTATAATCATTTTCTTAAGCAAACTGAACCCGTAATCCCTCCTAAGTTCAGAGAAAAAACTATTTCTGGGCAGTGAAAACCACACAAAGAGACAAAAAAAGTTAGAAATAGCAAAAGTCAAAACTGAAATTGAACGATTAGATGAACAAACAGAGAAACCGCTACAAATCATGGAGGAAGCAGAAAACCAAATAAAAACCTTGGTAAACAGACACGAATCCCCCGAGGTAAGGCAAAACCTCATAGCAAATTGGGTTTCAGACATTAAGAAGGAAGAAGACCTTTCTAACAGAATATGGGAGAAAAAGCAAACTTTCTTCCAAGACATGAACAACCAAGACAAAACTGAAAGTAATACGCACGTTTCTAATGCCCCAAGAAACACCAACAGGAAGCCAAATACTTATAGCAATACACTTTATCAGAAGCAGAATACAGCAAAACCAAGCTATGCAAATTCTAAAAATGAACCAACCCTCCAAAGTTTAGGCACTGCAATATCCCAACTAAATGCAGCTGTTCAAGGTATACTCCAACCAAATGACAAGCCAGACAGCAGAGGTAATTTTTTCGGGAATCGGCATTGGCTGAAAATTCCAAAATAGACCCAAAAGAAATCAATCTTTACACAGTAAATTTTAGTGACGCTGAACACTCTATACTTGCTAAGGGTTTAAAATTCTGTCCCACACCCAAGGATCAAAATAGAGAAGAGCTTAACAATGATATCGATTACTTTTGCCGAAAACTAAGGCTAAAAAAATACTTTCATGACAAACCAATGGAAAACATTTCACTGGTTAAAGGTAAGTCTTCTTGGGAACCTCCGAGTGGCCTAAACCAGACTTTGGACTAAACCATAACTTACCTTAAACTTACTAAAAACTATAACGAATGACCCCAAATGCAACAAATCCAATCTTAAATATGATGAACGCAGAGCAATAGCTTCTCTAACAAATCAAACTGACGTAACTATAAAAGAAGCAAATAAAGGATCAGCAGTCGTCCTAATGGACAGTAATTTCTCTGAACATAAAATTATGGAAATATTGAACGATCAAGAAACATATAAAAGGATCCCTAACAATGTTGATAAAACCACCATCAACAAAATCAAAACTGCATTAAAAAAATACGAAAGCTCCCTAACTAAAGATGAAATAAAGTACCTTACAAATTTCGAATATAAAACTAGTTTATTTTATGGCCTTCCAAAAATACACTAATCAAAATCCATAATCAAGGCTATCGAAGAAGGGAATTCAGAGTATATATCGGTCCCGAACCCTTCAGATTTAAAGATGAGGCCTATTGTTGCTGGTCCTGCTTGCCCTACCCACAGACTCAGTCACCTCCTGGATATTTTACTACAACCTTTTCTAAAACTCATCCCTGCATACATAAAGAATAATCAAGACTTTTTAAATAAAATCCCTTCTCAGCTGAGTGACTCTGATATTGTTGTGACTCTAGACATAGTTAGCCTACAGTATATAGCAACATCCGTCATGAATTGGGATACAAAGCCATAAATTATTGGCTTGAAAATAATTATGAACAAACAAACCGTTTACCCTCTAGCCTGATTTCGGACGGGTGCAAATTAATCCTCGAAAATAACTCCTTTGAGTTTAATGGATCAAATTATCTACAAGTATCTGGAACAGCAATGGGAACGAAGTTTGCCCCAAATTATGCAAATCTGGTCCTGGGATATTTGGAGAATACCTTATATTATAAAATACTCTCCTCGTTTGGCGAATCCACTGCCAATAAAATAAAGAACAACTATGTGAGATATTTAGATGATGTCTTCATGGTATTGGATGAAAGAGATGGTGATGTATATATGCTAATAAACTTGATGAATGAGCTTGATCCCAACATTAATTTCACCTGTGATAAAATAGGAGATACGGGAACTTTCTTGGATGTTAAAATTATGAAGCAAACAAATGCAGTGATAACAGATGTCCACTATAAAGCTACTGACACAAAACAATATCTGGAATATAACTCGAACCACCCGAGACACCTAAAAAACAACATTGCATTCAACTTAGCACGCATAATTTGCACAATTGTTTCAGAACCTACTCTGAGAGATATAAGATTAAGTGAATTAAAACTTTTTATTGGATCGTAATTATCCTAAAGGCATAATAAATAATGGAATAAGTCGCGCAAAGCAGATCTCCATCAGCGTACTACGCACCAGTGATAAAGCAACTGACAATACATCCAATGATATACTACCATACATAAGTACATACAATCCAAACTTCGATGATCATTTCAGTGGAGCAAAATCCGCAATTGCCCTATTAAAAACCTCTCAAGAAACTAAGCATATATTTAAAGATGTTTCATTAATAAAGTCGAAGAAACAACCCAGTAACCTTAAGAATTTGCTAACCAAGGCCAGATTCAATACGGTACAAAATCAAGGGGTGACTAAATGTGGTAACCCAAGATGCAAATTATGCACACAAATAATAGAAGGGAATCAATTCAAATTTGTAGATACTAATTACACATTTGAAATTATTCATAATATGAATTGTTCCACGCTCAATTGTATCTACGTGATTCGTTGTAATGGCTGTAATTCCATCTACATTGGAGAGACTTCGAATCATAGACTTAGAACAAACCTGCACAGGGACCACATTAGACATAATACAGGGCTATATGTTAGTAGTCGCATATCAAAATGTGCTAAAGATAAATTTCCTAATTTTAATATAATGCCCTTTTACAAAGTAAAGAAAGATGACGTTGCTTTGAGAAAGAGTAAAGAAAGTCACTTCATAAATAAATTCAAGACTCATTTGAATAAAGAACTATAAATAGACTCTGAACGAAAAACAATATTGGAACAAGAACGAAGTATTTTTTTAACTATCATAACCTAAGACAAACATTTGATTGTCTAAACCAGTGCCTGGAAATTCACAGAAGAGTACAGAACAAGTACCTGACTCTGGAGCCAGCCACTCGCAAATTTTTATAATAACTGAAGATCTACGAAAGTAGAGAAATGCATTTTAACACTTTTACATAAACATTATTTTAATATGTACACAACAGTCCGAGCCTTCTAATAAGATACTCGGACATACTTTTTAAACCCTTATTTTGTGCATGCAATATATTTTAGATGCAATTTAATTTTAGCACTTACATTTTTTAAACTTTGTGCTCTTTTCTACACACCTTTAGTGTGGAAGCATATTCGCATATATTGTTTACCACAAGAATCAATATTTTTCATGTTTTATATCTAACCAATTCTTGTGAAGTGGAACACTGTACTATTTTTAATCAAAATGGCTTCAAATATGGATCCTAAGACCGAAGAGAAGGATACTTTATACTGGCTAAAACGAATTTGTTTAGCAGTAGAAAAAAAATCCAATCCAACCAAGAGACCATCATTGAAAACCAAAATGAACATAAGAGATAACTAATGGCAACATTGTCCTCTCTTCAAATCAAAGAAAGCTCTAATGCAAACACTAACTGCATAACAAAACCAAACAATGATGTGCCTACAGAACAACCATCTGATTCCAATAGTGAGGAATGGCAAAAGCAATTCAACATTCGCAAACATGCATTTTACCACCACATCAGATCTGCAGGCATCAGCGCCATCTATAATCATTTTCTTAAGCAAACTGAACCCGTAATCCCTCCTAAGTTCAGAGAAAAAACTATTTCTGGGCAGTGAAAACCACACAAAGACACAACAAAAGTTAGAAATAGCAAAAGTCAAAACTGAAATTGAACGATTAGATGAACAAACAGAGAAACTGCTACAAATCATGGAGGAAGCAGAAAACCAAATAAAAACCTTGGTAAACAGACACGAATCCCCCGAGGTAAGGCAAAACCTCATAGCAAATTGGCTTTCAGACATTAAGAAGGAAGAAGACCTTTCTAACAGCATATGGGAGAAAAAGCAAACTTTCTTCCAAGACATGAACAACCAAGACAAAACTGAAAGTAATACGCACGTTTCTAATGCCCCAAGAAACACCAACAGGAAGCCAAATACTTATAGCAATACACTTTATCAGAAGCAGCATACAGCAAAACCAAGCTATGCAAATTCTAAAAATGAACCAACCCTCCAAAGTTTAGGCACTGCAATCTCCCAACTAAATGCAGCTGTTCAAGGTATACTCCAACCAAATGACAAGCCAGACAGCAAAGGTAATTTTTTCGGGAATCGGCATTGGCTGAAAATTCCAAAATAGACCCAAAAGTAATCTATCTTTACACAGAAAATTTTAGTGACGCTGAACACTCTATACTTGCTAAGGTTTTAAAATTCTGTCTCACACCCAAGGATCAAAATAGAGAAGAGCTTAACAATGATATCGATTACTTTTGCCGAAAACTAAGGCTAAAAAAATACTTTCATGACAAACCAATGGAAAACATTTCACTGGTTAAAGGTAAGTCTTCTTGGGAACCTCCGAGTGGCCTAAACCAGACTTTGGACAAAACCATAACTTACCTTAAACTTACTAAAACTATTACGAATGACCCCAAATGCAACAAATCCAATCTTAAATATGATGAACGCTGAGCAATAGCTTCTCTAACAAATCAAACTGACGTAACTATAAAAGAAGCAGATAAAGGATCAGCAGTCGTCCTAATGGACAGTAATTTCTATGAACATAAAATTATGGAAATATTGAACGATCAAGAAACATATAAAAGGATCCCTAACAATGTTGATAAAACCACCATCAACAAAATCAAAATTGCATTCAAAAAATACGAAAACTCCCTAACTAAAGATGAAATAAAGTACCTTACAAATTTCGAATATAAAACTAGTTTATTGTATGGCCTTCCAAAAATACACTAATCAAAATCCATAATCAAGGCTATCGAAGAAGGGAATTCAGAGTATATATCGGTCCCGAACCCTTCAGATTTAAAGATGAGGCCTATTGTTGCTGGTCCTGCTTGCCCTACCCACAGACTCAGTCACCTCCTGGATATTTTACCACAACCTTTTCTAAAACTCATCCCTGCATACATAAAGAATAATCAAGACTTTTTAAATAAAATCCCTTCTCAGCTGAGTGACTCTGAAATTGTTGACTCTAGACGTAGTTAGCCTACAGTATATAGCAACATCCGTCATGAATTGGGATACAAAGCCATAAATTATTGGCTTGAAAATCATTATGAACAAACAAACCGTTTACCCTCTAGCCTGATTTCGGACGGGTGCAAATTGATCCTCGAAAATAACTCCTTTGAGTTTAATGGATCAAATTATCTACAAGTATCTGGAACAGCAATGGGAACGAAGTTTGCCCCAAATTATGCAAATCTGGTCCTGGGATATTTGGAGAATACCTTATATTATAAAATAATCTCCTCGTTTGGCGAATCCACTGCCAATAAAATAAAGAACAACTATATGAGATATTTAGATGATGTCTTCATGGTATGGGATGAAAGAGATGGTGATGTATATATGCTAATAGACTTGATGAATGAGCTTGATCCCAAAATTAATTTCACCTGTGATAAAATAAGGAGATACGCTAACTTTCTTGGATGTTAAAATTATGAAGCAAACAAATGCAGTGATAACAGATGTTCACTGTAAAGCTACGGACACAAAACAATATCTGGAATATAACTCGAACCACCCGAGACACGTAAAAAACAACATTCCATTCAACTTAGCACGCAGAATTTGCACAATTGTTTCAGAACCTACTCTGAGAGATATAAGATTAAGTGAATTAAAACTTTTTATTGGATCGTAATTATCCTAAAGGCATAATAAATAATTGAATAAGTCGCGCAAAGCAGATCTCCATCAGCGTACTACGCACCAGTGATAAAGCAACTGACAATACATCCAATGATGTACTACCATACATAAGTACATACAATCCAAACTTCGATGATCATTTCAGTGGAACAAAATCCGCAATTGCCCTATTAAAAACCTCTCAAGAAACTAAGAATATATTTCGAGATGTTTCATTAATAAAGTCGAAGAAACAACCCAGTAACATTAAGAATTTGCTAACCAAGGCCAGATTCAATACCAGTGGCGTCACCAGGGGTAAAAATGTTGGGGGGCTGTAGCCCTGGCATAGATAGGTGGGTGGGTGGCGAGCGAAGCGAGCCTGAGCAGCTGGGTGGTCCGGGGTGGGCGCTGTAAGCCCCCCCGGAAAATTTTGAAATTTGAGCAGTTTCTGGGGCCTTTTTGAGGCCTAAAAATTTGTATAAGTAAGAAACATATGACACATAAATATTGATGAGACTGATACCAGGCATCAGTCAGTAAGTTACAAGGCCAATGGTAATTGTAGGGTATAAAGCCTATGTGCAGAGAATAGTTTTTTCTTCTTACACTATCATACTATAGTCCATTCATTATAGGGAGGCCAGAAATTGTGACCCCTAACCTTTGTAATTCGCTAAATGGCTAGAGCAAATGGGTTGTAAATATCCATACTTATTGCCTGGCTGACCACAATCAGCTACAGCTTTCAGAAGAGAATTCCGACTCAATCCAGATGTGTACTTGGCATTTACTGGAATCTTCTTTTGTAAGTTACAACACTTTTCTGACTCCTTACTTACCAAGTTACATACCTCTAGAAAGACACCCTTGTTTAACGAACTTTCAGCTTCATCGTGCCCCCTGAATGCCACGTTTGTTTTAGCAACTGTTATAGCAATGTTCAATAGAGTCTTAACATAGTCTCTGTTGTCCAGAACTTGTTGCTTATGTTGGTTATCAAGTTTCTGATGAACATTACCATGTAATTGTGAAATTTTGAAGTAGAGCCATTTTTCCATTGCATGAACATGGTATGTGGCATTTTCATGTTTGAATGCTTTTTCATGCATCTTCTTCCATTGGTTATAACCTTCGGTGGTGAATGCTACTTCCCTATGACCAAAATTACCACCAAAGAGTCAACATGCAAAGCAATAAACTCTGTCACCTGTCATGGAGTATTCAAGCCAGTTATATTTGCCATACCACTCCTATTGGAAAAACCTGGTCTGAGAACCAGACTGTACTTTAGGATAAGCTTTAAGTCTTGGTTGAGTGGGTCCATCTTCAGGGTTTGTGGCTATATCTCGTAGGTATATCTAGGTTATCACTCGAGCTGGGCCGTGTCTAAAAATATATAAAAATAGATATACAGTACACATAACAAATTTATATTATAGGCCTATATCTTATACAAAATTTCATAAAGGGCAATATGTAATGTTTACAATTTTAGGCTATGCATATGTTGGTCTTTCAGTCATTTATTGTAGGCTAACCTTCTTAGTGTATGGGTAAGAACCCAAACCCTTCCAACTTTGTTATTAGACAAATTAGCCTAATAACTTTGGAAATAATTTAATAAAACCAAGGTTGCAGTTCTTTTAGCCTACTTAACCGCATTGTACCTTTAGGCATATAGCCTATCTGTAGCTAGGCTTAGGCAATATAACATTAAATCATTAAAATAATAATAAACCTGGCCTCAGCTTTATAAAATGATTACTGGAATAGCTTGATTTAGGGCTACTTACACAATGAATGGGTTCAGCTTGGGGTTGGGGGTTATCTGGGGTTGATGATGGGCCTGGTAGTAGCACCTCATTCACAACAACACCCACTTGTTTGTGTCTTTCATCAACAGAATCATCATCTTTGGTACACAAAAATGTCCTTATGTCTCCCTGTCCCTGACCCTTTTTAGATGTTCTTTTCATCACTCTGCACTGGCTGGTAGCCTGGTAGCCACAACACTCAAAAGTTACAGTCAATTATAATTAGGCCTACTTCTGATTAAGTCATAGATCTGTAAAAACAAAAATGCATAGGTAAAATTAGCATAGTATTAAATTAATGCTCATAATAGCCTAACGTATATACAGGCAATGAATGTGTTCTCGATACATTATAATTAAACCGAAAACGTTACAACACACAGTACACACTGTCACACAAGACACAACTGATACCAGCCACAGTTCAGGCACTTCTCAACGTAAACAATCCGATTCTCCGAACATTCGAAAATGCATAATATAATATTAATATACCGGTATATTTTTAGACTAAATAATTAAAATAAACCAATTTTAAAGCCCTGCGATTAATATAAATAATATATTATATTGTAAATATATAATAAGTCTCATAAAAACAATACATATTGCATTTATATTTCCAATAATTTCAATAAATATAACGGCTCAAGCTTCAAAGAAAACCAAGCTTGGTGAAAATATAGGGGACACTTACTAATATTACTATTATGATTTGAGTCATAGCCATAGGTTTATGTAAATTGTGAATAAATATTCACATTACATACACAATTCGTATTTAACCTATATGGAACAATTAATAAAAAGTAGATTGGGGGATGCAGGGCTGGTGAATGTGGTGAACTGGTTACGCATTATTTATTATTTATTTTTTATTTATTTATTTTAATTACTTTTGTCAGTCTTGGGGTTTGCATTTTTTGGGGGGCTGAGTCCTTGATTTGGGGGGCTAAGTCCTTGATTTGGGGGGGCTAAGCCCCCCCAAGCACCCCCAAGCCCCCCCCTGGTGACGCCACTGTTCAATACGGTACAAAATCAAGGAGTGACGAAATGTGGTAACCCAAGATGCAAATTATGCACACAAATAATAGAAGGGAATCAATTCAAATTTGTAGATACTAATTACACATTTGAAATTATTCATAATATGAATTGTTCCACGCTCAATTGTATCTACGTGATTCGTTGTAATGGCTGTAATTCCATCTACATTGGCGAGACTTCGAATCTTAGACTTAGAACAAACCTGCACAGGGACCACATTAGACGTAATACAGGGCTATATGTTAGTACTCGCATATCAAAATGTGCTAAAGATAAATCTCCTAATTTTAATATAATGCCCTTTTACAAAGTAAAGAAAGATGACGTTGCTTTGAGAAAGAGTAAAGAAAGTCACTTCATAAATAAATTCAAGCCTCATTTGAATAAAGAACTATAAATAGACTCTGAACGAAAAACAATATTGGAACGAAGTATTTGTTTAACTATCATAACCTAAGACAAACATTTGATTGTCTAAACCAGTGCCTGGAAATCCACAGAAGAGTACAGAACAAGTACCTGACTCTGGAGCCAGCCACTCTTGCACATTTTTATAATAACTGAAGATCTACGAAAGTAGAGAAATACATTTTAACACTTTTACATAAACATTATTTTAATATGTACACAACAGTCCGAGCCTTCTAATAAGATACTCGGACATACTTTTTAAACCCTTATGTTGTGCATGCAATATATTTTAGATGCAATTTAATTTTAGCACTAATTTTTTTTAAACTTTGTGCAGTGAACCTACTCTTTTCTACACACCTTTAGTGTGGAAGCATAATCGCATATATATACAGTATATATATATATGTTATTCCGGGATATCATATTTTTATCCCGTTATTCAGTCTTCACTAAAATCCAATTCTGGACTTATAGACTATAAATATCCTCAACAGGAACACATCGAACACGTTCTTAATCACAAATAGGTACTCAATTAAGTGCTACGGAAAACAATAACAACACGCATGTAAATTATACACATTGAGTTTATTATGAACACATGTAATTTTGTGGGAGATTCCGCATCACTCTGAATTATAAGCTCCGGATTTCTCAATACGTGCCATAATCATATAAATATTTAGGTCTCGAATATAGCGAGCTCTGAAGTAAGGGCTAAGAGTTAACTTAACTATTATAAGGAAAAGTAAGCAAACGATAGAACGCATTTGATCAGAAGCATAAGTCTCTAATTAATAACATGGAACATGGATATAATGTGGTATTATATATAGGAAATATGCAATGTAAGAATAAACACGTTACCTATAGAATCAACCCTTGATAATAATATTTATCTGAGTTGAGTGTCTAACGTATTTTATTCTTGATCGTGAATAAATTTGTATGAATTCTCTAAACACAAAGAATGAACAGGATTGAGTATTAAAGAAATGCGCACGGATATTTATTTTAGTAAACGCTCACGGGTGGTGAGTGGCGTGCGCGCAGGTTAATTAGCACGGATTAAGATTAACTGACCAGGTAGCGCGATCAGGTCATTCTAGTTACTGAGGTGTTGGAAAATATATTTATTGTTAGTGCGACTACAATCTTAGTGTTTGAGAGAATTAAGTGAAATTAACAGGGGAGGTATGGTGAATTACTTTTATAATTCAATACAATTTTAGCTTAAATTAAGTAAACTATGATATGAATATATATTTCGTCAATCGATTATATGCGATAATAATATCTCAGGTCGAGGAATTCAGATTTAATATTTTACCTCTAGTAATAAATGAACAAAGGATTAGTATCCCTTGAGCAAAAATAAACAAACATAGTTAACAGAACTATCGTAGTTAACCAATATTGAAAAACGCTTAAACTAAAATTAGCGTGTATGAATAATTAGTATAATATTAATTATAAGTAAATGGCGCACACAACGAAGTTGTACTAATGAAAATACCTAATAAGGTATAAAAGGAGGTCTGAACTAGTTAGCAGATTCCTATAAAAAATTCACACAATAAGCGGTGTATTCAAATGATGAATAATTAGATAATAGATCTATGCAAGACTAGAATTCCTAGATGAGAAGAATCAAAATGATCTATATCAGTAATAAAATAATGGGAATACTGTTCATGGAATAAATAAGTTAACACTTCATCAAGCAAGCGTAGCTTTAAGGTTTCTTTGAAGAAAGTATAGTAAATAATTAACAACAAATCTTTGTAAAGAGGGGGGACTGAGGTGATGATTAATTTGCATAAACATCTGTTCGTCGTAATGCATGTCTGGTGGCTGGACAAATGGTGTCCGGACAAATGGTGTCTGGACAAATGGTGTCTGGTGATTGGCGAACATCGTTTGAGAGCTGGGCTGTGATAGGGTCAAAGTATTTCCCTTTTTCAGGGGTGACTGACCTAGGTGACCTCTTCTATTGGGTGCTTTGGTAGGTGATGTTTCCTTTGGCTCTTGGTGTCTCGCTTCTCCTTTCTGCTCACCTGTAAGCTAGCAATCTTTCAGGTGGGGTTGGACCCCATTCTATCTAACCCCGTCACTTCAATATATATATATTGATTGTACTACGACTTTCGAAAAAACATATCAATGAAATGACTAAGAAGGTCATGGAAATACTTTTCTGTTGCAATCGAACTAAACATAATTTTGATAAACAAACTAGGAAGATTGAGGTAAAGTAATTAGTTATCTCTGTCTTGTACTACTGCTTGGAGATATTCGGCAAACCTAATCAGTGTCACACACTTCTGCATAATGTTCAGAAATGGCATAATTTTGCATGAAAGCAATTGTAACAGGGAAAACATAATAATAATAATAATAATAATAATAATAATAATAATAATAATAATATGACCATGGTATCCCTATTATAGAGCAATTATAATGTATGACAATATCCCAGAAGCTTACTTTTTAAGTAGCTATTACTGTTTTTGAGGTATAAAATAATATAAATTCTAACTGGTTCTCGCAATGTCCTACCTTAAATGAAATCTCCAATAGTACCACAAGACAATAACATTATATATATGTCCCTAGAACATGAACCGACTGTAGGACACGTTCTCTGAAAGTATTGTGGCCTACAGTATGAAGGTATGAAATGCCCTGCCCAACCTATATACTATAATGAATATCCGTGGGTTATTGATCAAATGAAGCCATGTTCCAAAACCATCTCTAAAACCATTTGAACCAAAATAATGCCACCTCAGGACACTTGAGGGCAGCAGTAACATTACTGCCTTATCACAGGGATCGCTGCCACCAACCTTAGTCCTGCATTTTACGCCACTGATGATCTACTGAAGTTGCGAAATGCATTTGGCAATCTTTAATTCTGGCTACATATATTAATTGACATATGTTCATTTAATAATACTCAGATCCCCTATAATTTCCCATTGGACTGGAGTCGGTGCAAACCGCTCCAGTCATGGTATTTTTATCTGTAAAGCGATTACCCGAATTGCACAGAAAAGTTAACAAATAGAACAAACAAATATAAACCAAAAATAATATGAGCAAATACTTGAGATGAAACAGTCGGCTGAAACAACCTGAAGAAACCAAAAGCCACGAAAAAACAACCAAAGAAGGACCTAGCTGAAGAAGACCCAGAAGAAGAAGAGCCTAACACTGAGGAAGAAGAATACCACGATGAAGAGAACACCCAAGAGCAAGAGAGGCAGAAGAATAACATCCAGCGAACCACTGTGAGAGGGGAGAGGTCGCCGGCGCCGCGGTCCAAGTTTTTGTATTATAACTCAGGATATTGATGATACAACTGAACCAAAATCATCCATATAACCAAACTTAGTGTCGCGGTTCTGTGTAGTGTCAAATCGAATTGATGGCATAAATATCTTGGGAGATATAGTAAAAGCATTTGAAAAACAAAACTCGTTATTCCCCAATGCCAGGCAAAAACAAGGGAGTGCCAAGGGAACGATGGGTTTTTAGTCCAGTGTGCAAAGTTAAAATCGCATATTAGTGAAAAGTGGCTAGATTACGATACATGTATGTAAACTGTATCCCATGAAAAAACTACCAGCATTTATGCAGAACTTACAATTTCAAAAGAAAGTTCAGGGCCAGTGTAAGTGAGCGTCCTACCACCACCGTACCAAAACACATAAATCGCTTAGCACTTGACGAGTGTCATAGGCCCCTCTCTCACCAACACCACCCTTGACGTAGACACATTCTAAACCGTGGTACCTGTACACGATTTTACCGAAATGGGAACTTAAACTCGAACAGGTAAAACAAATATCAAAAAATTAAACAGAGAATCACAATAAGTTAACTATTTAACAAATCGCATATCGCGGGATATTATTAGTGAAGTTATTGAGGAAGAAACTCTCATGCAACCATCAATAGTTTAAGTTCGGGCCGGGGATAAGAGAGACAGGAAGTGATTAGGGCAGTGATGATTCTGTTTCATAAGTTTATCGAAAGTGTTACTTAAATTTATACCAAAGACAGTGTTAATGATTGCAAGCTCGAACAAGTCCTAACCACAAAACAGTGACCCCCCCCCTTCCTCTCTCTCTCTCTCTCTCTCTCTCTCGCTAGCCCCTTTCCCTCCCCTGCGTCGTTACATACAAGAAAGTCGAGTGAAATATTCTTATAATGTTAGATATGAATACCAATGTCGTTTGCAATATCTGTAGGGACACAGTGAGAGACAAACGTGGCACAAAATGCCAAATATGCAAAGACAAGTTTCATTGGTGCTGCGTAGGACTTTCACCACCGATAAACATTGCTTATAATAATACGGGGAAAACTTCCATTTTTGCAACAACTGTGCCGAGTTCACAATGCAAATCATCCAGATTGTGGAAAACACAGAGGTACAAGATAGACCTAAATATAGCCAAGATGCGGTGTTATTCCAACAGAATTGGGGAAGCACACCAAAAATTTCCCCTCATACATCCCTGACCACAACCGTATCGAATTCAAGTACTCCTATTTCGTCCCACCCAAAACAACCAACAACACCTTCCTCTGAACAAACACCACACACAACTCCTCCCTCACAAAAACTCTCATCAGCCCCCTCCCCACCACCTCGCAACACCGCAACGTCACCAAATACCACACCGCCGCCGCCTCCCCACATGACCCGCCCCTTCCACACCTCTGCCATCTGCCTACTTACGCCCGGCAGATCATGACACCCAGCCCCCCTCTACACCACCTCATAACACCGCACCATCCCTAAACCACACCACTATTTCCCCCAACTACCAGGCCTCCCCCTCCCAGACCCAACTAGCCCCGCAGCATAGCTCACCACATAACAGCTCTCAGTCACCTTCACCAATATGCAGATATTACCTGAAAAGACGGTGCTATTTTGGGCAAAACCCACAAATTTGCAACAGACTAATATGTGATGGAAAATGCAGATTTGGTGAAAAATGCAGATTCCACCACCCAACCATCTGCAAGTCGTCACTGAAAGAAAAGACCTGCTATAATACTAACTGCCACGATTTTCATATTAGAGGTACATGGAGGTATGCAAGAAACATCACAAATGGTACTGCCAACCCAAAAAAAAAACTCCAGCTTCACGAGGACGAGACAGAGGAAGAAGGCAAGGAGAGCACATACAGCACCTAGAGCACCTCCTGGCCACCCAAGAGTGGCGAGTACCTCCCGAAGACTATTAAAAACACATAGTTCTCCAAAAAAACTCTCTCCACTCTTGTTTGCAAATATCCAAGGCCTACAAAACAGAACCACAAACAAAGTACCATTTATTAGGGGCCTGCTAGAAGAAGGAAACGCTATATTTGCGGCTCTCACAGAAACTCACATTAAAGATCAAGAGGATAGTGAAGTATGGATTCCTGGTTATAACCTACACAGAGCGGACAGAACGCATAGAACACATGGAGGTGTAGCCTTGTACATCCACGACTCACTGATATGTGCTGAATTCCTAAATAACAGTAATGAAGTGGTGGAAATACTGGGAGTTAAAATAGAATCCATAAATTTAGCAGTTATTGTAATAATCAGGCCTCCGGACTCATCTCTAGAAGAATTCAAAACCCAGCTCAACAAAATTAAAACAGAAGTGGAAGCACTGGGGAACCCAACACCAAATATTATGTGGCTAGGAGACTTTAACCTACCAAACATTAAATGGAGACAAGTAGAAAACCAAGTAGTGGCAAATAACACCATGGAAGCAAATCCGAGAGAGCTTTTTACACTTTTGGACTATTTTAGTCTTAACCAGCATATTGCCGAACCCACACGGGAAAACAATATCTAAGACCTTGTCTTCACTAACAATGACTCTCTAGTACACAGCATAAACATATCGGACACAACATACTCAGATCATAAATTAATTGAGATCAAAACAACCTTAGCAAGTGTTCAGACAACCTCAGAATCGAGACCAAGAACTGGCCCTTTCAGTAAATTTAACTTCAATAACAAAAATATTAGGTGGGAAGAGGTAAATCAAGAAATGGAGAAAATAGACTGGGAAGATTTAATGAATAACCTGACACCTGCAGAATGTCTAGTCCTAATAACAGAAACCATGACCCAAATCTGTAGCCACCCCATACCTGAAAGACAAACAAGACGAAGAAGCAAACAAGATCGGGAAAGAAGGAAGCTGTACAGAAGAAGAAAATTAATCGCACAACGACGCACATATCCATATCTACAGGATAGGCAAAAGGCCAACATAGATAGAGACATTGTGGAAATTGAACATAGGCTAAGAATATCATATGAACTACAACATTAAAATGTAAAACTTGCAAACTAAACAAACCAAAATTGGGACAAGGACAATATAAAGTCAAATTAAATTATCAAAATCGCTATGTGGAAACAACGCTTACTAAAATGAAAATGATTAAATAAAAGAACACACTATGGAAGAGGAGAGGAAAGCTATTGCAGGTATAAAGGAAAATTCGAAGTACTTCTTTTAATATGCCAAACTAAAGGCTAAATCAGCATCAAACATCGGCCCACTAAGCAAAGGGGATGGGTCATTCACAGGGGACAAAAAGGAAATGAGCGAACTCTTACGTCGGCAGTATGAAATGGCCTTCAGTGAGCTTGATGAAACAAAAGCCATCAGAGACCAAAATATATTTTGCATGGAAACCTCCCCATAGAAGCGGCCATTTCCAACATGCCATCCCACTCAGCACCAGGCTCGGACTAATGGAATTCGATCCTAATGAAGAAATGTAAGGAAAACCTCTCAAAACCCCTGGCTATAATGTGGAGAAGGAGTCTTGTGATGCATGTCCACGTGTGAGCATGCTGTACAGAACGCCTAGTCATGCCCCACTCTCGCTAGGATCGTCAGGGCAGGAACTTTGGCTGTAGTCTATGTAGAGTTTCCTAACTTAGTTCGTGTGAGCCGTTGTACTATAAGTATTATGAATATGTATTTTGTTTTCATCTGAGTCAACGAGTTCTATTTTATATCATTAGTTATAAGTATTATGTGTAAAACTTATTTGAAATGATGGGAAGAGAAACTGCCACAGTTATGGGTCAGTGGGTACGCCAGGCAGGAGGTAGGCCTAACTCACTCCGACTTTGTGTATCCCAGAGGAGAGAGAGAAATTACGTAATGGTTGTCAGTGGGCGGTCCTTAGTAGTTCACGTTGGGCTCACTAGAGGGCCGGGTATAAAAGGGAAGTCTAGCCATTTTTTCATCAGAACTCATTAGGCAGAGCGACTTTTCATTTCCCTTGCTAACTATATATATTCTTCTGACTGATGGGAACTTTCTCTACTACCTTACATTCTTATTTCCTCTTTTCCCTGCCCTGTTTAACCCTTATTTAGCGGGGTCGGACTTAAGTCCGATACGAAAAAATTGGACTAAATGGCGGGGTCGGACTTAAGTCCGTGGGCGTATTCCCGCCCTAATTTAGGTGGAAAGCGAAACTTGGTGGTCAGGCGGTGTACTACAAGGGCCCACCCACACATCCCCACTGCGTGACCGTGACTAAGTGACCCTCAAGCAGCCATAATGGAAGGTCAAGATTTGCCCGTGTTCGATTCGGTGGCCGCCGTCCCTAGTGCGTCGCGCCACCCTACTAACCACGCCCGGCTTACCACCCAGGAACTAGATATCATGCTGAACTCTTCAGAACTTTCTAATAAGCTGTTGGATGAAACCGTCGAAGGTCTGGGTGAGAGTTTTGGTAGTGTGGATGACTCGGAAGACGAAAATAACTCGATCATAGGCTTTCACCCCAAGCATAATTTGCGTGGGGTGGATGGTGGTTGATATTGGACAGACCCTTGAGCAAATTGGAGACGTTCCTGACGAAGAACATACTGGTGTGGGTGTTGGTAAGTACAATTTATATTTTATAATTGCTTGAAAATGTGATTGCAAGCATTTTATCACCTTACGAGCGGCTGGTGGAGTATATTTCACTGTGCCGCCCAGCGGGTTTTTTTTTTTACCCTAAATGGGGTTGTTCCGTGCTCTTTTTCATGCATAAACAAGACCCAGAGCGTAATACAAGTATGTATCCTGAAAGTGCGTAAATTGAGCTTTCCAATGACACCCGAACCATCCTTTTACGATCACTGGTTGTCTTTCAACGATCGTAAAACACGAGTGAAAAAACCCTAAAATACGGTAATTTCCTTATATAATTCCCTGTGTGGCGAGCGGTCTTGAGGTAATTTATGCTCCTAATCACCGCTCCGCTCTCTCTCAGAGCACATTACGTCCTCAAAATTGCACTCTACAAGAAATTTCCTTTGCATTTTATAGCGTATTATTTGTAGGCCGTTCGGTAAATTTCTTACGGTAATACAAACAACGAAAGATTGAATATTTGTGCTTGGCATTATATGATTGTGGGGAACAGATGTAGACCTACCGTATATATTATGTTTTCATATATATGATACATGTGTAACATTTTTATATTATCACGACTCTCTCTCTCTC
Organism: Paralithodes platypus; assembly: GCA_032716605.1. Classification (NCBI taxonomy): domain Eukaryota; kingdom Metazoa; phylum Arthropoda; class Malacostraca; order Decapoda; family Lithodidae; genus Paralithodes; species Paralithodes platypus. The sequence goes on from CM064578.1 coordinate 16,826,430, forward strand.
TCTCTCTCTGTCTCACTCTCTTTGTTTGTACTCCTTTGTACTCTCTTTGTCTGATGTAGGCCAGGGCACGCCCCTAACTAATCTCTTCCCTCTCCGGGGAAATCACACCTAGCAGATGTTTTTGACTTCCCCTCTCTCTCTGTCATTCTCTTCCTCTCTGGGTCTACATATACTGCATTTGACATTGAAATTGCTTGAGAGTTTGATTGCAAGCATTTTATAGCGTATTATTTGCAGGCGTTCGGTAAATTTCTCACGATAACCAGGGTGTATGGTACATTTCTCACGATAATACAAGCAACAACGAAGCTTGGCGAAGATTGTGGTCTACAATATACCTTTTTATAATTGCATGTGACCTTGTAATTGCTTGAAAGTTTGATTGCAAGCATTTTATAGCGTATTATTTTCAGGCGTTCAATAAATTTGATAAATATATCAAAATAAGTCCTGTGGGACTATGAAATAGCTATTATTGGACAAGGACAATATTTTGTTCATCCCTCCACTGGAACATCAACAACAATGTCAACAACGTATCACCGTCGGCAATCGTAAGATTCAGAGTCGTAAAGATTCCAGGACGAGCTCAATAGAAAATGAATGAATGAAATGAATGAGTGTGCAGTACTGCCAATACGTATAGCGACTTCCGCTAGATCTAGAGACCTTTACTTCGATCTAGCAGCAATGACTTACACTAGCGGTTTTGTTTTGAAATTTCAGAACAATTTCGAAGTGATATTATATGGATTTTGCCAATTCATATTTCTAGTGGTATTTATCATGTCTTACATCTAACAATATATGCTAGCGGATTTAACTTCAATTGGTAACCCTCCCGCTCGAGTCGGCTCCAAGAAAATCGATAATGGTGGCACTCTAGTAAACAGGTGATAAACAAAAACGCATGCGGATCGGTTTGGTGTATCGGTATTATGGTAAGTTGGCTACCTACTATTGTTTATACGATATAGTAAGTAATGATAAGTAAATTAGTATATATTATATATAAAACAAAAACAAAATTCCTGCAAAGCAAGCGAAACAGAGAGAGAGAGAGAGAGAGAGAATGCAGAAATTTAACTGAAGAAAGAGTGAAAAAGATATAATAATACAGAAATATTACAAGCAAATAAATGAAATAGAGGGATTAGTTAGAGAAAATAATAATGAGAAATACATAATACGGATGAGGAAGAGGGGAAGCGAGCGAGCCAGAGAGAGAGAGAGAGAGAGAGAGAGAGATACAGGAGTGAGAGAGATTATAGAAAATAGAACCATTTGCAAGCATTTTATAGCGTATTATTTGCAGGCGTTCAGTACATTTCTTACGGTAATACAAACAATGAAAGATTGAATATTTGTGCTTGGCATTATATGATTGTGGGGAACAGATGTAGGCCTACCGAATATATTATTTTTTCATATATATATGATACATATGTAACATTGTTATATTATCACGACACTCTCTCTCTCTCTTGTCTCTTCCTCTCTGGGTCTACCTATAGCCTACATTTATAATTGCATGTGACCTTGAAATTGCTTGAGAGTTTGATTGCAAGCATTTTATAGCGTATTATTTGCAGGCGTTCAGTAAATTTCTTACGGTAATACAAACAACCAAACAACGAAAGATTGAATATTTGTGCTGCACATCCCTCATACGAAATACCATTCCCACCGTATGGAGAGAATACAGAAACTGAACTGAAGAAAGAGTGAAAAAGATCTAATAATACAGAAATATTACATGCAAATAAATGAAATAGAGGGATTAGTTAGAGAAAATAATAATGAGAAATACATAATTATACGGAACTGGAAGAGAGAAAGGGATCACAAGAGAGGGAAAGCGAGCGAGCCAGAGAGACAGACAGGAGGAGTGAGAGAGATTAGAGAAAATAATAATGAGAATTACATATACGGATGAGGAAGAGAGAGAGAGACAGAGCGCGCGAGAGAGGGAAAGCGAGCGAGCCAGAGAGAGAGAGAGAGAGACAGACAGACAGACAGACAGGAGTGAGAGAGAGAGAAAGAAAGAGAGAGAGAGAGAGAGAGAATACAGAAATAAGGAGAAATAAGAGAAAAATAAGACCGATTACCGAAGGAATAGTAGACGCGCGAGAGGCCGAAGTCAGGCCAAAGCGAACGCACGCGCCCGGGAAATAGACCAAAAAGTACCTCCTCTTCCTCACCTCTTTCCACCCTCCACACTCATTCATAACATCCATTCATAGACTTATATGGGGAGACGAAGAGTTGTTCTTTCCAAAAATGATAGTTTCGTTCGCATTGGAGCCATAGTAACGGCGCTAGGGCGAGTTAAATTGAGCGAATATTTCGGGATTATGCCCGCTGAGCAGTACAGTGTAAAATACCTTACCACCCGCTAAATAAGGGTTAACTTCCATTGTCCCGTTGGTGCAGAGCTAGTCAGCCAACGTATTATCGCTTGAGTTCTCACAAGATACTTGCCTATTAGATAGCCTATTTTGGAAGGGTTGACTTAGAATAGGATTGATTTATGTTTGTTGCACTTGTATATGCATTTCGCTGTGTATTATTATTATTCCTGTTTTCTGCTAGTCTAGGTAATGCTAGACTGGGGTAAGGCTTTTCTGTGTTACGAGTTGTTGTTTGATGCAGTGGTTAAGCGATAAACCTGCATACTCGTTTCGGTTCAGTGAAGCCTAGGTTGTCTTCGCGGCTGACTGTGTTGAGTTAATAATTTACAGTGCGTGAGGGCAAGAGCCTAACCACCCTGTATTTTATTAACAGTTTGTTTTTACTTTGTCAAGGAGCCGGGAGAAAACCAGATACAAGGGATCTGGATTTCTCAAAGTGCACTTGTTAGTTTTAACGTAATACTTTAAACAGTCGTGAGGACTTCGCTAGGCTACGAGCCGTTTTTGCTCAGTCACTGCTACCTTTTTGCCTACAGTACCCCAGCTAGACTTACCTCGATTAGTAGATACAGAATAGTATTGAAGCTTTCCTTATGTATGATATTGTTTATGCACTATTGATTTCATGTGTTGCAAGCTTGGCTACTTTAGTGATTAGTGGCCCACGAGCATAATCTGAGTAGGCTATTGCCGTTGCATTTGCGGAGTACTTCCTTTTAATGTTTGCCATTTACTATTGCATATTCTTTTAATTATTCTTATGCCAATTTAAGCCTTTAATAGTATTTAATTGCCAGTGTATTTGCTTATTGAATTACTGTTCAAAATCCGATACGTACTTCTTACGAGCATCCGAGAAGCATCTAACTTTTTTCAGAAGATTCCTTGCTCGATGCTTAAGGACTATTAATTAACGTAACGTAATAGTGCCGATCCGAAGTGGAGGGTGGTGGACTTCTTAAGTTCATAGTCAAGGGTGGATTACTTCGGCTTCGGCCAACACTATTCTTTTGTGTTGTTGTTTTTTACTTCATTGTTTGATTGTTGACCAGACTAGATAATTCCTGTCTCTTTATTAGTCTGTTGTTGAACACTAGTACCGAGTTCTTGTATACCCCATTATAGCAGATTGAACTCTGGAGGGTATTGGTGTTTTTTGTTCGGCTGGCAGTACTCAGGGGTTGGGATCGTGTGTTTCCGTTGTGGCAGCGAGCCGTATTCGAGTCCTGATTGAGAGCCCTTGTGTACCCGAGTGCCAGTTCGTAACAGTCTATACACTGGTGAAATACCAGATAGCTTAAAAAACGCAATAATTGCCCCACTGCATAAAGGAGGGAGTAAGGCACTACCAAAAAAAATACCGCCCGGTAGCTCTAACCACCCGCATCATTAAAGTTTTCGAGCGAGTCCTGCGAAGCAAAATCTCAGCTTTCATGGAGGCAAATGAACTACACAACACCGGTCAACATGGGTTCAGAGCGGGAAGATCATGTCTCTCACAACTTTTGGAACATTAGGACAAAATTCTTAAGCGCTACAAGAAAAGAAAAACGTTGATATCATATACACCGATTTTGCCAAGGCATTTAATAATTGTGACCATGGTATAATAGCCCACACACTAAAAGCAAAAGGTATAACGGGGAAAATCGGACGGTGGATATACAATTTCCTCGTAAACCGGAAACAATCAGTAGCAGTAAACCAAGTCACATCTGAGCCTTCGGATGTAAAAACCTCAGTGCCCCAAGGAACAGTCCTAGCACCCCTTCTGTTCCTCATTCTAATTTGTGACATAGATACCAACACAAGACACAGTACGGTGTAGTCTTTTGCGGATGACACAAAACTAAGCAAGATAGTAAACACACAAGAGGACATAGGCCAGCTGCAGGAAGACATAAATGTAGTGTTCCAGTGGACCAGGAAAAACAACATGCAATTCAATGAAGAAAAATTCCAATTAATAAGGTACGGAGATAATATTGGCGTTAAAGTGATCACAAACTACCTAACAGAATCTAACCACATAATAGAACGGAAAGACAGTGTGAAAGACCTTGGGGTGTTCATGTCTGAAAATATGTGTTTCAAAGAACATAACCAGGTCAAACAGTCGGCTGTGAAAGGTTTAACAGGTTGAATTCTGCGTACATTTAAAACACGCGGTGAATTACCTATGATAACACTCTTCAAATCTCTAGTGCTACCACGGCTTGAATACTGTAGGGTATTAACATCCCCATACAAAGCAGGTGAAATAAATGACTTAGAGAGTGTACAAGGAAATTTCACTTCACATATAAGTTCGGTAAAACAGCTACACTATTGGGATCGTTTATGAGCACTGCACCTGTACTCGCTGGAACGTAGAAGAGAACGTTACCTAATAATATACACGTGGAAAATCGCAGAGGGTTTAGTACCAAACCTACATACTCCGATAGTCATGAAATTCAGTGATAGGAGAGGCTGGGAATGCAATATCCCCCGGATGAATAACAGGGGTGCTATGGGCTCTCTGCGAGAGGGCTGGTTATCACACAGAGGCCCACATCTCTTCAACAAACTCCCACGGCAAGTAAGAGACATGAGGGGCGTCTCTTTAGACAACTACAAGAGAGCCCTCGATGTCGAACTGCAAAAAGTGCCAGACGAGCCCATCTTAGCAAGGGAGCGGGCTGTCTCTTCAAACAGCCTGCTGCACCAAAACACACCCACAACGAGGGGCGACGCGCTCCTCGGTGCTGCTAGGAGAGTGGCGAACACAACCTAAGGTAACCTAAGGTAAGGAAGGAAGAAGGCTCCTCCACCAAAGCGGATCACAACACCAACAGCCGCCAAACCAACTGAAGAGGAACATCAACCAGAATGCTGGAATCTTGCCAGCATCGAACAACAACGAGACAAGATCCAGCACAAGCTCCATCCAGGTCCTGATGTGGGACTAGCAAAATACATCATGCTACTTCAAGAAGAAAATGACTAACTAAATACAGAATTCCATCATACCAACATAATTTAAGTTATCTTAAAATCACCTGAACATACCAAATATCTTTCTATTTTTAATTTTTGTTTGATAATAATAAAGTTACCCTATCCTTAATAAAGCAAGGTGGTTGGCCCACCATCTTTTAATCTACTACATTCTTTCGTAATTTCCTACTTTACCTTCCTGACCAAACCTCTACTTTCCTCCCCCTTCCCCCGCTAGGAAAAAAAAAAAAAAAAAAAAAAAAAAAAATAATAATATATGAAAATTATATAAACATGATTATTGGACTAGTAATCTTTAGGTTACAGGTTCAAAGGGGTGGTGTAAATGAGAAGATATTATTGGGATTGAATTTGTGCAGTGCTTGGTTTCCTATATCCAATAGAATTACATGGATATTCCCATACTCAAACTATGCATTGGTGGCAGTGACTCAAACATTGTATTTACATAGTTCGACAGTGAAACATAGTTGTGCCACAAACAATGTCTAGATATTATTGCCGAGGGCTAGAATGACCTTTGCCAGATGATGGAGATATTTGTGGAGGTATGTGGAAGACAAGTTCAGAAAATAATATGTTAATAAAAGAAAAGTAATGGAAGTTAAAAGAGAAAAAGATACTGTGTGTAATGTAACGATTAATGGAGAACAGCTTGAACTAGTAAGAGAAAATGTGTATCTGGGAGCCATGATTGAGAAAAGGGAAAACATGTACAAGAAAAGTAGAAAACATCATGACACAAGGAACAATGAAAACATTGTTTAGGAACAGAATCTTGAGTATGGAAGCAGTGAGAGGATTGCATGAGGGTGTTTTGGTGCCGACATTGACGTATGGATGTGAAACTCGGGTATGGTATAGTAATGAAAAGTCACAAGTAAGAGCAGTTCACATGGATTTGCTAAGAAATGCGTGTGGAGTTCGAAAAATAGACACAGTCAGAAGAGTGAACATAAGGGAGGCATGTGGAGTTAATAAGTCGGTAGAACACAAGGTTGGAGAAAGTGTTCTCCGATGGTATGGTCACATGGCAATAATACCTGAAGAAAGAATATATAAAAATATCGGTCAGTGAAGTGAAAGGAAGAAGGTGTGGAAAGCTGAGAAGAAGGTGGCATGATATGGTGTCAGAATGTGTGGCAAAGCGTGAAAAGGGAATGATGAAACAAATTAATTAGCAAATGACAGGAATGGATGGAGGAAGTTTGTTAGAGAGAATACATCAAGGTCTCTGCACCCTTTTAAGCGACAAACCTGGAAGGAATTTATCCCAGATGTTGATGTGAGGAGACATTGTCTGGAAGTGTAACATCTGAGGTGAAGCCATTGATATCGGGGGCTGATGAGTGATTGTGGCTTCTGAATGTTTGTGTGCTTGCTTTTTATGGGCGAACGGTTATGTCATATTCTCCTGTCACCGCATTTTCCTTCTCTTGCTGATCCTCCCTACCCCTTGTGGGAGTAAGGGCTGGCTACTGGCAGACTGGTTGCCTATATATACCATGTATATATATATATATATATATATATATATATATATATATATATATATATATATATATATATATATATATATATATATATATATATGTGTGTGTAAAAATTATATATATATATACAGTATATAGTGTTACGGCCTTTTTGCAAAATGACCGGGAGCTGTCTGGCCCATTTGCAAAATGTCCAGCATATTGGCCTTTTTGTAAAATTACCTGTGCCCTTTTGCAAAATGACACCAAACGCCTAACCTAACCTAACCTAACCTGTAAACTAGGTAGGCCTAATCGAAACTATATTATTTTTTAACATTTTAGTTTAGGTTAGGTTAGGTTAAGTTAGGTTAGGTTAGGTTAGGTTAGACGTTTGGTGTCATTTTGCAAAAGGGCACAGGTAATTTTACAAAAAGGCCAATATGCTGGACATTTTGCAAATGGGCCAGACAGCTCCCGGTCATTTTGCAAAAAGGCCGTAACACTATATACTGTATATATATATATATAATTTTTACACATATATATATATATATATATATATATATATATATATATATATATATATATATATATATATATATATATATAGGCAACCAGTCTGCCAGTAGCCAGCCCCTTACTCCCACAAGGGGTAGGGAGGATCAGCAAGAGAAGGAAAATGCGGTGACAGGAGAATATGACATAACCGTTCGCCCATAAAAAGCAAGCACACAAACATTCAGAAGCCACAATCACTCATCAGCCCCCGATATCAATGGCTTCACCTCAGATGTTACACTGCCAGACGAGCCCATCTTAGCAAGGGAGCGGGCTGTCTCTTCAAACAGCCTGCTGCACCAAAACACACCCACAACGAGGGGCGACGCGCTCCTCGGTGCTGCTAGGAGAGTGGCGAACACAACCTAAGGTACCCTAAGGTAAGGAAGGAAGAAGGCTCCTCCCCCAACTCCACCAAAGCGGATCACAACACCAACAGCCGCCAAACCAACTGAAGAGGAACATCAACCAGAATGCTGGAATCTTGCCAGCATCGAACAACAACGAGACAAGATCCAGCACAAGCTCCATCCAGGTCCTGATGTGGGACTAGCAAAATACATCATGCTACTTCAAGAAGAAAATGACTAACTAAATACAGAATTCCATCATACCAACATAATTTAAGTTATCTTAAAATCACCTGAACATACCAAATATCTTTCTATTTTTAATTTTTGTTTGATAATAATAAAGTTACCCTATCCTTAATAAAGCAAGGTGGTTGGCCCACCATCTTTTAATCTACTACATTCTTTCGTAATTTCCTACTTTACCTTCCTGACCAAACCTCTACTTTCCTCCCCCTTCCCCCGCTAGGACAAAAAAAAAAAAATAAAAAATAAAAAAAATAATAATATATGAAAATTATATAAACATGATTATTGGACTAGTAATCTTTAGGTTACAGGTTCAAGGGGGTGGTGTAAATGAGAAGATATTATTGGGATTGAATTTGTGCAGTGCTTGGTTTCCTATATCCAATAGAATTACATGGATATTCCCATACTCAAACTATGCATTGGTGGCAGTGACTCAAACATTGTATTTACATAGTTCGACAGTGAAACATAGTTGTGCCACAAACAATGTCTAGATATTATTGCCGAGGGCTAGAATGACCTTTGCCAGATGATGGAGATATTTGTGGAGGTATGTGGAAGACTAGTTCAGAAAATAATATGTTAATAAAAGAAAAATAATGGAAGTTAAAAGAGAAGAAGATACTGTGTGTAATGTAACGATTAATGGAGAACAGCTTGAACTAGTAAGAGAAAATGTGTATCTGGGAGCCATGATTGAGAAAAGGGAAAACATGTACAAGAAAAGTAGAAAACATCATGACACAAGGAACAATGAAAACATTGTTTAGGAGCAGAATCTTGAGTATGGAAGCAGTGAGAGGATTGCATGAGGGTGTTTTGGTGCCGACATTGACGTATGGATGTGAAACTCGGGTATGGTATAGTAATGAAAAGTCACAAGTAAGAGCAGTTCACATGGATTTGCTAAGAAATGTGTGTGGAGTTCGAAAAATAGACACAGTCAGAAGAGTGAACATAAGGGAGGCATGTGGAGTTAATAAGTCGGTAGAACACAAGGTTGGAGAAAGTGTTCTCCGATGGTATGGTCACATGGCAATAATACCTGAAGAAAGAATATATACAAATATCGGTCAGTGAAGTGAAAGGAAGAAGGTGTGGAAAGCTGAGAAGAAGGTGGCATGATATGGTGTCAGAATGTGTGGCAAAGCGTGAAAAGGGAATGATGAAACAAATTAATTAGCAAATGACAGGAATGGATGGAGGAAGTTTGTTAGAGAGAATACATCAAGGTCTCTGCACCCTTTTAAGCGACAAACCTGGAAGGAATTTATCCCAGATGTTGATGTGAGGAGACATTGTCTGGAAGTGTAACATCTGAGGTGAAGCCATTGATATCGGGGGCTGATGAGTGATTGTGGCTTCTGAATGTTTGTGTGCTTGCTTTTTATGGGCGAACGGTTATGTCATATTCTCCTGTCACCGCATTTTCCTTCTCTTGCTGATCCTCCCTACCCCTTGTGGGAGTAAGGGCTGGCTACTGGCAGACTGGTTGCCTATATATATATATATATATATATATATATATATATATATATATATATATATATGTGTGTGTAAAAATTATATATATATACAGTATATAGTGTTACGGCCTTTTTGCAAAATGACCGGGAGCTGTCTGGCCCATTTGCAAAATGTCCAGCATATTGGCCTTTTTGTAAAATTACCTGTGCCCTTTTGCAAAATGACACCAAACGTCTAACCTAACCTAACCTAACCTAACTTAACCTAACCTAACCTAAACTAAAATGTTAAAAAATAATATAGTTTCGATTAGGCCTACCTAGTTTACAGGTTAGGTTAGGTTAGGTTAGGCGTTTGGTGTCATTTTGCAAAAGGGCACAGGTAATTTTACAAAAAGGCCAATATGCTGGACATTTTGCAAATGGGCCAGACAGCTCCCGGTCATTTTGCAAAAAGGCCACTTTTTCAAAAATGCCGTAACATATATACTGTATAGTGGCATACACCACTAATCCTCTTTTATATTTTAAAACTCATTACATGTCCACGTAGCCTACTTAGTCTTGTTCTATCGTTTCAAAACTCTTCTGATGGCATTGCTCATTTACATCCAGCTAAACAATCGTAATTATGTTTGTATTTTAATTTAATGTGTTTCCTCTTTTTATACACTGCATTTTTGCATCGTTTTGATTACCTGTACACATTTGTAATCCCGGTTAAATGATGATGTGATTGTCAAATGTTGTTTTCAATTAAATTTAATTCAAAACTTTTATTGCCATGAAACCATTACAATTCCATAAAAAGCTAACAAAATATAATAACACTACAAACTTGTTGACAATGAGGACTGATACCAATGGTATATATGTCCTCAGATTATTTGTCATTATAAATGTGTTGGCTAAAACAAAACAAGGGAGTGAATGCCCAAGAAGAAAATGAAAAGATAGAAAGACATGAAAAAAAAAAAAAAAAAAAAATATATATATATATATATATATATATATATATATATATATATATATATATATATACCTAAACATAAAAGCATCTACACACTACTACATATAACACTACCACCATTGTAGAATGTTTTTAAATCTAATAGATTCAAACGATAGTTCTTTACTTTATATATGAATGTAGAAAGTGACACATTGATTATCTATTTTGTTATGTATTGCCTTAATTAAACTAATTGCTGGTGGGATAGAGTTAACTAATTAATAGTGGGTATATGTGACTATTTATTTGTACATAGGAAGGCCTTTAGGAAGTAAGCTAACTTCTGGGAACATATTTTGTATTCAGAGTGTACTGTAGTAGCCTACTAGCCAGACATCTTTTGCCCCAGGCCATAAATGCCGGCAGACTTTGGTGCCTAAGAGCGCTCTTCCCCCTCTCACCTCTTGTATACCCTGGATAGGTATCGTAGGATTTGTGTTCCGATTAAGGTCCTCTCGTACCAAGTGTGGCACACCGCATATAAATATTCATATAAAATCCGGTAATTGAGATAGATTGTTTTTGTCACTTGCTACAATAAATATAAAGCTTCCTTAACATTATGCAGAGTGTAATTGAAAATCAAAGTAAATTTCATATTTATAATAAATGTATCATAATATTATCTTAAAAAAATAGATTTTTTTTATCGGTTTCCGCGCACCACCACGTTCCGTTTTTGGCACTATGATTCCTATCCAGGGTTAACAGTCTCTCTGGCAGACGTATGATTAGTCTTTATATAATTCGTGATTTAATGTTCTTGCTCTTCATTTATATATTTTAATTAAGTATTCTATATTATTATTAGTTGAGTTAATGTGTTTAATTGTAGAGAGAATGTAGAGAGAATAGTCCAGTACGATAACTTCAATGACGAAGGGCTCGATAGAGAATAAGATTTGAAAAACGGCAGTTCTTCACGCCTCTGCTACGCCAAGACTTCACCATGGTTCACCCTGAGTTTGTGTCCTGCCTTGTATAAACTATCTCTCTATAGATAAGTATTATTATGTTGTATTGTATGATTATGTTGTATTGTGTGAATATAAGGATAGATGTATAAAGTGCAATTTATTTTTAAATAATATCCATACTTTTAAATTATCTTTTCAAGTTTTCATCCATACCTACCTTATTTATTTTCATGTAGTATCTTTCAAATTAACTTAAACATTTAAATACTTTAAATATTCTGTGGTTCTAAAAGAAAGTAAACGGTAATTAATTATTTGTGTACAGTAAACTAAAGTGGATACTTGAATACCTTACATATAAATCCTAAAGGATTTACGAAAGCATAAGTTATTCTACTGACATATAAAGTAAACTTAATAATATAAATTATATGATTCTGATTGACTAGTTTTATAGTGTTGTAGGGTTTCGCTGGAGGATAATATTAACCTTGCAGTCTAGTTTTGGGTGGTTAACTTCCATTCTTATAATACCACGGTGATAAGTTGTGTTGCCTTTTCATTGGAGTTAATAATTTATTCATGGTGTTGTGGGTTTGAACCCTAGTCCGTAACATTATATGGGGGCCAGTCAGGGATTACCTTTTTGTTTTTATACAGCAGTTAATTGTTTTATTAGTAGTCAACTATGAATACTTATGATTTTGTGAGTCCTGTTTTGGTGTGAATCATTTCTTTGTTTTGTGCACTCTTGAACATCTCCTCTTCTAAGACTGTTTGCTCTGTGTTACGACCGGGGCTCGTATAAAACAAGGGCTCTTAATCATTGAACTAGGAAAGCACACTGCCACAACGGTAACACTAGATCCAACCCCTGAACTTATAGTGCCGGCGCACAAAAACACCTATACCCTCCAGAGTTAAATCTGCGATAACGGGGTATCCTATAAGTCAGTATAAGTGCACTACTACTACAGGCTGATGATCTCTGATACAGCCTGATCACAACAACATACAATTACGTTAATAAGGTATACTAGGAAGAGATAGAGATCTTAATTAAATCACTGCAATGATTTAATGCAAACTAGAAGAAGGTATATTTAAAGTTACTCTAAACAATAATGAACTGTCACTCCTATACTAAAGAAAGTGAACGAAAGTTCCAAAGCATCGAGCAGGAATCTTCTGAAGAAAGTCTGAAGCTGGGGTAAGATGATCGTATCGGATTTTGAACTGTTATATAAAGCAGGGTCAATATAGGACAAGTGTAGAGACAGACAGTGTCAACTGACACGGGAATAACTATAAATGCACACTAGTATTATCTCCAACAACAAAAGATATCCTTCATCAGGCAACTAAACAAAAAACAAGGCTTACAGTCAACGTGAATAAGAATGCTGCATACATAACATAAAGAGTTTATAATTCTAAACAGGTGTCTGCTAGGCTAATAAAGTCTAGCTGGGATGTCGTAGGCTAGGAAACAATGGCTGAGCAAGCGGCTCGTAGCCTAGCGAGGTCCTTAAGGGGCTGTGCGGCCAAATTACGTTAATTGACGGGGTGCTCTCTTGAGAGATCCAGATCGCTAGTATCTGGTTCTCTCCTGGCGACCCTCTCAAAGTCCAAGCAAACGAGTTAGCACAGTGTTGGGTGGCAGAGGCAAAAGCCCTCACTCGCAACACAGTGCTAAACTCACAAGGTACACAGTCAGAAAGACCACCTAGGCTTCCCACGTCTCCGTTGCGATTGTACAGGTTCAACAAAACCTAGTACACATCGGAAATCACAACAACAATGGCATCACCCCAGTCTAGCATTAAATAGCCCAGCAGACAGCCAAGGAATAGGCAGGGAGACACCGTGAGTGTGTCGAACCTCTACAGACAAAATGGTAACCCCTCCAAAATGCCTAACTAAACATATAATATCTGAGAGCTTCAGCATATAATACGATGGCCGATATATGAAATCGTGCAGAACCAAAGGGGAGTTATGATATTAAATAGAGAGGAAAAATGAGAGGTAAGAAGTTGAGAGAGAGAGAAAGTGCTCTATAGGTAGAAATCGGTGACAGGTGGCAAGGGATATGTTAAGGGTATGCTGGTCAAACAAGCTCTGAGGAGAGTAACTCCTCGGGACCCCCAGGATCACACATAAAGGCATGGTGGTCAGCCAATCACAGGCTGCTACATCACCAGGCAGCAGGGCTGCAGAAGGCGCCAGGAACCACCAGCCAATCAAGAGGCGTGGGACGGCACGCGCGCGAGCCTACAAAGATAGGGGGGAGGCAGCACATGTATACCCCACCACCCCACCGCCTATATTATTCTCTCTCCTTAACCCGGGAACTGCGGGAAGACTCTTAAGAGTTCCCCGGGCGGACTGAGGGAAGACTCTTAAGAGTCGGAGAAAAAAAAAATCAACTTTAAACATAAAAAAAAAAAAATATTATTTTTATTTTTTTATTTGTTTTGCCCCTGGGCCATGCAAAATATCACTCTTCTACCTCTCCTCCTTCCCCACTTTCCTCCCCTCCTTCAGTTATCACCTATTTTCCCTGTTATTCCCTTATTCTGAGGTATATTTTCGTGCTAACATTAGCGAGTTGCAAGCAGGGCATTGTCATCACTGTTAGCAAGCGAGTGCAAGAGAGAGAGAGAGAGTATCGATCGACAGTGTCTCTCCAGCTTTGGGGGAAATTGGCGGGAAAGGACGTTGCCTCACCCATACATTATGTAACTCTCGCCGATTTTGACCATCCAAACGCTGTTTTCACTTGTTTTATTGTAACAGGTTAAAACCTTTATAATCAACCTATAATAGGTGCATATGGATAAGTATTAATGCTATTTATGGTAAAATGAATATTTTAGTGATGGAAACAGCTCAAATACATGCGCACAGGCAGAGGTGTCTAATTACCCCCATGCGCACTTCTGAGGTTAACTATACACAATGCATCCTATGTTCTACTCATGATATAAAATGCTTCCCGTTGTCACAGACGAAAATAAAGACCACCATGGGACTGTCTGCAACAACACGAACACTATGAAAGAAAGAACAACATTGTAGATAGACTGTAGCAAATACACTACCCTGGCGAGTGCTAGCGAGTGGCGAAGCGAGCGGCTGAGCCCACATGGCGTTCTGCAAAGCTGTAGGCGTCACCCCCCCGAAGATATTAGACGCTCAACCATGAGCTCCATATCTGACAAGCAGAACGCCGACAAGACTCGCCACTCCTAATCACTTCGCAACAAGGAAGGCAAAGCTCAGTTCTCATCAAACAAAAATTACAACCCCTCCCAACATAATAGCTCAATTCATACTGCTATGCTCCTAGAGCGAGCTTCTACTAGCCCAGCCTTCTGAAAGAAGTTCAGGTTCGACTCAGAACTTCAGCTATAACATACTTAAACAAAAATTAACTATTAAAGAGAGTTTTTAAAGAATTTTCATTTTTAATATGTTTATGGCGGCTGCACTTACAGGGGCAGCCTGATTTTTCTCCACTCTCAACACACACTGACTGAACGGCAAGGGTTCTCCTGCAAACAAACCCTCCCGTAACAAACAATCAGCCAAAACATTATCAGTGCCCTTAGCATGCCACACATCCAACTTGTGTTCCGGCAGCACAACAACACCTGGCACTGATAAACTGGCCAGTTCAACACAAGACTGGCATTTCACTTTGCTCTTTCCGGCAACGGGGCCTGCCAAAAGCCTTTCACTAGTTCTACCTTCGTGATAGGCGATTCAGCCCCGAGGCGGTCTATGGTGTCGTCAACTCTCGATAAGGTATAGGCATCTGTCAGGGATAATGCACACACACTCTCGCAATCAACACACTCACTGATCTTGCCACTTAACACAGGTTGCAAAGTTACAGGCAACGACCACTCACGACATTCCTTATCCCTCAGACCCTTGGGCAATGGATAGGTGTCTGTCAGGGATAATGCACACACACTGATCTTGCCACTCAACTCAGGTTGCAAACTCACTGGCAACGACCACTCACAATATCCTTTATCCCTCAGACCCTTTCTCCACATGGCGTCTAGCTCTGTGTTCACAGATTTATACGGTAGGGAATTAAACTGAGCCTCGCACTGTCTCCAGCCTCCATGTCGGATACTACCCCGTACATCAGGCCTGGAGAAGCAACAAACATGCGGATGCACTGCCACAGCCTAGTAAACAACTTATCTCGCAGAACAACAATCGTAGTGCCCTCCCACAACCCAGCCGAGACCGCAGCTTCTAACCTGTAGTCTCCCTCCTTCTCCACCTTCGTCCCTAGAACAGCCAGGTCATGATAGGGACAATCAGTACCATCTGTGCAGTCACTCCCATAGTTCACAATTGCTAAGGCTTCCCCACTGATACCGTATATGCGCATCCCCGCATTCCTTACGACTACATCTGCCTGCGCAGCATCACCGCTTTTAGCGACATGGCAAGATACAGTCTGTCTATGGTAGGGCTGTTGCATTCGACTAGAGCAGCATTGGGAGGCTATGCAACGACCGGGCACTTCTATGCCACAGCCAACCTTACCAATCTGCTCACAGTCTTCCTTTTGACCACCACCCTTGGCAGCCATGGGTCGACCTTGACCTGACAACCATGTCCAAGCCTCGTCGCCCACCTTGAACCACCGAAACAACGAGGCTAACGGTCTCCCAACATTCACGTGACCTGCCCGCGGAACATCTTGCACCGCCTGAGTTGTGAGGCTCCGGGGTTCGGCACGACCAGTGGGGTATGAACCGAGCTGGTGCTGGAACGCTGCACACTGCTGCTCAGGCAGGTGCTCTAGCGCTTCCACAGCCACCAGACTCGTGTCCCCCGCCCACTGCTCCGCCGAGACATGATAATGCCTACTCTCCTCCACCTGTGCCCTACTGCCCCCCTCTCCTTCTCCACCTTGGCCGCTGCAGACCAACGCAGGGACAGTAGGCTGCTCAGGTGGTTGCCTCACAAACTCCTCCAACAGGTTCACATGACCTGTTTCCCCGTCTTCGTGTTTGATCTCGACAGCACCATTACCACACGTCTGAACTTCCGGATCCTCCAACTGCAGTTTACAAATATCTGAGGGAACCAACCTGTCTAGATGCTTCCGAAGCAACCCAAGTCCTCCCCCAATATCAAACTGAGCAACCCTTTTTTCTCTCTGTGTGTAACGTTGCTGCCTCGGAGTCTATTCTTGCCCTACCTCCTCACTAGCTGTGACAGGTCCTGGGGCTTCAACAGACTCCAACAATGGTGCCAATACTGAGTCGCCAAGAAGCGCTGCTGGTACTAAACTCTCCAAACTTTTACCAACATCAGCCGTCTTCTTCTGACCATTCCTCCGCTGATCAGAAGACTGAGGAATAGGCCGTGACACTTTGGATGGAAGAGGTCATGTAACAACGCACGCCATAGGTTGTATTTGACACTTCTCTACCCACTTCTGTTCCTCCCTACTCACGTCGGCCGGCTTCTCGGCAACGACTAAGGGTGAAACCTCAGAAGTAGGCACCGCGAAGTCGTTGCCGAGGAGGTCGACGCCCCCAACAGGCAAGTTCTCCACAACACCCACATCCAACTCTCGTGTCACACCATCCACCTCCAGTTCCATCCTGACCAATGGGTATGACTTGACAGCATTGATACCCTGCACCACAACCACCCGTGCCACGCTTATTGGTCTACCAGTAAAGTTCTTCATTAAAGTCTGAGGGGCACCCGTGTCTCGCAACAGCTCAACTCCATGCTTCTTACCAGCCCACCTCACGCAGCCATGCCCTCGATGGTCACAAAAGACATCGCGGACAGGGTTCGAGCCTTCCGGATTCTTCTCCACTGGCTGTGTCCCAGCCTCTGACGTTATACCCCGGGCAAACTCAAGACGACTTCTGGGACACCCCAATGTTGCGAGCCAAAGACACAACTGCATTAGGTAGCTGGCTTGGACAGGCTCTTGCAAAATGCCCCTTCTCATGACAATGAAAACACTCTAATTCCCCTTTGGGCTTCCCTTGAGGTGGGGAAGGGCCCTGACCCTTCTTAAACGGGACGGTACTAGGTTTATGGTCAGTTTTGGTGTCGTTGCTCTTGTTCTTAGTGTAATTATATGTATCAGTGTTTCGGGGAGGGGGAGGGTTACGCTCTTTATTGCCTGCATCACTTCTCTGTGCAAGACCGCAACCACGAATCAAAGATAACCGAAGGTTAGCCATCTGAGCTGCCTCCTGAAGAGTTTTCGGGTTCTTTTCTTTAATATTCAACGTCCGATCGCCGCCTGTACCCTTGAAAAATTGTTCTAGAAGCATCAGCTGTTTCAACTTCTCAAACGTCGATGCCTTCTCAGAACGCAGCCAGTTTCTAAATGCATCGGACAGATCCCGGGCATGCTCAAGAAAGGTGCACTCACGACCCTTCGTTACACCCCGTAACTTCTATCTGTACGTCTCTGGTTGTAACTCATATGCCCGCAGGACAGCCTCCTTCAATACCTCGTAATCGATGCACGACTCCAAGGGCAACGCATCATATGCCTTGAGTCCTTTGCCAACCAATCTAGAGGAAACAAGGGCTGCCCACTTAACCTCGGGCCATTGGTGCTCCCGGCACTTCTTCTCGAAACGCATACAAAATTCAGTGACACCCGACTCATCAAATACAGGGACCAACTTGAGCAGGTGCGATAACGACTGATCAAGACCTCGATTCCCAGAACCGAGACGCTGCCCTGTCGACTCCACCCTAGACTTCTCAAGATCTATGTCTGCACAGTACCTAGCCTTTCTCTCCTCAGACTCATTCTCTCGCTGCCGTTGCTCGAGCTCATATCTGGCCCTTCTCTCCTCAGCCTGAATCTTAGCCATCTCAGACTCCCGCTGCTGCTGCTCAGATTCCCGCTTCTGCTGCATCTTAGCCATCTCAAGCTGGAAGAGCATATCTGGAGTCAAACCTTGAGGAGGAGGAGATGCAACAATTGGAGACCCACCCTGTGACAAACCACGCTGCCAGTTACTATCGGTCTGCGGGAACGTACCCGGCTCCGGAGCCCGAGGGGGCGCCGTGGTAGGAGTCGAGTGGAATGGGGGCTGGGCTGAAGGTGCCCCAGCTCCCGCTCCACCCGAAGCCCCACGCACCCCGCCGAGCACACAGGCCACCAGGTCACCTCTCGACATGCTGCTAATGCCCCATGACCGTGGCCAAACACTGGAGACCATACCGATCAATCCCCGACACCCGGTCAGCAGTAATAGGTATCTCCAGAAACTTCCTTGCATCCTCCTCACTAGCTATAACTCTAATGTCATCTAACAAAGCCCGCTGCTGCACCTCAGTTTCTGTTTCCCGTACTGTGTCCTCACTGTACACTGATCCGTCGTCTGACATAGTGCCCACCGAAAATTCTCAACGTTTATAACAAAAAAAGGTACCTAAATTCTTATGCAGCACTATTCACTCAAAAATACAAGATGCTCGAACACTCTTAAGTGTTATACTACTTGACAAAACAAATTCCACGTGTCCACTATATTCCTTTAAACAAAAACAAATGACCACAACACTCCTGCAATATTTCTCTAAGTTCACAAAATCCTAAGCAAGGTCGCCATTTGTTACGACCGGGGCTCGTATAAAACAAGGGCTCTTAATCATTGGACTAGGAAAGCACACAGCCACAACGGTAACACTAGATCCAACCCCGGAACTTATAATGCCAGCGCACAAAAACACCTATACCCTCCAGAGTTAAATCTGCGATAACAGGGTATCCTATAACTCCGTATAAGTGTACTACTACAACAGGATGATGATCTCTGATACAGCCTCATCACAACAACATACAATTACGTTAACCCCTTCAGACTCATATGACGTAGAGGTTGCCAGATTAGCAATAAGAAATAGAGTTCTCTCACTCTTATAATTACCTCTCCAAAATTAGTTTTCTGCCCACAGCTAACTCAAAGACAACTGCAGAGGTTGAAGTAAATAAACTAAAGGTTTCTAAATACCCCTGATACAAAGGCTTTAAATTATCCCTAATAGGCTCAAAATTGCGTCATATGTCGGAGAGGGTTAATAATGTATACTAGGAAAAGATAGAGATCTTAATTAAATAACTGCAATGATTTAATGCAAACTAGAAGAAGGTATATTTAAAGTTACTCTAAACAATAATGAACTGTCACTCCTATACTAAAGAAAGTGAACGAAAGTCCCAAAGCATCGAGCAGGAATCTTCTGAAGAAAGTCTGATGCTGGGGTAAGATGATCGTATAGGATTTTGAACCGTTATATAAAGCAGGGTCAATATAGGACAAGTGTAGAGATAGACAGTGTCAACTGACACGGGAATAACGATAAATGCACACTAGTATTATCTCCAACAACAAAAGAAGTCCTTCGTCAGGCAACTCAAAAAACCTGCTCAGGTTGTGCAACTCAAGAACAACCAAGGCTTACAGTCAACGTGAATAAGAATGCTGCATACATAACATAAGAGTTTATAATTCTAAACGGGTGTCTGCTAGGCTAATAAAGTCTAGCTGGGATGTCGTAGGCTAGGAAACAATGGCTGAGCGAGCGGCTCGTAGCCTAGCGAGGTCCTTAAGGATGTGCGGCCAAATTACGTTAATTGACGGGGTGCTCTCTTGAGAGATCCAGATCGCTAGTATCTGGTTCTCTCTTGGCGACCTTCGCAAAGTCAAAGCAAACAAGTTAGCACAGTGTTGGGTGGCAGAGGCAAAAGCCCTCACTCGCAACACAGTGCTAAACTCACAAGGTACACAGTCAGAAAAACCACCTAGGCTTCCCACGTCTCCGTTACGATTGTACAGGTTCAACAAAACCTAGTACACATCGGAAATCACAACAACAATGGCCTCACCCCAGTCTAGCATTAAATAGCCCAGCAGACAGCCAAGGAGATACCGTGAGTGTGTCGAACCTCTACAGACAAAATGGTAACCCCTCCAAAATGCCTAACTAAACATATAATATCTGAGAGCTTCAGCATATAATACGATGGCCGATATATGAAATCGTGAAGAACCAAAGGGGACTTATGATAATAAATAGAGAGGAAGAATGAGAGGTAAGAAGTTGAGAGAGAGAAAGTGCTCTATAGGTAGAAGTCGGTGACAGGTGGCAAGGGATATTTTTAAGGGTATGGTGGTCAAACAAGCTCTGAGGAGAGTAACTCCTCGGGACCCCCAGGATCACACACAAAGGCATGGTGGTCAGCCAATCACAAGCCGCTACGTCACCAGGCAGCAGGGCTGCAGAAGGCGCCAGGAACCACCAGCCAATCAAGAGGCGTGGGAAGGCACGCGCGCGAGCCTATAAAGCTAGGGGGGGAGGCAGCACATGTATACGCACGCACTACCACCCCACTGCCTATATTATTCTCTCTCCTTAACTATACACAATGCATCCTATGTTCTACTCATGATATAAAATGCTTCCCGTTGTCACAGATGAAAATAAAGACCACCACGGGACTGTCTGCAACAACACGAACACTATGAAAGAAAGAACAACATTGTAGATAGACTGTAGCCAAATACACTGCCCTGGCGAGTGCTAGCGAGTGGCCAAGAGAGCGGCTAAGAGAGCGGCTGAGCCCACATGGCGTTCTGCAAAGCTGTAGGCGTCACATCTGTTTAGATTTCAATATAGATTTTTATATCGATGAGTTTGTTGAGAAACCTTCTTTAAGTACCTTGACTGTGTCCCAAATAAAGAAAACTGATTGGATTGCATTAGCCATCAAATATGGAGTTGCTCACAAATCCAGTATGACTAAAGCTGAGGTAAAGAAGCGTGTGATCGATAAATTGGTAAATGATGAGTTGCTACCACTTGAAGCCTATGGTTTGTGCAATGGTAATGGAGGTAGCGCATCATTGCTTATGATTAAAATGATGGAATTAGAGGAGGCAGCAAGACAGAGGGAGTATCAAAGAGAGAATGCAGAAAGACAGAGGGAGTATGACAGACAAAATGCAGAAAAACAGAGAGCATGAAGAAAAACAGAGAGAGCATGAAAGAGGGATGAAAGCCCAAGAAAATGCTCAAAAGGAGCAAGATCGATTACATGAACTTGAAGTATTGAGTCTGAAGAGTGCAGAAAGTATGAAAGACAGAGAAGTGAATGCAAAGAAATCTTTCTCTGATCTAGGAAATCGGTTAAAATTTATGCCAAAATTTGATGAAACTTGTTACGACCGGGGCTACGAATAAAACAAGGGTACTTAATGATTGTACTAGTAATAGGGCACTATGCAACAACGGTACGCTAGATCCAAACCCTCGAACTTATATGCCGGCGAACAAAAACACTTATACCCTCCAGAGTTAATCTGCGATAACGGGGTATCCTTAACCTGACAAGCGCGATATGACAGTAGGTGCTAGGGTAGTTATTTGTGCATTTCTAGCCCTGGATTCTGACAGAATTCATTATATTTACAATATAAACCATTATTTGTTTTCGGTATGCTTTTATTTTACATATATGATGTATATATGAACCTTCAAGAGTGCTAAAATAAGTGAGAAAAGCATTTGGGTGGTGAAAAACGAAGATATTGGCCACCCAGTCATAATCTCAGGCGAGAGAGAGAGACAGGCAGCCTTCCCCTCTCGCTGTCTGGGAGTCAACTGAGGAGAGCGGGGCGGTGTGTGCCGGTGTCTGGGTGTTGCATAACGATCTTTTATGCAACCCACTTGTGCTACATTATCGCGGGAGAGAAAAATAACCGATAAATGATGATAATAAGAGGAAAAATAGGTGATAATTGAGGAGGGGGGAATAAGGTGGGGAAGGAGGGGAGGGGGGTGGGTGAGATTTACATGGATGAGTACTGGAGGGGAATTATCTCACCTAGAGACAAATTCCTTTGTTTTGATAGGCCCTTTTTTTTTATGGAAGGCTTTTTTTATGGTCCTGCTTCCGTGAGGCCTATCGCGTTCCCTATAGGAAGCCTTCCGTGAGGCCTATCGCGCTTGCCGGGTTAACTGGGCATAAATGTACTCTACTTCAGGCTAACCCACACTGGTATAGCCTGATAACAAACAAGATGCAAATTACGTTAAAATGCATAAAAGGGAAGCTATGGAAAGATCAATTAAATCACTGCAAGATTTAATACAATAAAAAGATGCTTCAATATAGTTACTCTAAACAACAATAAACTCTTCACTCCTATCTGAAAGAAAGTAAAGTATAGTCCTACAGCATAGACCTGGAAACTTCTGAAGAAAGTAGCTCATAAGATGCTCGTATCTAGTCTTGAACTATATAAAGGCAGGAGGCAGGACACAACACGTGTAAACTGAATACACTAAAAGATAGGACCTATAATGTTAACTGACACGAGAATATTATAAATGCGCAACGGTAGTAATGCTCGACACTCAAAGAAGTACTTCCTCATCAACGAAATAGTCTGCTATGGTTGTGCAACTCAACAACAACCTAGACTAATAAATGCTTTGAATAATAATGTGTACATATCAAAGAGCTTATATTAAATACTAATAAGTGTCTACTCGATTAATAATGTCTAGCTGGAATACTCTAGGTAAGGAACTGTGGTTGAGCAAGACAGGCTCGTAGCCTAGCGATGTCCTTAAGACTGCATCCTTTAAGTTACGTTAATTGACTGGGGTGCTCTCTTGATAGATCCAGATCACAAGTATCTGGTTCTATCCTGGCGACCCTCAAAAGATAAGCAAAGAGGCAGCAAAGTGTGGAACTGGAACAGGCTAAAACCCTCAGTCAACACAATGCGGTTCTCGTAAAGGAAGCAGGCGAAAAGACAACACAGGCTACCACAGGACCGGTCAAAGTCGTGTAGGTATAAGCAAACCATACACACATCGGGGACAACAACTACAGTTACCTTATCCCAGTATAGCATTAAATAAAGAAGCAGAAACACTAAATCAATAATGGAGACACACAGAGTTCTTTAACTTATACTAACTAAGAATCTAGTTTCCTTTAATGCACAGAAAACCAAGTACATTCAATTTTCTAACCGACAGAATCTCACTGACTCCCATATATTTTTTAATGATGAAAATATTCCCACTTCCCCTAGTATTGACATTCTCGGTGTAACATTAACTACTAACTTGAGCTGGACACATTATGTTAGAAGCATTGCTAAGAATGCCTCTAAAAAACTGGGACTCCTGTACAGAGTTCGAGAATTCTTCACTGACGAGCAGTTGGCCGTAATATATAAAAGTCATGTGCGCTCTCAGATGGATTACTGTTCACCTCTGTGGGGTGGAAGTGGTGTGGTTGCATTGAGGCAGTTGGACAAAATTCAAAATAAAGCTATTAGATTAATCAATAACCCTGCAATCACACAGGACCTTCCTACATTAGCCATACGAAGAAACGTTGCATCCCTTGCATTATTCTACAGATATTTTCACAGCAATTGTTCCGAGGAACTTGCTTCAATTGTGCCGCCTCTCCACATCTTTCCCCGTAGAACTAGGGCAGCTGAGAGCGCCCATGAATTTACACTTTCTCCTCCACAATGCAGAACTTCTGCTTATCAGAATTCATTTATCCCCAGAGCTACTACTCTTTGGAATTCACTTCCCTCGAATTGCTTTCCACAAACTTACAATCAACAAATGTTTAAATCCAGTTGTTACAAACATTTTATGAATGGAGGATGCCTTTAGGCACATGGACCTTTTTGTTTTATCTGTGTTTTTCCTTCCCCCGTTCATTGTCTCTTAAAAAAAAAAAAAAAAAAAAAAAAAAGAACCCTCAAAACCTATTCTAAGTACATGTAAATATCTCGGAGGACGGCGCATACAATACAATGGGCCGGCTATGGAAACCGTATGCAGAACCCAAGGGGACAAGTAATTGAATAAAGGTGAGAAGCAATGGAAAAGAAGAAGTTCAGAGAGAGAGAGACAGTGGTAAAGGGGGGTGATCGGGAGAGAGTTTGCAAAGGGATGTTAGATGCATGCATGCCAAGCCTGTCCTGAGGAGAACAGCTCCCGTGGACCCTCACACAGGAGGCAAGTCACAAAGGTGCGATGGTCGGCCAATCACTGGCCGATACGTCACAAGGCAGCAGGCCCCTGGGATGCGCCAGGAACCACCAGCCAATCAAGGGCTTGGAAAAGCCCCGCGCGAGGGAGTGAGAAACTCCTCCAGGAGGAGGGAGGCAACACTCACTACCCCCTCACTGCCCGCTCTCTCTCGCTCTCTCTCTCTCTCTCCTTAACTTCACACTACAATTCATCTTATATTCTATAATGATAAAAAATACTTCCCGTTGTCACAGACGAAAGCAAAGACCACCACTGGACTGTCTGTGACAATGCGGTTATTAAGAAAGAGAGAACAACATTCTCTGACAACTGTAGCCCATTTCACTGCCCCGGCGAGCGCTAGTGGCTAACGAGAGGCGATTCTGCCCACGCTGGTAGGCGTCACAAACTGATGTTGAGAATTTCTTCAATCTCTTTGAGCGTGTAGCAAACTAGCTTAAATGGCCAAAAGATGAGTGGAGTTTCTTTTCCCAAACCGCTTTCATAGGTAAAGCAAAGTTGATTTACTCTAATCTCCCTATACTAGTGATAGCATACCTTATGATAATCTAAAAAAGACTATATTGGAGGCTTATGACCAGGTTCCTGAAACTTATAGACAAAATTTCCGTAATCTCAAGAAGGAAGAGAAACAAACTTATCTGGAGTTTGTCAAAGAAAAGGAAAGGCACTTTAATGCTTGGTTGAGGGCCAGTAAAGTAACTACTTTTGAACAACTCTGTCAGCTGGTTGTGTTAGAAGAAATTTTCCGCAAAGTTCCATATTCCTTGAAATTGTATCTACAAGAGAGAGAAGTTACTAATGTAAACAAGGCAGCCACTTTGGCTGAAAATTACAGGTTGACTCATGGTGACTCTTTTTTCAGGCAAAAGCAGAAGGGGACTGACTCGTCTAAGAGTACTAGTGTCTCTAGCGGCAGTTTCCGAGGTGGTGGTGGAACTCGTGTAACAGGTGATGGGAATGGTTCTGGTGGCTCCCAGCCATCTACTAGGGTTACTTCTGGGAGCACTGTATCTGGTAAGACTGAACCAGGTAAAACCCCAAACTCATCCAAACCTACTTTGATTTGTGCTTATTGTAAACAAACCGGTCATCACATTAGGGACTGTCCTAAGCTTAAAGGCAGGGAATGACGCCCAGAACAAGTTCTGACTACTTCTAGCATTCCTTCTAACTTGCCTACCAGTGAACCAGCTACTTCTAGTTCTAACCAAACTTCTAAACTGACTGTTTTGAGTGCCTGTCCTAATAACCCCACAGAGCCTCAAGGCAGTGTTCTAGCTGGTAGTGACTCTCCTAGCTGTTCTGTTGATCAGTTTCAACCCTTTCGTTCTATAGGAACAGTTTTTTTTTCTGACACTTCCACTAAATATCCCATTCAAGTACTTAGGGACACAGGAGCCTCTCATAGCCTCATGTTAACAGGTGTGGTGCCTGATTTGGAGGACTGTTATTTGGCCCAGACTGTTCTGATCAATGGAGTTAGTGGGTGTATTACTGTTCCTCTGGCTAAGGTTTATTTGAATACTGAGTTAGCTAGTGGTTACTTCACTGTAGGAGTTCAAGAGTCACTACCTGTGAAAGGAGTGAACTTTCTGTTAGGGAATGGTATTGCAGGTGGAAAAGTTGTACCTGACCCCATTGTAGTTTCGTCTCCCTCATTATGTAATAACACAGAACAGCTGGAAAAGGACTATCCTTATTTGTTCCCTTGTTGTGTAATGACTAGGAGCATGGCAGCGCAACAGCATGACAGTAAAGATAGCACTAATTCTGTGGATGTTGATCTCTCACACCTATTTTCTGATAATGACCCTTCTCAGGTGTTAGCTTCTCCAGAGGCACTAAGTAACGTACCAATTGATTCTAACACTCTTAAAGAAGCCCAGGTAAAAGACTCTGAGTTAGCACCATTCTTTGACAAGGCTGTCGAGGATTCTGAGTTAGTGAACTTTCCCAAATGCTTTTATGTGAGGAACGGTATCCTAATGAGAAAATACAGACCTCCTAAAGTACCAGCTAATGAAACTTGGCAAGAATACCACCAGGTGGTTATACCTACTATGTTCAGATTTCTTTTCATATCAGTGGGTCATGACCTCAGTGGTGGACATTTAGGTGTTAACAAAACTTATACCAAAATCTCCAAGGACTTCTTCTGGCCTAAAATGAAGCAATCTGTTTCCTACTACTGTAAAACATGTCATGGGTGCCAAATGGCTGGAAAACCAAATCTGCCAATAAAACTTGCACCATTAAATCCAATTCCAGTAAAGTAATCATTGATTGTGTTGGTCCCTTGCCTAAAACACGCAGTGGAAATTAGTATTTGCTAACGGTTATGTGTTCTACCACTAGGTATCCAGAGCAGTGGCGTCATTTCAGCTTTTCTTTGGGGGGGGCAAAGGCTGTTTATGAGGCCATACCTAATTACAATGGGGGGGCGGGGGGTGGCGAGCGAAGCGAGCCTAAGCAGCTGGGTGGTTCGGGTGGGCGCTGTAAGCCCCCCCGAGAAAATTTTCGAAATGTGTGCATTGTTAGGAGCATTTTGAAGCTATATACCAAGCTATATTGAGGAAAATAAAGCAATATATATATAATCGGTAAAGCTAAGTATATTGTGTTACGTTAAATATGCCTATTTTGAGCTTAGTTCCTAAACCAGATATAACTCCCCTAACCAAATGTAACCAAATAAATATTTTTCATTTGTCCCAAAAGTCCAAATGTCCTTCGTACATACATAATGTCGTATTAATAGGCGTTATGAAATATTTATCTAGACAAAGTTTATAACCAACTCTTAGAAGTCTGAGGAGTTATTTCATAACGAAGTTGGGACTTGTGGGGGATGGGGGGGGGGGGGGCAAGCCAGACCTTGGGGGGGTCAGCTGAGTCTTGGGGGGGGGGGGGCAAGTGCCCCCCCCCCAAATGACGCCCCTGATCCAGAGGTTTTTCCATTGAGGCGAATAACTTCCAAGAATATCGTGAAAGGCCTTAGTAAATTCTGCACTCGGTATGGAATTCCTCGTATTGTCCAATCTGACCTAGGTAGCAATTTCACTTCCAAACTTTTCAAACAAACTATGGATGAGTTGGGAGTGCGCCAGTACCATTCCAGAGCCTGTAGACCAGAGTCCCAAGGTGCATTAGAACGCCTACATCAAACTCTCAAGTCAATGTTGACAAAGCATTGCGAGGAAAATAATGCAGATTGGGATGAAGGTATTCATTTTGTGTTGTATGCTGTAAGGAGTAGTGTACAAGATTCCCTTGGTTTTTCACCTTTTGAGTTAGTGTATAGTCATGAGGTTAGAGGTCCTATTAAAGTTCTAAACAAAATCTTGGTTAGATACACCTTCCAGTAAACCTCTTCTTACCTATGTTCACCAGTTTAGACAAAGATTAAAAACTGCTATAGAACATGCAATGAAAAACCTGAAGGATTCTCAAGTAACAATGAAAGACAATTTTGACAGGAAAGCTTTTGCCAGACAGTTTAAGCCAGGTGATCTTGTGTTAGCCTTTCTGCCAATCCCTAAGAAACCTTTACAAAGTAAGTTTCATGGTCCTTATGTGATAAAACGAAAGACCAGTAATGTAAATTATGTCCTGAAAACTCCTGACAGACGAAAGGAAGAGAGACTGATACATGTGAACCTGATAAAGCCATACTTTGTATGAGATCCTGTCAATGATGCCCCTGTATTGAACGTGGATGTAGCAAACTCTGTTATTGCGGATGAAGAAGATATTTCTTTGCCCTCGGACACAAAATTGCAAAACTGATTTCTTGTCTAATCCTCTTCTAAAATTCCAGCACTTGCCGCCTGACCAGAGGGGTGACTTGGAATCCCTGCTTAATGAGTTTCCACAGCTGTTTGGCGATGTTCCTCGGCAGTGCCCTCTGGTTGAGCATAATTTGGTGTTGGTCAACGGTGCTCGTCCCATTAAACAGCATCCCTACCGCGCCAGTCCATGGAAGCGGGAGGCTCTGAGGAAGGAGGTGCAGTTTCTGATGGATAATGGCCTGGTCGAGAAAAGTGACATTGAGTGGGCTTCACCATGCCTGTTAGTGGACAAGCCAGATGGATCATTCCGGATGTGCACTGACTACCACCAGGTTAACCAACTAACCTGTCAGGACTGCTACCCTCTTCCTCGGATTGATGACCTTATCGACCAACTGGGGGACGCCAACTACATCACCAAGATCGACTTGTTGCGTGGGTACTACCAGGTCCGGCTGACTGAGCGTGCCAAGCGAAGCTCTGCATTTGTCACCCCTGATGGCTTATACCACTACACCGTCATGCCCTTTGGGATGGTCAACGCACCAGCAACCTTCCAACGGCTAATTCATCGGGTGACAGAGGGACTCGTCGGGGTGCAATCTTACTTGGACGATCTGGTAGTATACAGCAAATCATGGGAAGATCACCAACTTCAACTGCGCACCCTATTCTAAAACCTGGCTGAAGCACATTTAACAGTGAACATGGCCAAGAGTGAGTTTGGACATGCCAACATAATATTCCTGGGTCATGTGGTTGGGCAAGGTGAGGTAAGCCCAGTATCTGCCAAAGTGGAAACCATTGCGTCACTGCCTGTTCCTCATGATTGTTAAGGCACTAATGCGCTTCATGGGCATGAGTGGGTGCTATCGGCATTTTGTGCCCAATTTTTCTGACCTCTCTGCACCTTTAACAGACCTAGTCAGTCCAAAGAAAAAGTTTGTGTGGACTCAGGAATGCCAGGACGCTTTCGTGAAAATCCGCGCCCTTCTCACAAATGTGCCCATACTAAAATCTCCACAATTCACCAAGCCGTTCATCTTGCAAATAGACGCCAGTGATGTGGGAGCAGGGGCTGTATTGTTACAGTATAGCGAGAATGAAGTATTACATCCTGTTTGCTACGCATCCACAAAGTTCAAACCATACCAGAAACATTATAGTACTATTGACAAGGAGTGCTTTGCATTATTGTTTGCCGTTGATAAGTTTAACACACAAAGAGCGGGTGGTAGGGTATTTTACACTGTGCCGCCCAGCGTTTTTTTTATTTTTACCCTAAATAGGGTTGTTTCCGTGCTCATTTTCATGCATAAACAAGACCCAGAGTGTAAAACAAGTATCTATTCCTGAAAGGGCGTAAACAGAGCTTTCCAATGACACCCGAACCATCCTTGTACGACCACTGGTTCTCTTGCAACGATCGTGCAACACGAGTGCAAAAAACCTAAAATAAGGTAATTTCCGTACATAATTCCCTGTGTAGCGAGTGAAAGAGGGGGGAGGAAGGTGGTATACAGTTCAGTATGTCCATGGTGGTCGTGGGGAGCGGTCATAAGGTTACTACGCTCGTCCCACTGCTCAGCTCTCTCTCTCAGCAACATTACGTGCTGAAAATGGCACTCGACATATGTGGTGCACCGCCACATAGTCCACATTTATTTAACTCGACAGATGTCTTGCAACGTTGGTTAAGGGTTAATGTGTACTTGAATGGTTCTTGCTTTCCTATAGATGTGTTTACTGACCATAATCCCCTCAAATTTCTGCATAAGATGAAAAACTCTAACCAGCGTCTCATGAGGTGGGCTTTGGCATTGCAGCCTTTCAAGCTGCACATTTTTCATATCAAGGGGAAAGATTATAATTGCGGACATGTTATCTAGGACGCTGTTTCCACTTGTTTTATTGCTGTAACAGGTTATTACCTTTATAATCAACATAAAATAGGCGCATATGGATAAGTATTAATGCTATTTATGGTACGATGACGATTTGAGTGTAGGAAACACTCTAAATACCTCCGCACAGGGAGGGGTGGCCACTACCCCACCTATGCAGCGGACAGGTTAAGAGTCTCTCTGGCAGACGTGTGATTAGTCTTTATCATATTTGTGATTTAATGAAGTATTCTATATTATTATTAGTTGAGTTAATTTGTTTGATTGTAGAGAGAATAGTCCAGTACGATAACTTCAATGACGAAGGGCTCGATAGAGAATAAGATTTGAGAAAGGGCAGTTCTCCTCACGCCTCTGCTTCGCCAAGACCTCACCATGGGTCACCCTGAGTTTGTGTCCTGCCTTGTATAAACTATCTCTATTGATAAGTATTATTATGTTGTATTGTATTATTATGTTGTATTGTATGATTATGTTGTATTGTGTGAATATAAGGATAGATGTATAAAGTATCATTTATATGTAAATAATATCCATACTTTTAAATTATCTTTTCATCTATACCTACCTTATTTATTTTCATGTATCTTTCAAATTAACTTAAACATTTAAATACTTTAAATATTCTGTGGTTCTAAAAGAAAGTAAACGGTAATTAATTATTTTTGTACTGTAAACTAAAGTGGATACTTGAATACCTTGCATATAAATCCTAAAGGATTTACAACAGCATAAGTTATTCTACTGACATTTAAAGTAAACTTAATAATATCAATTATATGATTCTGATTGACTTGTTGTATAGTTTTATAGTGTTGTAGGGTTTCGCTGGAGGATAATATTAACCTTGCAGTCTAGTTTTGGGTGGTTAACTTCCATTCTTATAATACCACGGTACAAAGTACAAAGGAGTACAAAGGAAATCAAGCAACAACAGGTCTAGTGACCCTTCTAGGTTGCTTGTCCTCCAAAACACTGAGGATCAAGTGTCCCAATAGTGGTTTAGAGTGGGTAAGGGAACATTGGAAAGGGAATTACTGCCCTGGAACTAATGTCATTGGCAGGATTAGGGAGTTAGTAGAGGACAGATGGGTTAGTAACTGAGGGGGGGATAAAATAAAGTTATTCATTTACAGACGCAGTCAGTCGCGGGTTTAATGAGAGATATTTGTCTAGGCGGAGTTTAAATGAATCAACGGTGATGCAGTCTATAACGTTTCGGGGAAGCCCATTCCACAAGTTGACAACTCGATTGAAGAAGAAATTCTTAGATTCGTGCGAGTTAAAAGATTTACCAATAATTTTGCAACCATTTCCCCGCGTGTAATTAGATTGGTCGATAGTGAAGTACTTACTACAGTTCATATTGTCGATGCCTTTGATGATTTTGAACACTTGAATTAAGTCACCTCTTAATCTGCGCTGGGTTAAAGGAAATAGATTTAATTCTCTAAGACGCTCTTCGTATGGTTTGTTCTTTAGGCTAGGTATCATTTTGGTAACTCTACGTTGATCTCGTTCTAGCTTGTTTATATCTTTTTGGTAATAAGGGCACCAGGATTGAACGCAGTATTCCAGAAGAGGGCGGACTAAGGAATTGTAAAGAGTTAGGATAACTTCTTTGGATTTATGCTCAAATGACCTGCCTATAAAGCCAATTATTTTGTTTGCCTTCTTAATAACTTCTGAACATTGTTGACTCGGGTTTTAGGTTACTCGATATTGTTACTCCCAGATCGGTTTCTCTGTTTACATTCTTAAGCTGAGTGCCATTCATCGAATATTTTGCTTTCTCATTTAGGTATCCGACATGTAGTATTTTACATTTATCCGCATTGAAACTCATTTGCCAAATTTGGGCCCAACATGACAATTTATCTAGATTGTGTTGCATATCGTCAACTTGTTCCTTTGAGAGTACGCTATTTGCAATTTTTGTATCGTCAGCAAATTTTGAGATTGTACAGGTGAGACCCTCATCTATGTCGTTGATGTAAATTAGAAAGAGAATTGGTCCTAGTACCGATCCCTGGGGTACCCCGCTACTTACATTGGTCCATTTAGATGCCTTACCGTTTATGACTACCCTTTGCTTTCTGTTGCTGAGCCAATTTTCTATCCATTTCAACACACCGTCTTGTATTCCATGCGCTTTTAGTTTTAGCAGTAAACGTTTGTGGGGAACTTTGTCAAAGGCCTTTTGAAAATCAAGGTATATAATATCTACAGCTTTACTCTCATCGTAGAGGTTGAGGATATCGTGGAAGAAGTCTAAGAGGTTTGTTAAACAGGAACGTTTTTTACGAAAGGAAAGCCGTGTTGAGTATCTTTAAGTATGTTATTTTCCTCTAAGTGATTTACGAGTCTGTCTCGTATGACCGTTTCTAGCATTTTACAAACAACTGAGGTTAAGCTAATTGGACGATAGTTACTGGGTAGGGATTTGCTGCCTTTTTTGAATATCGGTGTTACGTTGGCTAGCTTCCACTGATCAGGCATAGTTCCAGACTGCAAGGATTTATTGAATAGTAATGTCAGTGGTTTGGAGAGCTCATCCTTAGCTTCCTTTAGAACTGTAGGCGAGATTGTATCAGGTCCTGGCGTTTTATTTACCTTGAGTTTATCTAAACAATTCAATACTTCTCTCTCTGTAACGGTGATATTGCTTAGAACATCGGAATTATCAATATGAATCGGCGATGGTGTAGGGATATCACTGAGGTCTTCTGTTGTAAAAACTGATGCAAAGAAGGTATTGAGGTGATAAGTTGTGTTGCCTCTTCATGGAGTTAATCATTTATTCATGGTGTTGTGGGTTTGAACCCTAGTCCGTAACAATTTACTCAGATAAATGATTCCATAGATTAACACTCCTATGTCTGAATGTCTTTTTAACCATAGCAGATCTTCCCACTGGTACACGCAATTGATTACGATGTCTTGTTTGCTAGTTGTGTACCTCCTAATTTTTTAGGAAACATATTTTTCAGACCGACTGGTATACATCCCTTGGTGAATCGAAACATAATTTTAGTGAAACACTATTGATATAATTTGGGGAATGATAATATCTTTAGAGATCCGAATAACGGTTTCGTATGGTCCCAACTCTTTTTAGATGAAATGATGCGAATAATCCTTTTTTTTAGAATAATAATATTGTTAATATAACCATCATTAGCTGATCCCCAAACTACTATACCGTAAGTCAAGTATGGTAAAA
The DNA here is from genome assembly GCA_032716605.1 of Paralithodes platypus. NCBI lineage: Eukaryota > Metazoa > Arthropoda > Malacostraca > Decapoda > Lithodidae > Paralithodes > Paralithodes platypus. The sequence goes on from CM064578.1 coordinate 16,859,905, forward strand.
TAAAACTATTGTACAATGTTGCCAAGGTTGAGATATTTAGTAATTTCCTGGCTTTATATAAAATACCAATCCCCTTAGCTATTTTACCTAATATACTATCAACGTGTTTATGCCAAGACAACTTTGAGTCAATATGAATACCCAAGATTTTATTGAGAGATTCCAAGAATGAATTTATGCACGATTGTGTAGGTCTGTATATCACACCAACGACAATGTTTACCTATTATGTTATTACAATCTGCTTCAATAAAAAGTGTCTCGAAGTTATGGTTGGATATACTCAGGTTTGTTTTATATATCGAATGATTATTACTGTTTACGTAAATATATACTCCCCCACCTTTCTTTTTAGTTCTGTAGTTTTCAAATTGTGTATAACCATCAAGTGTGTAAACCGCATTTCGAGATATTTATCCATGTCTCTGTTATTCCAATCAGGCTGAAATTTATATCAAGATTCTGCAAGTATGATTCAAAGTTTGACAAATTCATTGGAACACTGCGAATATTTAGATGACACAAAGAAAGAGGCTGTTTACTGTCGAGAATTTTCTTACACTTATCATTAAACATATCTTCGTTATAATATTCACATATCAGGGTCTCCCATATTTCACTATTATAGTAATTAATGTCCGGGTCAATGTTTTAAATGTCTTGCAAAGCGAGCATATCATGAATCTTATTTATATCGATGGGATTGAAAGAAATGTTACCGAATTCGTTAACCGTGTTGTCATCCAGTTTCCTCGAATTTTTATGAAAACCTCTACTTAGTATATTATCATGAATAATGTTGCAGAAGGGAAAAGTATCTACATTGCATTTGCTACATAGCCATATACTACATGTTACATGCACTGAGCAGTTACAAATAGCACAATAAAATGTTACATAAGATATTTCAATATTCACCTCACATGTATTACAAACAATCATTATGACCAGAGTTACAAATGTTACATATTTTGTTTACGCTAATATGTTGCTAATAGTTAGTATTTTTCGGCTAACCACATAATATCATCAATATATACCCGGTATATATATATATATATATATATATATATATTATTTAGTCATTGGAGTTTCGTGTCAGCTATAAGATATGCAGATTTTGCAATACAGTTAACAAATTATAGTCAACTGGAAAATGTGGAAGGTAACAGTGAAAAACAGTTATGTAATATCAATGTAGCTACAATAGGTACAATTGCCTGCACAAGTAGCTAGCACATTACCACATGATACATTTGACACCGTAAATCATTATTTAGTAAGGAGAAACATATATTCTGGCATGTTTGTTAAAGAGATGGTTCATAATATTCCATCAGCATGTCGGAATAGTTGTACCACGTTATACAGTTGCAGTTGGTCACATGGACTGGGTCACAAAGACACATATGGGAGATGACACTATTTGTGTTGTATTATCTTGTGAGTGTTACATTGTTAATGAAACTTCCAAAACTGAGTACAATTCATTAATGTTAGCCACACTAAGATAAATATTTAAGCACATCACAATACTGAATTGGATAATTTGAAGTTAAATGTAAATCTGAATGTGAAAGGGAAGCCAAATTTTGAGAAATATCATTGTTGGGAGAATGTGGAGATAGTAAGATGGCCGAACCAGGCATGGAATGTTGAGTTCAGAGAAACCCTTATTGGAAGAATACTCAAATTTGCAGAAGTATATAATTCATCCCTTCGAGTATTAGGCTATATGGAAGTTCAGCATATATATGTCTATTATATAATATAACTATTATAATGTGTGGGTTATTTGATGGGTGGAAAACATAAAACAATAGCTTTAGTGTACTCATGGGTTTATTACAAACGTATTTTCGTGTTTCAACTAAATATCAATGTCTACAGTTTGAATTCCCTATCAACCAAAAATTTGCTAGTAGTCAATAAGAACGTGAATGTTCAATGCTACCGATCACAGATAATTTTATACACTATGAAAATATGTGTGTAAATAATGTAACAACAACTGTTAACATAACTGGTTGAATATTGTGACCCTGTCTTCCCAGCAAACAATGAACAATTGGCCCGATACAGTGTTAATAACGGCCTTATATTTTTGGTTTGTATCGGCCCGATAACCGTAGTTTTTGTTGCCGTCACCGTCCCAATTTATTTTAGTTTACCGTTTGCACACCAGCCTTCGATGGAACTGCATTGGCCCGTTAACTGGGCCAATGGTGGATATCTATAACCGTGCCAACACCAATTTTAATATATTGTGCCAATAATCTGTAATGTAGCTGCCTGAAGTGGGCCAATGTATTTGCAGCTAACATTGAACAATTGGCCCGATAAATTATAGGTTTGACTCCTGTAAGGAGATAAAGAAAACCTAATATTTAGTAGTGGCCCCGTAATCATTGACGAACATGCCTATTACATAAGGCATCCTCTTCAAACACTAATCCGCCGTAGTTTGAATCTACCGCGCAGAGCATTTAAAACTGAGGAGCCTTCATCATGAGCGCACGCGACCTCACTCATGGCTTCAGTCATTATGAATTGGGTTCTCACTACGAAAAAACTTCGTAAAAAAAAAAAAAAAAAAAAAATAAGAATAACTATCTAATAAGCTTTCCATCATATCGTGGATGTACTTGTGTGGATTTCTGACCAGACGCTGATTCAGGCGTCATTCCTCCTTCACTGCATATCAAGTAAACCAAAATCCTTAATACATCAACGAATGGGAAGGGGACGGTCGGGAGGGCCCCAGTCGTCAATGATTACGGGGCCACTACTAAATATTAGGTTTTCTTTATCTCTTTACAGGAGTCAAACCTATAATTTATTAGTGGCCCCTCCATCATTGACGAACATGCCTGATTTCTAAGACTGGAGGGGGACATTCGTAATCATATCATAACTCTATAAAAGCAGATAATAAAAACAACCACATAGTATTCTTACTTTTGAAAATATATTTAAATATGGCGTAGACCAAAAATATACAAGAAAAAGGGGTTCAGGCAGGTGCGTGCTTCAAAGAAGCCTGCCTGACAAAAAAGGGTAACCCTGAAGATTCTGAACACAGATCTGTAGTTACAAAGGCACCCCATTCAACGAGTGGTGACAAAAATAACAAGTTAAGTTTATATGTGCACATAATAAACCCCAAAATAATCGTGGAGAGAAATTGCAAAGGATCTCCACTGTTCTAATATTAGACTGCTTTCGCAGCTAAAACTACTATAACAACTCCGTTGTTTTGTACTAACATTGTACTAGCACAATTTCTCACTGAGAAATTTTCATATCACATTAACCTTGAATTATATCACAGCTCTCATACTCCGGCGGGGTCTAGGGTGTCCTATGTCAACTGACTGCCCCCCCCCCCCCCCCCCCCCCCCCCCCCCCTTTCTCGTGAAAATAAACAAAAGTGACTGCAGGGCCACCTAGACCCTCTGCCTTAAAGCTATACTGTACATGGTAAGGAAGGTTTGTCTAGAGCAACTGATAAGTATCTAGACAAAAACGTATGATTAGACGCCCACAACTGAGTGGACGCGATATCTTCTACTGAAAATGTTTTCAGGAAACGTAAAGAGGCTGCCCATTTGCGTAAATCGTGGGCCCTACCCACAACGCCGGGATTACTCTCTTTAATGACTTCGACCAGAAGAGAGGCTAATCGTCGTTTAAGTAAGCGTTTACCCGTACTTGCTACCCATAAAGCACCTTGGGGGTTAAGAGGAGCTACTCTCAAATATTTGGTTAGAGCTTGCACTGGACATAGATTATGATGCACCTTTCCCCTTTTTAACGCCGGCACCGTGAACTCAGAAAACACATGTGCACTGTGCTCATTCTTGGCTACAAAACCTGGGGAAGGTGCAATGTAAATACATTCATTAAGTCTGCCAAACCTAAGGCAATTAGGTGTGTTGCTCATCGCCGCCAGCTCAGACACTCTGTTCCCGGTGGCCAAAGCCATAAGGAAAACCGCCTTTTTTAAGAGTAATGCAAAGTCTGCAGTATTTTGGTACAGACGAGAGTGAAGTAAAGACAAAGCTTTGTCGAGAGACCAAGTAGGCATGAGCTGACGGGGAGGTGGGCGAAGTTTAAAACAAGCTCTCATAAAACCTGTTTCCTCCGCCACCGGTATGGAGAGACCTGTAAGGTCTAAAAAGGGCACTCTAATCGCAGTTAAGTGATTTTTTAATGTTACCACAGATAAATGTTTCTGCTCAAACAGATAATTTAAATAATTGAAAACTAAAGCCACTGACGGCACATTCTGTTCCGTTCTGATGATCCAGGAAGTAAAGGCTTGCCAATGTGAGTGATACTGTCGTTTCGTAGACTGAGTATATTGATTGATTAATTTATTGGTCACATCTCTACCGTATGGTGCTAGCCACTTGGCCTCCTGAATGTCCCTAATGCAAAAGTCAGCGAGGTCGCTAGGTTGCCAATAGTGTCTAAGTGGAAATACCCGACCGGGAGCAATACCGGGTCCGGGCACCACGTTTTCAATTGCTGGTACCACAACTGCGCCGGCCACAGGGGCGCGATTAGCGAGACTAAGCCTCGATAATCTCGTAGTTTGTTCACTACGTGGCACATTACTGACGCATCTGGCGGCGGAAACAGATAGATGGAGCTCCATCTGTTCCAGTCTGTCACTAGGGCGTCTGGCCCCCCTGCCGGCGTTTTCGCCCGGCGGGTGAGGTATAGAGAGAGTTTGTGAGTCTCCTCGGACGCAAATAGATCCACTTGTGGATGGGAGAGCTCTGCAATCATTAGGTTGAAAATGGGTTGCTTGAGCTCCCATTCTACTGTCGTGCTCTGTCTCCGGGACAGAGCGTCTGCCCAGACGTTCGCTACGCCTGGGAGATAAGATGCGTGAAGGTAAATATCTAGTCTGTTGGCGAGAGTAAAAATCTCTTCCGACACGTTTAGCAACGCCCTTGACCTCGTTGATCCTTGTTTCTGAATACAGTGAACTGCATTCAGATTGTCCATTCTGAAGGCCACCGACTTGCCCCGTAGCGCCGGGCCGTGAGCCTGAAGGAAATACAAGGGGACTAGTAATTCTTTGACATTGATGTGAGAGATTTCTAAGTGGGACCAAAGCCCCTGACCCTGGTGCCCCTGATTTGACTGAAATCCCCACCCTATTGTGCCTGACGCATCCGTGTCTACCCATACCGTTGGTGGAGGAGAGGTCCATGACATTATTGAGTGCAACATTTCCCTCCTTGCCCAGACCGCTAGCAAGGTGTGGATTAATTTCGGGATGGGCCATAATTTTCCCGCCGGTAAGAGCGGGAAATATTTGTTGCCTTCCAATATTAATCGTTTTACTTTCAACCGGCCCAACTTGACAGTTAGTTGAATCCAGTTGAGAGAGCCTATCAGAGACTCCCAGACCCTCCGCGTCGTAGTCAGACTGTGAAGAAACATGAACAGTTTCCTGCGAAACCTGTTGCGATTGTCCACACTCTGACTCAGAGTGAGAGCGGCCGTGTCCCAGACCAGCCCTATCCACTGAATTACTCGTGAGGGAACAAGGTTTGACTTTACCAGATTTACCTTGAAGCCTAGAGTTTTGACATGATTTAAAATAATATTGACATGTTTGACGCATAATTGTTGTGTCTCTGCCACCACCAGCCAGTCGTCTAGGTACCACAACACTCTGATCCCCTGTTTTAACAATGGCATCAGGGCTTGCCTGACTAATTTCGTGAATAATCGAGGTGCTAGGTTCAAGCCGAACGGCATCCTTTGAAAAACAAAATTTTGGTGCCTGATCCTTAAGGCCAAAAACCTTTGAAATCTTTTGTTGACCGTGTTAGCCTGATTTGGTGTACTGTTAACATTCTGAAAGATTCGTTGTGAAGGTTCAGATAAGACAGGTCTACGACCGGCCTCATCTGAACACTGTCCCTTTTTGGAACCAAAAATAGTTTGGACGTGAATACAGGGTAATTTGGGGGGACCGGGATGATGACATTCTTGGCAATCATTTCCTGGACCAGTGACTCCACCTCTAAAGAAACAAAATTCGCCGTTGTCGGCTGACGTAAGCGAGGTCGCCGGAGCCACTGCCAAGTGATGCCTTTGCGTGCCCAAGTGTTTAATGGCCATGCTTGGTGACACGTTCGGAACGACCCAGTTAGCAGACAAGGGTTCGCCGGCTGTACTACCCTCGGGTCCTCCGGCCTTAAGGTTGGCACCGGGAGTGAGAGAGACATTAGTTTTTTTATGGTGGGGTTGGTGGTGCTGGACGCTTTGCCGGCTGGCTGGTGTTGGCCGAAGACTGGCCCTGACCTGGCTTATGCTGGCCGCGTCCTCCCTGACCTGAAAACCTACCCTGTCTATGCCTGTACTGACCTTGGGGGGAGTGGGAGGACTTAGGCAGAAGAAAGGGTTTAGATCCCCCTGGCTGAGCTTTAGCGGTTGGCCTGGGTTTGGGGAAGTTAAATGCAGGTTTCTTAGAAGGGGTGGGACTGTGCTTAACGGCCTGTGCCATATTGAACACCGTTCGCCACACTTCAGGGGACATTAAAGAGGGAGTAAGCACTGGTGACATGATCACCTGATTCGCAATGCGATCAGGTAGCTTGCGAACTAAAGACATTCTGAGATCTTGTCTTGCTCGTACCGCCTCAAGCAAGGCGGTGCGTATGTCCCCCAAGGATTGGATCGACGACTGGAGGAGCAGTCGCCGGGATAATTTAACCGATCTTCTGGCATCCGCGTCTGCGATTGCCTGAGTGGACCGCAGTAAAGATTTAGCCACCTGTTGAGACACTATGTACTGAGAGAACAGGCGAAAAGCTTTCCCCCTTAGCCTAAATTCTCTGTCTAGGTGAGTAGGGGTAGGGGTAGTGAAAGGGTCTTTTAGCTCACAAAGATTAATCTTAGGGGCAGCTAGGAAAGAAAACAAAGCTGACGGGACTCCGCCGGCAGAACCTACCGGCATGGAGAACCATGAATGAGTATCCTGAGGGATCTGGTGGGAAGATTTAGAAGTAAATGTGGTTGCAAAGTTTTGAGCCTCTATCTCCCAATCTAACCAAGGTCCTGGACCCAACTGCCCCACCTTCAAAACTGGATTAGCTGCTTCGTCTGTGACGGTCTGTAAATCAAGTTCAGGAGTGAGAGCTGACAGAGTCTTAATATCATTAAACCCATCCAGCTTAGACCAGTCTGAAAATAGTTTCGAAGCTGAGGCAGGGGGTAAAGCTGGCTTAGTAGCATACACAAAATAGTCTTGGTGATAATAACTAGGTATAGCCTTGATGTTTACGTCCAGTACATTTCCCAAATTATCCAGGGCCCTTAATTTCTTTGATTTATTGCCCTGGATGACCCACTCACGCGGTACCGGGAGTTCCCCTGACAAGGTAGGTTGGGCGAGCTCTGGGTTAGTGGGGGTCAAAAGGACCCATGACTCGTCTGGTCCATAAAGCAAAGGCATAGCCACCTTTCTGAGAGGCGCCTTGTCTAGAGGGGGTGGATTGACATCCGTGATGACCCTGACATTTGAAGTTGACATTTGAAGTTGTCAATGCCGCCGTAGCAGGCTTAGTAACCACTGATGGTGACAGAGTGGGTGGGTTAGGGATCTTAGATAAAGCAATCGAAGTCATCAGAGGCCGTACCGTAGAGCTTGTCATGGGAGCCCCCAAGTCCATTGTGGGGTTTTCCTGTTGTTGGCCAAAAAATTTAGATAAAGCATCAGTAAGTAGCCCATTAATTTCTTGCGCAGTAACAAATTGGTTAGATGATGAACTTACAGGTGAATCATTAATATCCTGTGCGGCATCTAAGCCTGAGCCTGACTCTTGCCCTTCCATCTCCGAAATAATTGAAACCTCGTCTTTCTCCTCCTGATCCTCCTGAGAAGACCCCGCCGAAGCTGGGGTACCTTGTTGCCAAGATAAGTCAGGAATAGAGGATGGGATCGCCGCGTCCCTGTGGACATCAGCTACTGTGTGACTCGTTTGAGTCGGACGTGGGTGGTCAGACCCTGGCTGAGCAAACCGCCAAACACCGAGGCCCTGGCCTACACTCTCTTGGGAGTCTGAAACATTCTCAATTATTGAACCCCCTGAACTTTCCAATTCCAGGGTTAAAATATTAATAGGTAAATCCTCTTTAGGGACAGGCACCGCACTGGACCCTTGAGACCTAACACAAACTTTGTCTGGGGTAGAGGTACGATGAGAGGCACTAGAAGCTGGTGAATGTAGGGAGGACTTTCGTCTCTGGGAATCCTTTTTGGAGGATTTATGGCTACGGTGTGACCGAGAACTACTCCTAGATTTGGAGGATTCATCGCCGTGACCACTGGTGGAACTATCCGTCCTACTCTTCTTACTCGCTGGTGAAGAGGCAAGACTAGAAGACTGGCGTCTGAGAGGTGACCTAGACCGAGATCTCGCCCGAGACGAGGAGGCGGATGCCGGGGGTGTAGGCTCTCTTGGACGTTTTGGTGTAGTAGCAGAAGATACAGAACCCTGACCAGTCTCCGCTGGCTTATAACTCGTGACTCTAGAGGAACGTTTAGGGGGAGGGTGTTCAAATAGCAATCTATCCCAAAGAGGGACGTTGTCACATTGAAGTGATTTATGCGCAACAATCGTAGTGTAGGCTGCCATCTGTTGCCGTACTTCTCTTAACCCGTTGAGCCCCGGCTAGTTATAATATTTTGTTCACCCCAGTCCCAAGCCATTTTCACTTATTTTTTTTGTTTGCTATAATGGAAGACAAGGATGAGAAATGAAAAAAAAAAATAAAAAAAAATCACCTCTGACATTTTTTTTTGGGGGGGGGCCGGTGGGGGGTTGGAGGGGGGGAGCTTCAAAAACATTTGTTGAGCCAAAATGGAAGAGAATGGTGAGAAATGAACACACAAATAAAAAAAACTCATTTCGGTCATTTGGGGGGCGGGGGGGGGGGTTTCAATAGTTCGTCTCCCCCGCATGACCACCCGCCCGGGAGCACTAGGGTAAAAACTGAGTATGGCATTGTACGGCATACATCCTAAGGAGTATCTCACATAAATCTCAAGCCTCTAGCTCCCATACGACCGGAGTAATGAAGGTTCAAAGTGGCGGTAAACTAGGGGTGTAAACTATCCCCACTAAGCCCACCACCACCAGCCGCGCGGCTGTCTCGGCCCGCTCACACCTACTGGCCGGGCTCCCCCACACACTACGGTACCGCCCCCTCCTATTCTCCCGCCATTTCCTACCTTACGAGCCACGTAAGTGTTTTTTATATGTCGGACGCACGTGATGCGTCGCTGGGAGTTGGTGATCAAAGACTGCCGACGCAACACGTGCGACGCTGGGTCTCAACGGGTTAAAGCTACTGCCGCGGTCTTATCATTGTCGCAAAGGACCTTGACAGCTAATTGGGAGCAAAAAGAACAATTGCGCATTACCCAGAGACCCCTTGAACGGTCTAGACATTTAACACACCTTATGCAAAGGGTATGCGCAAAAATAGGGATACCGGCACAAGCAGGGGTAGTGCATAAAGCAAAGACTGGGGCTGAGGTAGCCATGACAGAGACTGGTGGGGAAAACTACCGCCGGGTCTGTATTGGTCCGCCGGATCCCAGCTCTGGAAAAAAAGGAAATTTCCAGGAATTAATGCTCATAAGGTTAACCCAACATGTTCGCATACAAGTGTTAATAACCCACCGGATAACGAGATGTAATGACACAACGATCACAGCTCGCTACCCGGCGGGGTTCAGAATATCTAAACAAATCTTTTGACGAAAGTGAAAAATACCCTCTGACATAATATAATTGTCCAGCATGGCGATTATAATCTTTCTGGTGGTGACTGTCTTAAGATTCAATTTTTGGAACAAAAACAACCCCCCATAAAGACGCCGGCCCTTGAAATATTTTAGTAGAATAACACAGGGCAGGCTGACACGAGATCTGATTTCTAACGAATTGTCACAAAAAGATCGCCGTAAGGTTGAAGGCGGCGATACCTAATTGTATCACTAAATTAAGTGGTTAAATCGAAATTGAATTTGAAAATTCCTTATTTCCTCCACCTAGGAGCACCCCCCGGGTGTGAAAAAACGATGTTAACCCTAATTGAACCTTCAATCGCCGTAAGTATAAAGGCGGCGATACATATAGCATCACTTAAAATGGATTGGTTAAAGAACTAAATGACTTAGTTGTTCATCCCACCCTACCAAGGTACACCCGCCGGGTGAGATGTCAAAAAGTTAACCCCATAAGTTCCTGTCCCCACTTCTTTGTAAAAGATCGCCGGGGAGGAAAGCCCTTAACAACAGCTAGGTTTTTCATGTGGTTTTGTAAAACCTGGTAGAAAAACTACATAACGTATGTTCGCATGAACAACGTTTTATAGATGGGTACAGCCATTTCCGCCGGGAATCAAAGGGTGCCTGAAACCAGGTACCAACAGAGACGCAGTCCTGGAGAGCCACAGACACCTCATCGCCGGGGACACCAGCCTGTGTTAAAACCACGTGTGGCCCAACACGGCTCTCGGCCGGGTTTTTTCATGGTGAAACCGAGAAAAAACCCGCCGGAAGGAAACCCACCCCGATCAGACACCATCTGAACGTACAACGGACACGAAGGAAGCCACGCACGACTAACCTAAGTCCACACAATAATCCGTGGAATTAGCCAATACACAACTAAACCAGGAACAAACATAGTCCGAGGAATTAGCCAATACACAACTAAAACCCGGATACACATGGCACAGTATGGCATATTTATAAATAATAAACAATAACACTTGTACATGTGGCAAAGCTACGAGCGGCTGGCTAGGCCTAAGTAGACGGCATAATAAAAGTTGAAATATACACCAAACACTGGAAATATCACAACAGGAACCACCGCCAACACACCACTGTAGCAAATACTTCCGGCAAAGGGAAGACTGACACGGGACCCAGAAAAAACTTCACTAAGTGAAGAAAAATACCAAGGGAACGTCAGTAAGCAAAGCATACCTCATCAGAAAGATAAAAGGCAGCAATAACTAACGCGTAATGAAAGCCGCCTGCAACACAAGCTAACTAACTGTGAAAAAGTTCACATGTCCACAACAGGACCACGAGGGAACATCCGAAATAGATGCACCAAACACACGACCCAAAATACACTGCACTGCGGGCAACCAGCCCAGGACACTCCTGCTACACATATCCTAACCTTACTCGATACATCCCGGAGTAAACAAATGAGAAAAAACTCACTAGGGACGCAGCAAATGCGGAATCAGCGGAGCGTGGGGAGACACGTCCGGGCAGGCTGAACGCAGAGCAGAGAAGGAGGAATGACGCCTGAATCAGCGTCTGGTCAGAAATCCACACAAGTACATCCACGATATGATGGAAAGCTTATTAGATAGTTATTCTTATTTTCTTTTTGTTTTTATTTTTTACGAAGTTTTTTCGTAGTGAGAACCCAACTCATAATGACTGAAGCCATGAGTGAGGTCGCGTGCGCTCATGATGAAGGCTCCTCAGTTTTAAATGCTCTGCGCGGTAGATTCAAACTACGGCGGATTAGTGTTTGAAGAGGATGCCTTATGTAATAGGCATGTTCGTCAATGATGGAGGGGCCACTAATAAATAGTTAATAACGGCCTTCTAATTTTTGTTTGTATCGGCCCGATAACCGTAGTTTTTGTTGCCGTCACCGTCCCAATTTATTTTAGTTTACCGTTTGCACACCAGCCTTCAATGGAACTTCATTGGCCCGTTAACTGGGCCAATGGTGGATAACTATAACCGTGCCGACACCAATTTTAATATATTGTGCCAATAACCTGTAATGTTTTTTGTTTTTGTTTTTTTATTAAGGTGACCGTTACAAAGTGGTGTACAATCTATCTTATTCTAGGTACATTGTAGTTTATCTTATTGTACCAGTACCTCCCTACAATCAACCTAGTTGTTCCCCAATTCGTCCCTCCGCCACGACCATTTCAAAGTCCAAGTCTCTCACTCTTGTCCTCTGTAGCGGGGAGGACCTTGTACCCCTGAGACATAGGAGTGCAGACCTGAGAAGAGAGAAAGAGAGCCGGCATCTCATCCAAGTTATGACTTGGCTTCTATGCTGGCGCTATTTCTCCGATATTTGTTCAGCTAATCTGGCATAGAAGACACTTGCAGAAGGTCCCATACCTCCCGACGATGAGAAGACCAGAGGAGTAAAGCTTCCTTGATCCCTGCTCAAAATTCTTTCTTCATAAGCGTTTTTTTTCTCACTTTCGTTTTTCAAGTATGCCGCCTTGTGTCCTCGCTCACGATATGTTTGTGCTCTTGGGTTGAAGATTTTGATGTCGAAAAAAGTCTGTTGTCCCCTCGTCCAAAAACCTCGAGCACTTACGTCCACTCTTGCTTCATTTGAAGTATTTGCAGTATTGTGGGCCAAGCGCCCAGCATTTTTTTTTTCTTTTTTTTTGTTTAAAGAGACAATGAAGGGAGGAAGGAAAAACACAGATAAAACAAAAAGGTCCATGTGCCTAAAGGCATCCTCCATTCGTAAAATGTTTGTAACAACTGGATTTAAACTTTTGTAGATTGTAAGTTTGTGGAAAGCAACTCGAGGGAAGTGAATTCCAAAGAGTAGTAGTTCTAGGGATAAATGAATTTTGATAAGCAGGAGTTCTGCATTGTGGAGGAGAAAGTGTAAATTCATGGGCACTCTCACCTGCCCTAGTTCTACGGGGAAAGATGTGGAGAGGCGGCACAATTGAAGCAAGTTCCTCGGAACAATTGCTGTGGAAATATCTGTAGAATAATGCACAGGATGCAACGTTTCTTCATATGGATAATGTAGGAAGGTCCTGTGTGATTGCAGGGTTATTGATTAATCTAATAGCTTTATTTTGAATTTTGTCCAACTGCCTCAATGCAACCACTCCACTTCCATTCCACAGAGGTGAACAGTAATCCATCTGAGAACGCACATGACTTTTATATATTACGGCCAACTGCTCGTCAGTGAAGAATTCTCGAACTCTGTACAGGAGTCCCAGTTTTTTAGAGGCATTCTTAGCAATGCTTCTAACATAATGTTTCCAGCTCAAGTTAGTAGTTAATGTTACACCGAGAATGTCAATACTAGGGGAAGTGGGAATATTTACATCATTAAAAAATATATGGGAGTCCGTGAGATTCTGTCGGTTAGAAAATTGAATGTACTTGGTTTTCTGTGCATTAAAGGAAACTAGATTCTTTTGTCCCCATTCATTAATTCTAGAAAGGTCCTGGTTCAGAGAAATTGCAGTGTTTATTTTTGAATTTATAAGATCGGGTTGGGTGAAAGAATTGGTAAATGTGAAGGAACTGTGGAGCGTTGAGTCATCTGCGTAGGAATGTATTGGATTATGAGTGGTAGATATGAGATCATTGATATGAATGAGGAACAGAGTTGGGGCCAAAACTGATCCCTGGGGAACACCAGCATTTATTGAGTGAAATTGAGAATAAAGGCCATCTACCATTACACGTTTTTTTCTGTTATGAAGATAAGAAGAAATTAGTGGAACTAATGATGCAAGGCTGTAATGTGACATCTTCGACAATAAGGATTGATGCCAGACTCTATCAAATGCCTTTGATATATCCAGTGCTATTGTAGGTGTTTCACCATGTTGGTCTGTGATTTGGTTGATTTGATGCGTAAGAAGGCATTTGTGCAGTGATGTCTCGTACTTCATCATGCCGGATACAGATGAATCCTCCTTTCTTACAGGTCATACAGTGGTCTGGGTTGTTTATTTCACCGCATGCACATTTCAGCGGCAGGTTCGAAACTGGCCATCCATACCTCAAGGCTACGGCATCATTGATTTCTTGTTTATTTAAGTTGAAGCCTTTTTCCTTTATTGGTAATGATGTGAGCCAATTTGAAGCCCCCGTGTCTTGTGCCATCTCAACTCTCATTTTCAGTTCTTCCCTACATCTGGTCTTAATTTGTTCTAGGCTATGTTTCTGTCTCTCTTCTCTGCTCTTTGTAATTTCCTGTCTTCGTTGTTCCTCTTCGTCCACCTCATCATTTTCATTTTGCTCCCGTATTTTTTCTGTCGGAGACGTAGTAAGTTTAAGGGAATTTTGGTTCTCATGAGGTGCCGCCTCCGCTGGGTTTATGATCCCCATACCTCCGAACCTTGGCGGAAGAGCTAATAGATCTCTTAGCTCTTGCGTGATGCCTACCATCTCTGTTAAAGCCGGTATGAATGCTCCTCTGATTGCTTCTTCCAGCGGTTACACCATATGTGAAGGCAGTATATGCAGCATGTGGTTCAGATTTCGCAATGTCTGCCAGGGTTTTCACTTCCTTTACCCACTACGCTACCTTTTTCCGCACATAGTCTCTCTTGCATTCTTCTGTGCCTATTACTGCTCCCAAATGGCGTTGACCCTCCTTTGTAATCTTCACTCCTCTCCCATCAAAAGTCTGCACTGCTTCTTCATACTTGTTTTCTTTCACTATTAGTACAGATTTACTACTATTCGGATGGTACCCATTGACTTCGCCCACCGATTGTACTCTCCGCCACCATTCTTTGAGATCCTCTATTTTTCCTGCACCTGTGAGGTCATCTGCATACGCCACTTGGTTCACTCGGGTTACCTCATGTTTTATTTTCTGCTGCAGAATAGATAGTGCCAGTGCGTACATTGCCATTGCCACTGGATCTCCTTGCGTTGTTCCATCATTTGATTTAAGAATTTTAATTTCTTCCTTCTTTGTGCTTCCAACTATATACAGGTTAGCTGGCTCCTTATAAGTATTTTCTATGTACTTTGCGATGCTCGGGCATTTGATCTTGATGTTGTGAATAGCTGCCTCCCTATTAATGGTGTTAAAGGCATTTGTTGCATCCAGTAGCAGTACCGCTTCACAATCTTCCTCATCATACACCTTCCCCATTGCATGTATTGCTGCTTCTCCTCCGGCTTGCTGTCCTGCACATACTTGTAAGTTGCCCACTGCTCTTTGTACATCTTTTCCAAATATGGACATGATTGCTTTTCCTATAATCCTTCTAAGAACTTTCCCAACGCCTACTGGTCTAACTCCTGGATTCTTATTTAAAGGTATCAGGCGACATGCTGTCAGAGCTTCTATGTTCACGCATGGTGATGATGCAAGTTTCTTTGCCAGCATTGCTATTGCTTCACAAAGGTCGCCCGCGGCTGAACCAAACTTGTTTTGACTTAGGATGATCCTCCAAGTCTTAGCATCTACACCTGATGGACCTGCTCCTCCCTGTGTTTTCAGCGCCTTTCTCCATACGAGGTCTCCAGTTATATTCTCATATATTACAGGGTCTGGAGGAACATATTCCCCGTCTAGTTTGGCCTCATCACTTGCTGGTTTTGCTTCTGGGTGTTTCTCCTTTAGCTGGTCCAAGATGTGTGACGCCTGCCAGCGTTGGCAGAATCGCCTCCCGGTAGCCACTAGCGCTCGCCAGGGCAGTGAAATGGGCTACAGTCTATCTACAATGTTGTACTTTCTTTCTTGTGAATCGTCATGTCACAGGCAGTATTGAAGTGGTCTTTATTTTCGCTTGTGACAATGCATTATATTTTATATCATGAGTTGAACATAAGATGCATTGTAGTACAAAGGAGTACAAAGGAAATCAAGCAACAACAGGTCTAGTGACCCTTCTAGGTTGCTTGTCCTCCAAAACACTGAGGATCAAGTGTCCAAACAGTGGTTTAGAGTGGGTAAGGGAACATTGGAAAGGGAATTACTGCCCTGGAACTAATGTCCGTGGCAGGATTAGGAAGTTAGTAGAGGACAGATGGGTTAGTAAATGAGGGGGGATAAAATAAAGTTATTCATTTACAAACGCAGTCAGTCGCGGGTTTAATGAGAGATATTTGTCTAGGCGGAGTTTAAATGAATCAACGGTGATGCAGTCTATAACGTTTCGGGGAAGCCCATTCCACAAGTTGACAACTCGATTGAAGAAGAAATTCTTAGATTCGTGCGAGTTAAAAGATTTACCAATAATTTTGCAACCGTTTCCCCGCGTGTAATTAGATTGGTCGATAGTGAAGTACTTACTACAGTTCATATTGTCGATGCCTTTGATGATTTTGAACACTTGAATTAAGTCACCTCTTAATCTGCGCTGGGTTAAAGGAAATAATTTAATTCTCGAAGACGCTCTTCGTATGGTTTGTTCTTTAGGCTATGTATCATTTTGGTAACTCTACGTTGAATTCGTTCTAGCTTGTTTATATCTTTTTGGTAATAAGGGCACCAGGATTGAACGCAGTATTCCAGAAGAGGGCGGACTAAGGAATTGTAAAGGGTTAGGATAACTTCTTTGGATTTATGCTCAAATGACCTGCCTATAAAGCCAATTATTTTGTTTGCCTTCTTAACAACTTCTGAACATTGTTGACTCGGTTTTAGGTTACTCGATATTGTTACTCCCAGATCGGTTTCTCTGTTTACATTCTTAAGCTGAGTGCCATTCATCGAATAGTTTGCTTTCTCATTTAGGTATCCGACATGTAGTACTTTACATTTATCCGCATTGAAACTCATTTGCCAAATTTGGGCCCAACATGACAATTTATCTAGATTGTGTTGCATATCGTCAACTTGTTCTTTTGAGAGTACGCTATTTGCAATTTTTGTATCGTCAGCAAATTTTGAGATTGTACAGGTGAGACCCTCATCTATGTCGTTGATGTAAATTAGAAAGAGAATTGGTCCTAGTACCGATCCCTGGGGTACCCCGCTACTTACATTGGTCCATTTAGATGCCTTACCGTTTATGACTACCCTTTGCTTTCTGTTGCTGAGCCAATTTTCTATCCATTTCAACACACCGTCTTGTATTCCATGCGCTTTTAGTTTTAGCAGTAAACGTTTGTGGGGAACTTTGTCAAAGGCCTTTTGAAAATCAAGGTATATAATATCTACAGCTTTACTCTCATCGTAGAGGTTGAGGATATCGTGGAAGAAGTCTAAGAGGTTTGTTAAACAGGAACGTTTTTTACGAAAGCCGTGTTGAGTATCTTTAAGTATGTTATTTTCCTCTAAGTGATTTACGAGTCTGTCTCGTATGACCGTTTCTAGCATTTTACAAACAACTGAGGTTAAGCTAATTGGACGATAGTTACTGGGTAGGGATTTGCTGCCTTTTTTGAATATCGGTGTTACGTTAGCTAGCTTCCACTGATCAGGCATAGTTCCAGACTGCAAGGATTTATTGAATAGTAATGTCAGTGGTTTGGAGAGCTCATCCTTAGCTTCCTTTAGAACTCTAGACGAGATTGTATCAGGTCCTGGCGTTTTATTTACCTTGAGTTTATCTAACCAATTCAATACTTCTCTCTCTGTAACGGTGATATTACTTAGAACATCTGAATTATCAATCTGAATCGGCGATGGTGTAGGGATATCACTGAGGTCTTCTGTTGTAAAAACTGATGCAAAGAAGGTATTGAGGGCATTACTCATTTGTACTTCGTCTTTGGTGTATTCTCCATTTTCATCGACTAACGGTCCAACAGTTGAAGTAACTACTTTTTTCTTTCTGATATAACTATAGAATTCTTTCGGGTTTGTTTTACTTTGATTCGCAATATGTAACTCTAAGGTCTTTTTACTCTGCTTAATTAACTTTTTGGCTTTGCGTCGTAGCTCTACAAATTTCACCCGTTCTTCGTCATTTTGTGAGGATTTTAATCTATCATTAGCAAATTTTTTAGCAAGCAGGCAGTTTTAAATATCTTTATTCCACCATTTGGGCTTATTATTATGGCCTGGACGCCGTATTTTCGATGGTATGCAGTCTTGCACTGCTTTTAGGTAAGTGGTTTCGAATAACTTCCAAGATGTATTTATGTCGTTATTGTTAATTAAAAAGCTCCAGTCAGTTTCTTTAAACATAGCTCTAAGTTTATGGAAGTTTGCTTTCTTGAAATTAGGGCCTTTTTCGATGCTACTATTTGGTTCGTTACTAGTAAACTTTAAAGTGAAAGTTATCGTACGATGGTCGCTGTTACTGAATCCATCACCAACATTCAAATTCTCTATCAATTCTACTTTTGTTGCAAGTACAATGTCAAGAACGTTATTACCACGGGTCAGCGTTCGAACAAATTGATAAAGCGAACTCTCTTGCAGGTTCGTATACAAGTCATGTCCGGAGTGTGAAGTAAGAGTATCGCCCCACTTGGTCACAGGTAAATTAAAGTCGTCAAAAATTACGGTATCTTGTGAGTTACTTATATCTGCAATTTGTTCGTAAATTTCTCGGTCAGTTTGCACTGATTGTGCTGGAGGTCTGTATATTAACGCAAGTATTATTTTTGTACCTTTATTATTCTTTATTAGCACAAAAAATGTGTCGACGTTCACAATTTGAGGTTTTGACACGAGGGTCGGGTTAAGACTTTCTTTGATATAAAATAAAACGCCACCTCCATTTTTATTTATTCGGCTGTTCTCAAACATTACATAACCGGGAAGTGAATACTCTGCTAAAAAGTCTCTATCTTCTGTATTGAGCCAAGATTCTGTTATGCCAATCACATCATAATTTTCTGTAAACACTAGTTCCTCTAAATCTGAAAATTGATTGTGTATGCTACGAGCGTTTGCATAGAAAACCTTTAAAGTTGCGGTTTTAGAACTCGCAGAACGTTCTTTCATCGAATTTTTGGTTCTGGTCGGATCTACATTTACATTCATGGCTGTCCTCGGTCCTCGGTCGTTATCCCTGGCGGTTTTGAATTTGGGTCGTGTTGGTGGAGCTTTATCCAAATTCGTGGTTCTTGACGGATTAGTATTTAATTCCTTTGTAGGTTGCCGTAGTGAAGGAGAGAGAGAGAGAGAGCGAGCGAGCAGGGTGGGTGAGGTGAGTGTTGCTTTTCCTCCTCCTCCCTCCCGGAGGAGTTGTTCACCCGCGTGGTCTTTTCTCTCGGTTTTGATTGGCTGGTGGTTCCTGGCGCCTTCTGCAGGCCTGCTGCCTGGTGACGTAGTGGCCTGTGATTGGCTGACCACCATGCCTTTGTGTGTGATCCTGGAGGGGTCCCGAGGAGCTATTCTCTTCAGAGCTTGTTTGACCAGCATACCCTTAACATATCCCTTGCCACCTGTCACCGACTTCTACCTATAGAGCACTTTCTCTCTCTCAACTTCTTACCTCTCATTCTTCCTCTCTATTTAATATCATAACTCCCCTTTGGTTCTGCACGATTTCATATATCGGCCATCGTATTATATGCTGAAGCTCTCAGATATTATATGTTTAGTTAGGCATTTTGGAGGGGTTACCATTTTGTCTGTAGAGGTTCGACACACTCACGGTGTCTCCCTGCCTATTCCTTGGCTGTCTGCTGGGCTATTTAATGCTAGATTGGGGTAAGGCTACTTGTGTTGTGATTTCCGATGTGTAACAGGTTTTGCTTAACCTGTACAATCGCAACGGAGACGTGGGAAGCCTAGGTGGTCTTTCTGACTGTGTACCTTGTGAGTTTAGCACTGTGCTGCGAGTTAGGGCTTTTGCCTCTGCCACCCAGCACTGTGCTAACTCGTTTGCTTTGACTTTGAGAGGGTCGCCAGGAGAGAACCAGATACTAGCGATCTGGATCTCTCAAGAGAGCACCCCGTCAATTAACGTAATTTGGCCGCACAGTCTTAAGGACCTCGCTAGGCTACGAGCCGCTTGCTCAGCCATTGTTTCCTAGCCTACGACATCCCAGCTAGACTTTATTAGCCTAGCAGACACCCGTTTAGAATTATAAACTCGTATGTTATGTATGCAGCATTCTTATTCACGTTGACTGTAAGCCTTGGTTGTTGTTGAGTTGCACAACCTGAGCAGGGTTTTTTTTAGTTGCCTGACGAAGGACTTATTTTGTTGTTGGAGATAATACTAGTGTGCATTTATCGTTATTCCCGTGTCAGTTGACACTGTCTGTCTCTACACTTGTCCTATATTGACCCTGCTTTATATAACAGTTCAAAATCCAATACGATCATCTTACCCCAGCATCAGACTTTCTTCAGAAGATTCCTGCTTGATGCTTTGGGACTTACGTTCACTTTCTTTAGTATAGGAGTGATAGTTCATTATTGTTTAGAGTAACTTTAAATATACCTTCTTCTAGTTTGCATTAAATCATTGCAGTGATTTAATTAAGATCTCTATATTTTCCTAGTATACCTTATTAACATAATTGTATGTTGTTGTGATCAGGCTGTATCAGAGATCATCAGCCTGTAGTAGTAGTGCACTTATACTGAGTTATATGATACCCCGTTATTGCAGATTTAACTCTGGAGGGTATAGGTGTTTTTGTGCGCCGGCATTATAAGTTCAGGGGTTGGATCTATTGTTACCGTTGTGGCTGTGTGCTTTCCTAGTCCAATGATTAAGAGCCCTTGTTTTATACGAGCCCCGGCCGTAGCAGATGCGTCGATTCACTTCGTGCACCCCACTTGAGGCTTCCCCAGTGACCATTCGGACTGCCTGTGCCACTTTACCAATCTTCATGCTATTTCCCACTGATTGTGTCATATCATCTGGCTTCCTCTTTCTTCGTTGTTTTGTTTTCAGTCTTTGCTGGATTGCTCGTACTTGGCTAAGAATTTTGTCTAACCCCATTTTTCCATCACTCCATTCTCTGTTTCAGCACTTTAATGTTCTCATTCAGTTTTCCCTTTGGTCTTTTTCTTTGAAGGAACAACTGAGGAATGAAAGAAGCTATCTTGATTGCCACGTGCGCCAAAAGGGCATCCTGAACATACTTTAGGATCATACGTCTGAGTTCCCCCAGCATGTCTTTTGCGGCTTCACAAATCGGTAGTTCAAACTTATTATGTTGCCATTTTATCACTTCTGTATAAATTTCATTCACTAATGTTGTGAGTCCGTCACCAGAATGTCCCATCCATTCTCCACCATTGATGTTTACGTTACGAGGTCGTTTGTTCTGTTCACGATTTTCGATTATTTCTCTCTCATTATCTTCGTTTAGGCCTACACTATTTTCATTATTTTGTTCCATACCTCTGTTGTCTTGCGAATTATTGATTCCTGCATTTTCTTCTGCGGGCTGCAGTTGTTGATTGTTATTTTCTGCACTTTCTCTAACAGGGTTTGCTTGTACATCTCAATTAACTACATTGTCTGTTTCACGGTTCATTTGTACTGCATCTCTCACTGCATTTTGTCTGTCATCAGGATTATTCCTCGACTGGGACCGAGTATAACATATTGTTACGCTGGCCAGCTTGCCAGAATGCGCTCGTGACTCGCTAGCGCTCACCAGGGCAGTGATATGGGCTACAATAATCGTAGAATGATGTTCTTTCTTTCATAGAGTACATGTTGTCACAGACAGATCAGTGGTGATCTTTATTTTTGTCTGTGACACTTAGAAGTATTTTTTATCAGTGCTAGAATATAAGATGCATGGTGTGAAGTTAAGGAGAGAGAGAGCGGGGTAGGCAGCGTGGTGGTAGTATGTGCGTGTGTATGTACGTTTGCCTCCCGCGCTCGGTAGGAGTCTCCCACGCCCGTGATTGGCTGGCGGCCCTGTCGACGTCATAGATCGCTTTCTCTTCATGACGTAGTCGTCTGTGATTGGCGGCCGCGGTCCTGGGACGGTGGTGCGGGCTCCTATCCTTGTGTCTCCTGCAGAGCTAGGCTTGGTGTGCTAGGTCCTACATGTCCCTTGCAACCTGTCTCTCATATAACCCTCTATACTACTATCTCTCTCTCTGAACTTCTTCGGTTTCCTACTTCTCTCTTTATTCAATTACTTATCCCTTCTGGTTCTGCATACGACTTCCATAGTCGGCCAGTCGTATTACCAGCACCAGCTCTCCATATATGTTTGCACTAGTTTTAGGGATTATTAGAGTCATAGCCAAATGGTACCATAGTGTTGGGGTGCTCCTAATTATTGAGCTGTTCTCTCTTATTATTTAATGCTAGACAGTGGAAGGTATCTTTGGTCATTGTCTGAGTTATGTATGTGGCAAGTCAGAGCCTGTACAACATCGACGAAGCTAGCTAGCCTGTAACCCTTGTGCATATTTTCCTTTGCGAGTGTAGCAGTATACAAGTGAAGGGCTCTTGCCTAATCTCACCTGCATACTTGCTACCTCATTTTGTTAACCTTTGTGGAGCGCCAGGGCAAGACCAGATACTAGAGATCTGGACCCAGATTCACTAACGGTCGTAGCGTGCGATGTCGTACAGCAACCTACGATCGTTCCTAAGGGAGTGCGAAAGGTGTATTCACGAACGCATCGTTGAGCTCCCTTACAGCTCCCTTTCGGTTATTTTCACCGAGGCTTCTCTTGACCAATCAGGCGCTTGGCCTTTGTAAATAAACAATATGTCACCCACATGACCGAAGCGCCAAGAAGAACCTAATATACTTTAATTTATGAGCTTGTGATTGTTTAGCATGGCTAATTCGATCCACCACAGCCAGCAGGAAGAAGAATAGAGTATCTTGTGAATTGATGATAAGAAATTAGCCTAGCTAGGCTACAGGGAAGCCTGTTAGTTGCCCAAGTTAAAGGATTTTCGACGGATTGATCATTGATAATCATATGTTAGGCTAGTTGGGAGAGTATTATTTATACCTTAACCACAGTATATTGTTCTAATTTACCATGTCTACACCTAGACAGGGCGAGCCAAACCAAAATGCCAGACTTTACTATGTCTATGCCTACACAGGAAGTTCTAGCCAAGCCAAAATGCCAGACTTAGCCTAGGCCTAATTTTTCAAAATAGGCCTAGGGTAATTTTTTTGTATTCACAACACCTCAAGGCCTATTTACCTTTTCAAAATAGGCCTAGCATAGGCCTCCTCAATCTATTATCCAACAGTTGGCCATGGGAAATAATGATAGGTTGAGGGGGGCTTTGTCCCCCTCACCTCCCATGACTTATTGCCATCATCAAATATATTACCAGCATGGGACTAATAACAGCTAGTTAACAATGAGGACGGTACGCCTGCAAACACCATCTTAACCTGCTAGGCTTCTACTTTACCATGCTTAGGCTACACCAAGCTAGGCATTGCTAGCCTAACCAAAATACCATACGTAGGCCTAACTATTCTAGCCTAAATAGCCCTAACTTTTTCAAAATAAACCTAGGTTATATCCTAGGCTAGGCTAAACAAAAATATTCACAACACCATATAGGCTAGCCTATTATTTTTTGTTTAGATTATGCCTAGGGTAATTCTTTTCATAATTATTTTCCTGTGATACTTTCAAATTTGTTGAGGAAATAGGCCACCCTAATCTAACCCAGCTAGGCATTGCTAGCTTAACCAAAATACCATACAAAGGCCTAACTTGTCTAGCCTAAATAACCCTAACTTTTTCAAAATAAACCTAGGTTATAGCCTAGGCTAGGCTAAACAAAAATATTCACAACACCATATAGGCTAGCCTATTATTTTTTGTTTAGACTATGCCTAGGGTAATTCTTTTCATCATTTTGTTCCTGTGATACATTCAAATTTGTTGAGGAAATAGGCTACCCTAATCTAACCCAGCTAGGCATTGCTAGCCTCTTCATATGTTTCTGCCCGGAATCAAGCCAAATCTGTTCTTCGACTTGCCAAACACTCTTTCATCAATAATAAATGCACTGAACTATCCAACTCTAGCTCTTCCCAAGCTTTCTGGCATCTAGCCAAAAACCTCTCCAACAATTTCTCTTCCTCGTCTTTCCCTCCCCTTTCCCACTCTGATGGCACAACCATCACTTCTTCCTCTGACAAAGCTAAACTCTTCGCTCAAACTTTTGCTAGAAACTCCACTTTGGATGATTCCGGTGCTATTCCTCCCTCTCCGCCCTCCTCTCTCTTACTTATGCCTAATATCCTAATCTCTTCTAAAGACGTACTTTCTACCCTCTCTGGGCTTAACACTAATAAGGCGTACGGTCCGGACGGTGTTCCTCCTGTTGTTCTCAAAAACTGTGCTTCCGTGCTGACTCCCTGCCTAGGCAAACTCTTTCGTCTCTGTCTATCCTCTAACGTCTTCCCTTCATGCTGGAAGTTTGCTCACATTCAACCTGTCCCAAAGAAGGGTGACCGCTCTCAACCCTCCAACTATCGTCCAATTGCTCTTATCTCTTGTCTTTCTAAAGTTTTTGAAACTATTCTTGCTTCCAAATTTCTTAAGCATTTCTCTTCTCATAATCTGCTCTCAGATCGCCAGTATGGCTTCCTTAAGGGTCGCTCTACTGGTGATCTTCTTTCATATCTTACTAACTCTTGGTCATCCTCCTTTCGGGACTTCGGTGAGACTTTTTCTATTGCACTAGACATATCGAAAGCCTTCGATAGAGTCTGGCATAAATCTTTAATTTCTAAACTACCCTCCTTCGGTTTCTATCCCTCCATCTGTGCCTTTGTCTCTAATTTCCTTTCCGGCCGTTCCATAGCTGCGGTTGTGGACGGCCATTGTTCACTTCCTCACCCTATAAACTCCGGTGTTCCTCAGGGCTCTGTCCTATCTCCTATTCTCTTTCTAATTTTTATAAATGATCTCCTTAACTGTACCTTAATTCCCATCCATTCATACGCAGACGACTCAACCTTACACTACTCCATTAGTTTTTCAGAACGCCCCAGCCAGCAATCCCTCAACGACAAACGTAATGAAGCCATAGAACTCTTAAATTCTGATCTAAATACTATTTCCAATTGGGGCAGAGAAAACCTTGTTAACTTTAATGCTTCCAAAACCCAATTTCTTCATCTATCTACCCGTCAGGATCTCCCAGCGGACTATCCCTTATTCTTCAACAATACAAAAATCAACCCTTCATCTTCTCTCAATATTCTTGGTGTCTCTTTTTCTTCTGCTCTCATTTGGAAGGACCATATTACCAGTCTTGCTAAGGCAGCCTCCCAGAAGCTGGGTGTGCTCAACCGCCTTAGGGGGTTCTTTTCCCCTGCACAGCTTCTTGCTCTGTACAGGGGCATAGTGCGGCCTTGTATTGAGTATTGTTCACATGTATGGGGAGGTTCCTCTCACACCGCTCTCCTAGACAAAGTTGAAAGGAAGGCCTTTCGTATCATTAACTCCCGTCCACTCACCAACTCTCTGCAATCTCTCTCTCTCCGCCGCAATGTTGCATCTCTCTCGCTATTCTATCGCTACTATAATAATCAGTGTTCCTCAGAGCTATCCCAGTGCATACCACCTCCTTTACGTAGGGCACGTGGTACCCGTCTTGCAACTCAATCCCACCCCTACTCTGTGCAACTCTCCAACCCAAGAGTGAAACGTTACTCTCAAACTTTCTTCTACTCAACATCTGAGCTCTGGAACTCTCTCCCAGAATCAGTCTTTCCCTCTTCCTATGACTTAAATTGCTTCAAACTCCGTGTGTCCAGGCATTTTGGCTCGAACGTCCCTTGATTTTGGCCCTGTCACTCTTTCAACTATGGGGGAGGCACTCGCTATAGGCAGTTATGCCTTTTGCCTCCCTCAATCACATAGAAAAAAAAAAAAAATACCATACATAGGCCTAACATGTCTAGCCTAAACAGCCCTAACTTTTTCAAAATAAACCTAGGTTATAGCCTAGGCTAGGCTAAACAAAATTATTCACACAGCGGAGTTGGAATAAAAAATTTAAATGTTAATATAATAATATTATAAATCTAATAATGGTAGGCTACGTGTTGTCGCAGCACATGCATTTGTGCATCAATTAACCTTGACTAGGTCTAGGCTGGCATATGTAGCCTATCCATAGCTTAATTCGGCCTGTCATAAGACATTAAGGATACAAATATATTCATACTTTGTATTAAATGCCTTAACCCGTACAGCCCCAGCGACGAGCCTGGCGCGTCGGCGATGTATGTAACGCACAGCCCCAGAGACGCACCTGGTGCGTCACCCTAATTGCGCCGACCGTAACCTCAGGTGTAGCCACTCAAGAGGGCTCAGATTTGTATGGGAACTGTGTACGTATCCCACGCAACCGTGCCGATGGTTGAAAACTCTCAAAGTCCACGTGCGTGCGCGTGAGCACGCAATAACCTGGTTTTTTTGGGTAATTGCCTTCAATTTTTTACTCTTGTAAAATACGTTTTCGGGGGCTCTGTAGGACCATTCTTTAAGCTTTTTGAGCGGTTTTTCGTGGTTTTGCCTTCATTCCTAACCCATTCGCTATTGTTTCTGGAATAAAACCATTTTTTGAAAACCGGCCGGGTTCTGGTGAACAAACATTACAAAACTAGCCGGGGCTGGACGGGTTAATGGTGTTCTAAACACTAGTTAACAATCATATTGCGCTATTATTGCCTCAATAATGACTTAGTGTGTCATAAAGAGCTATACTGCAGATGAATTTGTTATGGTCGCGGGTTGTGTTATCGATATTTATGTACCTATATCCGGATCAAATTCATGTAAGGGTGGTCTGGACCACCCTTTGCGAAAGGGGATTTTAGGGGCTTCCTACGATCAAAGATGGCCGCTACGACGCTTCGTGAATACCAGCGTTGAGACGTAAGGGAACGGTAAGGGAGTTTTCGGATCGTACGATCGTTAGTGAATCTGGGTCCTGGACTTACCAAGAGAGCCTCCAAGTCACTTAACGTAACATAAGGGAAATCTGTTCAAAGGGAGGCAGTAGGCTACAAGCATGCTTGCGCTCTGCCTAGTTTCTTAGTACCTTTTATGCCACTGCTAGACTTTATTAGTGATAAAGACAGCATTGTGTTTATTAACTTTAATTGTGTATGCTTTAGGAATTATTCATGCCTTATTTTAGCCTAGGTTGATGCATAGTGCACAACCCAGTTTGGCCATTACGTTGGCTAAGGAAGTACTGTTTTGAGTGGCGATTATTAGGGCTGTCACAGAGTTGTTGCACTCCCTTGTTTTATATATATGTATCCTACTTATTGGTGTATTTAAGATACACGCTTTGGTGTCCTGCCCCTGCATTATTTCTGTTCTATATTAACGAGCATCTTAGAGCATCAGACGTTTTCAGAAGATTCTTTATCTGATTGCTGTAGGACTAGACTTCCAGTGCTTTCATAGAGCATTGTAGAGGTTAGTGTTGAGTACAGACTCACACTAAAGTTAACGTAAGCATATACTCCTTTATTAAATCTTGTTATAGTTTATTCAAGCAATGGTATTACTTAAGAGCATTTTATTAACATAAAGTACTCCTGTTGTGAGCAGGCTTTGCCGTCATCGGTAAGCCTTTGTAGAAGTGCACTAAAACCCAGTTAATTGATATCCCGTTATCCAGGAGATTAACTCTGGAGGGTTTAAGTGTTTTGTTCGCCGGCGAAATAGTTCGAGGGTTTGGAATTAGCGTACCGTTGTTGCAGATATAGCCTATCATCTAGTCCAATATTGAGTGCCCTTGTTTATTTCGTAGTGCCGGTCGTAACAATATACATAACATCCATAACATACATATAACCTGTAATGAAGCTGCCTGAAGTGGGCCAATGTATTTCCAGCAAGCATAGAACAATCGGCCCGATAAATAGTTAATAACGGCCTTATAATATTTGTTTTTATCGGCCCGATACCTGAAGTTTTTGTTGTCGTCATCATCCCAATTTATTTTAGTTTACCGTTTGCACACCAGCCTTCAATGGAACTTCATTGGCCCGTTAACTGGGCCAATGGTGAATAATTATAACCGTGCAGACACCAATTTTAATATATTGTGCCAATAACTTGTAATGTAGCTGCCTGAAGTGGGCCAATGTATTACCAGAAAACATTGAACAATCGGCCCGATATATAGTTAAGAACGGCCTTATAATATTTGTTTTTATCGGCCCGACACCTGTAGTTTTTGTTGTCGTCACCGTCCCAATTTATTTTAGTTTACCGTTTGCACACAGGCCTTTGATGAAACAACAATTGGCCCGGTAACTGGGCCGATATTGGATAACTATAATTGTGCCGGCACCAATTTTAACATATTGTGCCAATAACCTGTAATGTAGCTGCCTGAAGTGGGCCAATGTATTTCCAGGAAATATTGAACAATCGGCCTGATAAAGAGTTAATAACGGCCTTATAATATTTGTTTTTATCGGCCCGATAACCGTAGTTTTTGTTGTCGTCACCGTCCCAATTTATTTTAGTTTACCGTTTGGACACCGGCATTTGATGGAACAACATTGGCCCCGTAACTGGGCCGATGGTATATAACTATAACCATACCGACACCAATTTTAACATATTGTGCCAATAACCTGTAATGTAGCTGCCTGAAGTGGGCCAATGTATTTCCAGCAACTATTGAACAATCGGCCCGATATAGACTTAATAACAGCCTTATAATATTTGTTTTTATCGGTCCGATAAAAGTAGTTTTTGTTGTCGTCACCGTCCCAATTTATTTTAGTTTATCGTTTGCACACCGGCCTTTGATGGAACAACATTGGCCCAGTAACTGGGCCAATGATGGATAACCATAATCGTGCTGACATTAATGTTAGCACATTGTGCCAATAACCTGTAATGTAGCTGACTGAAGTGGGCCAATGTATTTTAGTTATTTCATAAGCATCCCAGATTGATTGGGCCAATGTACTTGAGCAATAATCAGACCAGCATTGTGTTGTCTTTTATTGGTCCGATACCTTTAGATCTGTCAGCCAATATCGGCCCATTTGATTTATGTAAATATTCAGAAACCCAAGATATATTGGTCTTATGCATGATAACCATAATCATGCCAATTAATGTTGTATTTTGGCCTAGTAAATAAAATGTCAGCTGCCAGCATTGTACCAATGATGGAAGACCTTGCATGTGCCGATTCACTCTGTGCTTTACTGGGCCAATAACTGCCAGAACCGCCCCGTTTCATTTTAGTTTACGTGTTGCACCCCGCCCTTCGATGGAACAACATTGGCCCGGTAACTGGGCCAATGTTGGATAACCATAATCGTGCTGACATCAATGTTAACACCTTACGAGCGGCCTATGCGGTTTATTTATATGTACCGCCGAGCGGGGTGTTTTTAGCCAAAATAGGGCTGTTTACGTGATCATTTTCATGCCTAAATAAGACCCAGAATGTAAAACAAGTACCTATCCCTGAAAGGGCATAAACAGAGCTTTCGAATGACACCATAACGATCCTTTTATGATGGCTAGTTTTCTTGCAATAACCGTGCAACGCGAGTGCAAAAAGCATGTAATTAGCCACTTTCCCGATATAATTCCTTATATAGCGAGTGAGAGAGGGAGGAGGGAGCTGGGATTCGTGTCAGTATGTTCGCCGCGGTGGTCTGGAGCAGTCATACGCTCGCTACTCTCCTGCCACCACTTGTCTCTCTCTCTCAGCAACATTACGTGCTGAAATTGCCACTCGAGTTATGTCGAGCGCCGCCACATAGTCCAGCTTTATTTAACTCGACTTATGTGGTGAGCCGCTAATTAAGGGTTAAACACAATGTGCCAATAACCTGTAATGTAGCTGACTGAAGTGGGCCAATGAATTTTAGTTATTTCATAAGCATCAAAGATTAATTGGGCCACTGCAGTAAAACAATAATCAGACCAGCATTGTTTTGTATTATATTATATTGGTCCAATACCTTTTGATCTGTAGGCCAATATTGGCCCATTGATTTAATTAAATACCTGTATACCAAAACTCAATATACATTGGCCCTATGCATGAGAAACCGTGCTAATTAATGTTGTATTTAAGTGGCCCAGTAAATCTAATGTCACCTGCCAGCATTGGACCAATGATGGAAGACCTTGCTTGTGCCGATTCACTCTGTGCTGTCGTGGGCCAATAACTCTGCCAGAACCCCTCCGTTTCATTTTAGTTTAATGCTTGCATCTCGGCCTTTGATGGAACAACATTGGCCCGGTAACTGGGCCAATGGTGGATAACCATAATCGTGCCGACATCAATGTTAACATGTGCCAATTATGTGTAATGTAGGTGCCTGAAGTTGGCCAATGAATCCCAGTTTATTTGGGACATGTAATCAGGCAAGCACTGTGTTGTCTTGTATTGGTCCGATACCTTTAGATCTGTCTGCCAATATCGGCCCATTTGATTTATGCAAATACCGGTATTCAGAAACCCAAGATATATATTGGCCCTATGCATGATCACCATAATCATGCCAATTAATGTTGTATTTAAGTGGCCTAGTAAATCAAATGTCAGCTGCCAGCATTGAACCAATGATGGAAGACCTTGCATGTGCCGATTCACTCTGTGCTGTACTGGGCCAATAACTGCCAGAACCGCTCCGTTTAATTTTAGTTTACCATTTGCAGCCCGGCTTTCGATAGAACAACATTGGCCCGGTAAATGGGCCAATAATGGATAACCTGATTAATGACGACATCAGTTTTTACTACATTGTGCCAATATCCCTTAAAGGGGACAAAAATAACAGTGTTAATAATGTCACTGTTATGAAGCTGGCTGTCCGTATTGGTTGAATATTGGCCATATTCAGAACCGATTGCGGGAAACCATAATAATTCCAATACCAATTTTCACTCTATTGATTTGATAACCTAAACTCTGATTGCCATCTTTGGCCCAATTTGCTACTGTTGTCTGTTTGCACAGCAGGATGTACGGGCCCAGTGCTGGCCCGTGTTTCGGACCAATAAAGGTAAACCTGAATCATGTTGACATTGTGCCACTAATCCTTAAGCTGGCTGCATGTATTGGTCCAACAGATGCCGGTTCAACCGGATTTCAGAATCTTTGGGGTCCGAAACGGCGAAATTTTACTGTACAGTATATTTTTGTTATATTGGTTCAATGTTGGCCCTAATCAGGACTGATGTCAGTGAACTTGAATCATGCCAATGTCAATTTTAACTTTATAAATCTGATAGCCTTTACTCGGATTGCCCGTTTTGGCCCAATTTAATATAGTTATCCGTTTACACAGCAGGATATGTACCGGTATGTGCCCAGTAGTGGTCGATGTTTCAGACCGATGAGGGGAAACATAAGTCATGCCGACTCCAATTTGCACTACATTCGACCAACAATCTTAAACCTAGGTGCCAGTATTCGCCCAATTTATATATCAGCTTGTATAACAGTTATATAATAGTTTTAATCTGGACAAAAGAGGATGAACCGTAATCATGCCATTATAGATTATAACTATAGTTTGCCAATAACCATAAATCTGACTCATGTTTGGCCCAATTTATTTAAGTTATCATTTTCACAGTTAAATGTATGGGCCTAGTAACTGGCCCATGTGTAGTACTGATGATGGGAGACCGGAATCATGCCAACACCAAATTGTCCTATATTGGACAAAGTACTGTACCTTAAAAGCTGATATTTAAAATATATCGGTCCTAAACTGGCAACATTTGATATTGATATCCGTTTGCACCCAGGAATGTATGTGTTTAGTACTGGCCCATGTAGGCTATGTGTGTGCTACTCCAGGGGAAATCTACAAATAGTTTATTGTTAAGAGTTAACCCGTACAGCCCCAGCGACGCGCCTGACGCATCGGCGATGTATGTAACGCACAGCCCCAGAGACGCGCCTGGCGCGTCACCCTAATTGCGCCGACCGTAACCTCAGGTGTAGCCACTCAAGAGGGCTCAGATTTGTATGGGAACTGTGTACGTATCCCACGCAACCGTGCCGATGGTTGAAAACTATCAAAGTCCACGTGCGTGCGCGCGAGCGCGCAATAACCTGTTTTTTGGGGATAATTGCCTTCAATTTTTTACTCTTATAAAATCCGTTTTCGGGGGCTCTGTAGGACCATTTTTTAAGCTTTTTGAGCGGTTTTTCGTGGTTTTTCCTTCATTCCTAACCCATTCGCTATTGTTTCTGGAATAAAACCATTTTTTGAAAACCGGCCGGGTTCTGGTGCGCAAACATTACAAAACTAGCCGGGGCTCCACGGGTTAAATGGAAAATCTACCCTCTCGCACATAGGGATGCACTTCAAGTTCTTCGAGTTGGAGTAGGTCACCAAATGTGAACCCATTCGAAATGCACCCTCTATATATAGATAAGTACAGTAAATAAGAATCAAATTGACTAGATTACGTCCTTCAGAGGACGCATCAATGTTTTAGTAATTTGAAGGAGGTAATACGGTAATTTTCAATCACGTCCACACCATATGGTGGCACATACTAACCATTAATCAGTCTTACTTTTGCCACTGCTATGGCAGTTGGATACTTCGCTCAATGAAAGTTGGCTAAAATTATTGATGCATATATGCGAGAGGGTTTAAGAATCATCATTGTCGAGTGTAGTCATTTTGCCTATAAAAAAAATGACATGTTAAGAAAATTAATGTACTGTATGTGATATCAGCATCTAATAATCATAATATTGTACCGGTATATATATATATATATATATATATATATATATATATATATATATATATATACCAGTACTGTACTGTATAATACAGTGAAGATCACACTATAATTTAAAACACAATTGTTTACATAATTATGAAAGATAATAGCACAGCCATATATGTTTATTGAACAATATGATACATGTCCCTTACATGGCACTCACAGTTGGATTACTCAAAGCTCTATACAAAATGTTAGAAATACAAATACATAAAATACATACTAGGAATGCAAAACTGATAATATTGTCATATAAACATTGGATTTTTATATGTACCAGTACTGTACAATTATTTGTGTATATACTGGTATCGATTAAAGGAACATTTATATAATCCGATACAAATTGATATACCGGTTTGTGGGATGAATTTTCTCAATTAAATATTTTGTTTCATTTAATTAGTTTAACCTGATAAAACTGAATTAAATATATATATATACGCTATGAAAGAACTACGGTATGGCACTCACATTTATGGCAGTGTTTAGTGGGCAGGAAAAGTGAAGGACATACGGGCATGTGTCTAGATAGCCTTAATGGGTGATGCCATCCTGCTTGCATAAAGTGTGGAAGAACTTCACAGGGTTGCCACTAATTTTATAAGTTATTTGAGATGAATTTACAAATCAATCCAATTAAATGTGTAAGTAAGGTGTACCGGTACTTCTCCAATCTGATAGTAGTGCACATTAGCATATACCGGTAATATATAATAATGTATGAAGAAGGGATTATTGTAGTTATGGTGTATAATCGGGGTTGAAGGTGTCTTGAATGGTACCGTACCGTACATAATGCTCATATACCGGTACAGTATTTTGTTATACTTTTTAGTTACATACATACATTGGTTTAACGTTATTTTTCCATTAGATGCATTGTGACGGTTCAGACGGGGTTGCCTTTAAGTAGTTGGAGTGTACTGTAGTACAAAAAAGTCGCGCCACAGCACTGCCCCACCAAGTGATCACTGTGGCTGATGTTGGTATAGGCCCTAGTGCTAACCGTGCCTCAGCAAGACTCAACAGAGTCCCCCTGCAGTACCTGCAACCACACCAGCCTTAATTAACAGTGTTTCAAAAAGACAGCACCATAATAAGACTCTACTGTATATTAGGCAATTGGACTATAGAACAATAAAATCCGGCCCCAATATGCAAACACTGTTGCCGACACAGGTGTGGTGCCAAACGGCCCCCAGGTTAGACTCAGTCCCCTGGGGCACCTATCCGCACCCCACCAGCCTCGGCAGTGCCATACCAAGACAGTGCTAAGATAAAGACTACTGTCTAGTAATGGCTGTTGATCCACAAGTCTGCCATCCCCCCTATTAGTCGCCTTGTACGACACGCAGTAGTATGTGTGAGGCATAGGCCTATTCTTTTTTTCCTCCACCATTAGATGAAGGCCCCCTTACCCCCTGGGGGGGTAGAGATTGCATTAGTCTACCATTTACATTTCAAGTGGAAACTGAAAAGACCATACCTTACAGTAATGAGATACTCTTATTAATAAAAAAAACTAATTCCATAAAGCAGGTGTACACTATAAGTATCGTAGCTTTGTACCGGTATTATATGCTAATGGATATCACAGATGAAAGATCGATATATTTTCTATTTACAGTAATATGCACAGTATGCAGACAAGTTCCTAATATTGTTATCACCATTTATGTTATTGCAAAAATCGGTTTGGTTCAATGAAAAATAAGTACGGTAAAAAAAAAAAGTACCGGTACATAAAATGTTAAGTATATAGTTGTTTACTAATTATTTAATTATATACATTAGTTTAACCCTTAAAGAGCGGCGCCCGGCTATAGCCGGGCACCAATTTGAAGCAAGTTAGGAGCATTATTATGGCTTTTAAAGGGTTAAAATCGAGTGCAAATGGCCGGGAGTGCAGCGGGCCACACGTCCGATTCCCAGGACCTACCGCCGCCCACTGACTCACCCTCCCTGTGTTCTCGAGAGGCCGGCAGTGTAGCCAGTAGTGAGCGTAGCTGGGAAAAATATACCGCTATACGCTAAACTCCCATGTTACTGGTACCACTGTATGAGAACCACGAGTGCTACGTAGCTCGTTCTGGTCTCATTTTGAAGCTTTTAGCGCCTAGTTTTTTGCTGAATACATTTCTTTTCATGCAGATACTTGATTTATCATTCAGGAGGGCCTGAATATGCCCAAATAAGCCCAAAACCCCCCGCTAGACGAGGGTTAAAGGACTAAAGTTTCAAAATCTTCTTATTTGTGTTGCTGGTGTTAATAATAATGTTGTAAGCTACTACCATGATGATGTCATAACAAAGGCTGTCAAGATAACTATAGTCAAACAGATCTTAACAGGCGGTCCTACCCGTGGTTACTCCCTTTACATTGGTGCCACATGTATAATCCCTAACAACGAAAATATATTATTTTCGGTATTAAGTACCTTAAATCGGTTTGAAATGCTCAGGCTATTTCTACAGGTACAAAAAAGCTTTACTGTTTTTATAATTAATTCGCTTATTAGTAAATTCAATGGACATTGTATACAGCTTGGCAACATGGCTACAGCGACGTTGTCAGACGTCGGCCAAAAAAACTCATCACAAATTTCACGCGATGGCGCGCTGCCAGGCGCACAAAATTTATACTCTCACTTCATTTCATTCCTGACTTTGACACCATCCACAATGGAAGCCGCTCCAAATCGCCCCACCACTTGCATAGTCAGACAAAACAGATGGTACAGAGGGGAAACCTCTAAAAAAAAAATGCGCCGAAACTTTTACCTCTTGGGTGGTGTGGAAAAAAAGTAAAAATATAAAATGGTAATATATTACCAGTACATACATACATATACATATATATATATCGAACCGTCGACCATCAGGACGATAGCCGACGCTTTAATAGAAACTAGAAACATTTAGTGGCTCACGTGTATTTGTGATATATTCTCAATATATATATATATATATATATATGAGAGAGAGAGAGAGAGCGAGAGCGCCACAAAACTGGGTGGGGGGGGGGGGTCAGGTGTGTGTGAGAGAGAGATAAATAGTAATATAATTTATTATAGCAATAATAATCTATGCATTCATGTGGGCTACACAGTCTTACACATAGAGAGAGAGAGCGGATCTCCCTACGTTGACCTTGAACGGGGGGGGGGCGGGGGGGAGGTAGCGAGAGTAATTTGGAAAGGTTGTCGTACGGAAAGGGTCAAGTGGACAGGTGGCACCAGTGTAAGGGTAGGTGACCGCGCCCATAACCGCCTGTTTAGGTCTGTAGGACTATAGTTACCGGTAACCTACTAGTAAATAATTTTTGCCCTTTTGTATTGACTAATTGACCTGACCTCACCTCAGGGGGTGAGGAGGCCTTCATCTTATGGTGAGGGAAAACAAAATATGCCTCACACATCCTACTGCGTGTCATACAAGGCGACTAATTAGGGGGATGGCAATAGAATTTTGGACCAACAGCCATTACTAGGCAATAAAGTTATAATCTTAGCACTGTCTTTTTATTGACTGCCGAGGCTGGTGTGGTGCAGAAAGGTGCTAAGGTGCTACAGGAGACTTTACTAGTAGAGTCGTACCTGGGCGCTGTTTGGCACCACACCACCGTCAGCCACAGCAGGATGTCAAACGAAAGCCAAGTTCTTTGTTGATAGCGTCAGTGCTTCATATTTTGCAGTCTTGCGTTCAATCCCCACTTAGATTGAAACGTTTTTCTGAGACATAGGCGACGGTTACTGTCTCCCTATGAGCAAGGGTGATGGGTAATGGTATCTGGTTGATTAAAGAAGTGTCAAGCGCTTGAGAATCCTCAAAGGAGGAGATACGGACGCTATATAAGTAACCATACAATTATTATTAAATGCAAAGGTAAAATTGGGGTTTATAGTTCAAATTATGTCTGGAAGTGATAAAATGGCCAAAACAATACTACAGTAGGCCTACTTCATATTAATTTTCTTGTATTCCTCCTCATATTCATTCAAGCCTTCAAACAAAATTGTTCCGGTTTGACACCCTGGGCCACTGTGTTTGCATGTTGGACCAGTGTTGGGGCAGGACTTTGTTCTGTAGTCGAAGTTGTCTAATGTAGAGTCTCGTTATGGTGCTGTCGGGTCATAGCACTGTTAAGGCTGGTGTGGTTGCAGATACTGCAGTAGAGACTTTGTCGAGTCTTGCTGAGGCGCGGTTAGCACTACCGGTATGCCAACATCAGCCACAGTGATGGCATGTTGGGACTGTGTTGTGATGGGACTTTATTGTACTACACTCCAATTGCTGAAAGGCAACCCCGTTTGAGCCGTTACAATGTATGTAGGCTAATGAAAAATTACGCTAAACCATTGTACGGTTTGTATGTATATATTGACCAAGTATGGTATATAATAACTATACAGCTGTAAGAAATATATATTTCAAGTGTGTGTGCCATACCATATCTGAATAAAATAGAATTTGCAAATTCAGTTGTTCAGTTTCAGCGGCCTTTAAGGTAGCCTACCGGTACCACAACTTACCTGTTATGCATTCCTTTACATACATTTTATAAGCTTAATCTTGGTACCGGTAACTTTTGAAATGTACGGTACTGAAATATAAAAGGTACAGTATATATCGGTAATGCATATACCGGTACTGTATATTTAGCATAAACATAAGTATAAATACTCAAACAACTCCATAGTCTAATTTATTAGTCCAGCGGGTGAGCATATAAGCCTACATAATCAACAGTCAGAATGGTTTGACTTGTGGGATGAATAAGTCTATCCTTAGATAAAAAGGAATGACCGTCTTAGAAGTTGATCACATCGTGTTCAGATGTGGTAGTGCCCACTTCCCAAATATATTTTTCCACAGTTATTGATGAAACACACTAAAATATGGTGTTGGTAGAAGACACTATAGTTTGAATAATTAATAATATACAGTATATCATTAAAAATTATGGTTACGGTATCGTACTGTACTGTAAGTCGTACATTGTAAGACTGATGATATAGACTGCTTTGAACATTGATAATTATTGATTAAACAAATTAAACATTAATAAGACTTTTATTCAAATTATTAAGACCAGAGTAAAGATCTAACATGGAGATAAAAACAAGCTTACATGGTACGGAAATATGTAATCATTGTCCGAATTCACCCCAGTTTACGGTATCCCACATTCATCCTCACACACTATAGACAATACACACCAATTAAATGGCGGTTGGGATTAAGCGACCCTCCCTCGTAAACAGGTAGGCCTACGGTACAAGCTAGATACTATAGTGAATTGCCTCGGCATATGAAAGCATATGAATGTGATTCATTCGTGGCCATCCTCTCTCAGGGATTATGACATCTGGCAATAGATAGAATAAATATTCCCAGTTATGTTTAGTATTGTACCGGTATGTGTAGCTGGTACATTAATTAGGCAGTCATACAGTCATAGCATTAAAGAAATAAAAATACATATACTGTAAATATATTTTTGTATAAATACTGTACCGGCATAATAAAGGTTTCCGAATTTGGACAGGATTTGGGGCCATTTCGGACACCTAGCCTGAATTTGTACATGAAAATAAAACATATTCATAAGACTAACAAGTGATCCCAGAGTATAGATTCGGACCTATCGGGTCAATTCGGATATCTTTGAACATTTTAAAAGGGTCTTATCACACTCCCTAAAAGCATAAATAGGCCTATTATATCATAAGATACGGTACAAACCTTTTGGGGCAAATTCAGACATATCTGGATTTATGACCCTGACAAAGTAAAAATAAGGATTATTGTGACATAACTCAAAAATACCCTGTGTAAGTGACCACAATCAACCCAATTACAAACAATATCTGAATCTGACCGTATTTATTTTATTTATTTTCATCCTGTATGAATTCACCCCATTTGTACAGAAATTACAAATATATATAACTAAATACCGGTACCGTACCCAGTTACGGGAAATAATATACGCAGAGCCCTGGCGGTTGAGTGGAGAGCACGCTCACGTGTGAATCTGTTTGACCTGGGTTCAATCCCAGCCAAGGCGGATATTTAGTGGGTGTGGTAGTACGTCCTAGCATGTAGGCCTATATCATGTTCGCACCCAGTCGGGAGACACCTCGATGACTTAGCCTATACAGACTAATGACATACACAACAAAGCCATTCCAACACGTACTTCCTCTATCTACAACACCTCGTCTCTACTATCTACACTTTCCCAGCCGTATGGTCCTAGTGTACTGTCTGATGGCGTACCGTACCGTAATGGAATTCAATGTAAGACATGATGCCAATTAATTATTTTGTACTTTCACCGGTAACGGTAGTATATTTGGTTAATAACTATTATTTTTAATTTATTAAAGGTGAATTCCAGGGATGAACCCTATTCAAACTACAATGTCCATTGGGATCTGCTTGGTTTTAGGTACATGATACTGAAGAACTTTCATCAATTTGTTTTAACAATATAGAATATATAGTGTCGGGAATAGTGTGATGATCCCGACAGTTTTGAGTCCAATTGGATATTTGAATTTGGCGGTATTGTATAGCAAGTACGATTTCGGCTAGTTCTTTATGTACTGTAGTTTATTATTAAGTGTAGGTTAAATATTAACTGTAATGCATAAATATTTACATCAGCTCTAGATGTAGGCCCTATCATGAAACCAAATCATAGGTTATAATTATTATGAGCCGGCAGTCATATGTAATCTCGCGAAGCGTTATAGCGCCGGCCATTAGTCTCTCAAAAACCACCATAAGATCAACAGCTCGCACCCCCCCCCCCCCCCCCACGGCTCTGACTCAACCCATAGTTCACCATGTGCTACAATTATTAATCTATATCAACAGTCCTACATCACCAGTCCTCTAAGCTAAGTTCATTGTATCGATATTGTATTATGTGAACATCCTACATGTCGTGCAAATGAATTATTAGCCTTGTGAAGAGGACCGAATTCCACTCATCGAATTTTCGTTGGTAATTATTATATAACTATTTGTTGGGATAATTTCATGTACCAGTGAATTATAAAATTAACCTATCTATTAAATTCCCTACAAATATATGGTCCTTCGTGCTCTAGTGCTTTAAATGTACAGTAATAGTGTTTTGTTTACTTCCGCTTCACTTGGTGTTACAAATGGCTGCCGCGCTAAGAGTTGGGCAGCTTGCCCTTGCATACTTTAAGTAGCCTTAGCTTTTTCCCTCGTGATTTTTTTCGGTGGCGCCCCGTCACTGTTATTTGGGGGAGCTTGTTTCCCACTTTTTTCGGTGTGGTGCTGCTTCCCTTGTTTGAGGGTTTGCTAGGCTAGGTATGTGTGTGAGAGTGTCTTGGTTTGCTACCATTTCTCGCGGTTTATTGGTTAGGCCTACTGAGTGTCTGTGGTTGTTTTGATGACACTGTTTGTGGTAGCCTACTTGGTGACTTATGTTTAGCCTTTAGGCCTTATGAGACTCTTTTATTAAATTTCCCGGAGGGGAGGGTTCTCATGTGACTCATTTAATTAAATTTTATAGCCTAGTTGCCTAATTACGGTCATGAGTTAACCTCATGACCGTAATTAGGAATCAACAGAGACCGAACCTCATTGAGGTTCGGTCTCTGTTGATTCCTAAGCGATTGACAGCCAGTCAGACCTCATGATCGTAGCATGGGCAGCTGGGCTAGGCCTAATATATTCTACTAGTGACTAGTCAGGTCTTGTCATTTACCCTTCTTTCTCTAGCCCTAGTTTTGTTTCTGCTCTTTGTCTATCAAGGCTCAATTAATTCATCCTACTGCAGCTAGTAATGACCGTTTCCAAATTGGGAGTGGCAATGCTATTGCCACATAATTTAAATTAATTTGTGTAACTAGTTTGCTTTGTAGTTTAGAGAGTTGATAGCCTAGTTTAAGACCTTAACGATGACAGATTTAAAGAAACTTAAGATTTTAAAGAGAGGGATGAAGGGAAGTTTGAACAACTGCTTAACCCGGGAACTGCAGGAAGACTCTTAAGAGTTCCCCCGGCGGACTGCGGGAAGACTCTTTAAGAGTCAGAGAAAAACAAAGATCAATTTTAAACATTACAAAAAAAAAAATAAAAAAAAATGCCCTTGGGCCATGCAAAATATCAGTCCTCTACCTCCCCTCCTTCCCCACTTTCCTCCCCTCCTTCAGTTATCACCTATTTTCCCTGTTATTCCCTTATTCTGAGGTATA
Organism: Paralithodes platypus; assembly: GCA_032716605.1. Lineage (NCBI taxonomy): Eukaryota > Metazoa > Arthropoda > Malacostraca > Decapoda > Lithodidae > Paralithodes > Paralithodes platypus. The sequence continues at coordinate 16,900,607 of CM064578.1, forward strand.
TTTTCGTGCTAACATTAGCGAGTTGCAAGCAGGGCATTGTCATCACTGTTAGCAAGCGAGTGCAAGAGAGAGAGAGAGAGTATCGATCGACAGTGTCTCAGTGGCCTTGGGGGAAATTGGCGGGAAAGGAGGTTGCCTCACCCATACATTATGTAACTCGCGGCCTGTGTCGCCGATTTTGACCATCCAAACGCTGTTTTCACTAGTTTTATTGTTGTAACAGGTTAATACCTTTATAATCAACCTATAATAGGCGCATATGGATAAGTATTAATGCTATTTATGGTAAAATGAATATTTTAGTGATGGAAACAGCTCAAATACATGCGCACAGGAAGACGTTTCTAATTACCCCCATGCGCAGTTCAGAGGTTAAGAGATCTTGATGAACTTCTAGTGAGTGCCTCGGCTGATCAGATAAAGGGCAAGAATGCTACTGTAACTAAATCGCTAGCCACCTTTGATAGTTATGCTCAGCAGGTATATGGTTTGTTGTCGGGTCCTGAAGAAGTGGAAGAAGAAATGTCAGCAGATCTGGAGTATATTGAAAATGTTAATACAGCCTTAGCCAGATTAGCTTCAACTCAAGAATCACACCCTGTTAAAGATACCGGTAATCCAAAAGCAACTGGTTTTAACCTTCCAAAGCTTACTTTGACTACCTTTTCCGGTGATCCAACTACCTGGACTGGATTTTGGGATATATTTGAGTGTTCCGTTCATCGGAATAAGACCCTTACATCCATCCAAAGGTTTACTTATCTCCGTGGACAGTTGCAAGGGGAGGCATTGAAGCTGATAGAGGGGTACAAGCTATGAGTCTGCCGTGGAACTCTTGAAAAAAACTTATGGGCGAGAGGAAGTAATAAAGACAGCGTTAATCAAACAAATCTTCGCTCTAGATCCTCCATCGTATGATGTGACCGAGTTAAAGGAGTACTATTCCTCTTATGAGAGCCTCCTCCGGTCAATGGAGACGATGGCCATCACGAAGGAGGAAATCTACAGCGTAAACATCTTGAGCAAGGTACCCTCTCCCCTTAAGGAAATAATTAGATGGCAATTAAGCGACACTCCACTGGACTTAGAAGCGTTGGTGCAGAAATTCCAGACCGAAGTCTTCAATATGGAGAGTACTGGACACTACCGACAAGTGGAGATGTCGCCATCCACTGCGGCTTGCCCGGTACAAACATCTCCTAAACAGAAGAGGACGATCACATCAGGTTGCAAGTTGTGTAGTGTACGCGGTCATCCATGGTACAAATGTCCTAAGTATCCTAAGGCTACACAGAAAATTGGCAAGTGGTACGACCGGCAGTACGAAATAAACAAGGGCACTCAATATTGGACTAGATGATAGGCTATATCTGCAACAACGGTACGCTAATTCCAAACCCTCGAACTATTACGCCGGTGAACAAAACACTTAAAACCCTCCAGAGTTAATCTATTGGATAATGGGGTATCAATTAACTGGGTTTTAGTGCACTTCTACAAAGGCTTACCGATGACGGCAAAGCCTGCTCACAACAGGAGTACTTTACGTTAATAAAATGCTCTTAAGTAATAACAATGCTTGAATAAACTATAACAAGATTTAATAAAGGAGTATATGCTTACATTAACTTTAGTGTGAGTCTGTACTCAACACTAAACTCTACAATGCTCTATGAAAACACTGGAAGTCTAGTCCTACAGCAATCAGATAAAGAATCTTCTGAAAACGTCTGATGCTCTAAGATGCTCGTTAATATAGAACAGAAATAATGCAGGGGCAGGACACCAAAGCGTGTATCTTAAATACACCAATAAGTAGGATACATATATATAAAACAAGGGAGTGCAACAACTCTGTGACAGCACTAATAATCGCCACTCAAAACAGTACTTCCTTAGCCAACGTAACAGCCATACTGGGTTGTGCACTATGCATCAACCTAGGCTAAAATAATACGTGAATAATTCCTAAAGCATACACAATTAAAGTTAATAAACACAATGCTGTCTTTCTCACTAATAAAGTCTAGCAGTGGCATAAAAGGTACTAAGAAGCTAGGCAGAGCGCAAGCATGCTCGTAGCCTACTGCCTCCCCTTGAACAGATTTCCCTTATGTTACGTTAAGTGACTTGGAGGCTCTCTTGGTAAGTCCAGATCTCTAGTATCTGGTCTTGCCCTGGCGCTCCACAAAGGTCAACAAAATGAGGTAGCAATCATACAGGTAAGAGTAGGCAAAAGCCCTTTACCGGTATACTGCTACACTCGCAAAGGAAAATATGCACAAGGGTTACAGGCTAGCTAGCTTCGTCGATGTTGTACAGGCTCTGACTTGCCACATACATTACTCAGACAACGACCAAAGATACCTTCCACTGTCAGCATTAAATAATAAGAGAGAACAGCTCAATAATTAGAAGCACCCCAACACTATGGTACCATTTGACTATGACTCTAATAATCCCTAAAACTAGTGCAAACATATATGGAGAGCTGGTGCTGGTAATACGACTGGCCGACTATGGAAGTCGTATGCAGAACCAGAAGGGATAAGTAATTGAATAAAGAGAGAAGTATGAAACCGAAGAAGTTCAGAGAGAGAGATAGTAGTATAGAGGGTTATATGGGAGACAGGTTGCAAGGGACATGTAGGACCTAGCACACTCCGCCTAGCTCTGAGGAAGGTAGCTCCTCGGGACTCCTAGGATCACACACAAAGGCATGGTGGTCAGCCAATCACAGGCAGCTACGTCACCAGGCAGCAACGTCACCAGGCAGCAAGGCTGCAGAAGGCGCCAGGAACCACCAGCCAATCAAAACCGAGAGAAAGGACCACGCGGGCGGGAACCTCCGGGAGGGAGGAGGAAGAGCAACACTCGCCTCCCACACCCTGCTCGCTCGCTCTCTCTCTCTCCTTCACTACAATGCATCCTATATACTAGTGTTACGACTGGGGTTCAAATATATCAGGGCTCTTATTCATTGGACTAGTAATGGCATAAATGTTACAACGGAAAGCGCTAGCTCCAACCTCTGATGTATATTCCCAGTGAACAAAGAACACAAATACTCTACAGAGTTCTATATGCAATAATAGGCTATCAAACTCTCAATAAATGTGCGTCTATTCTAGGCTTAATGTTATGTGAAAACAGCCTATTACTACCTATAACCGAAGGTGCTTGGTTATGGTATGCAAAGTAAGGTGGTAAGAGAAGTTACAGCTTACGTTACTTTAATCAATAAATGTCAGGCACTCCTGCATGAAAGAAAGTGCACTAAAGTCCTTCAACACTAACAAGGAATCTTCTTTAAATGTCAGATGCTATAAAGATGCTTGTATCGGAAATGGAACCCAAAAAGGCAGGCAGCGGAACAATGCTCGTGCAGGCTATGCACACAAAAAGGCAGAATATATATAATGCCGTCGGAGCCAAGAATATCCTAAACACAACAACAATAATAATAATCGCCACGACAATGCAGTATTCAAAGGAGCCTAAGTCGTTTGTGTCTCAATACATCAAACTAGGCTGCGAAATGCTTGTGTAATCATAAACGGGTATGCATAAAAAGAGTAATTAGGTTAATATACTTAATGTCTACTATGATTGATAAAGTCTAGCTATAGTCAATGATACGAGATACTGGTGCGCATGGCATGCCGCATAGCCTAGTGCTAATCTCAAGTCTGTGCGTCAAATATTACGTTATAGGGAAGGGTAGCTCTCTTGAGAAACCTTAATACCGAAGTATTAAGCGTTCTCCTGGCGTACCTCAAAGACAAACAATCGAGACTAGAACAGTGCAGAATGGTATAGGCAAAAAGCCCTCATTCGTGCATGCTCTACTCTCAATGGCACACAGACTAGAATTTACTCAATCAACTCCAGTTCTCAGGTATGTCATGCCGCTTTTAACTAAAGCCAGCACTCATAGGAAACAATACCTTATAATATCAGACTCCTAGTCTACCATTATCTAATCCAGCAGAACACTAATAATTAAAGGAAGCAGTACTAAACAATATGAATGCCAACCAATGCTTCGTGATCCACTTATCTTAACACCTAACATACATGGGTTATATCAGACCTTAACGCACAATACAACTGGCCAGCATGAAGCTGATTTTGCAGAGTTAACCAGAGGGGGTATAATATTAATAAAAGGTGGTGAAAGATATGGAAAATGAGAGAGATAGGCAGAGGAAAAGATTCTCAGGTGCGAGCGGGGTACAGGTAGCAAGGGAAAAAGATGGGTGCGTTCTAGAAACCAGATCTGAGGGAGAGAGTGGCGAGGAACTGTATATATACTCACACTAGCTCGAGGCGCGTGGGAAAAAAGCGGTTACAAGTCCTCTAGCCACTAGCAAGGGATCTAACAGCATGGGAAGGACCTCTCTCAACCAACCCCCACGAACGAGGCAGCCAGCCGTGACGTCATCGAGCGGGACAAAAACACTACGCGCTCCCTCTCACTCTGTTCTACTCTCTCTCTCTCTCTCTCCCAGATCCCATCATTACTAGTTAATGATAAAACATATACTTTACAATTAAATATAGAAAGCCTTGACATGGGTGAAAACAAAGAGCCTTTCTGGACTGCCCATGACACGAGCTTTCATATGAAATAAAGCACACTCTAATACATAAACTGTAGCCCCATCCACTGCCCTGGCGATCCTAGCGAGTCACTGTAGGACAAGCCATGCGGTTCTAACGGAGTGGTTAACGTCACACTAGCAATGATATAAAATACTTCCAAGTGTCACAGACAAGAATAAAGATCACCACTGATCTGTCTGTGACAACATGTACTCTATGAAAGAAAGAACATCGTTCTACGATTATTGTAGCCCATATCATTGCCCTGGCGAGCGCTAGCGAGTCACGAGCGCATTCTGGCAAGCTGGCCAGCGTAACACCCCGCCCAAGATGTGGGACGTTTCAGCCACAGGCGAACCCCACATCTGACCAGACAGTATGCCCATCAACCCCGCATCACCTAGCCACTCTCCCAAGTTGTGAAAACAAGGCACGATCACAAACATAAAACACTGCATTATAAACAAAATCTGCACAACACTTCCCCAAAATAATAGCATCATAATAATTATATTAAGCTCAACGAGCAAGCTTCACCAAGCCTAGCCTACTAAGACAACAACTCAGAGTGTCTTAGATGCGATATACTGCACTTATATACTATCAAAAAGATTTTTTTTTTATGTGAGGTTTTTATATATTGTAATAGTGTTTTTTGGCGGCATTGCACTACAGTGGCAAGCCTAGTTTTTCTCCACTCTCAACACACACTGACTGAACGGCGAGGGTTCTCCTGCAAACCAACCCTCCCGTGACAAATAATCAGCCAAAACATTATCAGCTCCCTTAGCATGCCACACATCCAACTTGTGTTCCGGCAGCACAACAACACCTGACACTGATAACCTTCCCAGTTCATCGCAAGACTGGCACTTCTCTTCGCTCTATCCGGCAACGAGGCCTGCCAATAACCTTTCACTAGTTCTACCTTCGTGATAGGCGATGCAGCCCCGAGGCGGTCTATGGTGTCGTCAACTCTCGATAAGGTATAGGCGTCTGTCAGGGATAAGTCACACCCACTCTTGCAATCAACACACACACTGATCTTGCCACTTAACACAGGTTGCAAAGCTACAGGCAACGACCACTCACGACATTCCTTATCCCTCAGACCCTTCGTCAACACATAATCCAGCTCTGCATGCACCACAGGCTGTTGAGCAGGATTTATACGGTAGGGAATTAAACTGAGCCTTGCACTGTCTCCAGCTTCCATGTCGGATTCTACCCCGTACATCAGGCCTGGAGAATAAACAAACATGCGAAAGTACTGCCATAGCCTAGTAAACAACTGCCTGGCACTGTCTCCACGAACAACATGCCTAGTGCCCTCCCACAACCCAGCCGCAGCTTCTAACCTGTAGTCTCCCTCCTTCTCCACCTTCGTCCCTAGAACAGCCAGGTCATGAGGGGGACCATCAGTACCACCTGTGCAGTCACTCCCTTAGTTCATAATTGCTAAGGCTTCCCCGCAGATACCGTACATGCGCACCCCCGCATTCCTTGCAACTACATCTGCCTGCGCAGCATCACCGCCTTCAGCGACATGGCCAGATACAGTCGGTCTATGGTAGGGCTGTTGCATTTCACTAGAGCAGCATTGGGAGGCTATGCGACGGCCAGGCGCATCCACTCCACAGCCAACCTCGCCAATCTGCTCAATCTCCTCCTTCTGACCACCATACTTGGGTCGACCCTGACCTAGCAACCATGCCAAAGCCTCGTTGCCTACCTTGAACCACTGAAACAACGAGGCCAACGGTTTACTGACACTCAAGTGACCTGCCGGCGGAACCTCGTGCACCGCATGAGTTGTGAGGCCTGGGTGCTCGGCACAAACAGTGGGGTATGGACCGATCAGGTGCTGGAGCGCTGCACACTGCTGCTCAGGCAGGTGCTCTAGCGCATCCACAGCCACCTGACTCGTATCCCCCGCCCACTGCTCCACCGAGACATGACAATCCCGACTCTCCTCCACCTGTGCCCTACTGCCCCCCTCTCCTTCTCCACCTTGGCCACTGCAGACCAACGCAGGGACAGTAGGCTGCTCAGGTGGTTGCCTCACAAACTCCTCTAAGAGGTTCACCTGACATGCTTCCCCGTCCTCGAGTTCAGTAGCCCCGTTCCCACAACTCTCCTCCTCCTGGGAACTACTCTGTCGCGGAGTGCCATCACGCCCTACCATGTCCCTAGGGGGGACAGGTTCTGGGGCCACTCCGGAGTTCACCTTTGGGTCAAGTACCGAGTCGCCAAGGAGTGTCGCTGGGTCCAAACTCTCAATCCGACCACCAGCCTCGACTTTCTCCTTCCGACCCTTCCTCCGCTGGTCATAAACTTGGGTACTAGGCTGTGACACCTGAACGGACTGAGATCTCTCAAGCCCCTCTTGCTCCTCCCTACTCGTGTCGGCTGCCCTCTTGGCAACGACTAAGGGTGGAACCTCGGAAGTGGGCACCGCAAAGTCATTACCAAGAAGGAGGTCGACCCCCTCAACTGGCAACTTCTCCACCACACCCACATTCAACTCCCGTGTCACACCGTCCACCTCAAGCTCCATTCTGACCAGCGGGTAAGACCGCGTAGCATTGATGCCTTGAACCACCACAACCCGAGCCACGTTAACAGGCTTGCCAGTGAAATTCTTAACAAGTGTCTGGGAAGCGCCTGTATCACGCAACAACTCAAGCCTATGCTTCACACCAGCCCACCTCACAGTGCCGTGCCCCCTTTGACCACAAAAAGCATCACGGACGGGTGACGAGCCCTCCTGCTGCTTCTGCACCGACGTATTACCCCGGGCAAACGCGGAAGACCTCAAAGACACACCGATGTTGCTCACTAGTGACACCACTGCTGTAGGCAGTGTGCTCGGACATGAGCGCGCAATATGCCCCTTCTCATGACACTTGAAACATTCCACCTCACTCTTGGACTTCCTCTGAGGTGAGGAAGGGCCCTGGCCTTTCTTAAACGGGAAGGGTTTCGACTTGGGTTCATAATTGGCAACAGTACTCTTACATGGATATTTATATGTTGTGTCATTAATTCGGGCGGGTGGAGTGGTACGCCCCTTGTTACCTGCCTCGGCTCTCTGTGCAGACCCGCACCCGCGATACAATGACAACCTGAGGTCAGCCAGCTCAGCCGCCTCTTGTAGAGTTTTCTGTCGCTTTTCTTTAATGTTAAGAGTCAAGTCACTGCCAGTACATTTAAAAAATTGTTCGAGCAACATTAGTTGTTTTACTGAATCAAAAGTAGTTGCCTTCTCCGACCTTAACCAATTTTCAAATGCATCTGACAGCTCTCTAGCGTGTTCCTGGAAAGTACTCTCCTTTCTTTTTGGAACTGCCCTAAACTTCAGCCTATAGGTCTCTGGCTGTAGCTCATACGCCCTCAGGACAGCCTCTTTCAACAACTCGTAATCCACACAGGAATCTAGGGGCAAAGCATCGTACGCCTTGAATACTTTCCCCGTCAATCGTGAAGAAACAAGGGCTGCCCACTTCTCCTCGGGCCATTGGTGCTCCTGGCACTTTTTCTCGAACCGGAGACAAAATTCTGTAACTCCCAACTCGTCAAACACTGGAACCAACTTTAGTAGATGCGACAGGGACTGGTCCTGGGCTCGACCCCCCTGGGCGACCCGATATCTTGTCACCTCTACACAAGTTTTCTCTAGGTCAACATCGGCACAATACCTCTCAGACTCAAACTTGCGCTCAGACTCTTGCTCCTGCTGCTGCTGCCTGAGCTCAGCCTCATGCTTTCGCTGCTCTAGCTCCGCCTGATGCTTAGCCTGTCGCTCCTGCTGCTGAAGTTTGGCGAGCTCGAGCTGAAACAACATCTCGGCAGACAAACCTTGAAGAGGGGGGTGCTAATATTGGGGACCCACCCCGTGAATCACCTAGAGGCATAGCCAACCGCCAGCGGGCATCGGGCTGCGGGAACCCTCTCGGCTCCGGAACCCGAGGGGGCGCCACGGTAGGAGTCGAGTGGAATGGGGGCTGGGCCGAAGGTGCTCCAGCTCCCGCTCCACCCGAAACCCCATGCACCCCACCCAGCACACAGGCAGCCAGCTCACTTCTCGACATACCGCTTGTACCGGAAAACCCTAAGACCGTGGCCACACACTGCAGTCCGTACCGGTCAAGCCCCGACACCCGGTCCGCCGACATAGGCTTCCCCAAAAAAATAAGAGCATCCTCCTCACTGTTCACAACCCGAACGCCGCTTAACAACTCCACCTTCTCCACCTCCTTGCCTGCCTCTTGCACTGTGCCCTCACTATGCTCAGACCCGTCCAGTGACATGATGGAGTCAACAACAAAAATCTCAAGTCCAGACAAAAATAGCCAAACTCTTGCGTTGCTTTATTCACCAAAAAATATTCGAAGATGTTCTTGAGTGCAATGCTAGGTCACCAATAACTCCAACAAGTTCATGTATCCTCAAAACAATGTCTACTGCCAACAATGCGAGAAATAAATTCAACCCCCAAAGGGCAATAAGATTTCTCCAAAAAAAATTGCAATATTCAGTTCACTATATTCTGGTCTAAGGTCGCCATTTGTTACGACCGGCACTACGAAATAAACAAGGGCACTCAATATTGGACTAGATGATAGGCTATATCTGCAACAACGGTACGCTAATTCCAAACCCTCGAACTATTACGCCGGTGAACAAAACTCTTAAAACCCTCCAGAGTTAATCTACTGGATAACGGGGTATCAATTAACTGGGTTTTAGTGCACTTCTACAAAGGCTTACCGATGACGGCAAAGCCTGCTCACAACAGGAGTACTTTACGTTAATAAAATGCTCTTAAGTAATAACAATGCTTGAATAAACTATAACAAGATTTAATAAAGGAGTCTATGCTTACGTTAACTTTAGTGTGAGTCTGTACTCAACCTCTATGAAAACACTGGAAGTCTAGTCCTACAGCAATCAGATAAAGAATCTTCTGAAAACGTCTGATGCTCTAAGATGCTCGTTAATATAGAACAGAAATAATGCAGGGGCAGGACACCAAAGCGTGTATCTTAAATACACCAATAAGTAGGATACATATAATATAAAACAAGGGAGTGCAACAACTCTGTGACAGCACTAATAATCGCCACTCAAAACAGTACTTCCTTAGCCAACGTAACAGCCATACTGGGTTGTGCACTATGCATCAACCTAGGCTAAAATAATACGTGAATAATTCCTAAAGCATACACAATTAAAGTTAATAAACACAATGCTGTCTTTCTCACTAATAAAGTCTAGCAGTGGCATAAAAGGTACTAAGAAGCTAGGCAGAGCGCAAGCATGCTCGTAGCCTACTGCCTCCCCTTGAACAGATTTCCCTTATGTTACGTTAAGTTACTTGGAGGCTCTCTTGGTAAGTCCAGATCTCTAGTATCTGGTCTTGCCCTGGCGCTCCACAAAGGTCAACAAAATGAGGTAGCAATCATACAGGTAATAGTAGGCAAAAGCCCTTTACCGGTATACTGCTACACTCGCAAAGGAAAATATGCACAAGGGTTACAGGCTAGCTAGCTTCGTCGATGTTGTACAGGCTCTGACTTGCCACATACATAACTCAGACAATGACCAAAGATACCTTCCACTGTCTAGCATTAAATAATAAGAGAGAACAACTCAATAATTAGAAGCACCCCAACACTATGGTACCATTTGACTATGACTCTAATAATCCCTAAAACTAGTGCAAACATATATGGAGAGCTGGTGCTGGTAATACGACTGGCCGACTATGGAAGTCGTATGCAGAAACAGAAGGGATAAGTAATTGAATAAAGAGAGAAGTATGAAACCGAAGAAGTTCAGAGAGAGAGATAGTAGTATAGAGGGTTATATGGGAGACAGGTTGCAAGGGACATGTAGGACCTAGCACACTCCGCCTAGCTCTGAGGAAGGTAGCTCCTCGGGACCCCTAGGATCACACACAAAGGCATGGTGGTCAGCCAATCACAGGCCGCTACGTCACCAGGCAGCAGGGCTGCAGAAGGCGCCAGGAACCACCAGCCAATCAAAACCGAGAGAAAGGACCACGCGGGCGGGAACCTCCGGGAGGGAGGAGGAAGAGCAACACTCCCCTCCCCCACCCTGCTCGCTCGCTCGCTCTCTCTCTCTCTCTCCTTCACTACAATGCATCCTATATTCTAGCAATGATATAAAATACTTCCAAGTGTCACAGACAAGAATAAAGATCACCACTGATCTGTCTGTGACATGTACTCTATGAAAGAAAGAACATTGTTCTACGATTATTGTAGCCCATATCACTGCCCTGGCGAGCGCTAGCGAGTCACGAGCGCATTCTGGCAAGCTGGCCAGCGTAACACAAGGCTAAATCACTTAATTTATGTACTAGTTGTCTGGCAAGAGACCACTTCAACAGTACTTGCACCAATTCCTACATCAAACCCTGTAAGTATTGCAAGGGGAAACATTGGTTTTCCCTTTGTACCCAGTCTTATCGGCACGACGGCAAAGAAAAAGAGAGAACCACCAAAGAGTCACATGATAAAAATAAAAGCAAGAGTAACAAAGTATCTGCTATGTCCATTGCTTCTAGAGAGTGTCAAATGCTTCCTACTATAATGCTGCCAGTGGTGGAGAGTAATAATAAGCATGTAATGACGCGTACCTTACTCGACCAGTGCTCACAGAGGTCATTCGTTCTGCGGTCATCATTGCCACAGCTCAAGTGTACCAGCAAGGGTCAAGAGAATTTGTGTCTCCATGGTTTCACTGGTGAAGTAGATTCCAGGGACTATGATATAGTGGAGATTTCATATGTGTATAGAAGGAAGGTATGTCCCATCAAGGCTGTTGTGGTCGACAAACTTCCTAGTTTCTATGTGGCATCAGAGATTCAACCACAATTGAAATATCTCGGAAGCAAGGGTTTAAACTGACTGATGATCAACTCTCTGCTAACAATGGAATTATGCTACTGGTCGGAGCTGATTATTACTACGACCTGGTTCACCCTGGATATCGTCGGGTAAATAAGCTGATATTGCTCCCCACGATACAAGGATATGCCATTTCTGGATCCTATGCAACTTCATCTCAAGACGCAAAGGTGGAGGTAGTTACGGTCCGTAAGGTAGCAGTAAGCCCCATAGACAAATACGTTATGTCTACTGTACCTGATAATCCATGCACTGATATAGACAAGCAATGGGACTTAGACAATATTGGAATTGACCCACATGAACTTGATCGGGAGTCCAAGCTAGCGTTGAGCTCGTATGAAGAAACTGTAACATATGATTCTGGCAGGGGTCAGTATGTGGTAAGGCTCCCTTGGAATGACAATAAGAGTAAATTACCTACAAATTTCCATCTCGCACTTGGTAGATTACGTGGCCTTCAGAAGCAGTTTGTCAAGGATCCAAATTATTGCGAGACTTATGCGGCAGTACTAGAAGAGTAGGTACAACGGGGATTTGTTGAAAGAGTAGATCCCAGTGAGTATGGGAATAACATTCATTACCTTGCTCACCATGGGATAAAAAAGGACAGTTCCACCACTCCTGTTCATATTGTGTATGACTGCTCAGCTAAATCCAGTGATCGCTCCTATAGCCTGAATGATTGTTTGTACACGGGTCCGTCCCTGGTCTCTGATCTCGCGCAAATTATGTTACGCTTCAGATGTCATAAGTTTGCATGGGTCGCCGATATTGAGAAGGCCTTCCTGATGCTTCAACTCCATCGTGAAGACAGGGACTCGACAAGATTTTTATGGCCACGGGACCCAATGGATCTATATTCAGAGTATCTGGTCTACAGGTTCAGAGTCTTCTTATTCGGAGCGACCTGTTCCCAGTTCCTTCTCAACGCTACTATCTTGCGACATCTTGAGGAGGCTGGACTAGATCCTGACTTCAAGAATGAGATCAAGCGGGGGATCTATGTGGACAATCTTCATGGCACTGGAGACGATGAAGATTTATTGCTCAAGATATGCTGGGAGATCAGAGATATATTTGCCAAGGCTCATTTATACTTGAGAGAATGGGCCACTAATAGTGATCTTATGAAAGGTCAATTTGCTTCTGACGGTGTAGCTGCTGGGAATAGTGAGGTGACGGTTTTAGGCCACAAATGGGACATTACCACAGATTGTATTTCCTTCTGTCACACACCATGCGACAGTGAGATTATGACCAAGCGCAACTGCTTAAGCTTGTCTGCAAGGTTGTTTGATCCCCTAGGCTATTTGCTGCCTGTAACTATTCGAGCTCGTATGTTTTTACAGCGACTGTGGCGCCTAAAACTAGATTGGGACACACCACTCCCGACTGAGCTACAAGATACTTGGCGGTTAATTCGGTCAGACCTTTCCACATGTTGCAAGGTTCAACTTGATCGTCAGGTTATCAGTGGTCATCAGGTGGATCTACATGCCTTTGCTGATGCCAGTAATAGTGCGTACGGTACTGCCATATACGTATGTAATGGTAGTGAAGCGAAACTGGCTATAGAAAAGGCCAAAGTAGCCCCTATAAAGAAAATTACAGTTCCTAAATTAGAACTTACTGCATTGCTTCTGTCTGCTCGTCTACTAAAATTTACACTGGATGCTTATACAGACATACTACAGAATAATACCGTCTTTGTCTGGAGCGACAGTCAAATAGCGCTTTCATGGGTACACAGCCAGAAAGTGTTACCTGTTTGTTTCCAATCGCACTGATGAGATACATAACTTAGTTCCTACAGCTAAATTTCGCTATGTGAGCACCAAGGATAACCCCAGTGACATAATTTCCCGGGGGATCTCGGCGCAACAGTTTGTGTCATCCTCTATTTGGTGGCAAGGACCTACATGGCTTATATCTCCAACTGAATGGCCTCCGGCTTTCAGGGTATGCATATCTGATCCTTCAAGTCGGCCCCAAGATGATGTGTTAAGTAGTTTGACTGTGAGTACTACACATCAGGATAACAAGTTGGTAGAGTGGGAACGTTACGGCAGCTATGATCAAGTAATACAGGTATTTGCATGGATATACCGTTTCATTAACAACATGAGAAGTCGGGCTCACGGGTCTTTCCTTAGTGAAGATTCGAAGCATATCAGACTCCGTGAATTGAGATCAGCAGAAGCGAAAATAATATGTTTAGTACAGAGGGAATCTTATCCTACTGAACATGAAATACTGAACAAGGAGTCAAAGGCCAAGCCCTCAAACTTAATGAGGCAGCTAGGATTATATTATATGGAAGGAAGCATAATTAAGTGTAGAGGCAGGATCCAGAAGGCGGACATTATTGATTCTGCGAAATATCCTGTTCTCCTTAGCTCCTCTCATTTGATTACCAAACTGTTGATTCGCAAATGCCATGGGATCTGCCTACATTTTGGCGTAAATTATGTTCTGGCTTATATGCGACAACGTTGGTGGATCCCTAAGATGCGACAAGCGATTAAGGGGATCCACAATAGCTGTACTATCTGTAAAAGATTACAGGGTAAGCCTTACTCCCCAGTTGATCTACCTCCTTTACCTGAGTTCAGGGTACAAAGGACTGAACCATTTCAGGTAACCGGGGTAGGCTATACGGGAGCGATTCAAATTAGGGAATCGCCCGGTAATATCGCTAAGGTATATGCCGTACTCTTCACATGTGCGGTAACCAGAGCGATTCACATTGAATTGATTGACGACTTATCCAGTGAGGGTTTTTTACATACTCTAGGGCGCTTTGCAGGTCGCAACGGTTTCCCTCAAATTATTCTGAGCGATAATGCAACTTGTTTTGTCGGGGCATCCAAATTTCTCAAGGATATAATGGATGACCCACAGGTTGTGTCTACCCTCACTGGAAAGAGTTGTCAATGGAAATTTATACCAGCACGTGCACCATGGTTCGGGGCGAATTGGGAGAGGACAATGGGAATTGTCAAGTCTGCCATGAAGAAAGTATTAGGGAGGGCCCTGGTCAACAAAAGGGAGTTGCAAACAGTCTTGACAGAGATTGAGATGTCCGTCATCAACAGGCCCTTGACCTATACCTCGGCAGATCTTGATGATCCTTTACCCATTACGCCTTCCATGCTAACACATGGACGAAATCTGAATTCCTTTCCTAGGTTGTCAGTAACCCACGAGGATATACAAGACCCTACGTTCGGAGATGCTGACGCCACACGTCGTCGCTTCCAGCATATGATCAAGGTGTCGGACGACTTATGGAAAAGGTGGACACAGGAATATTTGCTGTCTCTTCGCGAACGTCACTCGAATGTAATCAAGGGGACGAATCAACGGTGGCCTCATATCGGGGATGTCGTATTGATTAATGATGAGCGTCCCAGGTTATATTGGAAGCTTGGTAGGATTGTCAATTTGTTCCAGGGCATTGATGGTCATATTAGGGTTGCTAGATTACAGACTTCGACTGGGATTACTACTCGCCCAGTCATAAGGTTATACCCCTTGGAGCAGGATGTAGAACTGCCTGATGATACCGGTAACTCTACTGATAAACCTCCACAGGGGAGTGCTGGTGACAGTGCTCCTCAGAGTGGAGCAGTTGATAATGAGAAAGATGATCCTTCTCTGGCTTCCAGTGGCGCTCGCCCCAAAAGGAGGGCGGCTATGAGTTCCGTGGATCTTTGGAGATCTAAGATTAACCAAGGTGATCTTTGAATCTTTGATATCCTTTTTTGTATATAGCTACTGTATATTGTTTTTGGTGGCGGGCAGTATGTCGGGAATAGTGTGATGATCCCGACAGTTTTGAGTCCAATTGGATATATGAATTTGGCGGTATTGTATAGCAAGTACGATTTCGGCTAGTTCTTTATATACTGTAGTTTATTATTAAGTGTAGGTTAAATATTAACTGTAATGCATACATATTTACATCAGCTCTAGATGTATCATGAAACGAAATCCTAGGTTATAATTATTATGAGCCGGCAGTCATATTTAATCTCGCGAAGCGTTATAGCGCCGGCCGTTAGTCTCTCAAAAACCACCATAAGATCAACAGCTCCCCCTCGGCTCTGACTCAACCCATAGTTTACCATGTGCTACAATTATTAATCTATATCAACAGTCCTACATCACCAGTCCTCTAAGCTAAGTTCATTGTATCGATATTGTATTATGTGAACATCCTACATGTCATGCAAATGAATTATTAGCCTTGTGAAGAGGACCGAATTCCACTCATCGAATTTTCGTTGGTAATTATTATATAACTATTTGTTGGGATAATTTCATGTACCAGTGAATTATAAAATTAACCTATCTATTAAATTCCCTACATATAGCTTATCTAAGTTATTTTATGTGGCGCGAACTGGCATGTTTACCATGACGTAACTGTGGCCAAATGCGGGAAATCTCGACATGGGAAATGGGTGAATCTGTGTTTTTTTTTTATTTGAGAAACTCTTATAATTTGTATGCATGTTTACAGCTCAACATTTGGCTTCACTACTGTCTGGTCAAGGGACCGCGATATATAAATTGAACTGAAAACGATATTATCATTACGAAATAGGTCTTAAACCGAGTTCCCTCAACTCTGGACCAGGCTAAACATGCATAAACACTGCATGTATGTTAATTGCTGGCGAGCTGGGATTATTTCTTGATGTGCACCACATCATCAGGACGTTGGTCGATCTTTTGCAGAACTTGAGTATTGAATTGAAAGGTATTAATTACGAAAAACAGACCTCAACTGTTCAGGACCGCATATCTTGTTTACAAACGGCGTCTCTACACAATGGAGTCACTCCAGCTGGCTGAAAATGCCAATTCGTCACCAACGACTATAATTATATATTAGTATTTTGTTCTGGAGTTTAATGGAATTATATCGATATTGCCCATATACATATTACAGTATATTCATGCCAAGTTATGACCCTGCATTAATCTTCGTTTTTTCGTTCATACCTGTAGTTCACCTTTAACCCTTTACGAGCGGCCTATGCGGTTTATTTATATGTACCGCCCAGCGGGGTGTTTTTAGCCAAAATAGGGCTGTTTACGTGATCATTTTCATGCCTAAATAAGACCCAGAACGTAAAACAAGTATCTATCCCTGAAAGGGCATAAACAGAGCTTTCGAATGACACCATAACGATCCTTTTATGATGGCTAGTTTTCTTGCAATAACCGTGCAACGCGAGTGCAAAAAGCAGGTAATTAGCCACTTTCCCGATACAATTCCGTATATAGCGAGTGAGAGAGGTAGGAGGGAGGTGAGATTCGTGTCAGTAGGTTCGCCGCGGTGGTCTGGAGCAGTCATACACTCGCTACTCTCCTGCCACCACTTGTCTCTCTCTCTCAGCAACATTACGTGCTGAAATTGCCACTCGAGTTATGTCGAGCGCCGCCACATAGTCCAGCTTTATTTAACTCGACTTATGTGGTGAGCCGCTTTTTAAGGGTTAATGTACTGGTATAGCTTGAAGATCATGAATCAACCTGTAGGTTCCCCCTGACAGTTGCTAAGTGCAGACACTGCTTTGAATGACGCATTGGTCACACTAGTAACCTACATTTTCCATGTGGCAAGATTTATACACTATTTAAGACTGGAAAACTTATACCAGCCCAAATTCAGAGAACCACTTGAAGGGTACGGTAATCTGCTTGCCAATCTGAGAAGGCCAAACTACCTGTCTATAAGATGAACTACGGTACGGTACCGGCACTCCATCATTGCAAATATATAAGCCTAGTACCGGTACTGCTACCCGGCCTAAATTGAAATTAGTTTGTGCTTGTCACTGTATGCAGAGTTTTACTGATTTACAAACCATCAATGCCTATCAAAAAGATGAGCTTCATTAATTTATCTCAGTACGGAACATGGAGACACCCATACTTTACTCACTTGAATTAGGCTAGCTGTAAACAGTGCATTTCTGCATGATGTGAGAGCTCAGTTTCTAGTACCGGTATCAGAAGACAGTAAACCTTTGTTTGATATATTTATAGTCATGGTAGGTGGGCCTGCTTACCTTAGCCAGCAGACCAGTATTTCTTTGCAAGCATAAACACATATATAGCAAATATAAAGATCACGGCAACTCGAGGCTACTGACTTCAGCTGGGATCATTAAACTGAATTTAAAACTCTGGAGAGCTCTCATAGGTTTCACACAGGCTGGTTCAAACTTGTATACACTATGTTCCTCTTTTTTGTTAAGACTAATTGATACCGGTATTGAGTAAGACTCAATATAAGGCAAAATATAATATACCGGTACCCTACATGCATACCGGTACTGTACTAATGATGATAGGCTTACCATTTAACAACACCTATATACTGATACTGGTACGTACTTGATGTGATGTATATCTGAACTAATATTCTCTACATTTTATGTTCCTGTAATAATAAAACAATGCATAAATTAAAACTAATGAAAGATTATACCAATAAATGACAGTGCTGTACATTCTGTCCAGTAAATCATGTTTCAGCAGAGTATTTTTGTATACAAATTGGAAAATTGAACCCAGTACATGTACTGGTATATATATATTATATATATATTTATTATATATATATACAGTATATATATATATATATACAGTATAAATAAGTAGGCTAGGGCGCTAGGCATCCCAAATCCTAAACCCAGGGAAAGGAAAACAATAAATTAATAAATACAATATAAGATACAAATAATATATCTCCAGTTATGACCACTAGGGGTAAGGATGTACTATTTGGGCGTACCGCCTGCCTTGTTTACACTACTCGGCACGCACACGATCATTTTCCCGTCTATTTTGACTGCCGTGGGATATAATAGGTTGAGGGGGGCTTTTTCCATCCTCACCCCCAATCATACTATGTTCTTGTTGATATATTTATGAACAAATTTATTTATGTATTAATTATTCATATTATATTTCATTATTTATACTCATTCCATGTCTTGGTAAGTTCAGTTCATTCATTATTATATCATTTGTTGTTTTCTATTTGCATTTTTATTACTATTCGTATACCTCTTACTTTTGTATTGTTCATACATTATTGTACTTTTATTATAATTCAATTTTTTGTAGTTTTCTATATAGTTCTAATTTGTGTATTTGTATTTAATAACATAAATTGGGACATAACAAACCATACTTCCTATATTATACATTTTGTATTGACATTTTAGATTTTATTTTTACATACATGTTATTTATTGAATTTCTTCTTTGGAGTGTTGAGCCCACTCCCGGGTGTTGTTGGTGTAGAGATTGTGCCTGGTGTAGTTGGGGGCAAGTTGTCGAATAGGCTCGACGAGAGGCTGATGTTTGCCAGGAGGTCTTGGTTGGGTTTGGGAGTGGAGCAGCTCTGTGGTTTGGGGGGAGTTAGTGGGACCACCGGTGGATGGGCCAGCTGTACCGGATTGATTGATTTGATTCTTTATTGAGAAAGCATAAATACATGGGAATACAAAATTACACATCTCAAAAGGGCAAAGATGGTAAAACAGTCTTTTACCCTACTCATATTATACATGTACAATATTAACACAAACATGAAAACAATATTTAGTAAGTTTTTATCTCTATACTTGTTAGCACACCAGTTGTCCCTAACTGTTTAAGAAGAGACCTTCGCGAAGCTGGGCTTAGGCTTAGCGCGGGTTTGTTATAATCCTGCTACTTCCCTTAATGTCATAGAATGACCATCCCACTCCAGTTTAATCCCCAATTTCCAAAAAGGATACATTTGTTTTGTGTTAACAAAACCAATTGTTAATAATATACAGTAAATACAGTTCTTATATATATCACACTAGTAATGGCATAGTCGATGAGATGCTATTCGTAGTAGCAATGACAATGCTATTAATGCTAGGAATAGCAGCAATAACTATAGTAATGATACAAACTAAAATAACATCTACAAGATTGGTAACAATAACCACACCAATAATAATAGTAATAACAACAACGATAATATAAATATTATTATATATATATATATACACACATACATAAGAACATACATACAACCATAAACACATATATACATATACAGTATAGGCCTATACATACATATATACACATATACATACACACACACACACACACACACACACACACATGCATGTACATATACCTACATACATACATATACACACATTCAGTCATACAATAACACACAAATATAACTATATACAGTATATACATACACATTGATTATTATAATAACAATGATACAATGAAGCTATCAATTACATAATCATAACTCTAAATCCTAAACTTTGTTTTATGTATATTTACCTTACGATGTATTGTATATTTTTGCATTTGGCTATTATTTGAGTAATCATTATGATTGAACATCCATATAATTTGTTCATCGACCTTATCTATGACATTGTTTCTATATTTCGCTAGGTGTTGGCAGTGCAGTATATAATGATTTAAGGCATGACTTTTTGGTTCTTTACATAGTTGACAACATATTTCGTGTTCTCCTTTAGGAACACCAAGTTCCCAAATATAACAATAGCCTAACCTAAGTCGTGTGCACAAGGAGTCCTTCCAAGCACTTCTTAAGTTTCCGTATATGAAGCTAGTTCGCCGTGCAACGTTATTATAGTGATAGAATGTCGCACTATTCGCGTGTTTTTCTTGCATCATAACAAGTTCCGCATCCTTTTGTTTTTTTTCTAATTGTTGATTTAATTTTTCTTAAAGATTGAATGCACTCGTAATCTATTGTGTCTTTCTCCGTTCCTAATTTAGCAAGTTCGTCCAATCTTTCATTATTTATTATCCCAACATGTGAAGGTATCCACGTAAATTTCTCCCATTATGGCGTAGTTCATCTATAATAACCTTTCACTGAGATACCAGCTTTTCATACACAGGTTTTTTGCTGTTCAAAGATTCCAAAGCACTTCGACTGTCTACGAAAAAGCACACATCACCTTCTCCCCCTCTTATTTTATTTAACCCGTATAACATAGCACATATTTCTGCCTGCGTAGAAGACACGTTGTTACTTATTCGATAATAATATTCACTGTATATGTTATCGTTACCTACATCGTCACTCACCAGTATCCCACATCCTGCTCTCCCATTTTCTGTGACAGAACCATCGCAGTATACTTGGGCAACATTATCATCTTTTAGTTCATTTATCTTTTCTTCAACAATTATTTTAAGTTCCCCAGTCTCGTACATACTTTTCTTTTTCCCCAGCTTGATAATATTTATATCCACGCCTTTATCTTCCCAGGGTGGAGGTTTGTGTGCCCTCTCTTCAACCGGAAAGAAATTTATTAGGTTAAATTTTTCTACTTTATGTATTAGTTCTTTTAGGTATCCCCTCTTACCTTGCATCCGGAAGGTTCGAATTTTACGTATGCCATCGTTGACGTCTTGTGCCAATTTTTCACCACTACCTGACCGTATGTCTCATTGCCGATACTAGGTTTACTTCCTCTATTCTGTGTCGCAAGGTTGTTAAATTTAATTATAATCTCATAGCAGCTACCATCGCATTTTTGGGGCAGTATAATATAACCCGCATAGCCTCATTTTGGATAGTTTCTATTTTATCCAACCTTCCTTCACCAAGGCAAGAGAGAACGGGGCTGGCATATTCCACCACTGACCTAATAGTGGTGAGGTACATCATCCACAACACCTGTACCACTCCAAGCTAGGGATTTCAAGGGTGCCATACGTGCCTTACATTGTGTTTGTATATGATGTAACTCAGCATCTTTACTGTCTGATGTATATCTTATATAGATGCCTAGATACTTATAGCTCCTAACCCTATCAATATTTTTTTCATTCACAGCTAATTGTTTATCGCCCATAGCACGACACTGAAATTTATTTTTTTCTTCATTAATTACTAGCCCTAGCTTCTAGGTTAATTTCCCAAATTTGTTGAGGGCCAATTGCATATTCTCGACGCTACTGCTTTGCAGCATTATATCGTCTGCGTATATTGTTATTTTAACACCTGGTCCTAGCATATCTTGAGCTATCCTATTCATTAGGACATTAAAGAGGAATGAACTTAATACCCCGCCTTGTGGTGTACCCAGGTCAAGTTTCCTTTCCTCAGAAAGAGCCCCTTGATACCACACCTGCGCCTTCCTTCCAAATAAATAATCTCCTTTCCAATGTAATAATTTTCCCTTTACACCCATGTTAGCTAATTCAAACAAAATTACCTCTCCATTTGCTTTATCAAAGGCGCCCAATGAGATCCACGTATACCCTACAGTAATCATTATCGTTGGCCAGACACTTTATGACTGCATCAGATGTACCCCTACCTTTTCTAAAACCGAACAGATTGTTGCACAATTTATCGTCTATGATATAATAATAGCCTCTCCAACACGATTATCTCCATCATTTTGGACATACTGTACACGATGTGAGGGAAACGGGTCTACTCTCCCCATTTGGTTTAGGGATGGGAATGATTATAGCTTTTTTCAACGCTTTAGGCAGTTTACCCTCTTTAAGACTCCTGTTGAATAATCGAAGGAGGGGGCTATCTTCTATACTCTGGCTAGGCAGTTTAATACATCGTAAGTTATACCATCTTCCCCGGGAGCTGTAGATTGACCTTGTTTAATTGCTTTAAGTAGTTCATCTCTTGTTATATCTACATCTGTGATGTGTGCTATATTTAATGCGTTAACAATAGTTTCTCTCCTCTCATTTTCCCAACCCTCTAATCCCTCCCTGACGTCCTGCGGCAGTGAATCGGTACTAGCGGCAGTTGCCCACTTCTCCATTAATTCGTTTGCCTTTTGTTGTGGATGTGGGTGTGCGACATTACTTTTCCTTTTACCCCGTACCTTAGTAACTTCTCTCCAGATTTCACTGATATTTGTGGTATTCCCAATCTTATTTGCAAATTTCCTCTCACTTCTTTACGGGCCTGCCCGCAAATCTGGGACGCCTTCAAGTAGATCGGATTTAGTAGAGTCATCCCTTCCCGCTCCACCAACTTTTTATGGCTTTGCTTAACCATTTTTGACCAACCCTTTAATGTTTGGTCATTATAGTATTTATTCCGGTTTGACGAATATTCCCTTATTTTTTTTTCTCCTTTATCACTTAATAAACTCTTCTATAATTTTGGCCATATCTTCATAAAACTGATTTGTACAAATTGGTTCATAGTCTCTATACCATTCCCGAATACTATTGCTAAAATTAGTTATATTGTCTAGAGGTAATATTATCCTTTTTCTTTTATACTTTATGTCCACTTTACCCAAAGGAATACTTATATCTAAAGAGAAATGGTCGCTGAGTAATTCCGGTGTAACATCACACCTCCCATCCAAACCTTGGCCATTAACAATCACTGCATAGTCTAGCCTCCCTCCCTGTATGCGTGTTGCTGCCTGCGTCCCCAGCAATTTAATATCTGGATAATCTTTCAATAATTGATTGAATCTCCTACCATTAGTGTTGGTAGTTTCCCCGCCCTCTAATTCCCTGTGATGAGCGTTTAGGTCCCCGACAATTAGAGTTACCTCATTAAATACGCTATTAGGTAGATAGTTAATGGAGAAACAATTCTTAGATACGTAAAGGTTAACAACACTTATTGACCCCACTTTCATAAATAATTTAATAGAAATTGATTCTACCCCGTCGGTTTTATGAGGGTTTTCTACAAGCTCCGAGGGAATGGTATTTATCACGTAAGTTGATACGCCCCTAATACCTTCGCTCGCCGGGAGAGTATATTATTTTGTTATATCTATTTAGCTTTAACAAGTTAACATTCCCTTCTCGAGTCTCTTGGAGGAGTATGACATCTATATCATATTTATTTACATAATAATGCAAGTCATCAATTCTATTACATGGTCCATTAACATTCCATGAAATTACTCTAAGTTCATTCTGATCCATTGTTACCTGGTGTATCCGTTATTTCTGATCCATTGTTACTCGGTGTATCCGTTATTGATTCCGACATACCTTCTATTTTTTTCATGATTTTATCCATTTGTCGGTGCAACGCTAACCAGTACATGAACAATTGTTCTTTTTTCCCATCGTCTTCACACATAGCTAGCGTACTCTCGAGCACTACAAGGTTATTCGTCATCAGCTTGTGTGGGTACAGAGTTTTATGTTTTCCTTTTACGGTAAATTTACAATTAGTTGTTTCACTGGCAGGAGGTGCAGGGTAACTGTGGCTGCTGCAGGAGTTGTTGTTGTTGTTGCTGCATGGGCTGCTGCACCTGGTGTATGGGCTGCTGCACCTGGTGTATGGGCTGCTGCACCTGGTGCATGGGCTGTTGCACCTGCTGCATGGGTTGCTGCACCTGCTGCATGGGGTGCTGCACCTGCATGGGCTGCTGCATAGGCTGCTGCATGACGGTGGGTGCCTGGCCAGGACCATCCTGCTAGGTGCGCAGGAGGTGGGACAGACCCTCCTGAGGCTCAGTCCTAACCTGGTATTTCTCAAGAAGCATCATGATCTCGAGACGGAGGTAGCGCCACACGCTGGGGTCGAGCTGGCTACACTCCACGGTCAAGGAGCCGTAGAATTGTCTCCAGGACTTGTCCTCCCGGCTGCATGGCGAAGGAGTGGTGAACTTGTCCACCATCTTCCTCACCATCGTACAATAACTTTCACTTTAAAGTTTACTAGTAACGAACAAAATAGCAGCATCGAAAAAGTCCCTAATTTCAAGAAAGCAAACTTTCATAAACTTAGAGCTATGTTTAAAGAAACTGACCGGAGCTTTTTAATTAACAATAACGACATAAATACATCTTGGGAATTATTCGAAACCACTTACCTAAAAGCAGTGCAGGACTGCATACCATCGAAAATACGACGTCCAGGCCTTAACCCTTGTTTGGCGACGCGCAACTTATGTCGTGTGAAATAAATTTGGACTAAGTGGCGGTTCACAAGTTATGTCGTGTGCCATTTTCAGCACATAATGTTGCAGAGAGAGAGAGCTGAGCGGTGTGAGGAGCGTAGTAAGGCTATGACCGCCGCCCACCACCGCGGTGGGCCAACTGAAGTGAAAACCACCCTTCCATCCCCCCTCACACTCGCTACACAAGGAATTATGTAGGGAAAGTACCTAATTACATGGTTTTTGCACTTGTGTTGCGCGATCGTTGCAAGAAAACCAGTGGTCGTACAAGGATGGTTGGGATGTCATTGGAAAGCTCTGTTTATGCCCTTTCAGGGATATATACTTGTTTTACGCTCTGGGTCTTATTTAGGCATGAAAATGATCACGTAAACAACCCCATTTAGGGTAAAAATACCCCGCTGGGCGGTACATATAAATTACCGCCTAGGCCGCTCGTAAGGTGTTAATAAAAAGCCCAAATGGTGGAATAAAGATATTTCAAACTGTCTGCTTGCTAAAATGTTTGCTAATGATAGATTAAAATCCTTACGATAGATTAAAATCCTTACAAAATGACGAAGAACGGGTGAAATTTGTAGAGCTACGACGCAAAGCCAAAAAGTTAATTAAGCAAAGTAAAAAGACCCTGGAGTTACATGTTGCGAATCAAAGTAAAACAAACCCGAAATAATTCTATAGTTATATCAGAAAGAAAAAAGTAGTTACTTCAACTGTTGGACCGTTAGTCGATGAAAATGGAGAATACACCAAAGACGAAGTACAAATGAGTAATGCCCTCAATACCTTCTTTGCATCAGTTTTTACAGCAGAAGACCTCAGTGATATCCCTACACCATCGCCGATTCAGATTGATAATTCAGATGTTCGAAGCAATATCACCGGTACAGAGAGAGAAGTATTGAATTGTTTAGATAAACTCAAGGTAAATAAAACGCCTGGACCTGATAAAATCTCACCTAGAGTCCTAAAGGAAGGTAAGGATGAGCTCTCCAAACCATTGACATTGCTATTTAATAAATCCTTGCAGTCTGGAAATATGCCTGATCAGTGGAAGCTAGCCAACGTAACACCGATATTCAAAAAAGGCAGCAAATCCCTACCCAGTAACTATCGTCCAATTAGCTTAACCTCAGTTGTATGTAAAATGTTAGAAACACTCATAAGAGATAGACTCGTAAATCACTTAGAGGAAAATAACATACTTAAAGAAACTCAACACGGCTTTCATAAAAAACGTTCCTGTTTAACAAACCTCTTAAACTTCTTCCACGATATCCTCAACCTCTACGATGAGAGTAAAGCTGTAGATATTATATACCTTGATTTTCAAAAGGCCTTTGACAAAGTTCCCCACAAACGTTTACTGCTAAAACTAAAAGCGCATGGAATACAAGATGGTGTGTTGAAATGGATAGAAAATTGGCTCAGCGACAGAAAGCAAAGAGTAGTCATAAACGGTAAGGCATCTAAATGGACCAATGTAAGTAGCGGGGTACCCCAGGGATTGGTACTAGGACCAGGACCAATTCTCTTTCTAATTTACATCAACGACATAGATGAGGGTCTCACCTGTACAATCTCAAAATTTGCTGACGATATAAAAATACCGTACTCTCAAAAGAACAAGTTGACGATATGCAACACAATTTAGATAAGTTGTCATGTTGGTCCCAAATTTGGCAAATGAGTTTCAATGCGGATAAATGTCAAGTACTACATATCGGATACCAAAATGAGAAAACAAACTATTTGATGAATGGCACTCAGCTTAAGAATGTAAACAGAGAAACCGATCTGGGAGTAACAATATCGAGTAACCTAAATCCGAGTCAACAATGTTCAGAAGTTGTTAAGAAGGCAAACAAAATAATTGGCTTTTTAGGCAGGTCATTTGAGCATAAATCCAAAGACGTTATCCTAACCCTTTACAATTCCATAGTCCGCCCTCTTCTTGAATACTGCGTTCAATCCTGATGCCCTTATTACCAAAATGATATAGAGAAGCTAGAACGAGTTCAACGTAGAGTTCCCAAAATTATACCTAGCCTAAAGAACAAACCATACGAGGAGCGTCTTGGAGAATTAAATCTATTTCCTTTAACCCAGCGCAGATTAATTAAGAGGCGACTTAATTCAAGTGTTCAAAATCATCAAAGGCATCGACAATATGAACTGTATAAGTACTTCACTATCGACCAATCTAATTACACGCGGGGAAACGGTTGCAAAATTATTGGTAAATCTTTAACTCCCACGATGCTAAGAATTTCTTCTTCAATCGAGTTGTCAACTTATGGAATGGGCTTCCCTGAGATGTCATAGACTGCAGCACCGTTGATTCATTTAAACTTCGCCTAGACAAATATCTCGCATCAAACCCGCAACTGACTGCGTTTGTAAATTAATAACTATTTTATCCTCCCTTCAGTTACTAACCCATCTGTCCCCTACTAACTTCCTAATCCTGCCACGGACATTAGTTCCAGGGCAGTAGTTACCTTTCCAATGTTCCCTTACCCACTCTAAACCACTGTTTGGACACTTGATCCTCAGTGTTTTGGAGGACAAGCAGCCTAAAAGGGTCACTAGACCTGTTGTTGCTTGATTTCCTTTGTACTCCTTTGTACCCCACTAGCCTGTTCCTGGAGCTGTTCGGGGATAAACAATAGTGTGATATTAGTGTTTAATATTGTTATTGCATAGAATAATAATACTACTAATAATAAACTGTTTCTTGATATCTACAGCCGTCACCTGAACATTTACAGAGGAACAGTTTATACCTTTTTAGTCTAACTTATTTTAAATTACATTTATTTTACCTGTTGCAGGACAACGTCAGCCTGGTCGAGCACAATAAAATACCTAGGTTTGATCCATAAACACCGACTCTAACATACTCTGAATATGCTTGTAATATGATACATACTCTTTATACTCCCAGTTTGCATGACGGTGCTGGCTTCCTGCAACACATCCTCAGGAACATGCGAAGGCCGACGCTTGGTCTGGCTACCCCCTGTGGTTCCCCTTTGTCGTGAAGGGCCTGGTACTACTGCCACGGCTGCCTCCTCCTCCGATGCCTCCCTCCCCCCCTCGTCCGCCAGCTCAGCATTGACGGCAGGCTGGTGTACCTGCATAGTAAAAATAATATACATTAGTTATTTTAGTTCATATCCATGAAATATGATTAAATTTAATAAAATATTTATAGAACTCTGTGTTTGTGTATACTTCTACCATGGGGTGTCTTTAATAATAAATTATTTCAACGTGGTAATGGATTTCCAGAAATAGAATATTAATATTTAAGGAAAAGTTACAATAAATGTTATAATTAAAGAAGGGTACAATGTGCGGCAATAGTAAACACAAGATGGAACACAAATAATATATATTATAGTAAATAATATATAAATATATACATAATTATATAAATATAGAAATATATATAAAACATAAATACACTAAATCCATAGCAATAATTGAGCACACCTGTGTACAACCAATGCTCCGTGGTTTCTGCCGGGTGATGTGGATGGCTTGGAAGAAGAACACCTGCAGGATCCACTTATCCCTCGCTGTGAGGTTGTTGGGGGCACCCGAACCACTCTTGGGGGCAGTCAGCTTGCCATACCTGGTCCTCATGGTCTCGAGGAAGTGCCGGACAAGCCCTCCTGTGAGTGAAAGTGGAGGAGAGGGTTTTTAGTTCACACATTTCATATAACCATACCTGGTTCACACATTACTGTTCAACGTCTGTTTAGACTGAATGCATGAGTATACCATACCATTGTAATAAATTAAACAACACTGAATTATTACAGAAAAATAATATCAAATTCCCTGGCATAGGTGGCTTCATGGTACAGCCCTTCTCCTCAAACAGTCGTTTTTTCTTGGCGGTGTCCTTGTAATCCCGCCTTGTTTTCTGGTACAGAATCGGGTTCTCTTTATACCATTCTCCGAGCTCTAACTCCACTTCCTCGTCTAGGAGCAGGAACCTTGCGGCGGGCGTTTTGGCCGGGTGCCGCTTCCTGCCTTGGCGGTTCGAACTCACAGCAGCAGCAGCCTAGCGTCGGTGTCCTGCTGCTTTGTGTCAGTGGTTTCCTCCTCTTCGAAGAACGAGCCGGGGTCGATGACAGCCAATTCCTCGGCTTCACCATCTTTGAGGGTCATGATCATCGGTTCACCTGCTACCGGCGTGACACTGGTGCTGGCAGCAGGCTGGTCATTTTCCACATGTGTCTCCTGAGTTTCAGGCACCAACGTCTTCTTGCTCTTGCCAGTCTTGGCACCTACTCAGCGTTTTTTGGGTTCAGTGCGATACATATTGGAGGTGTTGCTGGCGACTGGGGAGCCGTGTCCGAGGTTGGAGTTGTTGCTGCGTTGTTGGCGACTGGGGAACTGTGTCACGCCGCTCGGCCTTTTATGGGCGCCGACCATGTCCCGCCAACGTGACGCGGGCGGCGTGGTCACGTGACGCGACGTTGCCACATCGCCGACTCTCCTTCCAACGTATTTTTGCCGCCGTTCTTATCCCATTAGTCCGCTTCTAGACGCCGCCTAGACGCCGACTGCTCCCGTGGGTGTTCCGACCAAACACGTTTTCTGACAGTTGCCCCGGTCCATGCGGACCATTTTGTGCATGCACAAAGAGACCGCTGCCTAGGCCCCCGCATCCCGTGAGCTGGCGACACCGCACGTCCGTGTACTGACCATAGGCAACTTTGCCGGCGTCCTTGCCCATTTGCAGGCGATTTAAGGGGTCGGGGACGGACGGGACGTTAATTCGTGCATGTGTGAATCGAGCATTAACAAACAGTCAGTTTGTGGATTTCCCTTAAGATTGAGGTGTGCAGTGCAACTAGTATCAGTTTATTCAGGCCAAGTGTCAATAGGTAATTAATATGGAGGCACTATTTACTCTCCCTGCCCTGTCATTTAATTTGCATATGGCTACTTATGTTAATTTTTTTTTTTTCTTTCTTATGATATGTGTTTTCCTTGTCCTTCGACGCTAGGTGTGTCTTGGGGTCGCCTATGCAGCAACTTATAGTGCTTTCACTTTTTCCGCATTACCTATGAAACTCAGATGAATAATAATAATAATAATAATAATGATAAAAATAATAATAACAATCTAAAATAATAATAATAATAATATAAATATTAATATTAAGGCATAACAATAATGTAATGTCAATAAAATGCGTTTGGACTTGAAACAGTATGCACAATGAAGTTTTATAGAATATAAGTAAAATTGGTCATGTATAAATCATTCATAGAAAGTCTATTTAGTCTATTTAGTCTATTTAGGGAGTCAGCAAGGAAGAACAGTTTGTGAGTACAACAGGAGGAACACTATCTGGTCCGTACGACCAGATAGTGTTCCTCCTGTTGTATTCGCAAACTGTTCTTCCTTGCTGA
Source organism: Paralithodes platypus (assembly GCA_032716605.1). NCBI lineage: Eukaryota > Metazoa > Arthropoda > Malacostraca > Decapoda > Lithodidae > Paralithodes > Paralithodes platypus. The sequence goes on from CM064578.1 coordinate 16,930,566, forward strand.
CTCCCTGCCTAGGCAAACTCTTTTGTCTCTGTCTTTCCTCTAGCGGCTTTCCTTTTTGCTGAAAGCTTGCTCTTATTCAACCATGCCCAAAGAAGGGTGACCGCTCTCAACCCTCCAACTATCGTCCAATTGCTTTAATTTCTTTCATCTCTAAGGCTTTGAAACTATTCTTAGCTCAACATTTCTTTAGCATTTATCTTCCCATAATCTACTTCCGGATCGCCAGTATGGTTTCCTTAAGGGCCGCTCTATTGGTGGTCTTCTTGCTTATCTTACTAACTCTTGGTCATGCTCCTTTCGGGACTTTGGTGTTACTTTTTATATTGCTCTACGCATATCGAAAGCCTTAGATAGAGCCTGGCACAAGTCTCTAATTTTCATACTACCCTCCTTCGGTTTCTGTCTATCCATATGTGCCTTTGTCTCTAATTTCCTTTCTGACCGCTTCATAGCTGCAGTTGCGGATGGCCATTGTTCACTTCCTCAACCTATCAACTCCAGTATATAGTTAATAGGTATTAACGATCTCAACTGTATCTCTAGTAACTAGTCCTATCCACTCATATGCTGATGACTCTACCTTACACTATTCAACTAATTGTTCACATCAACCCAGCATGCAATCATTCCAAAACTCACATAAAAGGGCCATAGAGCGCATATCTTTTGACCTACCAATTATCTCTGATTGGGGGAAAGAAAATCGTGTTACTTTCAACGCCTCCAAGACCCAATTTCTCTCTATCTCTGTGGGTTCTTCACTACCACACAGCTTTTTGCTCTGTATCGAGGCACAGTGCGCCCCTCTATTGAATATTGTTTACATGTGTGGGGAGGCTTCACCCAAATAGCACTTCTCGAAAGAGTAGTTCTATTAGTTCCCCACAATCTCTTGCTACACACACTGCAATGTTTCATCTCTTTTACTCTTCTATCGCTATTACAACAATCAGTGTTCTTCAGAGCTCTGTCAGTGCATACTCCCTCATTTGCGGCGAGTGTGAGGCACCCACCTTTCAAGACAGTCCAACTCCTATTCTGTCCAGCTCTCCAACCCAAGAATTGGCAAGTTTTCTCAGCCTTTCTTTTACTCAACAAGTGAACTCTGGAACTCTCTCCCACAATCAGTCTTTCCTCCATCCTGTCTTAAACTGTTTTAAACTTCGTGTGTCCAGGCTTTTTGATGAAAACGTCCCTGGAATTTGGCTTTGTCACGCTTTTGGCTTTGGGGTAGACACATGTACAGGTATATATATATATATATATATATATATGTATAATTATATATTATACTAGGAGGGGTACCCGGCGTTGCCCGGGTTTAAATTCTACTACCATAATCACCATCATCAATCAATACTACCACAATTATCACAATACTACTACTACCATAATCACCGGCCTCGACCTCCCTGTGCCTCATTAAACGGCGACCTCGATTTCGGCAGCTGAATGACCTTCGATTTTGGATCTGACCTCATCCGTACCCCCATTTTGGGGAGCTGCGAACAACTTTCGTTCCATACACCTTTTCGATCGGAGGCCTCCGTCTGCCCCAAACGGCAATTTGTTTTGGCATTTTTTTCGCTCTCGTATACTACATAAGTTCTGCCGAAAATTGTATTATACAAAAGTGTCTCTGATTTCCACAAAACTCGCCTAAAACTATCTCCAAAGTCTGAGCTTTCCAACGGTGCCCCACACTCCCACCTGGCACCAACACTGTGGGAGGAGTTTAGTAACAAAGGTCGGGTAACTGACAAACAGACAGACAAACATTGACCTTTATTAATTAAGATATATTATTGTTAGTCAAAAAAATATTACGATATAATGATGCGATTGTACTGATCCCATAGAAAAAATATTATTCCTGCTAACCAAAAGAAGGTACAGTTGGGTCACCAGTTCCAAGTAAGACTCTTTCAGCGATAATATTCATATTTTGAATAACATGACGCATTAACCAAATCAAATTTTGCCAACACCAGGCTCTTTTATTTAATTTAAACAAGACCTCTAGTAAATCAAAGGAGTAAACTTGACTTCAATTAACTATTTGACTCTCCAAGAACTTTCCTCATATTATTTTAACGTAAATAAGAAATAAGGAACAGGAAGAAAATGAAAGAGTGTGTGATGACGTACTGAAAAAAATAAGTTACAGTATATATACTACTTCCATTTGTGTGGCTTAATGAAATATTTATTTAGTATTCGACTTTTTTCTTTTTTCTTATCTGTTCTATATGTGTATGGAGGAGACAAAAGGCAGGTTGCCTGTAGTGTGTGTCTCCCCCCAAAAAGAGCTCCAGAGTTCACTTGTTGAGTAGAAGAAAGACAGAAAATTTGCCAATTCTTGGGTTGGAGAGCTGGATAGAATAGGAGTGGGACTGTGTTGAAAGGCAGGTGCTTAGCACTCACCACAAGGGAGGGGGTATACACTGAGAGAGCTTTGAAGAACACTGGTTGTTGTAATAGCGATAGAATAGTGAAAGAGATGCAACATGGCGGTGTGTAGAAAGATATTGTAGGGAACTAGTAAGATGAGGCGAGTTGATGAGGCGAAATGCTTTGGATTTTACTTGTTAGAAAAGTGCGGTATGGGTGGAGCCTCCCCACACAAGCGAACATTACTCAATACAGGGGCGCACTATGCCGCAATACAGAGCAGGAAGCTTTGCATAATATTCAAATTGTTAAATGTTATCTAGAAAATTAGAAAACAAATCATAGCATAAGCTTATATACAAATATGTTTGTTTGATATATTCGAAGACAGTTTGCCCATCATTACCACACACTAAATTATAATGTGACCTTGATGTGTTGGCTTCCCGTGTATTACGATAGGCTTTCAGAGAGGAACTACAATTAAATATACACAAACTGTAGAATGGGATGACAAAGAGGCAAATATTTGCCTTACTGTTGTGTAGTGTATCGGACTCAACATCATTCATGTAGGTTTGTATAATTATACTCAGGCACATACCCTATAGCTGGGGGTGGCTGACTCGAGAGCCCAAACACAAACAACATTTAAAGTTACAATTCTTAGGGTCCGTGGGACCACTTTCCCTCACCCCTTACTCTGTCTTGTCTACTAGGTGAATTTTACAAGAGTATTCCTAACCCTAGCAACCAGAAGTAAAATTATGACAGTAAAAGAGACATAGGGAGAGTAAGGGAGGGTAGAGGATGCCCAACCTCACTCTGTATAAGACCAGCCCTCAACCTGTATATTAGTCATATTATATTACTATAATAATATTTAAAACAAAAGGAGATATTATATATCGTTCACTTTTACAGTGAATATTATTAATGGCCGTTACACAAAGCATAATGCATGCATTTTGTATTATATATATTATTCATTGTATCATTTGATGTAATACGAAACTCCAAAAGTTCACTAGAATCCCATTCATTAGGACAAAACTCTTGATTACTAACTGCTATAATAAAGCAAGCCTAGAGTCATCGAGTAAATAATGTTGCCATATGGAAAGAGTCAACTAGGGAATAGGTGTGGACATTTACAACCCATTTGCTATAGCCCTTTTTAAGTTACTCAGCATATATGTCATGATTTTTGGCAATTTTTACTTGTTTGAGTGGAATATTTCTTTCGATCTCTCCCTTCTTAACCTCCTTCCAAAATTAAGTTTGGCTCTTGCTATTAAAGAGTGGATTTATATCCACTCTTAAATAGCAAACACATTGTGCTGCCTAAGTCATTTTTGTTTTCTATAATCCTTGCAGTTTTAAGAAATGTTCTGCAGTCATAAAACCCAAAAGTCCTCAACTCAACCTCGAACTATATTACAACATAACTACTGCACACAATATTGCAAACATCTAAAGTGAATATAATGCCTGGATATTGCACGTGCCAGAGAAAACATAATTAATATCAATAACATATAATAAGTATCTGGGCAGTGTGTTGAGTAAAGATGGGAGTATGGATGAAGAAGTGCGGGAGGGGGTGCAACAGGGGAAGAGGGTTGTAGGAACGTTGAAAGCAGTAACAAGAAATAGGGTGGTCAGTATGGAAGTGAAGAAGTCCTTGCATGACAGTATGGTAATCCCGACACTAACTTACGGAAGTGAAGCATGGACATTCGGGAAGAGACTCAGACCAAGAGTGAGAGCGGTGGAAATGAGTTACTTGAGAAGTCAGGGCGGAGTTACATGGAGGGATAGACAGACGAATGAGGAAGTAAGAAGGAGGTGTGGTGTGGAGGTAGATGTGCTGGAAAGTGTGAAAAGGAACAATTTGAGATGGTTCGGCCATATGGAACGTATGGAAAGTGAGAGAATGACTAAGATGGTGTACGAGAACCAGGTGGAAAGACAAAGAGGGAGAGGTGCACCGAAGGAGAGGTGGAAGGATGGAGTGAGGAAGTATATGGATGAAGGCGGTGCTGGTTGGGATGAGAGGCGTTGACTGACTGGGGACAGAGGTGCATGGGGGTGGTTCGTTTGTGGCCACCCCTTCGGGGATCACAGCGTCAGGCAATAGATAGATACATAGATATGTCATGATTTCTGGCCAACTGCAAATGAATAGACTATAAGCTACTAGAGGACAGATTCGAGCGGATTGGAAGTGATCAGCTATTTCCGAAAATATGCATTACGTGTTGAATACAAGTAGTTTGTAGTTAATTTGTGCTAGATCAGATTAAAAGATTTGTTTAAGCATTATTTATTAACACCTAACGAGCGGCCTAGGCGGTAATTTATATGTACCGCCCAGCGGTACCCTAAATAGGGTTGTTTACGTGATCATTTTCATGCCTAAATAAGACCCAGAGCATAAAACAAGTATCTATCCCTGAAAGGGCATAAACAGAGCTTTCCAATGACACTCCAACCATCCTTGTACGCCTGCTAGTTTTCTTGCAACGATCGCGCCACACGAGTGCAAAAACCATGTAATTTTTTTTTTTCTATGTGATTGAGGGAGGCAAAAGGCATAACTGCCTATAGCGAGTGTCTCCCCCATAGTTGAAAGAGTGACAGGGCCAAAATCAAGGGACGTTCGAGCCAAAATGCCTGGACACACGGAGTTTGAAGCAATTTAAGTCATAGGAAGAGGGAAAGACTGATTCTGGGAGAGAGTTCCAGAGCTCAGCTGTTGAGTAGAAGAAAGTTTGAGAGTAACGTTTCACTCTTGGGTTGGAGAGTTGCACAGAGTAGGGGTGGGATTGAGTTGCACGACGGGTACCACGTGCCCTACGTAAAGGAGGTGGTATGCACTGGGATAGTTCTGATGAACACTGATTATTATAGTAGCGATAGAATAGCGAGAGATGCAACATTGCGGCGGAGAGAGAGAGATTGCAGAGAGTTGGTGAGTGGACGGGAGTTAATGATACGAAAGGCCTTCCTTTCAACTTTGTCTAGGAGAGCAGTGTGAGAGGAACCTCCCCACACATGTGAACAATACTCAATACAAGGGTGCACTATGCCCCTGTACAGAGCAAGAAGCTGCACAGGGGAAAAGAACCCCCTAAGGCGGTTGAGCACACCCAGCTTCTGGGAGGCTGCCTTAGCAAGACTGGTAATATGGTCCTTCCAAATGAGAGCAGAAGAAAAAGAGACACCAAGAATATTGAGAGAAGATGAAGGGTTGATTTTTGTATTGTTGAAGAATAAGGGATAGTCCGCTGGGAGATCCTGACGGGTAGATAGATGGAGAAATTGGGTTTTGGAAGCATTAAAGTTAACAAGGTTTTCTCTGCCCCAATTGGAAATAGTATTTAGATCAGAATTTAAGAGTTCTATGGCTTCATTACGTTTGTCGTTGAGGGATTGCTGGCTGGGGCGTTCTGAAAAACTAATGGAGTAGTGCAAGGTTGAGTCGTCTGCGTATGAATGGATGGGAATTAAGGTACAGTTAAGGAGATCATTTATAAAAATTAGAAAGAGAATAGGAGATAGGACAGAGCCCTGAGGAACACCGGAGTTTATAGAGTGAGGAAGTGAACAATGGCCGTCCACAACCGCGGCTATGGAACGGCCGGAAAGGAAATTAGAGACAAAGGCACAGATGGAGGGATAGAAACCGAAGGAGGGTAGTTTAGAAATTAAAGATTTATGCCAGACTCTATCGAAGGCTTTCGATATGTCTAGTGCAATAGAAAAAGTCTCACCGAAGTCCCGAAAGGAGGATGACCAAGAGTTAGTAAGATATGAAAGAAGATCACCAGTAGAGCGACCCTTAAGGAAGCCATACTGGCGATCTGAGAGCAGATTATGAGAAGAGAAGAGAATTAGGTGCTTTCCCTACATAATTCCCTGTGTAGCGAGTGTGAGGGGGGAAGGAAGGGTGGTTTTCACTTCAGTTGGCCCACCGCGGTGGTGTGCGACGGTCATAGCCTTACTACGCTCCTCACACCGCTCAGCTCTCTCTCTCTGCAACATTACGTGCTGAAAATGGCACACGACATAAGTTGTGAACCGCCACTTAGTCCAAATGTCTTTCACACGACATAAGTTGCGCGCCGCCAATAAAGGGTTAATGCATATTGCTTTGCTTAGTATAGGGTGAATGGTGCGTCCGGACCACCCCTTTCTCTAATCTATCCATTCTAAAATATATTCCAGCAGCACTCACACCCGTGCTGACAGCACTCCAGGCACCTTTCTTCCCTTACCAAGGATACGCGGTCACTGCAATTTAATTTGTTCGAGAGAGAGAGCGAGTCATGTTAATATAATGCTTATAGTCCTGCTAATGTATGTCATATTAATAAACCTGATGAAAATAATAAATACGTCTTGAATATACCTGTATATATTTGTTTCGTAACTCATAGTAACCCTGTTTAACTTTAATTTCAGTGAGTTAGATAAAGGGCTCATCAGTAGCAACCATAATGGTTATACAGTAAGGTAAACACTAGATGGATTACCGATACATGTATTGAGCCTTAGGTTGGCCCCAGCCAAGTAATGGCCGCCTCACACGTTCACACATTCACACGACTTGGATGGCAACTAAGCGTGTGTTTTTTCTTGTGATGAAGTCTTATAGAAAATTTGACATCTCTCTCCATGTCTGGCAGTCTCGGGCGATGTGTGCGCGGACCGCGTAATTTGAGTGAGTCCTTAAAATTTTGCGCCGAGTCGTGACCAGACTTTTTGTCGTTGCATGTCGATATGATTACGTTATGAGTACTTTCAGTACTGGGTGGTGTCTAGGTGGCGTCGCTGCAAGTTGCGCTATATCACAACGAGAAAAGACGTTAAGAGGTGTGAAAGACACAGACAGAAGTCATCCCGTAGTGTCACGTAGCCGGACTGAACGCAACGTAACCACACAGACAATATCTCGATATCCCACTGACATTTTATCACCCTCTGACGACATTTGACAGTGTTTCAAGAAATTTGGACTTACAAACAGTACATATAACGAACACAGAACGTACATGGCAAAACCACCTAGAAAAGTGAAGAAACCAATGCGCACGAGCATGAGGTTTGGGGCCCTCCTTTTTATATTGGGCCGTGCTCTTGTCACGAAACCTGGACGTCATCTGCACTTACCTGGTCCGACACGTACTATGTATGTTGTAGATACGTTGTGATGTCCTGGTGTTTCCTGTTGATTTTGCGTGATACGAACTGTCATCGGCCAATTCTCTGGCTGGGGTAGCGATGCCTCGTATTGGGTACGTTCTGTTTCCAGTTTAATGTTGTGATTGTTTGTAGTGGGTACGAGATGCCCTCGAGATGGTCTCTACTTATCATTTGTCGTGCTCGATATCCCCAACTTTTTTGCAAAACTTAATGTGTGCTAAGTCGCCGTCCAAGTCGTGAATGTGTGAGGCAGCCACAAGTAGGCTAAAACTGATGAACATTAACCTATGTAACTCACAAATTATTCGAGTAATTGAGCTAATATTTGTACCATTTAGGAAGAATCAGCCAAGAAATAGGTGTGGAAATTCACAGGTAATTTGCTCTAGCTCGTTTTAAGTTACATTATATAGAGAGGTTAGGGATTACACTTCCTGGCCTACCTATTTGGAACAAGATATAGTTGGATATATATGTTTTTATGACGGATAATTAAATAGATAATGTTAGTGCAGCCCAAGTCTGTTATTGACCAATGTTGTATGTGGCCTGGTTCACTGTATGTAGGTTAGTTATCAACTGGTTTTCATATCCTGTTTGTGTTGTGATATTTATGTTGTATCCCATAGTATATTGCTTTATGTTGTTGTTTGTTCACGTTATTATGTGCGTGTTATCTGGTTCACTGTTTGTATTTCATTTGAAACCTAGTTTACACTTGCTGCAAGTATTTCTGGTTTAATCCTACACCCAATATCTCGTGTTTAAGCTTCGTTTTGTGTTACGATCATGTAATTGATATACATGTTGCTTTTCATTGTGTTTTCTTGTTTATTTGATATAGTTAGTTGTGACCAAATGTTGATGCTATCTGGCAGCTCTACTGTATTCAATATTGTTTTGTCTACTGTGTATATTGCTTTCCACTTGCCATAGTGATCACTGAATGTAAATTGCGACTATTGTGGTTCCCGATTTGCTTGGATCAGTTTAATTATGATCTGGTTTTGATATTTCGTTAACTGTACATTCTGTTTTTATTGCATCGTATTACTTTTGTTTTGTTGTTTACTCGTGTTTTACCCTATTGCTGTATTTGCCTTGACCACCGGGTCTCCTGATTCTCCAAATGAACTGTATTTGTGAGATAGTGTCCATATATTGTTACCTGCACCAACAAAAATGGAGGAGGTTATGTTCTTGCCTCCGTCTATGTGTCTGTCTGTTAGTTTGTCTGTAAGCAAGATATCTCAAAAAGTTATTAACCAATGTTCATAAGATTTGGTGGACAGATTGGATATGTGCCAAGGTAGAAGTAGTTACATTTAAGAGGCATATGGTGAGTGCATCTCTCCGTCAGCATAGGTGGCTCACAAAGTTATAAACCAATGTTTACGTATTATAGTGGGCTGATAGAATATGCGTCAGGGAAGAAGTTATTCAAGTTAGAAGGTGATCTGTTCCGCGAATGCATCCGCAGCATAGGTGGAATTATGCACTCCCCCGAGTGCCTATCTAGTTTATCTTGTGATATTACAATAGCCACGAAAAGCGATACTCATGACGTTGGATCTCTTTATGACATGATATGAAATTTGTATAAACTATGCTATCCTAGCCATATACTGACACTTTAAGTATATTCTGACGCATTATCTAATTTTAGTCTGTCTATTATTCAAATATTTAAAGGTTTTTGTAATCAGAAGGTTGCCTGAGAAAGATTTAAAGTTGTATATAACTACTATTTGTCTGTCAAAGCTTAATACAATTGTATAATGTTATTCAGAATAATGTGATAACAAATCATCATATAATATTTAGATGGTGTGTATTTCTGAATATGGATAAGGTATGGCGTCGTATACATTTAAGAAGCTGCGACATCAGGCGACTTGTATGACATAACTTATAATCCCATTAACCTGAGAGCTGGGATAAACCTTCAGGATGCTCTCCTAGGCTACGGTGATAAGCCTTTCGGAAGCGCGAGTTTCAAATGCATACAAAAACCGCAACAAAACGCCTAGGCGGCTAATATTAGATCAGGAATAGGCCTACATGGCAACTATCGATACCAAACTTCATAATACACTTACATCTCACACACACACTCACAATCTTACACTTTTATTATCATCGAAGCAATGGCAGGGATCTCAACCCCAGATATGTCCCATGTATCCCATAAGGTTATGTATCTCGGTGTTGTGTTGCTTTAGATGTAAATTAGATGCTCATTACTCTATTATAATTTAAAAGACATGAATTTAGAGTATCTGCTCTGTTATAACTAAATACTTTTTATATATATTGTTTCTAAGTTGTTAGCATTGTTGTTGTTAGTGTCATATTCCTGTGTGTTGTACGTTTCTGGTGTTGTGACCTTGATCAATTGTCATGTTCTGCTTAACCCACAGAACCCCAGCGACGCAAACAGTGCGTCGGCAATGTTTGTAACGCTAAACCCCAGCGACGCATACGTATGCATCACTGTTAATTACTCCGGTCCTATGGCACCTAGAGGGCTCAGATTTATATGGGAATTGTGTAAGTATCCCAAACAACAATGCCGATGGTTGAAAAACTCTCAAAGTCCAACCGTGTACGCGTGAACGTGCAAAAACCTGTTTTTGGGTGTTTTTGCCTACACATTTCCCCTCTTGTAAATCCGACTTTCGGGCGCACCGTAGGACCCCTTAATGACCTAGGGGATCGGTTTTTTGTGGGTTTTCCTTCATTCCTAACCCATTCCTGATGTTTTCTGAAAATGTTTTTGTTTTCAAAACCTGCCGGTCCTGGGTGGTACATTTATTATAAACTAGCTGGGGCTCAGTGGGTTAATTCAGAAAGATGTCACTGGTTTCGTTAGATTCAGTTAGGTTTAAAGACTCTACAGAAGAGTTCAGCTTCATTAGAAGAATAACAGTGCTTAATATATACCAACACAGAAATGGAAGGCAATGATAATCAATATTATGAGTCTGGCTACAGTTTAGAAAGTGCAGAGGTACAACATGGCAATATCACTGTATAGCATTTATCATGGATGTAGAATCTACTCAAAACTGAAGCTGAATGTTACCTCTTAATATTATCGCTTAGTGTTGAGGTTATGTTGGCAAAGCCAAATAGTCTGAGGTTTGTAAAGTAGTTCATGTTATCGTTGAGGCAATCCCTAAACAGGTTATTATTGTGGATGGCTTGGTGAGCTCCGGTAAGGTCATTAGGATGGTCACGATGCCCTGAATCATACCATTAATCACACAAGTCGGACAAACTATACATGGTAATGTGTAACAAAAATTATTTACATAATCATTGTTTCAATAATTTTGATGTACACACTATCACACATACCCGATGAAACACATGTTTTTTTTTTCTATATTCCAACTAGTCCCTCTCGGACATAGGCTGAGAGCCTTTACACTCAACAGCTGAACAGGTGAGGTCCGTGAGGTCTTCTTCCAGTCTAGGGAGTGAGACATGCGAAGCACCCCGGCTCGAAGCAATCCCATCTCTGAAGCTGCTCCGCCTCCGCGCTTCACAGTCTCATTCCCCAGACTCGGACCCTCACTCTCAGAATGCCACCTATTGAGCAATTAACTCACTAGGCATTGCCCCCCTGTAGCATATTTTGAATACGGTCCGGTCGGTGTTCCTCCTGTTGTTCTCAAAAACTGTGCTTCCGTGCTGACTCCCTGCCTAGGCAAACTCTTTCGTCTCTGTCTATCCTCTAACATCTTCCCTTCATGCTGGAAGTTTGCTCACATTCAACCTGTCCCAAAGAAAGGTGACCGCTCTCAACCCTCCAACTATCGTCCAATTGCTCTCATCTCTTGTCTTTCTAAAGTTTTTGAAACTATTCTTGCTTCCAAATTTCTTAAGCATTTCTCTTCTCATAATCTGCTCTCAGATCGCCAGTATGGCTTCCTTAACCTCTCCGCTGCGCACCCCCTATAGTATACAGGCACCCCTGTGCGTAGGTATGACGATTTGGGCGCCCCTTGCAAATATCGATGAAAAGTACATCAATGTGTAGGGAATGTTCGCGCACATCGAGCCATATATATTTGACCCCCCCAAAAAATGTCTGGAGGGGGGGGTGGCGGTCCGTAGTTGAAAAAGTGGAGCGAATGGCATCGCGCAGCCAGATTGTCATCGCGCGGCAAGATTTCCCGGGTGAATATCCGCGCGCCCAGGGGGTAGGAGTAGTGGGAGGGGAGGGCGGGTTAGGGCGTAATGTCACATATGTATCCTATTTTGAGCACTTTTATGCTATGTAGAGTATGTGTACATATATGTACGTATGTGTACGTATGTAGGCCACCCATATACCAAGGAATATGCCGCATATAGACCAAATATGCGACATATAAGCGAATTATGAGTGAGTTTAAAGGCGGGAACTGAGGTGAGAGTTTATGCGGGAGACAAGTGCTTGTGTACCGCTTGAGTGTGTGCGGGGACTGCGGGTCGAGCGTGTGACGGGTTGGTATCGAGAGTTGCCAAGTTGTACAGGGTCTGTTGGCTGTAATATCACGTATATATCGTATTTTCAGCACGGTCATGCTATATATAAAGTATGTGTACATATGTAGGCGACCCATATAACAATGAATATACTGCATATAGACCAATTATGCGATATATAAGCCTTATGAATGTGTTTAGGGGAGAGTTGGGGTGGGTGGGTGGGAGGGAGGGAAGTCTGTGTGTCGCTGTCTAAGGACAGCCACGGCAGTCCGCTGTATGTTAGGGCGGCGTTGGCAGGGCCAGCAGAGGTCCTGGGTGGCTTGGAAGAAGAACACCTGCAGGATCCACTTATCCCTCGCTGTGAGGTTGTTGGGGGCACCCAAACCACTCTTGGGGGCAGTCAGCTCGGCATACCTGGTCCTCATGGTCTCGAGGAAGTGCCGGACAAGCCCTCCTGTGAGTGAAAGTGGAGGAGAGGGTTTTTAGTTCACACATTTCATATAACCATACCTGGTTCACACATTACTGTTCAACGTCTGTTAAGACTGAATGCATGAGTATACCATACCATTGTAATAAATTAAACAACACTGAATTATTACAGAATAATAATATCAAATTCCCTGGCATAGGTGGCTTCATGGTACAGCCCTTCTCCTCAAACAGTCGTTTTTTCTTGGCGGTGTCCTTGTAATCCCGCCTTGTTTTCTGGTACAGAATCGGGTTCTCTTTATACCATTCTCCGAGCTCTAACTCCACTTCCTTGTCTAGGAGCTGCTTCCTGCCTTGGCGGTTCGAACTCATAGCAGCAGCAGCCTGGCGTCGGTGTCCTGCTGCTCTGCGTCGGTGGTTTCCTCCTCTTCGAAGAACGTGCCAGGGTAGATGACAGCCAATTCCTCGGCTTCACCATCTTCGAGGGTCATGATCATCGGTTCACCTGCTACCGGCGTGACACTGGTGCTGGCAGCAGGCTGGTCATTTTCCACATGTGTCTCCTGAGTTTCAGGCACCAATGTCTTCTTGCTCTTGCCAGTCTTGGCACCTACTCAGCGTTTCTTGGGTTCAGTGCGATACATATTGGAGGTGTTGCTGCGGTGCTGGCGACTGGGGAACTGTGTCACGCCTCACGCCGCTCGGCCTTTTATGGGCGCCGACCGTGTTCCACCAGTGTGACGCGGGCGGCGTAGTCACGTGACGCGACGTTGCTACATCGCCGACTCTCCTTCCAACGTTGTTTTGTCGCCGTTCTCATCCCCTTAGTCGGCGACTGCCCCCGTGGGTGTCCCGACCAAACACGTTTTCTGACAGTTGCCCTGGCCCACGCGGACCATTTTGTGCATGCACAAAGAGGCCGCTGCCTAGGCCCCCGCATCCCGTGAGCTGGCGACACCGCACGTCCGTGGACCGACCATAGGCAACTTTGCTGGCGTCCTTGCCCGTTTGCAGGCGATTTAAGGGGTCGGGGACGGACGGGACGTTAATTCGTGCATGTGTGAATCGAGCATTAACAAACACAGTCCGTTTGTGGATTTCCCTTAAGATTGAGGTGTGCAGTGCAACTAGTATCAGTTTATTCAGGCCACGTGTCAATAGGTAATTAATATGGAGGCACTATTTACTCTCCCTCATGTTCCCTGTCATTTAATTTGCATATGGCTACTTATGTTCAGTTTTTTACTTTTTGTTTCTTTCTTGTTTCATGATATGTGTTTTCCTTGTCCTTCAGCGCTAGGTGTGTCCTGGGGTTGCCTATGCAGCAACTTATAGTGCTTTCACTTTTTCCGCATTACCTATGAAACTCAGATGAATAATAATAATAATAATAATGATAAAAATAATAATAACAATCTAAAATCATAATAATAATAATAATAAAAATAATAATAATAATGCAAATATTGATATTAAGACATAACAATAATGTATTGCCAATAAAATACGTTTGGACTTGAAACAGTAAGCACAATGAAGTTTTATAGAATATAAGTAAAATTGGTCATGTATAAATCATTCATAGAATGTCTATTTAGTATAAATGTATAAAATATACATTTATTGACTCATATACTGTATATGTTACCGCTTTGATTGCTAGATGTCGTCCAGAGTTATTTATAAGATAATTCTCATTTACTTATGCCTAACATCATGATCTCTTCTAAGGATGTATTCTCAGCCCTCTCTGGGCTTAAGACTGAGAAGGCCGCTAGAGGAAAGACAGGGACAAAAGAATTTGCCTAGGCAGGGAGTCAGCAAGGAAGAACAGTTTGCGAGTACAACAGGAGGAACACTATCGGGTCCGTGCGACCAGATGCTGAAAGCTTGCTCTTATTCAACCTGCCCCAAAGAAGGGTGACCGCTCTCAACCCTCCAACTATCGTCCAATTGCTTTAATTTCTTTCATCTCTAAGGTTTTGAAACTATTCTTAACTCAACATTTCTTAAGCATTGTTCTTTCCATAATCTACTTCAGGATCGCCAGTATGGTTTCCTTAAGGGCCGCTCTATTGGTGATCTTCTTGCTTATCTTACTTAAGGCCTCGTCATACAGAACTCGAATCCACCAGAACCCACCAGAATGAATTCAAAAATTCAAATTTTAGCCACTTCTTCCCGATTCTGGTCTATTCTTGTACGTGTTCTGGTTAGATTCTTGTCTATTATTGTGATTCGAGTGATGTTCTAGTCGTCACTCGATTGATCGAGTGAGTGAGCAAAAAGTTAGTGCATGCGTTAACTTTCTACGATTTATCGAGTCAAAAAAACTTAAAAAATTATCGAGTTACATTCTAGTCTTATTCTGGTCGCATTCGAGTCGCATTGCAGTCGCATTCTACCTATTCTGGTCATGTTCTGATGTAATTTGTATAGCCGATGCCGACTCGAATTACTTGAATGTAACTCGATGCCACTCGATAATGACCGGAAGTCAACTGGATGACAAGTTGATTATTCCACTTTAAAATTGAATGTAATGGAATGAGAGTTGAATATAAACCGAATTAAGAAGAATACAACTGTATGCCGACTAGAATATGACTGGTAGATGACTGCATACTTGCTTGATGTATCGAGGGTACACTGGATGTCGACTCGAACATGACTAGAAGTACTAGAATACAAGTGGAATCCAACTAGAAGGTAACTGAAATACAACCAGTTATTAGTTATTAACATGCCATCATCATTAACTTTGTAAATGTTAATTAGAGACACGAAAATGTTTTTTTTCTAAATTTCCATTTACGTCAAACTTTGAGTATATATAAGAACATTAAAACATAAGAAAATGGGAGTATGCAGAATGCCGATTGGCCTAAGCAAGGCAGATCCCTGTCCCATCCAACCCAAATTACAAAGCCCAATTATAGGCTCAACACTCTAATCCCCTGAGGGTCATCTGAGATTACGCACCCGGCTGATGCCCCTTAACTTTGAACGAAAATTGAAGTCTATTTAGAACATACATTTGCCAGACATTTACTACTTTACAGATAATTATAACCGAATTCTTATACTTTGTTAACCACTATTAATATTAAAAATGTTAACTTGCAACACATTGTTGTAAATAAGGCAGAGTAATGTTTATGTACTAAAAATTGTATTGCTCATTTTGTAACGATAATATGTTTGACACACAGCTACGACAGGGGGAGCAGGACCTAGAGGACCTGTACCGGAAGTGGGAGAGGAGCCGCAACATAGGCAGCCCAGCCATCGGTTCGCTCAAGATCTTCCACCAACTGGTGCAGAAGAACCTCGCTGACCTGAAGCCTGCACTCGTGGAGCAGTATGAGATGGAGGTTATGCGGTACACAAACGCTATGATGGCACACAGCCGGGGGGAAGGACCCATGCCCCATTTCGGCCCCATTCAACACGAGTCTCCCAACCATCCACCTACGACGCGACGAGCACAGACGCCAAACCCCTACATACTCGAAAACCTTTCTGTTGCTGGCCCTTCCTACTACCATGGTGGCAAACAACCACACCAAGCCCCCGGCACACCATGAAACTGGAGGAGCTATGGTCCTTCAGTGGGACGTCCGGAGGCCACACCCGTGGAGCATGGGAGGGCCGGCAACCTGGTGGATGTTTCACCTAGCTTTGTGGACAGGATCATCGAAACCTTCCACCCATAAAATCTCAACCTCTCTACCACACTCTACCTCTTTTTTGTTAATATTGAATTCAACTTATGTGCCATATTTAAATAAAGTAAATTTGTATTTGTATGATTTTGTGGTGATTTCTCCTAAATATAATTTTAATCTTGTTGGAATTTTTTAAACTGCCATTATATTATATAAAAGATGAAACAGCTATCAGTAATATAATTGTGAAACTAATGAAATTCTAACTGATACAATTAATTTCAAGAAATGGCACAATACAAATAATGTCAAGTAGAACTATGTGATCGAGTAGGTAAGATGCAAACATGATACCAATATCTTATAAATAGAAGATTATGAACAATTTAACTTGAATCAAAGGAAAGACATGACATGGGTATATGTTAATGCAAAGGTATTGAACAGAGAACTTGACATTTATGTCCACACACTTAGAAAATTGGGCTTAAATTGTGTGGCCTATATGGCGTTGCAGGTATATTCAACAGAGAAGTTTAATATTTTCGATACTTACAAAAAATTATATGTCATTGCAATTATATTGAACAGAGAATTAGAAATCTTTTGACACTTATAAAATGGGTTCAAATTGTGTATGGTACATGTCATAGCAATTATGTCTACAAGAGATCTATGAAAAGACTTGGAAACTTATAAAATGCCATCGAGTGTAATGTGGTATATGTCATTGGAATAAAATTTCTTTGGACACTTTTAAGTCACATGCAAACATGATAGTAATATCATATAAATTGCACATTTATGAACCAATTAACTTGAATAAAATAAATTACATGACCTGGGTAAATTTTAATGCAAAGGTATTGAACAGATAACTTAACATTTATGTCCACATACTACTGGTGTGACTGTGAACCAATCCTCCCTTTATATACTCAAAGGTTCCTCATCGAGTCACCTTCTGCCTATTCGAGTCACGCTCCACTTACGTTCGAGTTACGTTCAACTTAGTTCCACTTACGTTCGACTTAACTTCATGTAATTCTGGTCATGATAGACTGACATTTCGGTCTCATTCTGGTCATTCGAGTTGCATTCGACTTGGGATTGAATAGTCTTCTTTCCACATCCGGTTTCCTTCGAGTCACTTACTGGTTAACATAGACTCATATTTGGGTTACATTAGAGTCCATCGAGTTACGTTCGAGTTACATTCCGGTCATTGACGGGTCGCATTCTACTCTGAAGTCACACTCGATTAAGGCCGCGTAATTCTCGTCAATTCCGGTGAAAAGTTCGATTCCAGTGGGTTCTGGCGGATTCGAGTTCTGTATGACGCGGCTTTTACTCTTGGTCATGCTGCTTTCGGAACTTTGGAGTTACTTTTTATATTGCTCTACGCATATCGCATATCGAAAGCCTTCGATAGAGTCTGGCACAAGTCTCTAATTTTCATACTACCCTCCTTCGGTTTCTATCTATCCATATGTACCTTTGTCTCTAATTCCTTTCTGACCGCTTCATAGCTGCAGTTGCGGACGGCCATTGTTCACTTCCTCAACCTATCAACTCCAGAATATAGTTAATAGGTATTAACGATCTCAACTGTATCTCTAGTAACTAGTCCTATCCACTCATATGCTGATGACTCTACCTTACACTATTCAACTAATTTTTCACATCAACCCAGCATGCAATCATTCCAAAACTCACATAAAAGGGCCATAGAGCGCATATCTTTTGACCTATCAATTATCTCTGATTGGGGCAGAGAAAATCGTGTTACTTTCAATGCCTCCAAGACCCAATTTCTCTCTATCTCTGTGGGTTCTTCACCCCCACACAGCTTTGTGTTCTGTATCGAGGCACAGTGCGCCCCTCTATTGAATATTGTTTACATGTGTGGGGATGCTTCACCCAAATAGCACTTCTCGAAAGAGGAGAATCCAAAAGCATTTAACCTTATCAAATCACTTCCTCTATTAGTTCCCCACAATCTCTTGCTACACACACTGCAATGTTTCATCTCTTACTCTTCTATCGCTATTACAACAATCAGTGTCCTTCAGAGCTCTGTCAGTGCATACTCCCTCATTTGCGGCGAGTGTGAGGCACCCACCTTTCAAGACAGTTCAACTCCTATTCTGTCCAGCTCTCCAACCCAAGAATTGGCAAGTTTTCTCAGTCTTTCTTTTACTCAACAAGTGAACTCTGGAACTCTCTCCCACAATCAGTCTTTCCTCCATCCTGTCTTAAACTGTTTTAAACTTCATGTGTTCAGGCTTTTTGATGAAAACGTCCCTGGAATTTGGCTTTGTCACGCTTTTGGCTTTGGGGTAGACACAACCTGCCTTTTAGTCTCCTTCATACACATAGGGGAACATATATATTGTGACGTTAACCACTCCGTTAGAACCGCATGGCTTGTCCTACAGTGACTCGCTAGGATCGCCAGGGCAGTGGATGGGGCTACAGTTTGTGTATTAGAGTGTGCTTTATTTCATATGAAAACTTGTGTCATGGGCAGTCCAGAAAGGCTCTTTGTTTTCACCCATGTCAAGGCTTTATATATTTAATTGTAAAGTATATGTTTTATCATTAACTAGTAATGATAGGATCTGGGAGAGAGAGAGAGAGTAGAACAGAGTGAGAGGGAGCGCGTAGTGTTTTTTGTCCCGCTCGATGACGTCACGGCTGGCTGCCTTCGGGGGTTGGTGGAGAGAGGTCCTTACCATGCTGCAAGCTCTTGCTAGTGGCTAGAGGACTTGTAACCGCTTTTTTCCCACGCGGCTCGAGCTGGTGCGAGTATATATACCGTTCCTCGCCACTCTCTCTCCCTCAGATCTGGTTTCTAGAACGCACCCATCTTTTTCCCTTGCTACCTGTCACCTGCTCTGCACCTGAGAATCTTTTCCTCTGCCTATCTCTCTCATTTTCCATATCTTTCACCACCTTTTATTAATATTATACCCCTCTGGTTAACTCTGCAAAATCAGCTTCATGCTGGCCAGTTGTATTGTGCGTTAAGGTCTGATATAACCTATGTATGTTTAGTTGTTAAGATAAGTGGATCACGAAGCATTGGTTGGCTTTCATATTGCCGCTTCCTTTAATTATTAGTGTTCTGCTGGATTAGATAATGCTAGACTAGGAGTCTGATATTATAAGGTATTGTTTCCTATGAGTGCTGGCTTTAGTTAAAAGCTGCACGACATACCTGAGAACTGGAGTTGATTGAGTAAATTCTAGTCTGTGTGCCATTGAGAATAGAGCATGCACGAATGAGGGCTTTTTGCCTATACCATTCTGCACTGTTCTAGTCTCGATTGTTTGTCTTTGAGGTACGCCAGGAGAACGCTTAATACTTCGGTATTAAGGTTTCTCAAGAGAGCTACCCTTCCCTATAACGTAATATTTGACGCACAGACTTGAGATTTGCACTAGGCTATGCGGCATGCCATGCGCACCAGTATCTCGTATCATTGACTCTAGCTAGACTTTATCAATCATAGTAGACATTAAGTATATTAACCTAATTACTCTTTTTATGTATACCCGTTTATGATTACACAAGCATTTCGCAGCCTAGTTTGATGTATTGAGACACAAACGACTTAGGCTCTTTTTGTTGATAGGAATACTGCATTGTCGTGGCGATTATTATTATTGTTGTTGTGTTTAGGATATTCTTGGCTCCGACGGCATTATATATATTCTGCCTTTTTGTGTGCATAGCCTGCACGAGCATTGTTCCGCTGCCTGCCTTTTTGGGTTCCATTTCCGATACGAGCATCTTTATAGCATCTAACATCTAACAGAAGATTCCTTGTTAGTGTTGAAGGACTTTAGTGCACTTTCTTTCATGCAGGAGTGCCTGACATTTATTGATTAAAGTAACGTAAGCTGTAACTTCTCTTACCACCTTACTTTGCATACCATAACCAAGCACCTTCGGTTATAGGTAGTAATAGGCTGTTTTCACATAACATTAAGCCTAGAGTAGACGCACATTTATTGAGAGTTTGATAGCCTATTATTGCATATAGAACTCTGTAGAGTATTTGTGTTCTTTGTTCACTGGGAATATACATCAGAGGTTGGAGCTAGCGCTTTCCGTTGTAGCATTTATGCCATTACTAGTCCAATGAATAAGAGCCCTGATATATTTGAACCCCAGTCGTAACAATATATATATATATATATATATATATATATGTATAATTGTATAATTATATATTATACTAGGAGGTGTACCCGGCGTTGCCCGGGTTTAAATTCTACTACCATAATCACCATCATCAATCACTACTACCACAATTATCACAATACTACTACTACCATAATCACCGGCCTCGACCTCCCTGTGCCTCATTAAACGGCGACCTCGATTTCGGCTGCTAAATGACCTCCGATTTGGGATCTGACCTCATCCGTACCCCCATTTTGGGGAGCTGCGAACAACTTTCGTTCCATACACCTTTTCGATCGGAGGCCTCCTTCTGCCCCAAACGGCAATTTTTTTCGCATTTATTTCGCTCCCGTATACTACATAAGTTCTGCCGAAAATTTTATTAAACAAAAGTGTCTCTGATTTCCACTAAACTCGCCTAAAACCATTTCCAAAGCCTGGGCTTTCCAACGGTGCCCCACACTCCCACCTGGCACCAAAACTGTGGGAGGAGTTTAGTAACAAAGGTCGGGTAACTGACAAACAGACAGACAAACATTGACCTTTATTAATTTTATTAAGATATATTATTGTTAGTCAAAATAATATTACAGTATAATGATACGATTGTACTGATCCCATAGAATTTTTTTATTCCTGCTAACCAAAAGAAGGTACAGTTGGGTCACCAGTTCCAAGTAAGACTCTTTCAGCGATAATATTCATATTTTGAATAACATGACGCATTAACCAAATCAAATTTTGCCAACACCAGGCTCTTTTATTTAATTTAAACA
This sequence comes from Paralithodes platypus, assembly GCA_032716605.1. Taxonomy (NCBI): domain Eukaryota; kingdom Metazoa; phylum Arthropoda; class Malacostraca; order Decapoda; family Lithodidae; genus Paralithodes; species Paralithodes platypus. The sequence continues at coordinate 16,951,712 of CM064578.1, forward strand.
GGACCTCTAGTAAATCAAAGGAGTAAACTTGACTTCAATTAACTATTTGACTCTCCAAGAACTTTCCTCATATTATTTTAACGTAAATAAGGAACAGGAAGAAAATGAAAGAGTGTGTGATGACGTACTGAAAAAAATGAGATACAGTATATATACTACTTCCATTTGTGTGGCTTAATGAAATATTTATTTAGTATTAGACTTTTTTCTGTTTTCTTATCTTTTTATATGTGTATGGAGGAGACAAAAGGCAGGTTGCCTGTAGTGTGTGTCTCCCCCCAAAAAGAGCTCCAGAGTTCACTTGTTGAGTAGAAGAAAGACTGAGAATATTTGCCAATTCTTGGGTTGGAGAGCTGGATAGAATAGGAGTGGGACTGTGTTGAAAGGCAGGTGCTTAGCACTCACCACAAGGAAGGGGGTATACACTGAGAGAGTTCTGAAGAACACTGGTTGTTGTAATAGCGATAGAATAGTGAAAGAGATGCAACATGGCGGTGTGTAGAAAGATATTGTAGGGAACTAGTAAGATGAGGCGAAATGCTTTGGATTTTACTTCTTAGAGAAGTGCGGTATGGGTGGAGCCTCCCCACACATGCGAACATTACTCAATACAGGGGCGCACTGTGCCCCGATACAGAGCAGGAAGCTTTGCATAATATTCAAATTGTTAAATGTTATCTAGAAAATTAGAAAACAAATCATAGCATAAGCTTATATACAAATATGTTTGTTTGATATATTCGAAGACAGTTTGCCCATCATTACCACACACTAAATTATAATGTGACATTGATGTGTTGGCTTCCCGTGTATTACGATAGGCTTTCAGAGAGGAACTACAATTAAATATACACAAACTGTAGAATGGTATGACAAAGAGGCAAATATTTGCCTTACTGTTGTGTAGTGTATCGGACTCAACATCATTCATGTAGGTTTGTATAATTATACTCAGGAACATACCCTATAGCTGGGGGTGGCTGACTCGAGAGCCCAAACACAAACAACATTTAAAGTTACAATTCTTAGGGTCCGTGGGACCACTTTCCCTCACCCCTTACTCTGTCTTGTCTACTAGGTAAATTTTACAAGAGTATTCCTAACCCCAGCATCCTAGCAACCAGAAGTAAAATTATGACAGTAAAAGAGACATAGGGAGAGTAAGGGAGGGTAGAGGATGCCCAACCTCACTCTGTATAAGACCAGCCCTCAACCTGTATATCAGTCATATTCTATTACTATAATAATATTTAAAAAAAAAAGGAGATATTATATATCGTTCACTTTTACAGTTAATATTATTAATGACCGTTACACAAAGCATAATGCATGCATTTTGTATTATATATATTATTCATTGTATCATTTGATGTAATACGAAACTCCAAAAGTTCACTAGAATCCCATTCATTAGGACAAAACTCTTGATTACTAACTGCTATACTAAAGCAAGCCTAGAGTCATCGAGTAAAATAATAATGTTGCCATATGGAAAGAGTCAACTAGGGAATAGGTATGGACATTTACAACCCATTTGCTATAGCCCTTTTTAAGTTACTCAGCAGTCATAAAACTCAAAAGTCCTCAACTCAACCTCGAACTATATTACAACATAACTACTGCACACAATATTGCAAACATATAAAGTGAATATAATGCCTGGATATTGCACGTGCCAGAGAAAACATAATTAATATCAATAACATATAATAAGTATCTAGGCAGTGTGTTGAGTAAAGATGGGAGTATGGATGAAGAAGTGCGGGAGGGGGTGCAACAGGGGAAGAGGGTTGTAGGAACGTTGAAAGCAGTAACAAGAAATAGGGTGGTCAGTATGGAAGTGAAGAAGTCCTTGCATGACAGTGTGGTAATCCCGACACTAACTTACGGAAGTGAAGCATGGACATTCGGGAAGAGACTCAGACCAAGAGTGAGAGTGGTGGAAATGAGTTACTTGAGAAGTCAGGGCGGAGTTACATGGAGGGATAGACAGACGAATGAGGTGTGGTGTGGAGGTAGATGTGCTGGAAAGTGTGAAAAGGAACAATTTGAGATGGTTCGGCCATATGGAACGTATGGAAAGTGAGAGAATGACTAAGATGGTGTACGAGAACGAGGTGGAAAGACAAAGAGGGAGAGGTGCACCGAAGGAGAGGTGGAAGAATGGAGTGAGGAAGTATATGGATGAAGGCGGTGCTGGTTGGGATGAGAGGCGTTGACTGACTGGGGACAGAGGTGCATGGGGGCGGTTCGTTTGTGGCCACCCCTTCGGGGATCACAGCATCAGGCAATAGATAGATACATAGATATGTCATGATTTCTGGCCAACTGCAAATGAATAGACTATAAGCTACTAGAGGACAGATTCGAGCGGATTGGAAGTGATCAGATATTTCAGAAAATATGCATTACGTGTTGAATACAACTTAGTTCATTTGTGGTAGATCAGATTAAAAGATTTGTTTAAGCATTATTTATTAATGCATATTGCTTTGCTTAGTATAGGGTGAATGGTGCGTCCGGACCACCCCTTTCTCTAATCTATCCATTCTAAAATATATTCCAGCAGCACTCACACCCGTGCTGACAGCACTCCAGGCACCTTTCTTCCCTTACCTAGGATACGCGGTCACTGCAATCTAATTTGTTCGAGAGAGAGAGAGAGAGAGAGTCATGCTAATATAATGCTTATAGTCCTGCTAATGTATGTCATATTAATTAACCTGATGAAAATAATAAATACGTCTTGAATATACCTGTATATATTTGTTTCGTAACCCATAGTAACCCTGTTTAACTTTAATTTCAGTGAGTTAGATAAAGGGCTCATCAGTAGCAACCATAATGGTCATACAGTAAGGTAAACACTAGATGGATTACCGATACATGTATTAGGCTTAGGTTGGCCCCAGCCAAGTAATGGCCGCCTCACACATTCACACATTGACACGAATTGGATGGCGACTAAGCGTGTGTTTTTTCTTGTGATGAAGTCTTATAGAAAATTAGACGTCTCTCTCTATGTCTGGCAGTCTCGGGCGATGTGTGCGCGGACCGCGTAATTTGAGTTGAGTCCTTAAAATTTTGCGCCGAGTCGTGACCAGACTTTTTGTCGTTGCATGTCGATATGATTACGTTATGAGTACTTTCAGTACTGGGTGGTGTCTAGGTGGCGTCGCTGCATGTTGTTGCAAGTTGCGCTATATCACAACGAGAAAAGACGTTACGAGGTGAGAAAGACAACAGCCAGAAGTCATCCCGTAGCGTCACGTAGCCAGACGAAAGCAACGTAACCACACAGACAAAATCTCGATATCCCACTGACATTTTATCCTGACGACATTTGCCAGTGTTTCAAGAAATTTGGACTTACACACAGTACATATAACGAATGTGCTGGATGTGCTGGAAAGTGTGAAAAGGAACAACTTGAGATGGTTCGGCCATATGGAACGTATGGAAAGCGAGAGAATGACTAAGAGGGTGTACGAGAGCGAGGTGGAGGGACAGAGGGGGAGAGGTAGACCGAATATGAGGTGGAAGGATGGAGTGAGGAACTACATGAACGAAGGCGGTGCTGGTTGGGGGGGAGGGGCGTCGACTGACTAGGGACAGAGGTGCATGGGGGCGGTTCGTTCGTGGCCACCCCTTCGGGGATCACGGCGTCAGGCAATAGATAGATAGATAGATAGAACGTACATGGCAAAACCACCTAGACAAGTGAAGAAACCAATGCGCACGAGCATGAGGTTTGGGGCCCTCCTTTTTATATTGGGCCGTGCTCTTGTCACGAAACCTGGACGCCATCTGCACTTACCTGGTCCGACACGTACTATGTATGTTGTAGATACGTTGTGATGTCCTGGTGTTTCCTGTTGATTTCGCGTGATACAAAGGAGTACAAAGGAAATCAAGCAACAAGAGATCTAGTGACCCTTCTAGGTTGCTTGTCCTCCAAAACACTGAGGATCAAGTGTCCAAACAGTGGTTTAGAGTGGGTAAGGGAAATACTGCCCTGGAACTAATGTCCGTGGCAGGATTAGGAAGTTAGTAGGGGACAGATGGGTTAGTAACTGAGGGGGGGATAAAATAAAGTTATTCATTTACAAACGCAGTCAGTTGCGGGTTTGATGCGAGATATTTGTCTATGCGGAGTTTAAATGAATCAACGGTGATGCAGTCTATAACGTTTCGGGGAAGCCCATTCCACAAGTTGACAACTCGATTGAAGAAGAAATACTTAGATTCGTGTGAGTTAAAAGATTTACCAATAATTTTGCAACCGTTTCCCTGCGTGTAATTAGATTGGTCGATAGTGAAGTACTTACTACAGTTCATATTGTCGATGCCTTTGATGATTTTGAACACTTGAATTAAGTCACCTCTTAATCTGCGCTGGGTTAAAGGAAATAGATTTAATTCTCTAAGACGCTCTTCGTATGGTTTGTTCTTTAGGCTAGGTATTATTTTGGTAACTCTACATTGAACTCGTTCTAGCTTGTTTATATCTTTTTGGTAATAAGGGCACCAGGATTGAACGCAGTATTCCAGAAGAGGGCGGACTAAGGAAAGGGTTAGGATAACTTCTTTGGATTTATGCTCAAATGACCTGCCTATAAAGCCAATAATTTTGTTTGCCTTCTTAACAACTTCTGAACATTGTTGACTCGGTTTTAGGTTACTCGATATTGTTACTCCCAGATCGGTTTCTCTGTTTACATTTTTAAGCTGATTGCCATTCATCGAATAGTTTGCTTTCTCATTTAGGTATCCGATATGTAGTACTTTACATTTATCCGCATTGAAACTCATTTGCCAAATTTGGGCCCAACATGACAATTTATCTAGATTGTGTTGCATATCGTCAACTTGTTCTTTTGAGAGTACGCTATTTGCAATTTTTGTATCGTCAGCAAATTTTTAGATTGTACAGGTGAGACCCTCATCTATGTCGTTGATGTAAATTAGAAAGAGAATTGGTCCTAGTACCGATCCCTGGGGTACCCCGCTACTTACATTGGTCCATTTAGATGCCTTACTGTTTATGACTACTCTTTGCTTTCTGTCGCTGAGCCAATTTTCTATCCATTTCAACACACCGTCTTGTATTCCATGCGCTTTTAGTTTTAGCAGTAAACGTTTGTGGGGAACTTTGTCAAAGGCCTTTTGAAAATCAAGGTATATAATATCTACAGCTTTACTCTCATCGTAGAGGTTGAGGATATCGTGGAAGAAGTCTAAGAGGTTTGTTAAACAGGAACGTTTTTTACGAAAGCCGTGTTGAGTATCTTTAAGGATGTTATTTTCCTCTAAGTGATTTACGAGTCTGTCTCGTATGACCGTTTCTAGCATTTTACATACAACTGAGGTTAAGCTAATTGGACGATAGTTACTGGGTAGGGATTTGCTGCCTTTTTTGAATATCGGTGTTACGTTGGTTAGCTTCCACTGATCAGGCATAGTTCCAGACTGCAAGGATTTATTGAATAGTAATGTCAGTGGTTTGGAGAGCTCATCCTTAGCTTCCTTTAGAACTCTAGGCGAGATTGTATCAGGTCCAGGCGTTATATTTACCTTGAGTTTATCTAAACAATTCAATACGTCTCTCTCTGTAACGGTGATATTGCTTAGAACATCTAAATTATCAATCTGAATCGGCGATGGTGTAGGGATATCACTGAGGTCTTCTGTTGTAAAAACTGATGCAAAGAAGGTATTGAGGGCATTACTCATTTGTACTTCGTCTTTGGTGTATTCTCCATTTTCATCGACTAACGGTCCAACAGTTGAAGTAACTACTTTTTTCTTTCTGATATAACTATAGAATTCTTTCGGGTTTGTTTTACTTTGATTCGCAATATGTAACTCTAAGGTCTTTTTACTTTGCTTAATTAGCTTTTTGGCTTTTCGTCGTAGCTCTACAAATTTCAGCCGTTCTTCGTCATTTTGTGAGGATTTTAATCTATCATTAGCAATTTTTTTAGCAAGCAGGCAGTTTGAAATATCTTTATTCCACCATTTGGGCTTATTATTATGGCCTGGACGCCGTATTTTCGATGGTATGCAGTCTTGCACTGCTTTTAGGTAAGTGGCTTCGAATAACTTCCAAGATGTATTTATGTCGTTATTGTGAATTAAAAAGCTCCAGTCAGTTTCTTTAAACATAGCTCTAAGTTTATGGAAGTTTGCTTTCTTGAAATTAGGGACTTTTTCGATGCTACTATGTGGTTCGTTACTAGTAAACTTTAAAGTGAAAGTTATCGTACGATGGTCGCTGTTACTGAATTCATCACCAACATTCAAATTCTCTATTAATTCTTCTTTTGTTGCAAGTACACTGTCAAGAACGTTATTACCACGGGTCGGCGTTCGAACAAATTGATAAAGCGAACTCTCTTGCAAGTTCGTATACAAGTCATGTCCGGAGTGTGAAGTAAGAGTATCGCCCCACTTGGTCACAGGTAAATTAAAGTCGCCAAAAATTACGAACTGTCATCGGCCAATTCTCTGGCTGGAGTAGCGATGCCTCGTATTGGGTACGTTCTGTTTCCAGTTTAATGTTGTGCTTGTTCGTATTGGGTACGAGATGCCCTCGAGATGGTCTCTTCTTATAATTTGTCGTGCTCGATATCCCCAACTTTTTTGCAAAACTTAATACGCGCTAAGTCGCCGTCCAAGTCGTGAATGTGTGAGGCAGCCACAAGTAGGCTAAAACTGATGAACATTCACCTATGTAACTCACAAATTATTCGAGTAATTGAGCTAATATTTGTACCATTTAGGAAGAATCAGTCAAGAAATAGGTGTGGAAATTTACAGGTAAATTGCTCTAGCTCGTTTTGAGTTACACTATATGGAGAGGTTAGGGATTACACTTCCTGGCCTACCTATTTGGAATAAGATATAGTTGGATATATATGTTTTAATGACGGATAATTAAATAGATAATGTTAGTGCAGCCCAAGTCTGTTATTGACCAATATTGTATGTGGCCTGGTTCACTGTATGTAGGTTAGTTGTCAACTGGTTTTCATATCCTGTTTGTGTTGTGATATTTATGTTGTATCCCATAGTAAATTGCTTTATGTTGTTGTTTGTTCACGTTATTATGTGCGTGTTTCCTGGTTCACTGTTTGTATTTAATTTGAAACCTTGTTTACACTTGCTGCAAGTATTTCTGGTTTAATCCTACACCCAATATTATCTCGCCGCTAATTAAGGGTTAATCTCCTGTTTAAGCTTCGTTTTGTGTTACGATCATGTAATTGATATACATGTTGCTTTTCATTGTGTTTTCTTGTTTATTTGATATAGTTATTGGTGACCAAATGTTGATGCTATCTGGCAGCTCTACTGCATTCAATATTGTTTTGTCTACTGTGTATATTGCTTTCCACTTGGCATAGTGATCGATGAATGTAAATTGCGACTATTGTGGTTCCCGATTTGCTTGGATCAGTTTAATTATGATCTGGTTTTGATATTTCGTTAACTGTACATTCTGTTTTTATTGCATCGTATTACTTTTGTTTTGTTGTTTACTCGTGTTTTACCCTATTGCTGTATTTGCCTTGACCACCGGGTCTCCTGATTCTCCAAATGAACTGTATTTGTGAGATAGTGTCCATATATTGTTACCTGCACCAACAAAAATGGAGGAGGTTATGTTCTTGCCTCCGTCTGTGTGTCTGTCTGTTAGTGTGTCTGTAAGCAAGATATCTCAAAAAGTAATTAACCAATGTTCATAAGATTTGGTGGACAGATTGGATATGTGCCAAGGAAGAAGTAATTACATTTAAGAGGCATATGGTGAGTGCATCTCTCCGTCAGCATAGGTGGTTCACAAAGTTATAAACCAATGTTTACGTATTATAGTGGGCAGATAGAATATGCGTCAGGGAAGAAGTTATTCAAGTTCGAAGGTGATCTGTTCCGCGAATGCATCCGCAGCATAGGTGGAATTATGAATTCCCCCCGAGTGCCTATCTAGTTTATCTTGTGATATTACAATAGCCACGAAAAGCGATACTCATGACGTTGGATCTCTTTATGACATGATATGAAATTTGTATAAACTATGCTATCCTAGCCATATACTGACACTTTAAGTATATTCTGACGCATTATCTAATTTTAGTCTGTCTATTATTCAAATATTTAAAGGTTTTTGTAATCAGAAGGTTGCCTGAGAAAGATTTATAGTTGTATATAACTACTATTTTGTCTGTCAAAGCTTAATAAAATTGTATAATGTTATTCAGAATAATGTGATAACAAATCATCATATAATATTTAGATGGTGTGTATTTCTGAATATGGATAAGGTATGGCGTCGTATACATTTAAGAAGCTGCGACATCAGGTGACTTGCATGACATAACTTATAATCCCATTAACCTGAGAGCTGGGATAAACCTTCAGGATGCTCTCCTAGGCTACGGTGATAAGCCTTTCGGAGCGCGAGTTTCAAATGCATACAAAAACCGCAACAAAACGCCTAGGCGGCTAATATTAGATCAGGAATAGGCCTACATGGCAACTATCGATACCAAACTTCATAATACACTTACATCTCACACACACACTCACAATCTTACACTTTTATTATCATCGAAGCAATGGCAGGGATCTCAACCCCAGATATGTCCCATGTATCCCATAAGGTTATGTATCTCGGTGTTGTGTTGCTTTAGATGTAAATTAGATGCTCATTACTCTATTATAATTTAAAAGACATGAATTTAGAGTATCTGCTCTGTTATAACTAAATACTTTTTATATATATTGTTTCTAAGTTGTTAGCATTGTTGTTGTTAGTGTCATATTCCTGTGTGTTGTACGTTTCTGGTGTTGTGACCTTGATCAATTGTCATGTTCTGCTTAACCCACAGAACCCCAGCGACGCAAACAGTGCGTCGGCAATGTTTGTAACGCTAAACCCCAGCGACGCATACGTATGCATCACTGTTAATTACTCCGGTCCTATGGCACCTAGAGGGCTCAGATTTATATGGGAATTGTGTAAGTATCCCAAACAACAATGCCGATGGTTGAAAAACTCTCAAAGTCCAACCGTGTACGCGTGAACGTGCAAAAACCTGTTTTTGGGTGTTTTTGCCTACACATTTCCCCTCTTGTAAATCCGACTTTCGGGCGCACCGTAGGACCCCTTAATGACCTAGGGGATCGGTTTTTTGTGGGTTTTCCTTCATTCCTAACCCATTCCTGATGTTTTCTGAAAATGTTTTTGTTTTCAAAACCTGCCGGTCCTGGGTGGTACATTTATTATAAACTAGCTGGGGCTCAGTGGGTTAATTCAGAAAGATGTCACTGGTTTCGTTAGATTCAGTTAGGTTTAAAGACTCTACAGAAGAGTTCAGCTTCATTAGAAGAATAACAGTGCTTAATATATACCAACACAGAAATGGAAGGCAATGATAATCAATATTATGAGTCTGGCTACAGTTTAGAAAGTGCAGAGGTACAACATGGCAATATCACTGTATAGCATTTATCATGGATGTAGAATCTACTCAAAACTGAAGCTGAATGTTACCTCTTAATATTATCGCTTAGTGTTGAGGTTATGTTGGCAAAGCCAAATAGTCTGAGGTTTGTAAAGTAGTTCATGTTATCGTTGAGGCAATCCCTAAACAGGTTATTATTGTGGATGGCTTGGTGAGCTCCGGTAAGGTCATTAGGATGGTCACGATGCCCTGAATCATACCATTAATCACACAAGTCGGACAAACTATACATGGTAATGTGTAACAAAAATTATTTACATAATCATTGTTTCAATAATTTTGATGTACACACTATCACACATACCCGATGAAACACATGTTTTTTGTTTTCTATATTCCAACTAGTCCCTCTCGGACATAGGCTGAGAGCCTTTACACTCAACAGCTGAACAGGTGAGGTCCGTGAGGTCTTCTTCCAGTCTAGGGAGTGAGACATGCGAAGCACCCCGGCTCGAAGCAATCCCATCTCTGAAGCTGCTCCGCCTCCGCGCTTCACAGTCTCATTCCCCAGACTCGGACCCTCACTCTCAGAATGCCACCTATTGAGCAATTAACTCACTAGGCATTGCCCCCCTGTAGCATATTTTGAATACGGTCCGGTCGGTGTTCCTCCTGTTGTTCTCAAAAACTGTGCTTCCGTGCTGACTCCCTGCCTAGGCAAACTCTTTCGTCTCTGTCTATCCTCTAACATCTTCCCTTCATGCTGGAAGTTTGCTCACATTCAACCTGTCCCAAAGAAAGGTGACCGCTCTCAACCCTCCAACTATCGTCCAATTGCTCTCATCTCTTGTCTTTCTAAAGTTTTTGAAACTATTCTTGCTTCCAAATTTCTTAAGCATTTCTCTTCTCATAATCTGCTCTCAGATCGCCAGTATGGCTTCCTTAACCTCTCCGCTGCGCACCCCCTATAGTATACAGGCACCCCTGTGCGTAGGTATGACGATTTGGGCGCCCCTTGCAAATATCGATGAAAAGTACATCAATGTGTAGGGAATGTTCGCGCACATCGAGCCATATATATTTGACCCCCCCAAAAAATGTCTGGAGGGGGGGGTGGCGGTCCGTAGTTGAAAAAGTGGAGCGAATGGCATCGCGCAGCCAGATTGTCATCGCGCGGCAAGATTTCCCGGGTGAATATCCGCGCGCCCAGGGGGTAGGAGTAGAGGGAGGGGAGGGCGGGTTAGGGCGTAATGTCACATATGTATCCTATTTTGAGCACTTTTATGCTATGTAGAGTATGTGTACATATATGTACGTATGTGTACGTATGTAGGCCACCCATATACCAAGGAATATGCCGCATATAGACCAAATATGCGACATATAAGCGAATTATGAGTGAGTTTAAAGGCGGGAACTGAGGTGAGAGTTTATGCGGGAGACAAGTGCTTGTGTACCGCTTGAGTGTGTGCGGGGACTGCGGGTCGAGCGTGTGACGGGTTGGTATCGAGAGTTGCCAAGTTGTACAGGGTCTGTTGGCTGTAATATCACGTATATATCGTATTTTCAGCACGGTCATGCTATATATAACGTATGTGTACATATGTAGGCGACCCATATAATAATGAATATACTGCATATAGACCAATTATGCGATATATAAGCCTTATGAATGTGTTTAGGGGAGAGTTGGGGTGGGTTGGTGGGAGGGAGGGAAGTCTGTGTGTCGCTGTCTAAGGACAGCCACGGCAGTCCGCTGTATGTTAGGGCGGCGTTGGCAGGGCCAGCAGAGGTCCTGGGTGGCTTGGAAGAAGAACACCTGCAGGATCCACTTATCCCTCGCTGTGAGGTTGTTGGGGGCACCCAAACCACTCTTGGGGGCAGTCAGCTCGGCATACCTGGTCCTCATGGTCTCGAGGAAGTGCCGGACAAGCCCTCCTGTGAGTGAAAGTGGAGGAGAGGGTTTTTAGTTCACACATTTCATATAACCATACCTGGTTCACACATTACTGTTCAACGTCTGTTAAGACTGAATGCATGAGTATACCATACCATTGTAATAAATTAAACAACACTGAATTATTACAGAATAATAATATCAAATTCCCTGGCATAGGTGGCTTCATGGTACAGCCCTTCTCCTCAAACAGTCGTTTTTTCTTGGCGGTGTTCCTTGTAATCCCGCCTTGTTTTCTGGTACAGAATCGGGTTCTCTTTATACCATTCTCCGAGCTCTAACTCCACTTCCTTGTCTAGGAGCTGCTTCCTGCCTTGGCGGTTCGAACTCATAGCAGCAGCAGCCTGGCGTCGGTGTCCTGCTGCTCTGCGTCGGTGGTTTCCTCCTCTTCGAAGAACGTGCCAGGGTAGATGACAGCCAATTCCTCGGCTTCACCATCTTCGAGGGTCATGATCATCGGTTCACCTGCTACCGGCGTGACACTGGTGCTGGCAGCAGGCTGGTCATTTTCCACATGTGTCTCCTGAGTTTCAGGCACCAATGTCTTCTTGCTCTTGCCAGTCTTGGCACCTACTCAGCGTTTCTTGGGTTCAGTGCGATACATATTGGAGGTGTTGCTGCGGTGCTGGCGACTGGGGAACTGTGTCACGCCTCACGCCGCTCGGCCTTTTATGGGCGCCGACCGTGTTCCACCAGTGTGACGCGGGCGGCGTAGTCACGTGACGCGACGTTGCTACATCGCCGACTCTCCTTCCAACGTTGTTTTGTCGCCGTTCTCATCCCCTTAGTCGGCGACTGCTCCCGTGGGTGTCCCGACCAAACACGTTTTCTGACAGTTGCCCTGGCCCACGCGGACCATTTTGTGCATGCACAAAGAGGCCGCTGCCTAGGCCCCCGCATCCCGTGAGCTGGCGACACCGCACGTCCGTGGACCGACCATAGGCAACTTTGCTGGCGTCCTTGCCCGTTTGCAGGCGATTTAAGGGGTCGGGGACGGACGGGACGTTAATTCGTGCATGTGTGAATCGAGCATTAACAAACACAGTCCGTTTGTGGATTTCCCTTAAGATTGAGGTGTGCAGTGCAACTAGTATCAGTTTATTCAGGCCACGTGTCAATAGGTAATTAATATGGAGGCACTATTTACTCTCCCTCATGTGCCCTGTCATTTAATTTGCATATGGCTACTTATGTTCAGTTTTTTACTTTTTGTTTCTTTCTTGTTTCATGATATGTGTTTTCCTTGTCCTTCGGCGCTAGGTGTGTCCTGGGGTTGCCTATGCAGCAACTTATAGTGCTTTCACTTTTTCCGCATTACCTATGAAACTCAGATGAATAATAATAATAATAATAATGATAAAAATAATAATAACAATCTAAAATCATAATAATAATAATAATAAAAATAATAATAATAATGCAAATATTGATATTAAGACATAACAATAATGTATTGCCAATAAAATACGTTTGGACTTGAAACAGTAAGCACAATGAAGTTTTATAGAATATAAGTAAAATTGGTCATGTATAAATCATTCATAGAATGTCTATTTAGTATAAATGTATAAAATATACATTTATTGACTCATATACTGTATATGTTACCGCTTTGATTGCTAGATGTCGTCCAGAGTTATTTATAAGATAATTCTCATTTACTTATGCCTAACATCATGATCTCTTCTAAGGATGTATTCTCAGCCCTCTCTGGGCTTAAGACTGAGAAGGCCGCTAGAGGAAAGACAGGGACAAAAGAATTTGCCTAGGCAGGGAGTCAGCAAGGAAGAACAGTTTGCGAGTACAACAGGAGGAACACTATCGGGTCCGTGCGACCAGATGCTGAAAGCTTGCTCTTATTCAACCTGCCCCAAAGAAGGGTGACCGCTCTCAACCCTCCAACTATCGTCCAATTGCTTTAATTTCTTTCATCTCTAAGGTTTTGAAACTATTCTTAACTCAACATTTCTTAAGCATTGTTCTTTCCATAATCTACTTCAGGATCGCCAGTATGGTTTCCTTAAGGGCCGCTCTATTGGTGATCTTCTTGCTTATCTTACTTAAGGCCTCGTCATACAGAACTCGAATCCACCAGAACCCACCAGAATGAATTCAAAAATTCAAATTTTAGCCACTTCTTCCCGATTCTGGTCTATTCTTGTACGTGTTCTGGTTAGATTCTTGTCTATTATTGTGATTCGAGTGATGTTCTAGTCGTCACTCGATTGATCGAGTGAGTGAGCAAAAAGTTAGTGCATGCGTTAACTTTCTACGATTTATCGAGTCAAAAAAACTTAAAAAATTATCGAGTTACATTCTAGTCTTATTCTGGTCGCATTCGAGTCGCATTGCAGTCGCATTCTACCTATTCTGGTCATGTTCTGATGTAATTTGTATAGCCGATGCCGACTCGAATTACTTGAATGTAACTCGATGCCACTCGATAATGACCGGAAGTCAACTGGATGACAAGTTGATTATTCCACTTTAAAATTGAATGTAATGGAATGAGAGTTGAATATAAACCGAATTAAGAAGATACAACTGTATGCCGACTAGAATATGACTGGTAGATGACTGCATACTTGCTTGATGTATCGAGGGTACACTGGATGTCGACTCGAACATGACTAGAAGTACTAGAATACAAGTGGAATCCAACTAGAAGGTAACTGAAATACAACCAGTTATTAGTTATTAACATGCCATCATCATTAACTTTGTAAATGTTAATTAGAGACACGAAAATGTTTTTTTTCTAAATTTCCATTTACGTCAAACTTTGAGTATATATAAGAACATTAAAACATAAGAAAATGGGAGTATGCAGAATGCCGATTGGCCTAAGCAAGGCAGATCCCTGTCCCATCCAACCCAAATTACAAAGCCCAATTATAGGCTCAACACTCTAATCCCCTGAGGGTCATCTGAGATTACGCACCCGGCTGATGCCCCTTAACTTTGAACGAAAATTGAAGTCTATTTAGAACATACATTTGCCAGACATTTACTACTTTACAGATAATTATAACCGAATTCTTATACTTTGTTAACCACTATTAATATTAAAAATGTTAACTTGCAACACATTGTTGTAAATAAGGCAGAGTAATGTTTATGTACTAAAAATTGTATTGCTCATTTTGTAACGATAATATGTTTGACACACAGCTACGACAGGGGGAGCAGGACCTAGAGGACCTGTACCGGAAGTGGGAGAGGAGCCGCAACATAGGCAGCCCAGCCATCGGTTCGCTCAAGATCTTCCACCAACTGGTGCAGAAGAACCTCGCTGACCTGAAGCCTGCACTCGTGGAGCAGTATGAGATGGAGGTTATGCGGTACACAAACGCTATGATGGCACACAGCCGGGGGGAAGGACCCATGCCCCATTTCGGCCCCATTCAACACGAGTCTCCCAACCATCCACCTACGACGCGACGAGCACAGACGCCAAACCCCTACATACTCGAAAACCTTTCTGTTGCTGGCCCTTCCTACTACCATGGTGGCAAACAACCACACCAAGCCCCCGGCACACCATGAAACTGGAGGAGCTATGGTCCTTCAGTGGGACGTCCGGAGGCCACACCCGTGGAGCATGGGAGGGCCGGCAACCTGGTGGATGTTTCACCTAGCTTTGTGGACAGGATCATCGAAACCTTCCACCCATAAAATCTCAACCTCTCTACCACACTCTACCTCTTTTTTGTTAATATTGAATTCAACTTATGTGCCATATTTAAATAAAGTAAATTTGTATTTGTATGATTTTGTGGTGATTTCTCCTAAATATAATTTTAATCTTGTTGGAATTTTTTAAACTGCCATTATATTTATATAAAAGATGAAACAGCTATCAGTAATATAATTGTGAAACTAATGAAATTCTAACTGATACAATTAATTTCAAGAAATGGCACAATACAAATAATGTCAAGTAGAACTATGTGATCGAGTAGGTAAGATGCAAACATGATACCAATATCTTATAAATAGAAGATTATGAACAATTTAACTTGAATCAAAGGAAAGACATGACATGGGTATATGTTAATGCAAAGGTATTGAACAGAGAACTTGACATTTATGTCCACACACTTAGAAAATTGGGCTTAAATTGTGTGGCCTATATGGCGTTGCAGGTATATTCAACAGAGAAGTTTAATATTTTCGATACTTACAAAAAATTATATGTCATTGCAATTATATTGAACAGAGAATTAGAAATCTTTTGACACTTATAAAATGGGTTCAAATTGTGTATGGTACATGTCATAGCAATTATGTCTACAAGAGATCTATGAAAAGACTTGGAAACTTATAAAATGCCATCGAGTGTAATGTGGTATATGTCATTGGAATAAAATTTCTTTGGACACTTTTAAGTCACATGCAAACATGATAGTAATATCATATAAATTGCACATTTATGAACCAATTAACTTGAATAAAATAAATTACATGACCTGGGTAAATTTTAATGCAAAGGTATTGAACAGATAACTTAACATTTATGTCCACATACTACTGGTGTGACTGTGAACCAATCCTCCCTTTATATACTCAAAGGTTCCTCATCGAGTCACCTTCTGCCTATTCGAGTCACGCTCCACTTACGTTCGAGTTACGTTCAACTTAGTTCCACTTACGTTCGACTTAACTTCATGTAATTCTGGTCATGATAGACTGACATTTCGGTCTCATTCTGGTCATTCGAGTTGCATTCGACTTGGGATTGAATAGTGTTCTTTCCACATCCGGTTTCCTTCGAGTCACTTACTGGTTAACATAGACTCATATTTGGGTTACATTAGAGTCCATCGAGTTACGTTCGAGTTACATTCCGGTCATTGACGGGTCGCATTCTACTCTGAAGTCACACTCGATTAAGGCCGCGTAATTCTCGTCAATTCCGGTGAAAAGTTCGATTCCAGTGGGTTCTGGCGGATTCGAGTTCTGTATGACGCGGCTTTTACTCTTGGTCATGCTCCTTTCGGAACTTTGGAGTTACTTTTTATATTGCTCTACGCATATCGCATATCGAAAGCCTTCGATAGAGTCTGGCACAAGTCTCTAATTTTCATACTACCCTCCTTCGGTTTCTATCTATCCATATGTACCTTTGTCTCTAATTCCTTTCTGACCGCTTCATAGCTGCAGTTGCGGACGGCCATTGTTCACTTCCTCAACCTATCAACTCCAGAATATAGTTAATAGGTATTAACGATCTCAACTGTATCTCTAGTAACTAGTCCTATCCACTCATATGCTGATGACTCTACCTTACACTATTCAACTAATTTTTCACATCAACCCAGCATGCAATCATTCCAAAACTCACATAAAAGGGCCATAGAGCGCATATCTTTTGACCTATCAATTATCTCTGATTGGGGCAGAGAAAATCGTGTTACTTTCAATGCCTCCAAGACCCAATTTCTCTCTATCTCTGTGGGTTCTTCACCCCCACACAGCTTTGTGTTCTGTATCGAGGCACAGTGCGCCCCTCTATTGAATATTGTTTACATGTGTGGGGATGCTTCACCCAAATAGCACTTCTCGAAAGAGGAGAATCCAAAAGCATTTAACCTTATCAAATCACTTCCTCTATTAGTTCCCCACAATCTCTTGCTACACACACTGCAATGTTTCATCTCTTACTCTTCTATCGCTATTACAACAATCAGTGTCCTTCAGAGCTCTGTCAGTGCATACTCCCTCATTTGCGGCGAGTGTGAGGCACCCACCTTTCAAGACAGTTCAACTCCTATTCTGTCCAGCTCTCCAACCCAAGAATTGGCAAGTTTTCTCAGTCTTTCTTTTACTCAACAAGTGAACTCTGGAACTCTCTCCCACAATCAGTCTTTCCTCCATCCTGTCTTAAACTGTTTTAAACTTCATGTGTTCAGGCTTTTTGATGAAAACGTCCCTGGAATTTGGCTTTGTCACGCTTTTGGCTTTGGGGTAGACACAACCTGCCTTTTAGTCTCCTTCATACACATAGGGGAAAATATATATTGTGACGTTAACCACTCCGTTAGAACCGCATGGCTTGTCCTACAGTGACTCGCTAGGATCGCCAGGGCAGTGGATGGGGCTACAGTTTGTGTATTAGAGTGTGCTTTATTTCATATGAAAACTTGTGTCATGGGCAGTCCAGAAAGGCTCTTTGTTTTCACCCATGTCAAGGCTTTATATATTTAATTGTAAAGTATATGTTTTATCATTAACTAGTAATGATAGGATCTGGGAGAGAGAGAGAGAGTAGAACAGAGTGAGAGGGAGCGCGTAGTGTTTTTTGTCCCGCTCGATGACGTCACGGCTGGCTGCCTTCGGGGGTTGGTGGAGAGAGGTCCTTACCATGCTGCAAGCTCTTGCTAGTGGCTAGAGGACTTGTAACCGCTTTTTTCCCACGCGGCTCGAGCTGGTGCGAGTATATATACCGTTCCTCGCCACTCTCTCCCTCAGATCTGGTTTCTAGAACGCACCCATCTTTTTCCCTTGCTACCTGTCACCTGCTCTGCACCTGAGAATCTTTTCCTCTGCCTATCTCTCTCATTTTCCATATCTTTCACCACCTTTTATTAATATTATACCCCCTCTGGTTAACTCTGCAAAATCAGCTTCATGCTGGCCAGTTGTATTGTGCGTTAAGGTCTGATATAACCTATGTATGTTTAGTTGTTAAGATAAGTGGATCACGAAGCATTGGTTGGCTTTCATATTGCCGCTTCCTTTAATTATTAGTGTTCTGCTGGATTAGATAATGCTAGACTAGGAGTCTGATATTATAAGGTATTGTTTCCTATGAGTGCTGGCTTTAGTTAAAAGCTGCACGACATACCTGAGAACTGGAGTTGATTGAGTAAATTCTAGTCTGTGTGCCATTGAGAATAGAGCATGCACGAATGAGGGCTTTTTGCCTATACCATTCTGCACTGTTCTAGTCTCGATTGTTTGTCTTTGAGGTACGCCAGGAGAACGCTTAATACTTCGGTATTAAGGTTTCTCAAGAGAGCTACCCTTCCCTATAACGTAATATTTGACGCACAGACTTGAGATTTGCACTAGGCTATGCGGCATGCCATGCGCACCAGTATCTCGTATCATTGACTCTAGCTAGACTTTATCAATCATAGTAGACATTAAGTATATTAACCTAATTACTCTTTTTATGTATACCCGTTTATGATTACACAAGCATTTCGCAGCCTAGTTTGATGTATTGAGACACAAACGACTTAGGCTCTTTTTGTTGATAGGAATACTGCATTGTCGTGGCGATTATTATTATTGTTGTTGTGTTTAGGATATTCTTGGCTCCGACGGCATTATATATATTCTGCCTTTTTGTGTGCATAGCCTGCACGAGCATTGTTCCGCTGCCTGCCTTTTTGGGTTCCATTTCCGATACGAGCATCTTTATAGCATCTAACATCTAACAGAAGATTCCTTGTTAGTGTTGAAGGACTTTAGTGCACTTTCTTTCATGCAGGAGTGCCTGACATTTATTGATTAAAGTAACGTAAGCTGTAACTTCTCTTACCACCTTACTTTGCATACCATAACCAAGCACCTTCGGTTATAGGTAGTAATAGGCTGTTTTCACATAACATTAAGCCTAGAGTAGACGCACATTTATTGAGAGTTTGATAGCCTATTATTGCAAATAGAACTCTGTAGAGTATTTGTGTTCTTTGTTCACTGGGAATATACATCAGAGGTTGGAGCTAGCGCTTTCCGTTGTAGCATTTATGCCATTACTAGTCCAATGAATAAGAGCCCTGATATATTTGAACCCCAGTCGTAACAATATATATATATATATATATATATATATATATATGTATAATTGTATAATTATATATTATACTAGGAGGTGTACCCGGCGTTGCCCGGGTTTAAATTCTACTACCATAATCACCATCATCAATCACTACTACCACAATTATCACAATACTACTACTACCATAATCACCGGCCTCGACCTCCCTGTGCCTCATTAAACGGCGACCTCGATTTCGGCTGCTAAATGACCTCCGATTTTGGATCTGACCTCATCCGTACCCCCATTTTGGGGACCTGCGAACAACTTTCGTTCCATACACCTTTTCGATCGGAGGCCTCCTTCTGCCCCAAACGGCAATTTTTTTCGCATTTATTTCGCTCCCGTATACTACATAAGTTCTGCCGAAAATTTTATTAAACAAAAGTGTCTCTGATTTCCACTAAACTCGCCTAAAACCATTTCCAAAGCCTGGGCTTTCCAACGGTGCCCCACACTCCCACCTGGCACCAAAACTGTGGGAGGAGTTTAGTAACAAAGGTCGGGTAACTGACAAACAGACAGACAAACATTGACCTTTATTAATTTTATTAAGATATATTATTGTTAGTCAAAATAATATTACAGTATAATGATACGATTGTACTGATCCCATAGACATTTTTTATTCCTGCTAACCAAAAGAAGGTACAGTTGGGTCACCAGTTCCAAGTAAGACTCTTTCAGCGATAATATTCATATTTTGAATAACATGACGCATTAACCAAATCAAATTTTGCCAACACCAGGCTCTTTTATTTAATTTAAACAGGACCTCTAGTAAATCAAAGGAGTAAACTTGACTTCAATTAACTATTTGACTCTCCAAGAACTTTCCTCATATTATTTTAACGTAAATAAGGAACAGGAAGAAAATGAAAGAGTGTGTGATGACGTACTGAAAAAAATGAGATACAGTATATATACTACTTCCATTTGTGTGGCTTAATGAAATATTTATTTAGTATTAGACTTTTTTCTGTTTTCTTATCTTTTTTATATGTGTATGGAGGAGACAAAAGGCAGGTTGCCTGTAGTGTGTGTCTCCCCCCAAAAAGAGCTCCAGAGTTCACTTGTTGAGTAGAAGAAAGACTGAGAATATTTGCCAATTCTTGGGTTGGAGAGCTGGATAGAATAGGAGTGGGACTGTGTTGAAAGGCAGGTGCTTAGCACTCACCACAAGGAAGGGGGTATACACTGAGAGAGTTCTGAAGAACACTGGTTGTTGTAATAGCGATAGAATAGTGAAAGAGATGCAACATGGCGGTGTGTAGAAAGATATTGTAGGGAACTAGTAAGATGAGGCGAAATGCTTTGGATTTTACTTCTTAGAGAAGTGCGGTATGGGTGGAGCCTCCCCACACATGCGAACATTACTCAATACAGGGGCGCACTGTGCCCCGATACAGAGCAGGAAGCTTTGCATAATATTCAAATTGTTAAATGTTATCTAGAAAATTAGAAAACAAATCATAGCATAAGCTTATATACAAATATGTTTGTTTGATATATTCGAAGACAGTTTGCCCATCATTACCACACACTAAATTATAATGTGACATTGATGTGTTGGCTTCCCGTGTATTACGATAGGCTTTCAGAGAGGAACTACAACTTAATATACACAAACTGTAGAATGGTATGACAAAGAGGCAAATATTTGCCTTACTGTTGTGTAGTGTATCGGACTCAACATCATTCATGTAGGTTTGTATAATTATACTCAGGAACATACCCTATAGCTGGGGGTGGCTGACTCGAGAGCCCAAACACAAACAACATTTAAAGTTACAATTCTTAGGGTCCGTGGGACCACTTTCCCTCACCCCTTACTCTGTCTTGTCTACTAGGTAAATTTTACAAGAGTATTCCTAACCCCAGCATCCTAGCAACCAGAAGTAAAATTATGACAGTAAAAGAGACATAGGGAGAGTAAG
This sequence comes from Paralithodes platypus, assembly GCA_032716605.1. NCBI lineage: Eukaryota > Metazoa > Arthropoda > Malacostraca > Decapoda > Lithodidae > Paralithodes > Paralithodes platypus. The sequence continues at coordinate 16,972,901 of CM064578.1, forward strand.
GGAGGGTAGAGGATGCCCAACCTCACTCTGTATAAGACCAGCCCTCAACCTGTATATCAGTCATATTCTATTACTATAATAATATTTAAAAAAAAAAGGAGATATTATATATCGTTCACTTTTACAGTTAATATTATTAATGACCGTTACACAAAGCATAATGCATGCATTTTGTATTATATATATTATTCATTGTATCATTTGATGTAATACGAAACTCCAAAAGTTCACTAGAATCCCATTCATTAGGACAAAACTCTTGATTACTAACTGCTATACTAAAGCAAGCCTAGAGTCATCGAGTAAAATAATAATGTTGCCATATGGAAAGAGTCAACTAGGGAATAGGTATGGACATTTACAACCCATTTGCTATAGCCCTTTTTAAGTTACTCAGCAGTCATAAAACTCAAAAGTCCTCAACTCAACCTCGAACTATATTACAACATAACTACTGCACACAATATTGCAAACATATAAAGTGAATATAATGCCTGGATATTGCACGTGCCAGAGAAAACATAATTAATATCAATAACATATAATAAGTATCTAGGCAGTGTGTTGAGTAAAGATGGGAGTATGGATGAAGAAGTGCGGGAGGGGGTGCAACAGGGGAAGAGGGTTGTAGGAACGTTGAAAGCAGTAACAAGAAATAGGGTGGTCAGTATGGAAGTGAAGAAGTCCTTGCATGACAGTGTGGTAATCCCGACACTAACTTACGGAAGTGAAGCATGGACATTCGGGAAGAGACTCAGACCAAGAGTGAGAGTGGTGGAAATGAGTTACTTGAGAAGTCAGGGCGGAGTTACATGGAGGGATAGACAGACGAATGAGGTGTGGTGTGGAGGTAGATGTGCTGGAAAGTGTGAAAAGGAACAATTTGAGATGGTTCGGCCATATGGAACGTATGGAAAGTGAGAGAATGACTAAGATGGTGTACGAGAACGAGGTGGAAAGACAAAGAGGGAGAGGTGCACCGAAGGAGAGGTGGAAGAATGGAGTGAGGAAGTATATGGATGAAGGCGGTGCTGGTTGGGATGAGAGGCGTTGACTGACTGGGGACAGAGGTGCATGGGGGCGGTTCGTTTGTGGCCACCCCTTCGGGGATCACAGCATCAGGCAATAGATAGATACATAGATATGTCATGATTTCTGGCCAACTGCAAATGAATAGACTATAAGCTACTAGAGGACAGATTCGAGCGGATTGGAAGTGATCAGATATTTCAGAAAATATGCATTACGTGTTGAATACAACTTAGTTCATTTGTGGTAGATCAGATTAAAAGATTTGTTTAAGCATTATTTATTAATGCATATTGCTTTGCTTAGTATAGGGTGAATGGTGCGTCCGGACCACCCCTTTCTCTAATCTATCCATTCTAAAATATATTCCAGCAGCACTCACACCCGTGCTGACAGCACTCCAGGAACCTTTCTTCCCTTACCTAGGATACGCGGTCACTGCAATCTAATTTGTTCGAGAGAGAGAGAGAGAGAGAGAGTCATGCTAATATAATGCTTATAGTCCTGCTAATGTATGTCATATTAATTAACCTGATGAAAATAATAAATACGTGTTGAATATACCTGTATATATTTGTTTCGTAACCCATAGTAACCCTGTTTAACTTTAATTTCAGTGAGTTAGATAAAGGGCTCATCAGTAGCAACCATAATGGTCATACAGTAAGGTAAACACTAGATGGATTACCGATACATGTATTAGGCTTAGGTTGGCCCCAGCCAAGTAATGGCCGCCTCACACATTCACACATTGACACGAATTGGATGGCGACTAAGCGTGTGTTTTTTCTTGTGATGAAGTCTTATAGAAAATTAGACGTCTCTCTCTATGTCTGGCAGTCTCGGGCGATGTGTGCGCGGACCGCGTAATTTGAGTTGAGTCCTTAAAATTTTGCGCCGAGTCGTGACCAGACTTTTTGTCGTTGCATGTCGATATGATTACGTTATGAGTACTTTCAGTACTGGGTGGTGTCTAGGTGGCGTCGCTGCATGTTGTTGCAAGTTGCGCTATATCACAACGAGAAAAGACGTTACGAGGTGAGAAAGACAACAGCCAGAAGTCATCCCGTAGCGTCACGTAGCCAGACGAAAGCAACGTAACCACACAGACAAAATCTCGATATCCCACTGACATTTTATCCTGACGACATTTGCCAGTGTTTCAAGAAATTTGGACTTACACACACAGTACATATAACGAATGTGCTGGATGTGCTGGAAAGTGTGAAAAGGAACAACTTGAGATGGTTCGGCCATATGGAACGTATGGAAAGCGAGAGAATGACTAAGAGGGTGTACGAGAGCGAGGTGGAGGGACAGAGGGGGAGAGGTAGACCGAATATGAGGTGGAAGGATGGAGTGAGGAACTACATGAACGAAGGCGGTGCTGGTTGGGGGGGAGGGGCGTCGACTGACTAGGGACAGAGGTGCATGGGGGCGGTTCGTTCGTGGCCACCCCTTCGGGGATCACGGCGTCAGGCAATAGATAGATAGATAGATAGAACGTACATGGCAAAACCACCTAGACAAGTGAAGAAACCAATGCGCACGAGCATGAGGTTTGGGGCCCTCCTTTTTATATTGGGCCGTGCTCTTGTCACGAAACCTGGACGCCATCTGCACTTACCTGGTCCGACACGTACTATGTATGTTGTAGATACGTTGTGATGTCCTGGTGTTTCCTGTTGATTTCGCGTGATACAAAGGAGTACAAAGGAGTACAAAGGAAATCAAGCAACAAGAGATCTAGTGACCCTTCTAGGTTGCTTGTCCTCCAAAACACTGAGGATCAAGTGTCCAAACAGTGGTTTAGAGTGGGTAAGGGAATTACTGCCCTGGAACTAATGTCCGTGGCAGGATTAGGAAGTTAGTAGGGGACAGATGGGTTAGTAACTGAGGGGGGGATAAAATAAAGTTATTCATTTACAAACGCAGTCAGTTGCGGGTTTGATGCGAGATATTTGTCTATGCGGAGTTTAAATGAATCAACGGTGATGCAGTCTATAACGTTTCGGGGAAGCCCATTCCACAAGTTGACAACTCGATTGAAGAAGAAATACTTAGATTCGTGTGAGTTAAAAGATTTACCAATAATTTTGCAACCGTTTCCCTGCGTGTAATTAGATTGGTCGATAGTGAAGTACTTACTACAGTTCATATTGTCGATGCCTTTGATGATTTTGAACACTTGAATTAAGTCACCTCTTAATCTGCGCTGGGTTAAAGGAAATAGATTTAATTCTCTAAGACGCTCTTCGTATGGTTTGTTCTTTAGGCTAGGTATTATTTTGGTAACTCTACATTGAACTCGTTCTAGCTTGTTTATATCTTTTTGGTAATAAGGGCACCAGGATTGAACGCAGTATTCCAGAAGAGGGCGGACTAAGGAATTGTAAAGGGTTAGGATAACTTCTTTGGATTTATGCTCAAATGACCTGCCTATAAAGCCAATAATTTTGTTTGCCTTCTTAACAACTTCTGAACATTGTTGACTCGGTTTTAGGTTACTCGATATTGTTACTCCCAGATCGGTTTCTCTGTTTACATTTTTAAGCTGATTGCCATTCATCGAATAGTTTGCTTCTCATTTAGGTATCCGATATGTAGTACTTTACATTTATCCGCATTGAAACTCATTTGCCAAATTTGGGCCCAACATGACAATTTATCTAGATTGTGTTGCATATCGTCAACTTGTTCTTTTGAGAGTACGCTATTTGCAATTTTTGTATCGTCAGCAAATTTTTAGATTGTACAGGTGAGACCCTCATCTATGTCGTTGATGTAAATTAGAAAGAGAATTGGTCCTAGTACCGATCCCTGGGGTACCCCGCTACTTACATTGGTCCATTTAGATGCCTTACTGTTTATGACTACTCTTTGCTTTCTGTCGCTGAGCCAATTTTCTATCCATTTCAACACACCGTCTTGTATTCCATGCGCTTTTAGTTTTAGCAGTAAACGTTTGTGGGGAACTTTGTCAAAGGCCTTTTGAAAATCAAGGTATATAATATCTACAGCTTTACTCTCATCGTAGAGGTTGAGGATATCGTGGAAGAAGTCTAAGAGGTTTGTTAAACAGGAACGTTTTTTACGAAAGCCGTGTTGAGTATCTTTAAGGATGTTATTTTCCTCTAAGTGATTTACGAGTCTGTCTCGTATGACCGTTTCTAGCATTTTACATACAACTGAGGTTAAGCTAATTGGACGATAGTTACTGGGTAGGGATTTGCTGCCTTTTTTGAATATCGGTGTTACGTTGGTTAGCTTCCACTGATCAGGCATAGTTCCAGACTGCAAGGATTTATTGAATAGTAATGTCAGTGGTTTGGAGAGCTCATCCTTAGCTTCCTTTAGAACTCTAGGCGAGATTGTATCAGGTCCAGGCGTTATATTTACCTTGAGTTTATCTAAACAATTCAATACGTCTCTCTCTGTAACGGTGATATTGCTTAGAACATCTAAATTATCAATCTGAATCGGCGATGGTGTAGGGATATCACTGAGGTCTTCTGTTGTAAAAACTGATGCAAAGAAGGTATTGAGGGCATTACTCATTTGTACTTCGTCTTTGGTGTATTCTCCATTTTCATCGACTAACGGTCCAACAGTTGAAGTAACTACTTTTTTCTTTCTGATATAACTATAGAATTCTTTCGGGTTTGTTTTACTTTGATTCGCAATATGTAACTCTAAGGTCTTTTTACTTTGCTTAATTAGCTTTTTGGCTTTTCGTCGTAGCTCTACAAATTTCAGCCGTTCTTCGTCATTTTGTGAGGATTTTAATCTATCATTAGCAATTTTTTTAGCAAGCAGGCAGTTTGAAATATCTTTATTCCACCATTTGGGCTTATTATTATGGCCTGGACGCCGTATTTTCGATGGTATGCAGTCTTGCACTGCTTTTAGGTAAGTGGCTTCGAATAACTTCCAAGATGTATTTATGTCGTTATTGTGAATTAAAAAGCTCCAGTCAGTTTCTTTAAACATAGCTCTAAGTTTATGGAAGTTTGCTTTCTTGAAATTAGGGACTTTTTCGATGCTACTATGTGGTTCGTTACTAGTAAACTTTAAAGTGAAAGTTATCGTACGATGGTCGCTGTTACTGAATTCATCACCAACATTCAAATTCTCTATTAATTCTTCTTTTGTTGCAAGTACACTGTCAAGAACGTTATTACCACGGGTCGGCGTTCGAACAAATTGATAAAGCGAACTCTCTTGCAAGTTCGTATACAAGTCATGTCCGGAGTGTGAAGTAAGAGTATCGCCCCACTTGGTCACAGGTAAATTAAAGTCGCCAAAAATTACGAACTGTCATCGGCCAATTCTCTGGCTGGAGTAGCGATGCCTCGTATTGGGTACGTTCTGTTTCCAGTTTAATGTTGTGCTTGTTCGTATTGGGTACGAGATGCCCTCGAGATGGTCTCTTCTTATAATTTGTCGTGCTCGATATCCCCAACTTTTTTGCAAAACTTAATACGCGCTAAGTCGCCGTCCAAGTCGTGAATGTGTGAGGCAGCCACAAGTAGGCTAAAACTGATGAACATTCACCTATATAACTCACAAATTATTCGAGTAATTGAGCTAATATTTGTACCATTTAGGAAGAATCAGTCAAGAAATAGGTGTGGAAATTTACAGGTAAATTGCTCTAGCTCGTTTTGAGTTACACTATATGGAGAGGTTAGGGATTACACTTCCTGGCCTACCTATTTGGAATAAGATATAGTTGGATATATATGTTTTAATGACGGATAATTAAATAGATAATGTTAGTGCAGCCCAAGTCTGTTATTGACCAATATTGTATGTGGCCTGGTTCACTGTATGTAGGTTAGTTGTCAACTGGTTTTCATATCCTGTTTGTGTTGTGATATTTATGTTGTATCCCATAGTAAATTGCTTTATGTTGTTGTTTGTTCACGTTATTATGTGCGTGTTTCCTGGTTCACTGTTTGTATTTAATTTGAAACCTTGTTTACACTTGCTGCAAGTATTTCTGGTTTAATCCTACACCCAATATTATCTCGTGTTTAAGCTTCGTTTTGTGTTACGATCATGTAATTGATATACATGTTGCTTTTCATTGTGTTTTCTTGTTTATTTGATATAGTTATTGGTGACCAAATGTTGATGCTATCTGGCAGCTCTACTGCATTCAATATTGTTTTGTCTACTGTGTATATTGCTTTCCACTTGGCATAGTGATCGATGAATGTAAATTGCGACTATTGTGGTTCCCGATTTGCTTGGATCAGTTTAATTATGATCTGGTTTTGATATTTCGTTAACTGTACATTCTGTTTTTATTGCATCGTATTACTTTTGTTTTGTTGTTTACTCGTGTTTTACCCTATTGCTGTATTTGCCTTGACCACCGGGTCTCCTGATTCTCCAAATGAACTGTATTTGTGAGATAGTGTCCATATATTGTTACCTGCACCAACAAAAATGGAGGAGGTTATGTTCTTGCCTCCGTCTGTGTGTCTGTCTGTTAGTGTGTCTGTAAGCAAGATATCTCAAAAAGTAATTAACCAATGTTCATAAGATTTGGTGGACAGATTGGATATGTGCCAAGGAAGAAGTAATTACATTTAAGAGGCATATGGTGAGTGCATCTCTCCGTCAGCATAGGTGGTTCACAAAGTTATAAACCAATGTTTACGTATTATAGTGGGCAGATAGAATATGCGTCAGGGAAGAAGTTATTCAAGTTCGAAGGTGATCTGTTCCGCGAATGCATCCGCAGCATAGGTGGAATTATGAATTCCCCCGAGTGCCTATCTAGTTTATCTTGTGATATTACAATAGCCACGAAAAGCGATACTCATGACGTTGGATCTCTTTATGACATGATATGAAATTTGTATAAACTATGCTATCCTAGCCATATACTGACACTTTAAGTATATTCTGACGCATTATCTAATTTTAGTCTGTCTATTATTCAAATATTTAAAGGTTTTTGTAATCAGAAGGTTGCCTGAGAAAGATTTATAGTTGTATATAACTACTATTTTGTCTGTCAAAGCTTAATAAAATTGTATAATGTTATTCAGAATAATGTGATAACAAATCATCATATAATATTTAGATGGTGTGTATTTCTGAATATGGATAAGGTATGGCGTCGTATACATTTAAGAAGCTGCGACATCAGGTGACTTGCATGACATAACTTATAATCCCATTAACCTGAGAGCTGGGATAAACCTTCAGGATGCTCTCCTAGGCTACGGTGATAAGCCTTTCGGAGCGCGAGTTTCAAATGCATACAAAAACCGCAACAAAACGCCTAGGCGGCTAATATTAGATCAGGAATAGGCCTACATGGCAACTATCGATACCAAACTTCATAATACACTTACATCTCACACACACACTCACAATCTTACACTTTTATTATCATCGAAGCAATGGCAGGGATCTCAACCCCAGATATGTCCCATGTATCCCATAAGGTTATGTATCTCGGTGTTGTGTTGCTTTAGATGTAAATTAGATCCTCATTACTCTATTATAATTTAAAAGACATGAATTTAGAGTATCTGCTCTGTTATAACTAAATACTTGTTATATATATTGTTTCTAAGTTATTAGCATTGTTGTTGTTAGTGTCATATTCCTGTGTGTTGTACGTTTCTGGTGTCGTGACCTGGATCAATTGTCATGTTCTGCTTAACCCACAGAACCCCAGCGACGCAAACAGTGCGTCGGCAATGTTTGTAACGCTAAACCCCAGCGACGCATACATATGCATCACTGTTAATTACTCCGGTCCTATGGCACCTAGAGGGCTCAGATTTATATGGGAATTGTGTAAGTATCCCAAACAACAATGCCGATGGTTGAAAACTCTCAAAGTCCAACCGTGTGCGCGTGAACGTGCAAAAACCTGTTTTTGGGTGTTTTTGCCTACACATTTCCCCTCTTGTAAATCCGACTTTCGGGCGCACCGTAGGACCCCTTAATGACCTAGGGGATCGGTTTTTTGTGGGTTTTCCTTCATTCCTAACCCATTCCTGATGTTTTCTGGAAAACAATTTGTTTTCAAAACCTGCCGGTCCTGGGTGGTACATTTATTATAAACTAGCTGGGGCTCAGTGGGTTAATTCAGAAAGAGGTCACTGGTTTCATTAGATTCAGTTAGGTTTAAAGACTCTAAGAGAAGAGTTCAGCTTCATTAGAAGAATAACTGTGCTTAATATATACCAACACAAAAATGGAAAAGAAATGGAAGGCAATGATAGTCAATATTATGAGTCTGGCTACAGTTTAGAAAGTGCAGAGCTACAACATGGCAATATCACTGTATAACATTTATCATGTATGTAGAATCTACTCAAAACTGAATCTGAATGTTACCTCTTAATATTATCGCTTACTGTTGAGGTTATGTTGGCAAAGCCAAATAGTCTGAGGTTTGTAAAGTAGCGCATGTTATCGTTGAGGCCATCACAAAACAGTTAATGATTGTTGATGGCTTGGTGAGCTCCGGTAAGGTCATTAGGATGGTCACGATGCCCTGAATCATGCCATTAATCACACAAGTCGGACAAACTATACACGGTATTGTGTAACAAAAATTATTTACATAATCATTGTTTCAATCATTTTGATGTACACACTATCACACATACCCGATGAAACACATGTTTTTTTTCTTCTATATTCCAACTAGTCCCTCTCGGACATAGGCTGAGAGCCTTTACACTCAACCGCTGAACATGGTGAGGCCCACAAGGTCTTGTTCCAGTCTAGGGAGTGAGACATGCGAAGCACCCCGGCTCGAAGCAATCCCATCTCTGAAGCTGCTCCGCCTCCGCGCTTTACAGTCTCATTCCCCAGACTCGGACCCTCACTCTCAGAACGCCACCTATTGAGCAATTAACTCACTAGGCATTGCCCCCCTGTAGCATATTTTGAATACGGTCCGGACGGTGTTCCTCCTGTTGTTCTCAAAAACTGTGCTTCCGTGCTGACTCCCTGCCTAGGCAAACTCTTTCGTCTCTGTCTATCCTCTAACATCTTCCCTTCATGCTGGAAGTTTGCTCACATTCAACCTGTCCCAAAGAAAGGTGACCGCTCTCAACCCTCTAACTATCGTCCAATTGCTCTCATCTCTTTTCTTTCTAAAGTTTTTGAAACTATTCTTGCTTCCAAATTTCTTAAGCATTTCTCTTCTCATAATCTTCTCTCAGATCGCCAGTATGGCTTCCCTAACCTCTCCGCTGCGCACCCCCTATAGTATACAGGCACCCCTGTGCGTAGGTATGACGATTTGGGGGCCCCTTGCAAATATCGATGAAAAGTACATAAATGTGTAGGGAATGTTCGCGCGCATCGAGCCATATATATTTGACCCCCCAAAAAATTTCTTTGGGGGGGGGGGATCCGTAGTTGAAAAAAGTGGAGCGAATGGCATCGCGCGGCCAGATTGTCATCGCGCGGCAAGATTTCCCGGGTGAATATCCGCGCTCCCAGGGGGTAGGAGTAGAGGGAGGGGAGGGCGGGTTAGGGCGTAATGTCGCATATGTATCCTATTTTGAGCACTTTTATGCTATATAGAGTATGTGTACATATATGTACGTATGTAGGCCACCCATATACCAAGGAATATGCCGCATATAGACCAAATATGCGACATATAAGCGAATTATGAGAGACTTTAAAGGCAGGAACTGAGGTGAGCGAGTTTATGCGGGAGACAAGTGCTTCTGTACCGCTTGAGTGAGTGCGGGGACTGTGTGGCAGGGTGGTATCGAGAGTTGCCAAGTTGTACAGGGTCTGTTGGCTGTAATATCACGTATATATCGTAATTTCAGCACTGTCATGCTATATATAAATAATAATAATAATAATAATAATAATCGGTTTATTTCAAGCCGGCAGCCAATGGGGCTGAAAATACACAGACTTAACCTAGATCTTATCCTAATGGATCAACAGACTGATCCTGGCAGCTAACGAGAGCGCCTACATACTCCCAAGGGAGTAGGACGTGGGCAGGAGACTTTGTGGGTCCCCCGAGACGATCTGCCCAGATCTTGCCTTCACGGCCAGGGAAAGTTTTTGAGAGAACTTCCACTGCCGGCGCGTGGGATTGAACCCCCGACACCAGAGCTAGCGCTCCCAATACAGAGTACTAAGTGTGCTCGGCCACCGTGACCGTTGAAGTACGTGTACGTATGTAGGCGACCCATATAACAATGAATATACCGCATATAGACCAATTATGCGATATATAAGCCTTATGAATGTATTTACGGGAGAGTTGGGGTGGGTGGGTGGGTGGGAGGGAAGTCTGTGTGTCGCTGTCTAAGGCCAGCCACGGCAGTCAGCTGTATGTTAGGGCGGCGTTGGCAGGGCCAGCAGAGATCCTGGATGGCAATATTATGGTTGCCCTGTCACCTTTGTCGCCTTGCCCTTCGTCCCTTTCGTCCCTTTGGCAGGGGCTGGGGCTGAAGGGCCGGCAGGGGCGACGTCGGCAGGGCCAGCAGAGGTCCTGAATGGCAATATTATGGTGGTCCCTGTCGCCTTTGTCGCCTTGTCCTTCGTCCCTTTCTTCCCTTTGGCAGGGGCAGTGGCAGGGGCGACAGGGGCGGGTGGTGGTGGTGGCACGGTGGTAGTGGAAGAGGTAAATGTTTTTTTACCCATGCCCTTCCCTATCTTCCCAGTGGCCCCCGCAGGAACTGCAGCCCCAGGGCTGCCCCCTGCGTCGGTGGTAGTGGTGGTGGTAGTGATGGTAGCAGTTGCCTGGGTGGTCGTGGCAGTGTCCCCGAAAGACAATGACCTCTGTGCACTGCCCCTGCTTTCACGTGTTTTACGTGCAGGTTCCTCGTCCTCGGAGCTACTCGTGCCGTAATAATGGTAGCTCGGGTCTTTAGCAGCAACTCTCTGCCTTCCACGGCCGCTGACACCAACGGAAGGAGGGCTGGTTTTGTCATCAGGGCGAGAGCGTGAGGGACGTCTAGGCTCCATGACAAGTGCTTGTGTACTGCTTGAGTGAGTGCGGGCTGAGCGTGTGGCGGGGTGGTATCGAGAGTTGCCAAGTTGTACTACAGCCACACCAATCTGTAGCCGCCTGGCTGTAAGCCCGCAGTTTTGGTACGCGCTAAAAAACCTGGATTATATTAGGCTTTCCGCAGTGCAACGGTAAAACTCTTATTAGTCTTTCAGCACTTGCTGGGTTAAGAGTCGCTCTACTGGTGATCTTCTTTCATATCTTACTAACTCTTGGTCATCCTCCTTTCGGGACTTCGGTGAGACTTTTTCTATTGCACTAGACATATCGATAGCCTTCGATAGAGTCTGGCACAAATCTTTAATTTCTAAACTACCCTCCTTCGGTTTCTATCCCTCCATCTGTGCCTTTGTCTCTAATTTCCTTTCCGGCAGTTCCATAGCCGCGGTTGTGGACGGCCATTGTTCACTTCCCTATAAACTCTGGTGTTCCTCAGGGCTCTGTCCTATCTCCTATTCTCTTTCTAATTTTTATAAATTATCTCCTCAACTGTACCTCAATTCCCATCCATTCATATGCAGACGATTCAACCTTACACTACTCCATTAGTTTTTCAGAACGCCCCAGCCAGCAATCCCTCAACGACAAACGTAATGAAGCCATAGAACTCTTAAATTCTGATTTAAATACTATCTCCAATTGGGGCAGAGAAAACCTTGTTACCTTTAATGCTTCCAAATCCCAATTTCTCCATCTATCTGCCCATAAGGAACTCCCTGCGGACTATCACTTATTCTTCAACATTATAAAAATCAATCCTTCATCTTCTCTCAATATTTTTGGTGTCTCTTTTTCTTCTGCTTTCAGTTGGAAGGACCATATTACCAGTCTTGCTAAGGCAGCCTCCCAGAAGCTGGGTGTGCTCAACTGCCTCAGGGGGTTCTTTTACCCTGCACAGCTTCTTGCTCTGTACAGGGGCATAGTGCATCCTTGTATTGAGTATTGTTCACATGTGTGGGGAGGTTCCTCTCACACTGCTCTCCTAGACAAAGTTGAAAGGAAGGCCTTTCGTATAATTAACTCCCGTCCACTCACCAACTCTCTGCAATCTCTCTCTCTCCATCACAATGTTGCATCTCTCTCGCTATTCTATCGCTACTATAATAATCAGTGTTCCTCAGAGCTTTCGCAGTGTACACCACCTCCTTTACGTAGGGCATGTGGTACCCGTCTTGCAACTCAATCCCACCCCTACTCTGTGTAACTCTCCAACCCAAGAGTGAAACGTTACTCTCAAACTTTCTTCTACTCAACAGCTGAGCTCTGGAACTCTCTCATAGAATCAGTCTTTCCCTCTTCCTATGACTTAAATTGCTTCAAACTCCGTGTGTCCAGGCATTTTGGCCCTGTCACTCTTTCAACTATGGGGGAGGCACTCGCTATAGGCAGTTCTGCCTTTTGCCTACCTCAATAACATAGACAAAAAATGGGAATATTCATACAGTGCTATTTAATCAGGGAACAATGAGGGTATTTTTTGTTTGGCATTTCGGTGTGCTGTGGTAATGCACTGAAACTAGGTACAGCACAAATTCCATCCAAATAATATCTTCCCATTGACATATTGGGATTCGAACCCGGGTCCATTGGATTACCAGTCCAGTGGCAAAACCACTCTGCCACACCTCCCCATCATCATGTATCATATTTGTTGCAAGTAAGTGTTCAGTTTTCACAGTGTAGGCCAAGGTGAGTGTTCTTATTGTGGACAGTTCAAGATGTAGTGTGTGTTAAGGTTTGTAGTGTAAGTGGAGGGTATAAATTATAATAAACTGTTTTACATAAGACAATATCGCCTTGGTGATACTTTCAGGACATCAAATCTTTCATGGGTTCGCAACCATAGTGGACAATATCATTACATATGTTAATACAAACTTGCTAAAAATGGAGAGAATGTATAAAAATACAATTTAAGAAGGACCACTTCACTGAGAACCTGTTTCAATTAGTTTATTCAGGTCATTAACCGTTTGTGACCTGAAGAGTACACCAGTAATTCGGTCAAAATGTGTGAACTATAATAATCGCTGGTGAGAAAAACTAGATATACTAAGAAATATTACCCGAGTAAACTTTGTGTTATAATATGAACAGCAAATTGAAAGAAACCGTGGAGGAGGTTAAAACAAAAGCAGTTATGACACAGTACTGTATGTCGTAGAATCATAAGGGATGTGACCTGGAATGGGGTGCAGGTTAGAACTAAGAAAGACAAATACGTGTGTGTGCTATGCACAAAGTTAGCCCTGCCTACCTTGAATGATAGAAACGAAAACAAAAATATTATGTTAAAGCAAATCTGGTTATTGGTGAGTCCTAACGGGAAGAATTAAGTATTCTATATATAACGACTTTTGTATATATTTACAAAAATACTAATACTAATAATATAGGAATAATCCAACAGTTGATCAGGAACTTAAATTTTGTTTTTTAACTAACACAAAAGGTAATATCCCGTATGATTAGTGTTTCTTGATCCGGGTCAAAATAAGTTCAAACTAGAAGAGTCCGAACATTCTACTACTATACAGCCAAAATGTCTCCTTCGGAAGGATTAGTTCCCATAACAATATATATGTACAATCGCTGTTTAAAGGATCACTTAATTTGTCTTTGGTTTCAAGGCACACTAGCCATGAACTTAATAGGATAACGTTGGCATGGAGTATGGCAATAACTTACTCTTTCTTTGATAGATATATACACGCGTTCGATATCATGTTATTGACGAGATATACATATCTATGAGTGATTTAATAATTCAGTTTCCTTAAAAAAGACAGAGTTTCTAAATGACAGGTCTGATAATTCTCCTTCCTGACTAACGCTCAACTAAATTATTCTAACACAAACCTATTCCACAAAGCCGCATAGTTATGCGGACAAGATTTCTTTAATTGCCTTTCCCTTCTCTTGGAGACAAACTTACATAAAGCTGTGCTCTTTATGTGCTCCTTTGATATACCTAGTATCTTTTAGTAGGCTAAGGATTAAATCTTTACCTCCAGTTATATATGCTCAAATATATCTCAAGTTTCCATTAAACTAATTCTTGACATCAAACAATACCTACTCTAACATTAACTAATAGTATTCGCTTCACTAACCAGATAAAACTAATAGTCAACTTTAGGTATCTTTATGTTATTATTACTGTAGTAATTGTTGTTGTATAGTCAGCCCTGCTGTCCAGTGATCTTCCACTGAGGTACTTCTGTGTTGATGTTGACTTCCAAAAACTATTAATGAACCTCAGAGCGTAAGTTATGATGTGTTAATATACTAATACAGTAGTTCCTGGTATATAACGGTGAGAGAACAACACAACCACTACAACATATCAACCAGTAGATCATAACCAGTATGGTTACGGTAGGTTAGTAACTAAAGTTAGGAGTTTAGATTAATTATGTGTAATATACGATCGTGTTATATACACCATGTATACAGAGAGAGAGAGAGAGATACTTTAGTTCACAATATTCTATACTTATTATAGAAATTCCAAGATATTGTTAAAGCCATACTATGCTTGATAAAATAGATAACTAAAAAGATGGAGGATAACAACACTTTTACTGGTTAGACAAGAAAACATTGTGGACAAAATAACATAGTACAAGATGTCCAGAAGGGGCGAGGGGAAAGTAAGAGGACCATAAAATTACCTCCACACAAAGAAACTAAATATATTTGGTGATGATAACAGGTTGTGCGAGGACGATGTGGAAGGGTGTGTGTGTGTGTGTGTGTGAACATACCACTTTTCTTTTGATGATTCAATAGTTATTATAATACAGAGAGAGAGAGAGAGAGAGAGAGAGAGAGAATAGGTTCACACACTTGAGGGATATCACTGCATTTTCTAGCAGAATAAACATAAATGTTGTCAGCCAGTAGGAGGGGATGCTACTGAATTCGTATTAGGTGAAATGTTTATTTCACTCAAGTATAACAATTACATGATACAATGCATAAAAAAACAATGGTTCACTTATTTCCATATATAGAAATATAACGTGTCATACCATTAAACATAAATTATTTATCTTTCTGAAACGTGCTCATGATACGAGAGGAAATACCATTAACTTGGTTTGTCCTCCAGTTAGAACCACCCTCTTTCGTAAACAGGCTGATGGTCAGAAAAGTCGGTGTTGGGGAGAAACAAAAACAAAACAAACATCATCGAAGGGAACGATGTGAGATAAAGTTAATATACCAAACTGAAGATGGTGGTTGAGTGTAGAGGCGAAGCTTGTGGAGCGTGGTGAAGGGGTGGAACTAGTGGTGTGATTGATGGTGTGTAGGAAGAGTTAATTTTATTAGATGGTGAAGTTAGAGTGTTGTGGATGATAGTGGTGGTGGAAGACGTTGGTGGGTGACAATTTAGTAGAGGAGAGAACAGAGTTAGTGTGTGGTTGGGGAGACGCAATGTGTGGTTTTATGGGTGGAGAAGTGTTAATGATGGAGATGGTAAGAGAAGTCCCAATTGTGTAAGCCATTAAACTATTAAGATAATATCTTAATATTAAAGTTCAAAAGATTGAGTTACCTAAAGAAGGTATGTACACCAATGTAGTATATTATACTACATGGATATGGATAATAGATATGGACAGCTTCAATGCCACTCCTTGCTTTCTGCTAGGCAACTACTTTTAATTTAATTATTCGATTACACCAATAATACACTAGTGTTTTGCCTTGGATACTAGGCAAAATATAATATTGAAAAAGAAAGAAAGACAAAATACAAAAAAAATCTAATTATATACATATACTGTACACTTTATTTATGGGATTAATCCCCCGACCTGCATATTTGAAACCCAAACCCTAGGCTCCCCTCAAATACCACTACACAACATTGGAAACTGTGAGTTATATAACATTAGTTAAGTAAATATATACAAAAAAAAAAAAAAAAAAAATCTATATTTCAACTAGTGTACCCTCTCGGGCATAGGCTGAGAACCTGTACATTCCACCGCTCAACACGGTGAAGCCCGTGAGTTCTTGTTCCAGTCTGGGGAGTGAGACATGTGAAGCATCCATCATGGCTCGAAGCAGCTCCATCTCTGAAGCGGCTGGTTGCTTTCCGTTTCACCCTCCAGACTCAGACCCTCACTCTCAGAACGCCACCTATTGAGCAGTGAACTCACTAGGCATTGTCCCCCTGTAACATATTTTGAATATGGGAATATTCATACAGTGTTATTTAATCAGGGAACAATGAGGGTATTTTTTTGGCATTTCTGTGGGCTTTGTGGTAATGCACTGATACTAGGTACAGCACAAATTCAATCCCAATAATATCTTCCCATTGACATATCGGGATTTGAACCCGGATCCATTGGATTACCAATCCAGCGGCATGACCACTCCACCACTCCTATAATGTCATACAAACATAATTATACAGTATATAAACCCTGTCACCATACATAAATATACAGTATATAATATTATGTCACCATATATTAATACAAACATAAGTATAAAGTATATAATGTTAAGACACCATACATAAATACTCTGATACAGACACAATGTCATACAGTTTAAAACATTAGGTATCCATACATAAATACTATCATACAGACATATACAGAAGACAGCCTGATCTTACAACTACAGTGCTTCTGGATCTATTACGTTTAACGAAACATTGTATACATTACCTATCTATCTATCTATCTGCATATCCATCTTTTATACAGCAAACTCGCACTTTGTTGCCGAGCTCAAATCTCTGCATAATTATTCGAGAAATAATCCTTTGACGATACGCTATTAGTATTGAAGTGTTACGTTAGTCAATCACCTCCATCTTCTTGAAGAATAGTCACTTTATGGAATGGTACAGATCCATTTTGTCTCAAAGATAGCTTCTCTAATGTCCACATCTACACTTTCCGGTGGACATTAGAGAAGCTATATTGAGACAAAATGGATCTGTAACATTCCATAAAGTGACTATTCTTCAAGAAGATGGAGGTGATTGACTAACGTAACACTTCAATACTAATAGCGTATCGTCAAAGGATTATCTACACTTTCCGGTCTGGTGATGGGCTGGTCTATCAGAGTGAGAACTGAGCGATCTCTGCCATGCCCATAGCTTACTCTGACTGTTCCTTTTACTTATATATTTTCTAGATCTCAAGTGACGGCGTCTCTTCCGTGGATTGACCTCCCAATCTACCAAGATTGGAAGCCAAAGCGTCACATTTTTCCTTTGCCCCTCAACATTCTCTTCATAATTGCTGAGGGGCACAGGGCCCTGGGTGGAGCTTTGGTTTCCCGGGCGTTTCCTCACCCTCCCCAGCTCACCGCCATGGAGTGGCTTCGGTCACCCAGGCTTTATTGTGGTCGGCAGGGAGGGTTCTGTGGGGGCGCTCGGTTGTGGCCTTGGCTTTGCTCGGGGCCTTGGGTCTGTTCGGCCAGGCAGCTTGGGGAACCGCAACAACAACAACACTTTCCGGTTAAAAAAACTAAATCCCAATATCCTGTTCAAAACCTTGGAAAATAAGAAGCAGGCCCTGGAATTTCCTTTCAATGTTCTTAATCTTAAAAGGGAGGAAACTCTGTAAGCAATTCCTTGGAATATAGTGAAAGGGACCCTCAAATGAGATATTCCGAAATGTGTCTGTTCCATAGTATTTAAAAGATGTCTTAAATATAATGATCACACATGTTTGGAGATGTTATGAATACATACTACAGGTCCCTCCAGACCTATCCTCTATAGCTCAACAGAACAATATACCCCAGTAGTACGCAATTTTCGTTAAGTTCTAGATATCATTCGACGATGTTACGCATCTTAAGACACTGTGGGAGTCAAAAGGTTATATACAGGTATTTGTTTACTCCTTTTATTTACATAGGTCATATCAATGCTGAATATGACAATACACAAGAACATAAAACACAGATAATCGTATTGAAAAAGGTTAATAGTTGCCTACTGTTTATAGTACAGTAATCTGACAGAACTCGATATTGTCTTCTTTAACAGTATAACAATTTGTATCTTGCTTTTTATACCATGTTGATACTGAAGTACATTTTACAGAAGGTCCACCACTTTCCATCATGTTTTATACACACACACACACACACATATATATATATATATATATTAGTTTAGCATATACTATTCCTGTTTCTGGCATTAAATGTATAACCAACATTTCAACGTTGTCTACTAACAATACACTAGAGGGGCTCCATTCAGCTCTCTGTCAATACCATAGGTACATATGGTCCCTAATTTCAATTCAAAACGGACACACTTCACAGTGACCTAAACTAGAAAGGCCACTTTAACCGTACTAAATTTTACCTACCAAAAGCTACTATAACCTAATCATAAAACACATACACCCATACATGCACAAACATACATATACACCAACACTTATTCACACACACATACACACAATACAAAGTACCTTAGTTCTTGCTTTTCCTACACTTGATATCCACCAGGTATTGTTCACATTTATATTTCCGAGCAGTGTAACCTTCGGGTGTGTTTATCGACCATTTAATAACTTATATGGCAGACATTAGAAGCACATACGGAATACATACAGGATATGGATTGTTATGCTGAACAGCTCAAGTATGTACATGTGGTAGTATCTATGTACAGTACATTTCAATAGATAGATAAATCACAATAACTTAAGTTTGTCTCTCCGTCAGTAAACTGTACAGATAACGACGGTTCCCACCAACATAATACAATTACCTCCTATGCCACTATACGCTGCCATCCTCCTACGTCACCTATTTGGTTCTGACTTTCACTATAATCAACAACAGTCTTCAAATTTCATCACAAACCAATAATC
Organism: Paralithodes platypus; assembly: GCA_032716605.1. Taxonomy (NCBI): domain Eukaryota; kingdom Metazoa; phylum Arthropoda; class Malacostraca; order Decapoda; family Lithodidae; genus Paralithodes; species Paralithodes platypus. The sequence goes on from CM064578.1 coordinate 16,991,828, forward strand.
CCTCTTATTTATACCCTCAACCTTTGGTATTCCATTACTGTACATAGAAAGGTTTGAATAATGATAATGCCGGTGTTGTTGTTATATGTTGACCTCCAGAGTTACTTAGTCTCTCGAATGTCAATGCATTACAATGTATTAATTGATGCCTTGGTTAGCCACGTATATCTTGAGATCAGTCAATGTTATCGTAGCATTGTTCAAGAGCTGTGGTAACCGGATCTGAGCTGAGTACAAAGACATACCTTACATTACCAATGACTAGGTCGAAGAGTTCTGCGACAGAGTCCCAAATCAACGGAATTTTTTTTGCATCCCAGAAGCTGGACTGGACGACATTGGGGAAGCCTTCGAAGATACCACAAAGCATGCAAATGAAAATACCCTTTTTGTCATCCATGCTGGTTCAAATGACGTCATGCGCACCAGATCTGAAGAGTTGATGGAGAAATATCGCAAGATGATCCAGCACTACAAAAACAAGTCCAGGAATATCATCATCTCAGGCATTCTCCCCAAGATCGACGCACCTGACAAATTCTACGACAAGGCCTTCAGCACAAATAGCCGACTAAAATATTTGTGTCTGAGGGAAGAAGTTGAATTCATCAACCTCTGGGACAACTTCTACAACCAGCCTACTCTGTTCTGCAAGGATGGCACTCATCTAAACCCTGTGGGTTCAGCACGCATGGGTCGTCTCCTACACGAAACAGTCCGCAGCCATGGATAAAAAAACGCCATCCGAGAAGAAGCAGCAGTGACATAAATCATCCAACGCCAAGAAAAAAACTGAGGCAACCGAGGACCACCAGCGATAAGGACCGAAGACAGCGAGTACCGAGGACAGCCATGAACATAAATGTAGATCCGACAAGAACCAAAAATATTATTAAAGAGCGTTCCGTGAGTTCTAAAATAACAAATTTAAAGGTTTTCTATGCAAACGCTCGTAGCATATGCAATACATTTTCAGATTTAGAAGAGCTAGTGTTTACAGAAAATTATGATGTGATTGGCATAACAGAATCTTGGCTCAATACAGAAGATAGAGACTTTTTAGCAGAGTATTCACTTCCCGGTTATGTAATGTTTGAGAAAAGCCGAATAAATCGAAATGGAGGTGGCGTTTTACTTTATATCAAAGAAAGTCTTAACCCTACCCTCTTGTCAAAACCTCAAATTGTGAACGTCGACGCATCTTTTGTGCTAATAAAGAATAAAAAAGGTACAAAAATAATACTTGCATTAATATACAGACCTCCAGCTCAATCAGTGCAAACTGACCGAGAAATTTACGAACAAATTGCAGATGTAAGTAACTCACAAGATACCGTAATTTTTGGCGACTTTAATTTACCTGTGACCATGTGGGGCGATACCCTTACTTCACACTCCGGACATGACTTGCATACGAACATGCAAGAGAGTTCGCTTTATCAATTTGTTCGAACGCCAACCCGTGGTAATAACGTTCTTGACATTGTACTTGCAACAAAAGAAGAATTAATAGAGAATTTGAATGTTGGTGATGAATTCAGTAACAGCGACCATCGTACGATAACTTTCACTTTAAATTTTACTAGTAACGAACCAAATAGTAGCATCGAAAAAGTCCCTAATTTCAAGAAAGCAAACTTCCATAAACTTAGAGCTATGTTTAAAGAAACTGACTGGAGCTTTTTAATTAACAATAACGACATAAATACATCTTGGAAGTTATTCGAAACCACTTACCTAAAAGCAGTGCAAGACTGCATACCATCGAAAATACGGCGTCCAGGCCATAATAATAAGCCCAAATGGTGGAATAAAGATATTTCAAACTGCCTGCTTGCTAAAAAATTTCCTAATGATAGATTAAAATCATCACAAAATGACGAAGAACGGGTGAAATTTGTAGAGCTACGACGCAAAGCCAAAAAGTTAATTAAGCAAAGTAAAAAGACCTTAGAGTTAAATATTGCGAATCAAAGTAAAACAAACCCGAAAGAATTCTATAGTTATATCAGAAAGAAAAAAGTAGTTACTTCAACTGTTGGACCGTTAGTTGATGAAAATGGAGAATACACCAAAGACGAAGTACAAATGAGTAATGCCCTGAATACCTTTTTTGCATCAGTTTTTACAACAGAAGACCTCAGTGATATCCCTACACCATCGCCGATTCAGATTGATAATTCAGATGTTTTAAGCAATATCACCGTTACAGAGAGAGAAGTATTGAATTGTTTAGATAAACTCAAGGTAAATAAAATGCCTGGACCTGATACAATCTCGCCTAGATTTCTAAAGGAAGCTAAGGATGAGCTCTCCAAACCACTGACATTACTATTCAATAAATCCTTGCAGTCTGGAACTATGCCTGATCAGTGGAAGCTAGCCAACGTAACACCGATATTCAAAAAAGGCAGCAAATCCCTACCCAGTAACTATCGTCCAATTAGCTTAACCTCAGTTGTATGTAAAATGCTAGAAACGGTCATACGAGACAGACTCGTAAATCACTTAGAGGAAAATAACATACTTAAAGATACTCAACACAGCTTTCGTAAAAAACGTTCCTGTTTAACAAACCTCTTAGACTTCTTCCACGATATCCTCAACCTCTACGATGAGAGTAAAGCTGTAGATATTATATACCTTGATTTTCAAAAGGCCTTTGACAAAGTTCCCCACAAACGTTTACTGCTAAAACTAAAAGCGCATGGAATACAAGACGGTGTGTTGAAATGGATAGAAAATTGGCTCAGCGACAGAAAGCAAAGAGTAGTCATAAACGGTAAGGCATCTAAAGGGACCAATGTATGTAGCGGGGTACCCCAGGGATCGGTACTAGGAACAATTCTCTTTCTAATTTACATCAACGACATAGATGAGGGTCTCACCTGCACAATCTCAAAATTTGCTGACGATACAAAAATTGCAAATAGCGTACTCTCAAAAGAACAAGTTGACGATATGCAACACAATCTAGATAAATTGTCATGTTGGGCCCAAATTTGGCAAATGAGTTTCAATGCGGATAAATGTAAAGTACTACATATCGGATACCTAAATGAGAAAGCAAACTATTCGATGAATGGCACTCAGCTTAAGAATGTAAACAGAGAAACCGATCTGGGAGTAACAATATCGAGTAACCTAACACCGAGTCAACAATGTTCAGAAGTTGTTAAGAAGGCAAACAAAATAATTGGATCTATAGGCAGGTCATTTGAGCATAAATCCAAAGACGTTATCCTAACCCTTTACAATTCCTTAGTCCGCCCTCTTCTGGAATACTGCGTTAAATCCTGGTACCCTTATTACCAAAAAGATATAAACAAGCTAGAACGAGTTCAACGTAGAGTTACCAAAATGATACCTAGCCTAAAGAACAAACCATACGAAGAGCGTCTTAGAGAATTAAATCTATTTCCTTTAACCCAGCGCAGATTAAGAGGTGACTTAATTCAAGTGTTCAAAATCATCAAAGGCATCGACAATATGAACTGTAGTAAGTACTTCACTATCGACCAATCTAATTACACGCGGGGAAACGGTTGTAAAATTATTGGTTAATCTTTTAACTCACACGAATCTAAGAATTTCTTCTTCAATCGAGTTGTCAACTTGTGGAATGGGCTTCCCCGAAACGTTATAGACTGCATCACCGTTGATTCATTTAAACTCCGCGTAGACAAATATCTCGCATCAAACCCGCGACTGACTGCGTTTGTAAATGAATAACTTTATTTTATCCCCCCCTCAGTTACTAACCCATCTGTCCCCTACTAACTTCATAATCCTGCCATGGACATTAGTTCCAGGGTAGTAATTCCCTTTCCAATGTTTCCTTACCCACTCTAAACCACTATTTGGACAATTGATCCTCAGTGTTTTGGAGGACAAGCAACCTAGAAGGGTCACTAGATCTGTTGTTGCTTGATTTCCTTTGTACTCCTTTGTACTCCATTGTACTTTGTACTAACCTGGTGGCAGCTTACAATCATAGCACTTAAAATAACTTTCTATGATATTCCATCTTCACCCTGGCAAGTAGCAGGGTGACGATACTGTATAATGTATCTGTTTGTATTACTTTGGTGCAACTAAAAACTAATAATCAGGGAATATTGAAAGCAACTGCAAGATAAATCCCGTTCCAGAAAGAAACTCCAACCCAACAAGCGGTCAGTGGTGTTCTGGGTATAACCGAACACAACTGTAGGGTTATACAAGTGATTGAACTACATTTCCTTGGGTTTGTTTCCCCTCGTGAGCTGCTTCACTGGTGGCCTATCTTGCCAATCTCCTCCTTGGTTGTGCGTGTTTTATATGCATATACTTTCAGGTGTATTCCTTTACGTTTATATAATTTGTTTTTTGTATTTTTATTATTTAATGTGCCCTGCAATTTATTTGAATTACATTTAATTTATGTATATATTTGTTTACGTATATATTTGTTGCTATTTACTTTCCGTCACAGCGGTTGCTTTGCTTCTTTCTGTTTTTGTCTCTGTTTCTCTTCCTTTGTTCTTCTATGAAAATTGTCCTCACATTTTGTTTTCTATATCTCGTGTTCGCAATCTACTTGCCATTTCTGATATTGGTTCTTCCTCCACCCTTCTCTTTTATTTTCGTTAATTGTGTTCCCTGTTATAATAATCGTTAACGGGAACCAAATGCCATCAAATAATATTTGGTTTAATTAAATGCTCAAAGCATTTCAACTTTTCGGTCCACCTAACTCACTTGGCTCAATTCCCGGACCAGCCTGACAGTTTGGCCTCTCGTGTTATTTCGACCACTTACTTCTTGGCCCCGTTCAAATGCTCATTCTCATTAAACCATGAAGCCCAATCCATCGCCCTGTAAACACTTTGGGCTAGCATCCAGTCTCACCTTCTGCCTCCTCCAAAAACATTACCAAGAACGTGTTTTGTACAATGTTCATGGTACCGGTACTTACTTTGATTGTTATAGGTTACCCAAGGAATTAACTAAGCAAATAGTGGAGATGATTGAATGACCCCCATTGGGAACTAGGGACATATGCTTAGCTCTAAAACGTTTGAACCGAGTTGTATTCAGTGGTACCAATATATTGACCCAAGTCAACCACTTGGCCAATTGTTCCAGTCGGCCAAGTCGGTCCAGTTGTCGACCACTCAATTAATTGTTGCCTTTCATGAACACATAATCCAGCTTGGATTAATTAAGCTTGCTAAGTTTTGAACGAATGACTTAATAATAACTTTAAAACTAACTATTTGTATCTATTAATTGGTCTCTATTGTTTTGTACATTCGCTTTACTATTCTTGATATTCTTATCTTGATTATGTCTTTGGGTTTCTCATCTCATTGTATATTTCTTCATCACCTGTCTTTTTCTGCATTATTGATATCCCGGTCCTTCTTCTTTTCGTCCACACTACATTGCTCCATGTCTTACTTTCCTATATACATTGTATTCATATATATTTTGACTTTGCGTGATATTCCGGTATTGATTTGTTGCGTCTCTTTTCTTCTCTTGTTTTTTTTTATCTTCCTAGGCTCACCATTGTTAAATGATTATTGTTTGGCTCATGGACCTTGTGGTTTTCAGGAACACCGCCACTTGTGAAATATCTGACCAACTCATCTTTTTTTCCAGATCTGCAACTTTCATTCCTGATCATTGCACATCTTCGTGTGTATCTACTTTTCTCCAGAGTCAGCTGATGTTCGTTTATAGTTTTATTTGTCTAGTTGCCCTTCAGGTGTGCTTCCTTTTCGTTCATATAACATTGTTTCATTTACATTAATTTATTGTTTTATATCTCTTACAAGCTTCACCACTACCTCTAGACATAGGATTATATCCTGTAGATTCAATCACTCAAGATGATGGAGCCACAAGGTCTTACTCCCGATTGCAAGTGATGCAACGAAACAATTAAGATCCGGCTAATTTACAGTCTCACCTTCGTAGACCTACGGCACATGGTTGTAGGTGCTCCCAACTGACTAATGATTCATAGTCAGCCCTTTATAACACCTCTGGCAGCCAGGTCAGGCTCCCATGGTGCAGCAATCCTGTTGGCAATTAAGATGCAAGCAACTCTTAACCGAACCAGAGTTAGGAGGAGGCTGTGGGCACCAGCCGAATATGTTGGTACTACAGGGGCGTGCTCGGTGGATAATAAGGATAGCTGGAACTAATGTTTCATCACCTGGCCTCCCTTGCTGATCCATTCCGTGCCTCACCAATATTGATGGCAAAAACACCTTCTCTTTCTAGCAATGCATTATACCACAAACACATTACATACTACATCACCTTTAAAAGAATACAGAAAAATAACGTATGCACGACCCGCCTCTGAGTTCCCGGGGGGGGGGGGGGGGGGGGATATATATCTGGGGGGGCCCAGATATTCCCCCATTGATCTGATGGTCTGACCCCTGGCATCGAATCGCCAAAATGCACTGATAGACATCTAATAGATAGATATATAACTATAAAAACAGACCTCTCTTTCCACTGACCAACCTGGTAAACAAGCCTACATATTTTCTATACTAAATGACCTACAGCAGTTAGTCCAACAACTCACTCATATCCAGGATTGCTTCGGAGCTTGGCTCAACATTTTGTACATATTTCTAACCTCTAACCCTTCTGCTTATACTGTAAATATTTTCTCTCTTTTGGGCTCCTCCAGATATGCTCCCATTGGTCTAATGGTCTGACCCCTGGCAACGACTCGCCAAAATGCGCTGGACAACTACCTTCTACTCCAGTGGTTCTTAACCTGGGGGGCGCGCCCCCCTAGGGGGGCGTTTGACAATGCTAAGGGGGGCGTGGGGTAATCAAAGTTCGAAATAGGGCTAGGCCATTCAAATGCATACAAGGTAATCGCTATAGGCAGTTCTACTTTTTGCCTCCCTCAATTACATAGAAAAATAAAACAAAATAAAAATAAGAAACTTTGATAGGAAAAATTCACAACCGTCATTCCGAGCAACCACATGTAGTGTTGACATAAAACCATTAATCAGTTTTAATCCTTGCATACAGATTGATTATTTGTTCGCCCTTTTTACAGTATCTTGCATCTTTAGCATCCATATGGAGTGGATAACAAAAAAAAAAAAAAAAAAAAAAAAAAAAAAAAAAAATCTAGGCACCAGAGGCAGGGGGTGGGGGGCCATCATGAATACAGTCCTGACCAAAGGGGGAACCACTGTTCTACTCATACTATTGATTCCTGCAACATTTGTGGCCATTCATCTAACTTCCACTCTGTGGAACACCACCTCTCCTCTATTCTCTTTCTTACCGAAACTCCCCGCCTATGGGGAGCCACCTTGCGAGCGGTGGCGGGGCTTGAAGCGTGGCCGATGATCTCGCCTATTTAGGTAGCGACCCTATCTTACTAGGGTTCGAGTTTCATCGACCTCGTGGACCAAGTGCTCCCCCTTCATCACTGGTAAGAGTGGGGCCTTCCAGTGATGTCGTACTCCTGAGCCCTGTCTTCCTGTTGATGACTTGGCATATCTTGGATTTTTGTTTTGACTATTCATTGGTTTTGTTGGAGGGAGTTTGTGGGTGGCTCCTGCTCATTCCCGTTGAACTGGGGTCGCATTTGTGGCCCCTTTACGCCAAGCCAGGGAGCTAGGTGTTGTGCCAAACTCGACGGACGGAGGCACCTTCACGACACCTTTCTTCCCTGGCGTATACTCTGGCTGGATCCCTGGGGCAATTTTGTCTTGTCCCCTAAATGTGGCTCCGTGGTGGGTATGGGACCGGCTGCAGTGAATTAATACCTTTCGTTTTATGGCTTCCAATGTCCCTTTAACTGTTGACGACTCTGGCGATCTTTCGGTTTCTCCTCCTGACCCTTCCCCTTCTCTGGTGGTGACTATGCAGCCTTTCCAGGCAGGCAGGACACAAAGACCTCTGTCAAGTAGGTCCCGTCGTCCTCCGGGAGCTGTTGGGTCCCTTTATGAGCCATGTTTAAGAGTTCCCTTTACCAAGTTTGTGGTGGTTCGTGCCCCCGAAGGACAGGATATGCGTCGAAATGATATTTTCAAAACCAACAGAGATATAGTTCGTGCCTGTGGTTCTTCCCCGAAGGTGGTTCCGCAAGCTGATGGTAGCCTCCTAGTTGAGGTAGCGGATGAGGAGCAAAGTGCTCGCCTTCTGTCCACAACATCACTTGTGGGCCAGCCGGTTGGGTGTTCTCCGCATGGTTCCCTCAATCACTCTCGCGGAGTGGTTTATGCGAAAGAGCTAGTGATGTATGACGAGGTGCGTCTACAGGAAGAATTTGCTTCGCAACATATCCTCAAAGTCGAACGTATAAAGAAAAGGGTTGATGGTGAGCTTGTCCCCACACCGACCCTAATCCTCACCTTTGACCTCTTAGACCTTCCTGACCTTCTGGTGGCTGCCTGGTACCGCTACAGGGTTAAGCCTTATGTGCCGCAACCACGCCGTTGTTTCCATTGCCAGCGCTTTGGACATATCGGGCGTTCCTGCCGACGACTTGCCCAGGGACTGCCGTCTGTGTGCGTCTCCTGTGGGGGCTCGGTACATGAGGGTATGGACTGCCCGGGTCCGGTATCCTGTGTGAATTGTGGTGGTGGTCACACTGCTTCATCCAAGTCTTGTGATCGATACAGATTTGAACAGGAGGTATTGTCTCTACGTGCGAAAGAGAAACTGAGCTTTGCTGAAGCTAAGGATCGTGTGTCATCTATGTTTGTTCGACCTGGTGTTTCGTTTGCGTCTCTCCTCACAAAGTCCAACCCTGCTGCGCCTATGCATAATGTTCCTTCTGTGGACTGTCACAAGTCTTCTGCTCCACGAACGGGCCTTCCTTCACGAGTCTCCTCCGATGCCAAACTTACTCCTAGGAAGTCTGCGAATCCTGTGGAACCTCCCTCGCCACCTGTACCCGAGGCTGACGGTCCCTCTGTCATTGTGCGCCCTCCTTCTGTGACGAGCTCTGTGGCAGGTCGTAATTACGATTCTGCAAGTACTGGCGTGGAGATGGAGGTAGAGAATGCCAACCTCAAGCGAGCGAGGAGTAGGGAATCTTTGGAGGAGACCCCTCCTTCTAAGGTTCAATCGAGCGTGCCTCACAGGATCTCTGAAAGTGTCCCTCCCTCGGAGTCTCGAGATGATTTGGCATCACCGTTGGTGGCTGATAAAGACAGCCTTTCTGGAGTTCCAGTTCCTGCAACTAGCTCCACTGTGACAGGGGATGCGTCTTCGGACGCACACACGGCTTGCTCGCCAGCTCCCTCTGAGCCAGCCTCCTGCAAACAGCCTTCGGTTGATTTGATTGTGGACGGTCATGGCCCGGGTGACCCTGTCGTGACACCTGATCACTCGTTGAGGGCTCCGGACAAGACAGGTGTGTCTCAGCGGAGGGTCTATGTGCCTCGGTCGCGTACTGCTGCTAGGGCGGATGTGACTGTGGATAGAGATTCCTCCGCACGCCGTGACGTTAGATTATCATCATCATCCTCTCGATTGGTTAGACCGGGACCCACCCCTGGGAAGAAGAGCTTTAAAACCCTTCCCAGCGAAAGTCCTACATAGGTATTTGTACTTTTAATCTTTTATATTTTTAATTTTTAATTAGTATCTCCTTATGGCTACAACAATTTGTCTTCAATGGAATTGTCGTGGTGTATTGGCAAACTGGGAGGAATTACAATTACTTCTCTCTGATCTGAATCCATTGTGTGTCTGTCTTCAGGAGACAATGGTGGGGCTTCGACCATTGCCTTCACCTAAGGGTTATTCAGTCTTCCTTTCCACTCCTCCCCTGGCTGGTGGTCATAGCGGTGGATGTGCCATTTTCTGCCGTTCCGATGTCCCATTCACCTCCTTTGCTGTACAATCTCCCCTTCAGGTTGTAGCTGTACAGATGCACCTTGAAAGGTGTTTTACCATCTGTTGCCTGTACCTCCCCCCTTCAGTCCCAATATTGCGATCTGATTTAGAGACCATTATCCGACAACTTCAGACTCCTTTTATTTTACTTGGCGATCTTAATGGTCGCCATCCAATATGGGGTGATTCAGTTTACAATCCTCGGGGTGAGCTTCTGGCCTCCCTGGTTGGTGATCTGGATTTGGTTGTCTTGAACGATGGGAGACCAACCCATTTCCATGTTCAGACTTGGCACTTTTTCTGTTCTTGACCTCACCATTACTTCTCCTGACTGTGCGCTTGATTTTTCCTGGGACGTTTTGGATGATCTGCATGGTAGTGACCATTATCCAGTGTTGGTCCAGTCCTCTCACTTTACTCCAACTACCCATTTGACTCGCTGGTGTCTGGGTAGGGCTGACTGGCCTCTTTTTGAACAACTCTGTGAGTTTGCTTTGACTGTACAGGATTTCCCAACTATTGATGATGCCCAACATTATTTTACTACGACTATGATTAAAGCGGGGCTTCGTTCCATTCCACGGTCTTCGGGTGTATATTCCCGGAGACCTGTGCCGTGGTGGACTGCAGCCTGCTCTTTTGCTCAGGGGGTTTATAAAGCTGCATCTCGTCGATACCATGCAAACCGAGAGGTTCTCTTTCTTAAAGTTCAATTTCGCAAAACGCGTGCTCGCTATCGATGGGTTCTGAAAGATGCTCGCCGAAGCTCGTGGAGGTCCTATGTTTCTACGATTACTTCTTCCACTCCTTTGCCTATGGTGTGGAAGAGAATACGCAAGATATCTGGAAAGTTTTCTCCCTCCTCTCCACCAGTGTTGACGATCCAAGGTAATCTGGTGTCTGCACCTGGTGAAGTAGCCTCTGCCCTAGCTACTAATTTTTGCAAGGTCTCCCAGAGGGATGATGCCAAACCTTGTGCAAGAGCCCGACGTAGCCAAGAGAGACGGGGTCTTAATTTCCGGTCTCATGGCGGTGAAACTTATAATGTTGACTTCAGTATTCGTGAACTGCGTGCGGCCCTCTCGGGGTGTAGTGACACTGCTCCTGGTCCTGACGACATCCCATATGCCATGCTTCGTCATCTCCCGAATGCCTCCTTGGTGTTTTTATTAGACTTGTTTAATAGGATTTGGGGAGAGGGTACTCTACCTGCCAGCTGGAAGTTGGGCATTGTCCTTCCTATTCCTAAGCCTGGAAAGGATCATAGAAATGTTTCTAATTACCGCCCAATTTGTTTAACGTCGTGTGTATGCAAATTGTTTGAAAAAATGATCAATGTCAGACTTGAGTGGTGTCTGGAGAGGGGCGGCCATCTCTCTCCTTCTCAGAGTGGCTTCCGCAAGCTACGGTGTACTTCCGACAACCTTATTCGACTTGAATCCTCAATCTGTGAAGCTTTTGCCTCTAAGCATCATCTTGTGGCTGTGTTTTTTTACCTCGAGAAGGCTTATGACACAGCCTGGCGACATGGAATCCTACGGCAACTTCATGCTTTTGGATTACGTGGTCGCCTACCGGTGTTGCTTGGAGACTTCTTGACTGATCGTGTGTTTCGGGTTCGTGTGGGTTTTTCCCTCTCTGCGCCACTGTGCCAGGAGGAAGGTGTTGCTCAGGGTTGTGTCTTAAGTACATTTTTGTTTGAGGCGGCCGTCAATAGCATTCTAGACGCTGTGCCTGCTGGGGTATCCTCGTCCCTATATGTGGATGACTTGGCTATCTGGTTTTCTGGTTCCCGCATGTCTGCTATTGAGAGACGTATGCAACTTGCGTTGGACAGGATTTCTGCATGGGCTGATTCCAAGGGCTTTCGGTTTTCCCCATCAAAGACTGTGGCTATGCACTTTTGCAGGATACGAGGGGTGCACCCAGACCCTGATCTAATGCTCGGTGGCAGGAGACTCGGTTGTGTGGCAGAGACAAAGTTCTTGGGTCTCCCGTTTGATTGCCGTTTGACTTGGGTTCCACACTTGACGATTCTAAAGGCATCGTGTATGACGGCTTTGAATCTGTTAAGGGTTCTGTCACACACCTCTTGGTGTGCTGATCGCAGAACACTCCTGCATTTGTTTCAGGCATTTGTCACATCCAAGCTGTCTTATGGCTGTGAGGTCTACTCCTCTGCCACAGACTCCAGACTTAAGACTCTAGATGCTGTTCATCATGCTGGACTCCGTCTTGCAACTGGAGCTTTTCGGTCATCTCCGATTCCCAGCTTGCTGGTGGAGGCTAGTGTACCTTCTTTAGATTTACTGCGTCAATCTGTGGTTGTACGTTGTTGGTTTCGGATTCGGCGCCTTCCAGACTCTCTTGTTTGTACCCGTGTCTCTGGTCAATATTTTTTTTCATATTATGGTCAACATCCTCGAATGCCTCGTCCTCTTGGCTATAGAGTTCGTGAAGTTATGAAGGAGCTTAATCTGTCGACGGTTCCTGTGAGTCCCGTGCAAATTTCAAGGATTGCCCCCTGGGTCCTGACTGAACCATCATTCTGCAGGTATTTTACAGGTTCAAAAGGATTCGGTCACTCCTCAGTCTCTTCTTAATTTGTTTTTGGAACATTCTTCTAGTCATAACAGTTCTGTGCCTGTGTATGCTGATGGCTCTAAATCTGCCTCCGGTGTTGGTTTTGGTGTTGTGTTTCCTGACATCAGCCGTGGAGGTAGTCTTCCTTTAGCTGCCTCGGTTTTTACTGCGGAATTGTCTGCTATCATTTTAGCTCTGAAATTAGTGTTTGTTCACCGCAACAATCATTTTACAATTTTTAGTGATTCTCAAGGGGCTCTCATGGCTCTGGAATCTTTTAATTCTTCCCATCCTATAGTTCTAGCGATTTTAGAGTGACTGTTTCTCCTTCATCGTCGAGGGAAAAGAGTGGATTTTTGTTGGGTCCCTGCGCATATTGGTGTCAAAGGTAATGAAAGGGTGGATGCTTTGGCGAAGCTGCAGCTTTGAGACCTTCAAACGTAAATTACCCTCTGCCTGCCTCAGATCTACGTACTCCTCTCATGTTTGCTGTTCGTGCTTGTTGGCAGGCACGGTGGGATTGTGTTCCTATTAATAAGCTCAGGGAAGTTACCAAATTAGTCTCGCCAAGAGCTTGCCCTACCATTCCTCGCAAATTGGAAACTGCTTCGGCTCGCCTCCGCATTGGACATACCAGGCTTACACACGGTTTTCTTATGTGTGGAGGTGTACCGCCATTCTGCGATGACTGTCTAGTTCCCCTTACTGTCAGGCACTTGCTGGTTGAGTGTCCCAGTTTGGTTGAATTACGTCAGAGGTTGCTTCTTCGGCACCGGAAGACAGATGGTACTTACTGTCTCTCTTCGGTGCTTGGAGGGGAGGCTGGTTCCCCTGGAGACTATGTGTTTTTATTTTTGAAAAAGGCTGACCTCTTTCAGTTTTTATGATTGCATCAATTTTACTCTTGATATCTAATTTTACACATGTTGTTTTACGATTTTAGTTTTCAGCAAGTATGTTAGCTTGTTCGGCGCCATATGACCTTGTTGTTGCGGTGCCATGATTTCTATCAATAAATTCAATTCAATTCTTACCGAAACTAAGTTGTCTGGGGCTACTGACAGCAAACCCTTCTTAGTATCCTCCTACTATTTCTATTCTCAGTCTCAAGCCAAAGCTGGATGTTACGCTACAATCTTCCTTTCTCTCATGTTCCTAACTTTGAGTCTTCTGAATTCTCAACTTTCTGGTTAAAGCTTTCTTGTCACGTCACTCACTCTCGAACTAAATATTTCTGCGTTGTTTATTTCTCCCCTAATTCTACTGACTATCCAAAATTCTTTGACTATCTAACTTCTAAAGTGGAACATATTCTATCCATCTCTCCTTTCGCAGAAATCTCCATCTTAGGAGTTTTCAACGTTCATCACCGCCAATGATTCTCCTCTCTTTCCACTGACCATCCTGGTGAACAAGCCTATATCTTTTCTATCCTAAATGACCTAGAGCAGTTAGTCCAGCAACTCATCCATACCCTGGTTGCTTCGGAGATCGGCCCAACATTCTTGAGTTATTTCTAACCTCTAACCCTTCTGCTTATACTGTAAATCTTTTCTCTCCTTTGGGCGCCTCTAAACATAATCTTATTTCTGTGACCTGTCCTATCACTCCGGCCCGGCCTCCCGATCTTCCCAGCCCGGCGGCGCTTGTGAAACTTTGGCGATACTAACTGGGAGGCTGTTTGGCAGTACTTCTATGATTTCCCATGGAATTATTTCTGCTTCCTTAGCCGGGGACCCTCGGAGAGAGGATTACCCAGGTAATCCTCTCAGGCATGGAAGCATACATTCCAGTTTGTTTCACTCAGTCTAATGCAAACAAATCTAGGTTTACTCACGCTTGTTCTACTGCCGTCCGCAAAAGGGAGGAAGCATTCAAATGGTACCATCGCCTTCAAACTCAAGAATCTCATGCTTCCTATGTTTCTGCCCAGAATCAAGCCAAATTTGACTCGCCAAACATTCTTTCATCAAATATAAATGTGCTGAATTATTCAACTCTAGCTCTTTCCAAGCCTTCTGGCATCTAGCCAAAAACCTCTCCAACAATATTTCTTCTTAGTCTTTCCCTCCTCTTTTCCACTCTGATGGCACTACCGTCACTTCTTCCTCTGACAAAGATTAACTCTTCGCAAATACTTTCGCTAAAAACTCCACTTTGGATGATTTCGGTGCTGTTCCTCCCTCTCCACCCCCATCTCTCCTACTTATGCCTAACACCATATTCTCGTCTAAGTATGTAATTACACCCTCTCTGGGCTTAATACTAAGAAGGCGTACAGACCGGACTATATTCCTCCTGTTGTACATAAAAACTATGCTTCCGTTCTGACTCCCTGCCTATGCAAACTATTCCGTCTGTCTCTTCTCTAACGTCTTCCCTTCTTGCTGGAAGTTCACTCTCATTTAACCCTTTATTAGCGGCTCACCACTTAAGTCGTATTTAATAAAGCTGGACTATGTGGCGGCGCTCGACATAACTCGAGTGGCAATTTCAGCACGTAATGTGGCTGAGAGAGAGAGACAAGTGGTGGCAGGAGACTAGCGAGCGTATGACTGCTCCAGACCACCGCGGCGAACCTACTGACACAAATCTCAGCTCCCTCCTCCCTCTCTCACTCGCTACATACTCAATTATGTACCGAAAGTACCGAATTACCTGCTTTTTGCACTCGCGTTGCACGGTTATTGAAAGAAAACTATCCATCATACAAGGATCGTTATGGTGTCATTCGAAAGCTCTGTTTATGCCCTTTCAGGGATAGATACTTGTTTTACGTTCTGGGTCTTATTTAGGCATGAAAATGATCACGTAAACAGCCCTATTTTGGCTAAAAACACCCCGCTGGGCGGTACACATAAATAAACCGCATAGGCCGCTCGTAAGGTGTTAACCTGTTCAAAAGTAGGGTGACACTCTCATCCCTCCAACTATCTTCTAATTGCTCTAATTTTTTGCATTTTTTAAACTATTCTTATTTCAAAATATCTTAAGCAATTATCTTCCCTCAACCTATTCTCAGATTGCCAGTATGGCTTACTGAAGGGCCACTCTAATGGTGATCTTCTTTCTTATCTTACTAACTCTTGGTCATCCTCTATTCAGGACTTTGGTGAGACTTTTTCTATTGCGCTAGACATATCATATCGAAAGCCTTCGATAGAGTCTGGCACAAATTCCTAATTTCCAAACTTCCCCTCTTCGGTTTCTATGCCTCCAACTGTGCCTTTATTTATAATGTTGTTTTCCGGCCGTTCCATAGCGGTGGTTGTGGATGGCCACCGTTCCCTTCCTCAACCTATCAACTCCAGTGTTCCTCATGGTTCTGTTCTATCTCCAATTATCTTACTATTATTCATTAACAACCTTCTCAACTGCACCTCCAACCCCATTCACGCATATGCTGACAACTCTACATTTCACTATTCAACTAGCTTTCCACTACATCATTCACAGCAGGAACTCCAAAACTCATGTAAGGTGGCCATAAAGCACCTATGTTCTGATCTCTCTACTATCTCTAATTTGGGCAGAGAAAACCTTGATATTTTCAATGATTCCAAAACTCAATTTCTATATCTGTCTACACGTCAACCCCTTCCAAAAAACTATGACTTACTTAAAACAACATGCAAATTAACCTTTCGTATTTTCTCAATATTCTTGGTGTCAGTTTTTCTTCTGATCTCTCTTTGAAAGATCATATTACCAATCTTGCTAAAACAGCCTCCCAGAAGCTGGGTGTGCTCAACTGCCTCCATGGGTTCTTTTCCACTATGCAGCTTCTTGCTCTGTACAGGGGCACAGTGCGTCCATGTATTGAGTAATGTTCACATGTATGGGGAGGATCCTCTCACACAGCACTCCTAGACAAACTAGAAAAGAAAACCTTCCGTCTCATTAACTCCCATCCATTCACCAATTCTCTGCAGTCTCTCTCTCTCTTCGCCGCAATGTTGCATCTCGCTCACTATTCTCCGCTATTACAATAATCAGTGTTCCTCAGAGCTCTCTCAGTGTATACCACCTCCTCTTTGTAGAACACGTCACACCCGTCTTGCAACACAATCCCACCCGTACTCTGTGCAACTCGCCAACCTAAAAGTGCATCGTTTTTCTCAGTCTTTCTTCTATTCAACAGCCGAGATATGGAACTCTCCCCCTCTTCCTATTACTTAAATTGCTTCAAACTCTGTTTGTCCAGGCATTTTGGCTCGAATGTCCCTTGCTCTTGGCCCTGTCACTCTGGGTGAGGCACTCGTCACAGGCAGTTCTGCTGTATGTCTCCCTCACTTACATATAACAAAAACAATAAATAAAACAAATAGGTTGGACCATATTGGGAGGTGTACGAGCGAGATATTTCACCTCATAGCTGAATGCTGTCGACCCCTGACGACCTTACCACCACTGCTAGGTGGTGGCGAGGCCTCTATTAGCCGTTGTCCTGGACGGACCAAAGTTGGAGGGTACTCTACCTTCCAAGGGGAATTTTAAGACAGTCCATTTATGTTATGGTCCTGAAGGATAGTTGGTTGACAGTCAGGCCAGCCCCTTTTAGTCACCTCTTACGACATGCAGGGATATAGATATTGTGTAGTGCACTCCTACCCAGGGTTATGCTTGTCTCTCATTGGCCTGTTTAGCGTCAACATCTCGAAGCCACAACACCAATGTCTAGTTGTATCATCTCGCAACCTTCAGACAACTGTATCTTCCAAACGCCACCTATTGAGTTGAGCGTCATTTCATCCTTTTCATAATCTGAAAATGGCATTGGGTATGCAACGCTATTGTATATTTGAAACATATTGAAGATGGGGTCTAACATTTAAGGAACACCCCGTTCTTAACATTAATCCTCCATGACAAACCCCAATGCACTTTAGTATATTAATGAAAGCATATGGTCCTCCCGGAATTCGAACTCGAGACACCACACCCAGCACCCAGGGGAGGTGTGGTGGAGTGGTCTTGCCACTGGCCTGGTAATCCAAAGGTCCCGGGTTCAAATCCCGATGTATCAATGGGAAGATATTATTGGGATGGAATTTGTGCTGTACCTAGTATCAGTGCATTACCACAAAGTCCACCGAAACGTCAATAAAATACCCTGGTTGTTCCCTGATTAAATAGCACTGTATGAATATTCCCATATTCAAAATATGCTATAGGGGTGCAATGCCTGGTGAGTTATCTGCTCAACAAGTGGCGTTGTGTGTGTGTAAGTGTGAGAGTCCGAGTGTAGGTAGTGAGACAGTGAAGCACGGGAACGAGATGGCTTCAGAGATGGGGTCGTTTCGGGCCATGAGTGAGCACCGTGCCTCATGTGAAGGCAAGATGGCAGGTGCTCGTTGTACTCTACGTGCTTCACATGTCTCACTCCCTAGACTGGAACAAGACCTCACGGGCTTCACTGTTCATTGTAAAGCGGTGAATGTTAAGGCTCTCAGCCTATGCCCGAGAGGAAGTAAGTTGGAATATAGAAAAAAAAAAAAAAAAAAAAAAAAAAAAAACATATGCATCTAAACCATTACACCACCAAAATGGTTAAAGGCTATGTAAAACGATCACGATTAATATCCAGTTTCGAATTTTGGATATCAATCTAATCATGTACTTAGACCTAACTGCATTATAGACAACCTAATGTTTTAGTGAGAGGAAAGAACAATGCATGGGACAAAGATCACTAGGACCGGCCATTAGCTCCTGGACCTATAAACATTAATTTAAGGAACACCCCATTTTTAACATTTATCCTCCATTACAAACCCCAATGCACTTGCATAAGGGCAAAATATTGTAATCGTTTCTAAAGGTAGAATTTGTTTTGATAAATCACAATTCATTATTAGCATTATTTTCCGCAGCCCAACATTGCTCTGAAGATTTTAGGTTTTCTATTATAACCCCGAGATCTTTATCTATAGAGTCTGTTATTACTAATTGGTCTCTCATTTGATAATCATATTTGTTTTTGTTTAATTTTGTACCAACATGCAACATTTGAAATTTGTCAACGTTAAAGTGCATTTGCCACTTTTCGGACCAATCCACTGTCTTGCTTAAATCGGACTGTAGGCTATTTCTGTCTTACTCACTTAATACTATGTTCCTTATTTTTGTATCGTCAGCAAATTTGGAGATAAAGTTATTCAGACCTACTGTACATCAATGAAATTTATATATATGATGAATATACCCGGACCAAGGACCGATCCTTGAGGCACACCGCTGGTAACAGGCACCCAATTGAATTCTATACCATTAATAAGCCAGCTTTTAAAAGAGAGAGAGAGAGAGAGTGAGAGAGGCAGGGAAATCAGAGTAGGTTTGTGAGGCAGGTGGTGGTTAGAGGCAACATTTGACAAGGTGAGGCAAGGAGAGGGAGGGGAAGATCGGAGGGAGAGGAGAAGTAAAGTAAGTGAGACAAGAAGGAAGCGAATATGAAGAAGGAAAAGAAGTAGGTGAGACGAGAGAAAGGATAACAAGGGGGAGGAGAAGAAGGAATAAAAGTAGAAGAGGGAGACGAAAATATGGAGATGATACAGCCAGAGTGGTATTATGAGGATGACCGTGAGGTAGGTGGGATAATGATAATTGTGAGTCAGGTCTCAAGAATGCAGAAAGGTAGGAAAATTGGTAGGTGGGACTGTTATTGTAAGTTAATCGGATAAATAATATGATAAACGTAAGATGAATAAAGAATGTTGAAACTAATCATAACAAACGAATCTCTGAAGTTAGGCAGGTCATAGGATGTTGAAGTAAGGTAGGGTAGATACACAATTGTAATAAAGGATTGCAAGGAGAATATTCTGTTCAGGACGTCAGTGGTTCGGTGAAGAGAAGATTGAGAAAGCCAGGCAGGTCTAACAACTTAAGGTTAAACGTATAATTATAACCATCAAAGTGTATAGGTAGACAGCAATGCTAACATGGCAGGTTACTTTGGTGAATATTGCGGTATTATAATAATAGCCATTTCGCGTACTATAACATAATTTGCACCATTTCTAGAATACTTTAAACTCTTTTGTGACTATCAGGGGAGTCAAGAAACCGTCAGTTTAGTGATTTAAACCTCTGTAATTGTCTTTTACCGAGTTTTGTGCAGAAAACTATATTTGGAGAAGTATTAACCCTTATTTAGCGGGCTAGGTGGTCCATTTGACCGTAGCGCCCAGCGTTTTATTTTTTACCCTAAATAGGGTTGTTTACGTGATCATTTTCATTCCTAAATAAGACCCAGAGCGTAAAACAAGTATCTATCCCTGAAAGGGCGTAAACAGAGCTTTCCAATGACACCCGAACCATCCTTGTACGACCACTGGTTCTCTTGCAACGATCGTGCAACACGAGTGCAAAAACCCTGTAATTAGGTAATTTCCTTATATAATTCCCTGTGTAGCGAGTGAGAGAGGGGAGGGAAGGGTGGGATATAGTTCAGTAGGTCCACGGTGGTCGTGCGGAGCGGTCCTAAGCTTACTACGCTCTTCCCACCGCTCGGCTCTCTCTCTCTCTCAGCAACATTACGTGCTGAAAATGGCGCACGACATAAGTTGTGAACCGCCACATAGTCCAAATTTATTTCACACGACATAAGGTGCGCGCCGACAGTTAAGGGTTAAGGAAATTAAGATAATTATATCTCTGAATACTAAGCGGCAACACCCGGTGCATGGAAGGGTTAGCCTAAACATTGTAATATTTGCACGGTGATATAGACCATGTTTCAAAGGTTAACACGGGACACCTCCAAATCTTGATGTTTGTTGCGAGTCATATTTTTTTTTTTTTTTTTTTTTCTATATTCCAACTACTCCCTCTCGGGCATAGGCTGAGAGCCTGTACATTCCACCGCTCAACACAGTGAAGCCCGTGAGGTCTTGTTCCAGTCTGGGGAGTGAGACATGTGAAACATCCATCATGGCTCGAAGGAGCTCCATCTCTGAAGCAGCTGGTTGCTTCGCTCAAGTGCTTCACCGTCTCACCCTCCAGACTCAGACCCTCATCCTCTGAACGCCACCTATTGAGCAGTGAACTCACTAGGCATTGTCCCCCTGTAACATATTTTGAATATGGGAATATTCATAGTGTTATTTAATCAGGGAACAACGAGGGTATTTTTTTGGCATTTCGGTGGGCTTTGTGGTAATGCACTGATACTAGGTACAGCACAAATTCAATCCCAATAATATCTTCCCATTGACATATCGGGATTTGAACCCGGGTCCATTGGATTACCAATCCAGTGGCATGACTACTCCACCACACCTCCCCTATATATATGATTAGTTAAACCACCTACGAATCAGACTCCTGAGGTTCTGTGTATGTTTTGTTACTTGGTCACCTCTTGTTCTCTTTTTGTAAGCTTACACACATAATGTTATTTAAATCCCACGGGTCAAGATAAACGAGCATATAAATAAACAAAGATGTCAACAAGTAGAATAGGTTAAAATGCAAAATTCGCTAGGCAATCTATCAGAAGTTAGTGACTTTCTGAGAAACATTTGTGTTGGTCATAATAAAACAAAGGAGAAACAAATATAAAAATCCGGCAAGAAGTCAAGCTGAAGGAAAAAAGAGAGTGAGAGCAAGACTGCAACATGGAGATTAATTACACTAATGCCAGCAAAGAAGGAATGTTGGTGTCATTTTGTGAGAAAGGAATCCCTGGCTGGGCCAGCAGAGTCCGTTATCTAGAGATCCTGCTTTTATGCAGACATTTTGCCATAATAATAATAATAATAATAATAATAATTAAAGTTGCAAGCAACGTTGTCCGGGGTTCGAGCGGTTTTGCAAGCAGGATATTGTGTTGGATACAAAAGCTGTGTCACAGATATCAAAAGATCATTTAACTTATCGGGCATGGAGAAACTACAGAAGGAACAGATTGTGCAAACAAACAAGAGTGAGAGAGGGAGAGATTGGCTGTGTAAGGGATCTGCCTCTACAACAGAGGTTTAGGTATGTAGAATAGGCTACCAAGTGCTATAATAGGATCAAGAACAATAGAGCTTTAACTTGAAATTAGATAGAACGAGATGGGTTGGGTGTGAAAGAAATCTGCCATGTATTGGTCAATCGGCTCTCTGCAGACTCCCGTTTTCTTATTTTATTATGTTCTCATTTGTGAGGGAGAGAGATAGAGTATGGCAAGAGAGAATAGGATGTCGTAAATGTAAGGAAGATAGCAATAAATATGAGAGAGAGAGTGGGATGGTTTGGGTGTGAAAGGGATCTGACATGTGTGGGCCAATCGACTCTCTCCAGATTCCAATTTTCTTATGTTCTCATATGTGAGAGAGAGATTAGGATGTCATAAATGTAAGAAAGACAGAGATAAATGAGAGAGAGAGAGAGAGAGAGTTTTTATGAGATGGGTTGGGTGTGAAAAGGATCAGTCTTGTGTGGGCCAATTGGCTCTCTGCAGACTCCCATTTTCTTATTATCCTATTTCTTACAATTGTGTTTTGGTTGCAGGTATATGATAACATGGGTGTATAGTAAGTAGTGTAAATAACAGGTAATGTTAATGAGATGGGTTAGGTGTGAAAGGAATCTGCCTTGTGTGGGCCACTTGGCTCTCTGCAGACTCCCATTTTCATCTTGGTTGCATGTGTAAGGGATCTGCCTCATTTGTACCGGTGTGCATACAAAAAAGAGCAAGAGAGAAAGAGATTGGCTGTGTAAGAGATCTGCCTCTATTCGCTTGGTAAGAGTTGTAGATATGTGGAATAGGCTACCGAGTGCTATAGTGGGATCAGTAACAATAGAGCTTCAACATAAAATTTGATAACACGAGATGGGTTGGGTGTGAAAGGGATCTGCTGTGTGTGGGCCAATCGGCTCTCTGCAGACTCCCGTTTTATTATGTTCTAATTTGTGTGTGTGTGTGAGAGAGAGAGAGAGAGTTTATGAGATGGGTTGGGTGTGAAAGGGATTTGTTTTGTGTGGGCAAATTGGCTCTCTGCAGACTCCCATTTTCTTATGTTCCTATTTCTTGCAATTATATCTTGGTTGCAGGTACACTCGAACCTCCATTCACCGGACCTCCCTTTAAGGGGACCTACCGGTTAATTTAGGCTTAAAAAACTCGAAATCCTGAAAATACCAATAGGTGTTTACTCAACAAGAGTCAACATCCCTTCATAAGCCAGTGAAATGTTATTAGTGAAAACCCATTGGAAATAGTTTTTTTTTTATGTTTTCCAAACTTTTCCTGTAATTCTAAAAACGTTATATTGCGAACTTTGAAATTAACATGCTCAGTAACTACTGGTCGTACGAGGAGCATACCTATATAAATCGAAAAAGCGTAAGCTACTCTACAACCTCCCATACGCTTTATCTTCTACTTTGCCATGTTCCTGCGTAAAATATTGTAAATCTAAAAAACAAAAGTAAAAATGTTCACCTAATTACCTTAGACTTTCACCTGTTTTTCTCAGAACCTATATTGCCGCACTATCGGATGTTATTCTACAGTTATTATTGGACCTATAGGAATGGTGTATATACCATTGGAAAGGTAATTAAAAACACTAAAAGGCCTATAAAGCCAATTTACTCTAGTATTTTTTTTGTTCATAATATGTCGTCAAAGTTGTAATTTTCTATAAATATATTCGCCTGAATCCGTAATCACCTAAATCGAACAAATACACAAAATATATAATTTTTTTTTATAGAAACTACAGATACCCAGTACACCTTTAGTGAGTTGTTTGATCACATAAAACATGTGCTATGAGGATTTCTGTAGGAGTTTATCATTTTCTGCAGTGCTATGATTTTCAAAGTTGTTTTACCTAAATTGCAAGAAAAAAGCTAAAAAAAAAAAAAAAAAAAAAATTGATCTAGTTTTATGGTCATATACACCTGTGCCAAATTTAATTTAAATTGAAAGTAATACCTGGAAGTTTGTAATTAACCGGTCGGTCCCCTTAACGGATAGCGCCTTTAACGGAGAGGACCTGCTGGTCCTGGTTTATCTATATTTACATGCATATAAAACTCTAGCAGATTTTAAAAAATATATATTTTTTCAGTATACCGGAATCCTAACCATGCCAACAGCATATATGATTGCTTGTTGACTGTTATGGCTAATATTCAATCGTCTGATAGTAAAGTTGCATTCATCTTTATGGGTGATCTTAATACACATCATTCGGAGTGGCTTGACCCAGTTTCCCCTACTGATCAACATGGATGTGCTGCTCTGGATTTTGCAAATCTGTCAGGGTGTGAACAAATTGTTTTAGGTCCGACCCATGTCTCAGGTAATCGTTTAGACCTTGTCCTTACAGATGTGCCTGGAGTTGTAGATGCCGACGTAGTTTCTCCTTTAGGCACCTCTGATCACTCTGCTCTGTCCATTAAACTCCAAACATGCTTTGTTCTCCCAAATTTGTCCTTCTCCCGCAAGGTATTCCTTAAATCCCAGATAAATTGGCCAGGGATTACTCGAGAAGTTGGTAATATTAATTGGCATAATATTTACCATGCCCCTTGCCCTGTTGAGGCACTTAACAATATCCTCCTCGATATAGGTAATAGGAGAGTCCCAAGTAAGATTATAAAGACCAGGCTGAGGGATAGAGCCTGGTTCACTGAAGATTGCAGGCAGGCACAGCGGGTAAAGCAGACTGCATTTCGTACATGGACACGCTTCGTACACGGCTTTGCTGGGAGAATTATGTTAGTTTGCATTTGGATGCCCAGGGAATATATCCTTTAGTGGAAGCCGAGTACAACAACCATCTAAAAGCTATTCTGACTGGTGCAACTCAACCACACAAATGGTGGTCAGCTTTAAAAAAGAGTTTGTTTGGTGTTGATAATTTGTTGCCACCACTGTGTAAACCAGATGGTTCGGTCACATTTGACCCCTGTGAGAAAGCAAAACTCCTAGCTTCTGTTTTTGAGAGTAAGCAGAGTGACTCTGAGGTTGCAATACCTCATTCTTGTTCTCCTGAACCTAAATTTACATCTTTTGCATTTAGATCTATTGAATTACAAACTCTCTTGAATGATTTGGATTCTTTTTGGGGCACCGACCCTACTGGTATTTTCCCTCCATTTTTTAAAGGGATTAGCAAACATTTGGCCCCTAAACTTGCTGTTATTTTTAGAATTTTAATCCGTCGTGGCATTTTCTCATTATGTTGGCGTTCTGCCTATTCCAAAAGGATCATCTCCCACTCTTCTCCCAGAAGAGTATAGACCTATATCCATTACTCCGGTTTTATCAAAGGTCTTTGAATGCCTATTGGCCAAGCGACTCATAACTTTCACCAATAAATTAATTTGTTGCCTCCAAACCAGTTTGGGTTTAGGAAGGGCTTAGGTATCTGTGATGCTTTTCTTGTCCTCATTCATGATCTCCAGGTTTCATTGGATGCTGGACATGAATCAAGATTAATATCTCTAACAGGATCAAAAGCGAACTAAAATCTAATCAAAAGGCTCTATTATTCAAACTCAGTTCCATGGGGATTGGTGGTTCAGTTTTAAATATAATTTCTATGTTTTTAACTAACAGACAACAATGTGTGGTAGTTGATGGCATTTTTAGTTCTTTTAGCATTGTTACATCTGGTGTACCTCAGGGTAGTGTACTGGGCCCTCTGCGTTTTATCCTTTTTACTAGTGATATGTGGTGTGGAGTTTCCTTTAAAATGATTGCTTATGCAGATGATGCCTCATTATATGCACCCATTACTTCTCTTGCTGAGAGAGATTTGATCGCCAATACTCTGCAAGATGATATACTAAAAATTATTAGTTGGTGTGATCGTTGGGGTATGAAGCTGAACTCTGCAAAAACACATAGCCTTTTAATTAGTAGATCTAGGACACCTTTTTCTTTGCATCCTGAAATAATAATATATGATTCTGTAATCAATCAATGTACCCAACTTAGGTTACTGGGTGTGACTCTTGATTCAAAACTTACTTTTGAGGCACACTTACGCTCAGTTGCCTCATCTATATCTCAGAAAGTTGGTCTACTACGTAAATGCATTTTTTTATATTCAATTGATGCTATTGTTCGGAACTGTTTTTACTCTTTTATTTTACCATTCTTTGAGTACTGCTCTCCTGTGTGGCTCTCTGCCGAAGATTTCAATCTGAGACTTCTGGATCGTGCTTTTAATCAGATAAAGTTTCTGTTGCCTGACCTGGATGTTAACCTTGAATATCGTCGCCTTGTTGGGTCTTTGACTCTATTTCATTAGATATTTCTTAATGCTGATCATCCATTACATTCTAAAATTCCACCACCTGTTCGTGTGACTAGATATTCCTTGGAGTTAAATAATCAGGCCTTTGCTCTTGTTCATTGTAACACGTCACAACATTCAAGATGTTTTATCCCATCAATCACAAAATTCTGGAATACTCTCCCTAATGAAATAGTGAATGAGGAGAGCTCCCAGGTTTTCAAGACGAAGGTTAACGCCTTTTTAGTTGGCTAGTTATATCTTCCTGGCTATTTGTGCCCCCCACTGAGACCCTTCCGGGTATATAGTCTCCCCACGGCTCGGTGGGGCTCACATGTAGTATCTGATAATAATAATAATATACATTGATTTCCCTTTTTATATTTATATTTATTTCTATCTCTCGTGTCAATGGACAGAAATAATTGATGTATGGTCTCTATTTAATCTGTGTTTCATTTCATTCATGTGATGGAATTAAAAATATATATATTCCAACAACTGTTAAAAACAAAAATAGACACAAGTTATTACAAAAATATTTAAAACTCTTACCCCAACTGTTCTCATTGGTCCCAAATGAGGAAATGAATAAATGGGAAAAACAATACCCTTTGTATGGCAACATATTACCAGTCAATGAGCTACGTGCCAGAGGGATAAGATGGGGAAAATCTTGTTATTTGGCTCTTGAATAATTTTATTTCTAATGAGTTGGTGGGATTTTCATGTTTTCAATTCCATCACATAAATTAATCACAGAGTTAATACATACCAAACAACTATTATTTCTGGAAATTAATAGGAAGATATCATGAACCAAAAGATAATAAAACAACCAAACCAATGTGTGAACCAAAAACAAGGGAGAGGAATTGTCACATAATGTAATACTTTCCTAGCACCGGACAGACTGGTCATCCCCACTTTTAGTCTATTATTAATGGAGGGTTGAGTGTATATGATAAAATTTGTGTATAGTAAGTGTGTAACATATCACGTTTATGAGATGGATTGGGTGTGAAAGGGATCTGCCTTGTGGGGGCCACCTGGCTCTCTGCAAACTCCCATTTTTATCTTGGTAGCATGTGTAAGGGATCTGTCTCATTTGTACCAGTGTGCAAATAAGAGAGAGAGAGAGAGATTGGCTGTGTAAGGAATCTGCCTCTCTCATAACAGAGTCGTAGATATATGAAATAGTGCTATAGTGGGATCAAGAACAATAGAGAATTTCAAGATAAAATCAGATAGTCATATGGACGAAATGGGTTGGATGCGAATATTTGTTTTGTCCGATTTTTCTCATGTGTAGGCCTAATTATTTTATCAGAAGTGAATCAAGCTCTATGGCCTGGGTGATGTCGTGGGAGAAGTAGCTTAGTGTGGGGGTTTATCTAATGTGTTAGATTTGGGGTAAGGGGAGTAATGAAGGCACGCCTATGCTTTGTTCATATTGAACAGTTGATCCAGCCTTGCAGTTTGGTGAGCTTCTGTCGTATATAATCATTATAATAAATTGTTCATACATTTATCTACATAATGTTTTGCTGCTGTTCATTCAGTCTTAGGCTGAGTTTTGTTTTAACTGATTCATTATGCGAGTATCGTGAACAAATAGCCATTCCATAGCTGCGGTTGTGGACGGCCACCGTTCCCTTCCCCATCCTATCAACTCTGGTGTTCCTCAGGGTTCTGTCCTATCTTCAATAATCTTCCTATTATTCATTAACGACCTTCTCAACTGCACTTCCAGCCCCATTCACTCATATGCTGACGATGCTGACGATAACTAATCAAAGTGAACCCAATTTAAATGAGATCCCGACGGCTACTCTTACCTGGAATGATCTTAATGATAACTACACCAAGACTGTACTCCAAAAAAAGTGTCGCGAGTTGGGAATATCACAAATTTGGGTTACTAAAGGACAACTAATAAATATGATATTAGAAAAGAATGAAGTGACCATTTCTACTTCAAATAAAGCTGGAAAAGACAAGACAATTATTGAAGAAAAGGACTTGGAAATAGAAAAGCTTCGAAGTGAAATAAAGAATATCAACTCTACATTACAAGTGTTGAATGAGCGAATTTTGGCCATTGAAGCAGGAAACGGCCGACAACAATTCGAACCAAATACGGAGGTTGTAGCAGTTATATCAACGCCAAGTGAGGAGATACGACTCTCAGACCAAACCACCATTCAAGCCATGGAGAAGGAAATGGAAAAACGAATCACTGATCGAATCAATGCTGTAGAAGAACAGTTCCGGACCAGAGAGGAAGGAATGAGACAACTAGCTGGTCGAGTCTCTGCTATGGAACAACGGATCCTGACTGAAGAGCAGCTCCCACCAACAGAAAATTCATCAGGACAACAGGACCGTGGTAAAGAGGCAATGGAGCGACTACATCAACGAATCACCGAGTTGGAGGTTCACTACCAAGGGGACCGAGACGTCCCTGAAAACAGGAGCAACGTTGACAATGGAGGTTCGTCACAGCGCACAAATAGGACTCTACTCCTGGGAGACACCAACTTCAGCGAAATACTTACTTCAGATCTCAACAGTAAATGCTCAGTTAGAACAATACTAAATGCAAATGTTGATTTAATGAAATGCTGGGTAGCAGAGAAGCTAAACTGGATACCAGATACATGTATTATTTACTGTGGTTTGTATAACTTATTGGAAGACAAATCACCTGAAGTAGTACTAGACAATATTGGTTACCTAATAAGAGAACTGAAAGATAAGAATGAAGCAATGCAAATATTCATTTGTCAAATTGTACCTAGCCTGGAGCAAGATATTTTACACGCTAGAATAAACGATCTAAATGAGCATATCCTAAATTGGAGTAATGCAAATGATATAAGAATAATAAAACCAGAACTTGCTTTCAGACTCGGTACTGGAGATATCGATGAACTCTGCTTTTACTCGGAAGGGAATACCAAGGGTATGACACTAAACAGGCTTGGAGTTATAAGGTTATTAGAAGTTATGCAAAAACAATGTTCTAATTTTAGTCTCTGTTCTAACTGGAATGAAACCAAGCATTGTGTTACTCTCCCTTATAGTTATCATAACACTGACTCACAAATACAAGAGAGTAACCAGGTGCCTAGAAATAATAGATATGAAGTTAGTGCATGGCAGGATTATCCACATAGGCATAGGCATGAATATAACCATAGAGAAGGACCCACAAATCAAGGACACTATACTGATAGGCACAATAGAAATGACAATCACTCATCAAATGGTACTAGAGAAAGACCACAAATACCGTTTTCCACACAAAGAGGGTGCTACAATTGTGGCGAGTATAATCACAGACAAGCTAACTGTAGATACGACTATAAATTAAGATGCTCTTCATGTAACAAACTAGGTCACAAAAGCCGATTATGTAATCATTATAGCAAATAGGAACTAGGCCATGAAGAAACTGCCGGAAGAACTATACCAAAACACATGGATCACTTAACCATAGAACATTTGAATGCTCAGTCACTCTTAGCAAATGTTGATGAAATATTATTGATGATCAATGAACGAAACTTGGACATTCTCTGTGTTAGTGAAACATGGCTTTCTTCTAATATCCCAGACAGTTTTGTAAATATTAATGGCTATAGTATATACCGAAATGATAATGGTAGGGGAGGAGGTGTGTGTATATATGTAAGAGATAATTTACAAACTAGTAAAATAACTATGAATATAGATCAACAAAGTGGAGTAGAGGATATCTGGCTCAGTGTACAAATTCGAAAGTTACCTACAATTCTCATTGGTTGTATGTATCGTCACCCCAAAGCTCCTGTATCGTCATTTGATAATATCCAAGAAGTGTTAAAGTCTGTTTGTCTACGTAATTTTTTTTTTCTTTTAGGAGACCTAAACGATGACCTGTTTTTTAGTACAAATAAGATTAGTAAAATTATAACTACCAATCATCTCCATCAGCTTATTCAGAAACCCACAAGAATCACTTCTCACTCTAGCACCCTATTAGACGTCATAATTACTAATAACCTTAACACAGTACACTATGCAGATGTTGTATCACACTCAATTGGAGATCACGAAAAAATTATGGTGGAAGTAAATGCTAGAAAACCCAAACGTCAACCCGTAATTAAGACTTTTAGACAAATGAGTAATTATGATAAAGATAATTTTTGTGACTTGATTATGGGTGAAACTGATAGACTAAATAAGATAATGGATACTGATGATGTAGATAAACAGGTAGAAATATTTACAACTGTATTTATAGAATGTCTCGATAAATGTGCTACAATAACTACAAAGGAGATACAAAGGCCCTATCATATCCACTCTGATATGGATAAAAAACACTATTAAAACCGCAATAAGCGAAAGGAATAAGCTACAAGCTGCATTAAAACACGATAGATAAAACAGAGATCTAGAGTCAAAGTATAAAACTGAGAAAAAACGAGTCAAGTCTCTCATAGCAGGAACAAAAAGTAAATTTTACCATGACCAATTTAATAATTGTAAAGGTGATACAGCATCAACTTGGAAATTAATAAAACAAATAGTTCCCAGTAATAAGAAATCTTCAAGTATCCAATCCTTTGATAACACGATAGAAAAAGTAGACAAATTTAACGATTTCTTTGCAAATGTAGGCAAATCATCGTATGAGAAATCACAAAATAACATTACACTAGACACAGATGAGAATACCGACCAACGATATGAGACTTCTACAACTGCTAACAATCTTTTTAGACTAAAACTAATTGACACAAATACTATAATTCTAACATTTAAGCAGCTTAAAGACACGAAAGCTTGTGGTTCTGATGGGATTTCTCTTCAGATGTTAAAAGATGCATTGTATGTTACAATATCTTACTTAACCTGTATAATAAACACCTCGATAGTAACTGGTAAGTTCCCGAAAATGTGGAAGCATGCTATAATTAAAACAATATATAAAAATGGAGACAAAGATTGTGTTGGTAATTATCGACCCATTTCACTTCTCCCAATATTATCAAAAGTTTTAGAGAAAGTCGCCACAAATCAGTATATGTCGCACTTGGAAAACAACAATCTGCTTTCTATAAGTCAACATGGTTTTCGGCCAAATTTATCAACGGAAACAGCCCTCACTTTATTAACTAATAAAATATATACTAATATGGATAACAAAAAAGTGTGTTTACTAACACTGCTTGATTTGTCTAAAGCTTTCAGTGTCAGTCATCAAATATTGTTAGAAAAATGCAAAAAATGTAATATTGACTCATTCTGGCTTATGAATTACTTGACCGATAGGACACAGGCTGTGCAGTTGGGTGATACAGTCTCATCTACTTTACATGTAATAGAGCCTCAAGGCTCTATTCTAGGACCCATTCTATTAATTATATTTGTCAATGATTTACTAAACTATGTTAAAGATTGTTTGCTCATTCAGTATGCTGATGATACACAGATACTTCACTCAGGCACTCTGGATGAATTAACTAATGTAATTAGCAAAACAGAAAATACACTCAAAATAGTGAAACAATATTTCCAGAGAAATGGTCTTATGTTGAATGCAAATAAAACTCAATGCATTGTCCTTGGCACTAGACAGCTTTTATCCCAAATACCCTCAAATGTATGTATACAACTCGATGATCATAAAATTATACCTTGTACACATGTAACAAATTTAGGTCTACATATAGATAGTAACATGCTTTTCAACAAACACACAAGTGAACTGAACAAGAAAGTCATGGGAACGTTGATGTATGTGAATCGTATAAAAGGTAATTTTGACAAAGCTACTAGGGTCATTGTGATTCAATCGCTAATTTTAAGTTTGATAAATTATTGCATAATGATATGGGGTTCAACTAATTCCACTATATTAAATACTGTACAAAAAATGCAGAATTTTGCTGCAAAGGTAGCAGTGGGTGGAGCAAAAAAATACGACCATGTAACTCCGATAATAAAGGATAGAGTGGCTAAAAATAAAGCAAAAATATATATATGATACAGCTATTGCGGTGTATAAAGAAAGGCATAAGCTAATTCCAAACTGGCTAATACACTTTCCTATTGTTAATGAAATCATAAATAGTAACACAAGACAGCAAAATCATCTATATGTACAGAGAACGAACACCTTTTATGGTGAACGATCGCTTTTGGTAGCAGGTCCTAAAATATGGAATAGGTTGCCGAGATCAGTAAAGGACACAAATAACCTAAACACGTTTAAGCATATATTAAAAGATTATATTCTTAAACATGAAATGGATCTATAAACAAAACAATTAATAATACTGTAACTGTCATTTTTTTATAGATATTGAAGACTGTCCATAGTAACATACTAGAGATGTTTCTTATTGTAAATATGTATATATATAATGTATGTATTTCAATATTTTGTTAATGTTTTATGTGAAGAACCATTGTAAAATGGAAAAATAAATATTCTGATTCTGATTCTGACTCTACATTACACTATTCAACTAGCCTTCCACAACATCATTCACAGCAGGAACTCCAAAACTCAAGTAAGGAGGCCATAAAACACCTATCTTCTGATCTCTCTACTATCTCTAATTGAGGCAGAGAAAACTTTGTTTCTTTCAATGCTATCAAAACTCAATTTCTTCATCTCTCTACTCGTCGCCCCCTTCTAGAAAACTATGACCTACTTTCAACAACATACAAATTAACCCTTCATCTTCTCTTAACATTCTCGGTGTCTCTTTTTCTTTTAATCTCTCTTGGAAATCATATTACCACTCTTGCTAAAACAGCTCCCCAGACCTGGGTGCGCTCAACCGCCCCCAAGTTTTTTTTTACCCCTGTGCAGCTTCTTGCTCTGTACAGGGGTACAGTGCGTCCATGTAATATGCGTTGATTGTCATGGTGGGGGTTACAATGGCTGACTCGTGAGAAATTATTAATGGGAATGTTTGCTTGTTGTTTGTTTGAAGGTATGGTGTCTGTTGTTGTGATGGCAGCATGTGATTGTGTGGTGTTGCTGTTGGAGAATATTATGCCGTTTAGTGTTTTGTAGAGTTTGCTGTTTTTTGTTTTGTGATCAAGTGTTTGTTGGTAACTATTTCAGTTTAGTGTTTGTTGTTCTAGTATTTTGTTGTTAATTTTATTTGAGTGTTTAGTGCTTGTATTTGTTGTGTAGTGTCCTGTGTGTGGGGCATTGGGGAGTGATTTAGTGTGTCGCGTTGTCAATAAAGTCTTTCATTGTTTATGCAAAATTTGGGGTGTGTTGTTTTCTGTTACCTCTAGAGATGTAAAATTTGAGTTTGTGTTGTTTTCTCTTACCTCTAGAGATGTGTTTTGTGTCAGCGTGTTGAATAATTGTATTGGAAGAGTGTACGGCATCGTTGATGTTTGTGATTGGTGTACTGTTAGAGTTTCGAGCTGTTGTTCTGTTTCAGTTGTGAAAGGTTCCCAGTTGGCTCTGTTATAATTAGTGTAGGTGTATCTGTTGTCAGCTGGGGTAATTCTGGTTTTGGTGGTGATGATGATCGGGAGGTGGTCAGAACTTAAGGCTTTGACCGGCAACCAGGATGTCGTGGGGTGAGATTGGGGGAACGGAAAGTGATATCTGGTGATGAGGGGAGGTAGAGGGTTTGGTGGGGGATATGGGTATGTTGCAGGATGTTATTTAGGATGAAAAGGTTACCTGTTTGGTTGTTAGTCGCTTCGGTATGCATGCATTATCTAAATAAATTGTTCCGAGCCATATTTTTTTGTGAAATTAAAGATAAAAGATAATGTACAAACATAAACTTAACCCCCCCCCCCCCCACACACACACACACACACTTAACTAACACTTCGGAGCCTATAGTTGAAATGTTAATAATTATAGACAACAGGAATCACACACCTACTACTAGTCTTATACTGAAGTAATTACAGATCATATTTAATTAATTGTGGATTCAACAGAATGGAACCGAAGAAGTTTTGAGTTTCAGATCTAGAAAAACCTTAGTCTTCCTTATGACATACATAGACCAATACCAATACAAACATTACGTACATAAGTACAATAAAGTGACTTAACTAAAAGTGAAGTTTGTCCTCAATATGACATGACAGTTTCAACATTGATACATACAAAGCCACTTACATCACATTCGATACCGGAATAAAATATTTATATAATCTTGGAATAGTAGCCAACTTAAAAACATGTATTAACAAACTGACTACAGAGTAACTATGCTAAAAGAGAATGTATGTTGTCCATACATCAAATGTTGCCCATCGTGAGTTCGTACCTATAACGCAATGTATCAACAAGTTAGGTTTGGTTTAAAGTCATCAATTTCATGATGTGTAAGGAGTGACTAGGGCCATGAGAGAAGGGAGAAGTGAGAAGTGTAATTTTCTTTACACAATATTATCATAAGACGCGCAAGGAAACAAAGCAAGATGTTGCCCAAGTGTCATTCATCTTTGTGCCAAAAATCATGAGTTTTCCTAAGACACACACAAATACATAGACACACAGACACTACCGATTATATATAAATAATCACATTTACATACAATACACAATGCCATGGAAACAGAAATACACAATATATTTGACAGGGAGGAAAATTAAAGAAAATAGACATCCACGAGTTGAATCAATGTCCTTTTCAATGCAATAATATCATACCCTGCTCTGTAATTTAACTTCGTCAGCTCTCGTATTCAATAACTATTATCTGGCCACAGTGTCCCATAATATGTTGTCATTATCCACTGCCCTCGTCCACAGTCTTGGACAATTATATTTTTCCCTCCCCCACCCATCTCCCTACCACTACACCAGCCTGAACATTAACACCATTCTCCACTATAATGGCTGATTGGACCCCGTGATTTACCCTCCATTAATCACCATTACGACTTTCGGTGGACGGTGGCGGCGTATTTATAGCCAGGTGGAGAGACAGGGTTAAGGGGCTGATGGGAAGGTGAGAGTGTGGTTGGGGTGAATTAAGGAGAGGGCTGTGGGATGAACGGCGTGTATGGATGAGGACTGGAAGTGGGGGGAGAGAAGAAGGGGTATATAGGATAGGAAGTTGAAAGAATGGAAAAAGGAGTAGTAGGAACTGGGTGAGGAGAAAAGGGAAGAGAAGAAAACAAGAGTGAAAAAGAAAAAGAAGAGGTGAGGGAAGAACGGGAGGGGAAGGTGGTGGGTGTCTGGGTGCTGAGTCAAGGATCATAATACTGTAATGAAGTGTGTCTGGGGAGAATGAACAATGGGAGCGAGTTGTCAAACTTGGTTCTGGGTAATTGGTGATAACTGATAAGACAGAGACAATGAATGGTTCCTTGTTGAACAGGGAGACATATTGTCAATTGGACATTGGTGTATGGGTAGTAGAGCCACCCTGGATAATAACCTATTAATTAATGTGAGTGAAATGCTTCCCAACCACTAATAACTCGAAAAGGACTTGATAAATCGAGCTGATATTTGTACCATTAACTCAAGTCCTCCCTGACTTACAGGAAGATAGGGTAACCACGTATAAACAAGTCATAATAACCATATTATAGTCTGCGTGTATTTCTTTCATGTAGGTAATCACGCGTTCGCGATATTCTGCCAAGGGATGACTGCACTAATAACATGAAAAGTGCCTTTGGAGAGGAATGTGAGGTGTGGTAGATGTGTGTGTTCAGCTTGTTTCCATGTTTGAATACTGTCCTCTGGTAATAAACTACACTCACAACCACCATCAGGACAGTGTCATACCACAAACAATAATATGTACTGCTCGCCACATCCAAACCGGAGACACCCACCATGGTGGTGTAAAGAGCTTGACATTGTTCTCCTGTGAATTGGTTGTTTTTATAGTAGACCAATCATTGTAACTAATGATGATTATGATGACGGTGATGATACGGTTAAAATAATGTAATAACATATCTCAAAGCAAAACACAAGAGGGAGAATATATTTGTATGTATATATGTGTATTGAGGAGAAAATCAACGATATGTCTACTATTTCCGATGTCCGAAAATATGTAATTAATGTTAACACTTTCGCGTGCCTGGCCTACCCTCTCCCACCACCCTAGCAAGTGAGCCATGCTCTCCACCTTCTACTAGTACTAAGCCGCGCAGTATAGTAAAACGCTTGCCCACCCTTCGGATGACGAAAATAACGTCATCGGAACGGCTACGG
Source organism: Paralithodes platypus (assembly GCA_032716605.1). Classification (NCBI taxonomy): domain Eukaryota; kingdom Metazoa; phylum Arthropoda; class Malacostraca; order Decapoda; family Lithodidae; genus Paralithodes; species Paralithodes platypus. Next base: position 17,027,765 of record CM064578.1, read on the forward strand.
TTGGGAAGTAGATGACGAAAATAACGCCATTGTGTCTACGGTCGGGTTTCGGATGACGAAAATAACGTTATCGGCACGCCAAAGTGGGAAAAAACGGGGAAACAAATGAAAATTGTGTTTCTAAAGTAGTGATGTCAAGAAAAGTGATACTAGAATTACTATCAGCCCATCTTCGCAGGGGAGCGTGCTGCCCCTTCGAACAGTCTGCTGCACCAAATCACCACCCATAACAAGGGGCGAAGTGCTCCTCGGTGCCGCTAGGAGAGTGGCGAGCACAACCTTAGGTGGGTGTTCACGAATAATAGAAACAGGAACATCGTACATGGTTTGATGTGTAGACAAAAACATTGATGCCTAACCTTTCATTCATGCAACAAAACTAGAAACTAAGCAATAACTTACAATGATGTGAGTAACAAACAATATAATATTGATGATTGCATCTGAACGTTAATAGTAATGCCTCATATGTCTATTGTATTATTTAGTATCAAGGCTTATAACAGAGTTGAGGGTCAGCAAGAACATAGTTACCGTACCCATTAAACCTGTCTCTGTAGCTTAATGGTGGCTGTCTAGTATTGAATAATGCTTTTGTTACAGTTCTTTCTTTCACACAACATGCAGAACACTTACCCGATTCATATTTCCTCAAACCTTTGGTTCAGAAATGGCATACTAAGGTATTCGATAATTTCCTTCATTCTGAGTATCATTTCTTGTCATTTATCACCTACAACTATGACCATGTTTATAGTAATATCAGCCATATTGCCTGCCCTACCCAACCAGTAGTATACGGTAATTATCCGTCATAATTTAATTTACAACTTTCACCCATCCTCCCTCTTCCTCTATGTATCTTTCCATTTTTAGCATTCCTTCCCTTCCCTACTCTCGCTTTCTGCCTTTATCCTTGTGTATTCTCAATTAACCATTCACAACGAAGCGCCAAATCCAGAAATTACATTTTGTTTGTATCTACAATACATTTTTCTCGGTATAACCTTTCCTCCTTTATGAAACAATCTCCTCTCATGTCCTATTCTTCCTTCACTTTTCTTCCCCATACTGGTCCCCGCCCTTACCCTTACATTCACCCACAGCATCTACCCGATTAATCCCTTCTCCCAAATAATCTTATAATACCAAACTACTCCTCTTCATCTAAAATTCCACAGTTGCTATTTATTATGTATTCCCTCTTTTCCTTTCTTATACACCCTCCTCCCCTTTCCTTCCTGCTCTTTTCTTTCCTACACCATTCGTTTCTTTACCCTCATCAATCATCCCAAGCACCTACCCCACCACTCCCTGCCATAACACCGTGATTCAGCCAAGGTAAGCTACTATCACTGACTTACACTGGCTTCTATTGAGAGGTGCTCGTAAACCAGACACATCAAAAGTCTCAAGACCACAGCATTTTCAAAACGTGATGCTTACTTTTGCATTCAAGACAAATAGGACTGTGTAGATATCACTTGCCTCGTAACATTTTATGATTACTATTTCTCTAAGAACATTCCACTGCGCACGCATAGGCGTATATAAATCTGCACTTGTGGTTGGTATTGTTTACAAGCATTTTATTATGATTATAATAGACAAATGAGGCATTAACATTAATGCTCAAATGCATTCATCACTATTATATTGTTTATGACTCAGACCATTTTAAGTTATTACATAGTTATGTGTGTTGTTGAATAAACTAAATAGGTTAATTAAGCCCCATTGCTACACATCCCAATATGTATGAATTTCCTTGTTATATTATTCGTGAACACATACTGTAGTCATTATATTATTACTTTCCTTGACACCACTACTATGAAAGCATCATTTCTATTTGTTTCCCCCGTTTTTCCTTAACAATATGATATCAATGATATATTTTCGGACATTCAAAATAGTAGACTAAAATAGTTGATTATATCCTCCAGGAGATTGATTCAATACACATATATATATAATATTGTCTTCCCCCTCTTTCGTTGTCCTTGGTAATATGTTATTTATACTTTTTTTTTAACCGTATCATCACCGTCATCATAATCATCATTAGTTACAATGATTGGTCTACTATATAAGCGACCAATCCACAAGAAAACAATGCCAAGCTCTTTACATCACCACGGTGGGTGTCTCCGGTTTGGATGTGACGAGCAGTACATCTTGTTTGTGGTATGACACTCTCCTGATGGAATAGTGGTGGTTATGAGAGTAGTCTATAACCAGAGGACAGTATTCAAACATGGAAGCACGCTGATCACACAAATCTACCACACCTCACATTCCTCTCCTAAGACACTCATGTTTACTAGTGCAGCCATCCCTTGGCAGAATATCGTGAACGAGTGATTACTTACATGCAACAGATACACACAGACCATTTTTGTTTTCGGTTAGTCTAGGCTATCATCCCTGGTGGCCTATTTCTGCGTACTTCAATTTTTAAATTTTCAGTTAGGCTATCACCGCTGGTGGCCTATTTCTGCTTACTGTTATTTCATAATTTTTGTTTTCGGTTAGGATAGGCTATACCCCTGGTGGCCTATTTCTGTTTAAATAAACATAAAATTGTTTTCGGTTCAGCTATCACTGCGTATTCAAATTTAATTTAGTTTTGTTTTAATTTTCGGTTAGGCTATCACCGCTGATAACCTATTTGTGTGTATTTCAACATTTTTGTTTTCGGTTAGGCCTATTTAAGTAAGTGAAAGGAGTGAAGTGTTTTTAAAGTGAGTTTAGTGTTTTTAAAGTGAGTTAAGTGTTTTTAAGTGAGTGAAGTGATCTGAAGAAAGTGATCGTCACCATGCCTCGTGCCTGTACGAACTGCGCCGGTAGGTTTGGTGCTTCCATGTTTGCTCCTGTCGATCCACAAGTCTGCCGACTCTGCTAGCAACGAGAGGATTTGACAGCAAAATTGGATGAAGCCCACAACAAGATCAACGCCCTCACCAGGAAGCTGGAATCACTCCAAGAGTTTGTAACACTCAACGTTGGAGTATCACTAACTCCAATTGTTTCAACTCCAGCATCCACCACCGCCCCAACGTCATCTGCCAACAATCCAACACCTGCAGTAGACACTGCAGCAGATGCTTCTGACGAACCTGAGCCGACATCAAACCAGTTCACCTTAGTCTCTCCCCCACTCCTCGTGCAAGAAGCCTGCTAGCACGAACAGTACCAACCCCTCGCCCCCGTTCTAACCACTCCTCTCCCCGACCTGTACGTAGAGTCCCGCCACCACAGGTTTCCGGATTTACACCAGTGAGGAACGGTGCACGGCCAACGCAGAAAAGGTCTCATCTACCAGTCACAATGTCAAACAGATTTGAGATATTGGTAGAGATGGAAGACGAACCAGAGGAGACCAGGCTTGTTGGGGATTCCATCCTACGAGGACAGGTCGAAGAGTTCTGCGACAGAGTCCCAAATCAACGAAAAAGATTTTGCATCCCAGGAGCTGGACTGGACGACATTGTGGAAGCCTTCGAAGATACCACAAAGGATGCAAATGAAAATACCCTTTTTGTCATCCATGCTGGTTCAAATTACGTCATGCGCACCAGATCCGAAGAGTTGATGGAGAAATATCGCAAGATGATCCAGCACTACAAAAACAAGTCAAGGAATATCATCATCTCAGGCATTCTCCCCAAGATCGACGCACCTGACAAATTCTACGACAAGGCCTTCAGCACAAATAGCCGACTAAAATATTTGTGTCTGAGGGAAGAAGTTGAATTCATCAACCTCTGGGACAACTTCTACAACCAGCCTACTCTGTTCCGCAAGGATGGCACCCATCTAAACCCTGTGGGTTCAGCACGCATGGGTCGTCTCCTACACGAAGCAGTCCGCAGCCATGGATCAAAAAACGCCATCCGAGAAGAAGCAGCAGTGACATAAATCATCCAACGCCAAGAAAAAAACAGAGGCAACCGAGGACCACCAGCGATAAGGACCGAAGACAGCGAGGACCGAGGACAGCCATGAACATAAATGTAGATCCGACAAGAACCAAAAATATTATTAAAGAGCGTTCCGTGAGTTCTAAAATAACAAATTTAAAGGTTTTCTATGCAAACGCTCGTAGCATACGCAATACATTTTCAGATTTAGAGGAGCTAGTGTTTACAGAAAATTATGATGTGATTGGCATAACAGAATCTTAGCTCAATACAGAAGATAGAGACTTTTTAGCAGAGTATTCACTTCCCGGTTATGTAATGTTTGAGAACAGCCGAATAAATCGAAATGGAGGTGGCGTTTTACTTTATATCAAAGAAAGTCTTAACCCTACCCTCTTGTCAAAACCTCAAATTGTGAATGTCGACGCATCTTTTGTGCTAATAAAGAATAATAAAGGTACAAAAATAATACTTGCATTAATATACAGACCTCCAGCTCAATCAGTGCAAACTGACCGAGAAATTTACGAACAAATTGCAGATGTAAGTAACTCACAAGATACCGTAATTTTTGGCGACTTTAATTTACCTGTGACCAAGTGGGGCGATACTCTTACTTCACACTCTGGACATGACTTGTATACGAACTTGCAAGAGAGTTCGCTTTATCAATTTGTTCGAACGCCAACCCGTGGTAATAACGTTCTTGACATTGTACTTGCAACAAAAGAAGAATTAATAGAGAATTTGAATGTTGGTGATGAATTCAGTAACAGCGACCATCGTACGATAACTTTCACTTTAAAGTTTACTAGTAACGAACCAAATAGTAGCATCGAAAAAGTCCCTAATTTCAAGAAAGCAAACTTCCATAAACTTAGAACTATGTTTAAAGAAACTGACTGGAGCTTTTTAATTCACAATAACGACATAAATACATCTTGGAAGTTATTCGAAGCCACTTACCTAAAAGCAGTGCAAGACTGCATACCATCGAAAATACGGCGTCCAAGCCATATCATAAGCCCAAATGGTGGAATAAAGATATTTCAAACTGCCTGCTTGCTAAAAAATTTGCTAATGATAGATTAAAATCCTCACAAAATGACGAAGAACGGCTGAAATTTGTAGAGCTACGACGCAAAGCCAAAAAGTTAATTAAGCAAAGTAAAAAGACCTTAGAGTTACATATTGCGAATCAAAGTAAAACAAACCCGAAAGAATTCTATAGTTATATCAGAAAGAAAAAAGTAGTTACTTCAACTGTTGGACCGTTAGTCGATGAAAATGGAGAATACACCAAAGACGAAGTACAAATGAGTAATGCCCTCAATACCTTCTTTGCATCAGTTTTTACAACAGAAGACCTCAGTGATATCCCTACACCATCGCCGATTCAGAGTGATAATTCAGATGTTCTAAGCAATATCACCGTTACAGAGAGAGAAGTATTGAATTGTTTAGATAAACTCAAGGTAAATAAAACGCCTGGACCTGATACAATCTCGCCTAGAGTTCTAAAGGAAGCTAAGGATGAGCTCTCCAAACCACTGACATTACTATTCAATAAATCCTTGCAGTCTGGAACTATGCCCGATCAGTGGAAGCTAGCCAACGTAACACCGATATTCAAAAAAGGCAGCAAATCCCTACCCAGTAACTATCGTCCAATTAGCTTAACCTCAGTTGTATGTAAAATGCTAGAAACGGTCATACGAGACAGACTCGTAAATCACTTAGAGGAAAATAACACACTTAAAGATACTCCACACGGCTTTCGTAAAAAACTTTCCTGTTTAACAAACCTCTTAGACTTCTTCCACGATATCCTCAACCTCTACGATGAGAGTAAAGCTGTAGATATTATATACCTTGATTTTCAAAAGGCCTTTGACAAAGTTCCCCACAAACGTTTACTGCTAAAACTAAAAGCGCATGGAATACAAGACGGTGTGTTGAAATGGATAGAAAATTGGCTCAGCGACAGAAAGCAAAGAGTAGTCATAAACGGTAAGGCATCTAAATGGACCAATGTAAGTAGCGGGGTACCCCAGGGATCGGTACTAGGACCAATTATCTTTCTAATTTACAGCAACGACATAGACATGTAAAAAAAAAAAAAAAAAAAAAAAAAAAAAAAAAAAATGAGGGTCTCACCTGTACAATCTCAAAATTTGCTGACGATACAAAAATTGCAAATAGCGTACTCTCAAAAGAACAAGTTGACGATATGCAACACAATCTAGATAAATTGTCATGTTGGGCCCAAATTTGGCAAATGAGTTTCAATGCGGATAAATGTAAAGTACTACATATCGGATACCTAAATGAGAAAGCAAACTATTCGATGAATGGCACTCAGCTTAAGAATGTAAACAGAGAAACCGATCTGGGATTAACAATATCGAGTAACCTAAAACCGAGTCAACAATGTTCAGAAGTTGTTAAGAAGGCAAACAAAATAATTGGCTTTATAGGCAGGTCATTTGAGCATAAATCCAAAGAAGTTATCCTAACCCTTTACAATTCCTTAGTCCGCCCTCTTCTGGAATACTGCGTTCAATCCTGGTGCCCTTATTACCAAAAAGATATAAACAAGCTAGAACGAGTTCAACGTAGAGTTACCAAAATGATACCTAGCCTAAAGAACAAACCATACGAAGAGCGTCTTAGAGAATTAAATCTATTTCCTTTAACCCAGCGCAGATTAAGAGGTGACTTAATTCAAGTGTTCAAAATCATCAAAGGCATCGACAATATGAACTGTAGTAAGTACTTCACTATTGACCAATCTAATTATACGCGGGGAAACGGTTGCAAAATTATTGGTAAATCTTTTAACTCACACGAATCTAAGAATTTCTTCTTCAATCGAGTTGTCAACTTGTGGAATGGGCTTCCCCGAAACGTTATAGACTGCATCACCGTTGATTCATTTAAACTCTGCCTAGACAAATATCTCGCATCAAACCCGCGACTGACTGCGTTTGTAAATGAATAACTTTATTTTATCCCCCCCTCAGTTACTAACCCATCTGTCCCCTACTAACTTCCTAATCCTGCCACGGACATTAGTTCCAGGGCAGTAATTCCCTTTCCAATGTTTCCTTACCCACTCTAAACCACTGTTTGGACACTTGATCCTCAGTGTTTTGGAGGACAAGCAACCTAGAAGGGTCACTAGATCTGTTGTTGCTTGATTTCCTTTGTACTCCTTTGTACTATAATCTGTTTATTATAACGTGTTTAGAATTTGTTACCCTAAATTGTTGTAACTTGTGTGGGACTGGTGTTAATGGTACACATATCAGCTTGATTTAGCAAGGTTTTTTTTTTTTTTTTTTTTTATTAGAGGTTGGCAGGCGTTTGGGAGACTCGCCATAATGAATAGGTTATTATACTGGGTGGCTTTACTACTCATACACCAAGGTTCAAATAACTCGAACACTATTTCTTCCTGTTCAAGAAGGAATCATGTATTCTTTCTATCTTATCACCAATTAATCATGAACTACCTTTGATTACTCCCTGCCATTGTCTTATCACCAATTAATCATGAACTACCTTTGATTACTCCCTGCCATTGTTCATTCTCCCCAGTTACACTTCATTAATATGACCATTGACCCAGCCCTCAGACACTCACCACCTTCCCCTCACCTTTCTCTTCTTAACCCGTACTGTACCGTAGGATACAGTAATAAAAGTCCACAGCAGTCCCAAGCAATGTGGCAAAAATGGCAGGAGAGACCACCTTTTCAGCTCAAGAGATGAGGCAAGAATGGATCTATCACTTGTTTTTTTTTTTTACAAGACTTAAACAAAAAATAGTCTAAGCCTTGTACAGGCAGTTACAAGACAAGTACATTACTGATGGCTATAACCGTCGCTGGGACTGGGGAGTTACTTATCTACTGACGGCTATAGCCGTCGCTGGGATTGGACGGCTTAACTACGTTTTATTACCTTCCCTTCTGCCCTCACCTCAGTCTCTACCACTCTTTCTTCCCTCCATTGAACTCTGTCTCACCCCTCTCCTACCTTAGCCTCCTTCCCCCCCCCCCCCCACACACACACACACACAAACACTCCAGGTAATATTTATAGATCACGAAAGTTGGAGACAAAGGTAAATTACAGAGTAGGGCATGATATAATAACATCGATAAGGACATTAAATCAATGTGTTGAAGTATACTTTCTTTCTTGTCTTCCATGTCAAAGTGTTATAGTTTGTATTCTATAACTGTATATACAGTATATATGTAAATTGTGATTATGTTTGTGTATTTGGTAATGTCCACAAGTCTGTCTGTTTGAGTGTATTCTAAGATTTCCCACGGCAACAATATCTCCAGATAGCCGCAATATTCACTGATCTCACTGAGGGTGGTGGCAGGGTATAATTGACAGGTAATTGTCAATAACAGATGATGGTAGCGGGGACAGGTAACACACAGGTATTGTTCAGTGATAGGGACCATAATGCTATATGATCCATGGTGCTAATGGTCACGTTCAATGTCTGGTAATCTCCTTTACATGCATGTATCTGAAGGTATCTTGTTCGTGTATATATTATTTGTATTTTGTTATGGCATTTTTTGCAGTAAAAACAAATGTGTGTTATTCCTCCTAATGTATGCTCCATTCTCCTCACTGATTGTGAGAGGTATAGTACCATCTGATCCATGACCACATTCAATATGTTAGTCAGTTTACCATAGATATAGCTGCACTCAAGTACAACGGACTCAGATTTAGGTAAACTAATATTAATAAGGTCACATAGCCTATCTATTCACAGACAAGTGTTGGGAATCCTGCCAATTTGTTAACATACTTGAACAAAGGTTTTCTGTTGAAACATTGACCAGGTGGGATATAGAATGACTCATTGTTTCAGGCTAGAGCAGTAAAGGTGTTACTTTTCAATAATCTCTCTTCAAAAGTAGTGTGGTTAAGATTAGTGTATGAATATCAGATTGTCTAATCTATTAAGTACACACCAAAATACATATTAACACCTTATTGGCGGGCTAGGCGGTCTATTTGACCGTACCGCACAGCGGGTTTTTTTTGTATAACCCTAAATAGGGTTGTTTCCGTGCTCATTTTCATGCCTAAATAAGACCCAGAGCGTAAAACAAGTATCTATCCCTGAAAGGGCGTAAACAGAGCTTTCCAAAGACAACCGAACCATCCTTGTACGACCACTGGTTCTCTTGCAACGATCGTGCAACACGAGTACAAAAACCCTAAAAAAAGGTAATTTCCTTACATAATTCCCTGTGTAGCGAGTGAGAAAGGGGGGAGGAAGGTGGGATACAGTTCAGTAGGTCCACGGTGGTCGTGCGGTGCGGTCATAAGGTTACTACGCTCGTCCCACCGCTCAGCTCTCTCTCTCAGCAACATTACGTGCTGAAAATGGCACTCGACAGCTGCCGTGTACCGCCACATAGTCCAAATTTATTTCACTCGACATATGTTGCGCGCCGCCAGTTAAGGGTTAAGGTGGATTTACACTAGCTTTTTTAGAGCAATTATAACCTGGCATCATCTGACTTACAGTTTTTAATTACCATCATTATTAACATCAATAACCCCCCAAATGGAATTAATGAAAGTATACGATACTCCCAGGATTTGAACCCAGGATACCCCATACAGACCATACGAGCTGCAACTATTACACCATCAAAAGACAGTTAAAGGTACCACACATGACCACGATTGTTCATCTATCGAAGTCTGGATTTCAAAATAAACAATATATCCTACAGTCTAATCGTTGTTACCATTCCCAAATAATGTTTCCGTTATTGAGTTACTGAAAGAGACACATCACATATTTGTGTGGATCCGTCTATGTTTGCTGTTCATTAAACGGTTTATGGTAATCTCCCCTATAATTTGTGTTGGTTATTGTAGTCATAGTCGCTTCACCCACATCCTATTTGATTTACCCACACATGACCTAACGTATTTTGACCTAGCCTAGCGTTGTATAATGGCAACAAAATTCCACGTTGAATCACTGTCAGGGTCAGAGTGTGGAAACCTTTTAATTAAGAGAAATATCTTGCTAACTGATTGGTTGAAGTGAAAGGATACAACTATTTTTATATGTAGCTATATTGTAATTTGTTATACAGCAACTGATGTGAATGCCTCGTGACATATGGATACATAGTCAGTAAACTGTGCAACTCTCCAACCCAAGAGTGAAAAGTTTCTCTCAAACTTTCTTCTACTCCACAGCTGAGCTCTGGAACTCTCTCCCAGAATCAGTCTTTCCCTCTTCCTATGACTTAAATTGCTTCAAACTCTGTGTGTCCAGGCATTTTGGCTCGAACGTCCCTTGATTTTGGCCCTGTCACTCTTTCAACTATGGGGGAGGCACTCGCTAGAGGCAGTTCTGCCTTTTGCCTCCCTCAATCACATATAAAAAGAAAAAAAATATAATGCCTGTATTGTGATGGACATATTAATTGAAATAACGTTAGTACTATGTTTGATAAATATCAGATAATAATTGTATCAATATTACTAAGTTACACACATTACATATTTAATTACATGTTTTAACAAAGTACTGCAACAGAGTCAATGATGTGGTGGTATTTTTGTTATTAATACACATAAACCAAGTATTGGCCGCCTTTACTGTACAACCAACTGATGCAGTGCACAGGTTTAGCCAGCTCAGCCTTGGCTTTATATAATTCCACCTTACCGGCTTCTAAAAATATTCAGGATTGTAGGAGGGGTTCCTTTTTCTTTTTTTGGAATTTGTTGTTGCATACAATGGGTTGGTGTGTATTTAAGAAATCCCTTTGTAGACATACCATCAAAACACTCCATCCATTGTGTTAGATACAGCGATACACATTAACAAGGGATCATTATCAATTCCCTTCATCCTGTCAAAATACTATATATATTTGGATCATTATATGTCAAGTCAAAACAGGAATATGGTAGCAATCCTACTTTCTTCAATAATAAACAGTCATATAGCTAATATTTCAGGATACCCTTTACAAAATGTTCAAGATATGTTAACGAGAAGAAAACACAAGCATATGGCACCAACCAACACACACAACAATAGAGTGCAGAACATAGGCCTAGTTACAATAATATAATTTCGGGTTAAGACGAAGATCAGGACATTCAATGTATTATAATATCATAATATGTTATGTAAATACACAATGTCTAATAGAAGTAAAGTTAGGGGGGCTGTCGCTACTGTGTGCTTGGCAGCAACGTTAATCTCCGTAGTGTTACCCTTCTGTAGTCTGTGCTTGTGTTAACCCAGCCTGGTATATTTAGGCTAGGTTAACATTATTATTCAGGCATATTATTCACGCTTTGCCGCAGCGCTTATTTCTGTATCGTAACCCATTTGTTTTCGTTGTAGTGTGATTTACCCAGCCTGGTATATATTGGCTACTGCATATTATAATTCAGGTTATTACAGTTTGTTTGTTTCTGAGGTTAGACGTTACAAATGTCCACTAACATTCGGTGTATGGATATTGCTTGTGATCCTTAAAAGTCATGCTTGCTTGTGTATTTGATTGTCTGTCTATCTGTCCAACCATGGTAGTATAGAGCCAGTGAGGGTAGTAACTAATTCATAATTATAAACGTTATTGATGCACTGACGAACAAATTTAAACTACTCTATTTTATTCCACAGAAGCAGTGCCTAGTTTTTAAGTCATTGTTGTGCTTCCTATTTGCGTTATGATGATGGTAAGGCCTGATTTCGGAGTAGATGAATGTTTACCATGCCTTATACAGGTGTTGATGAGCTAATGGTTCAATATTCATAGAAATCTAATTGTTCAATATTCATAGAAATCTAATAACTTTTGGCTTAGTTTGGTATGCACCAAATATTACTTGTGATTTGCCCATTAATGTAAATACATATAATACATAAAACACTCGTCGTGTTTTTATGTACATAATTAAATGAACATATGTGCCTATGCATTATTATTAGTGTATTTATTCGAGGATAGGAATAGGAAGACACATGACAAAGAGGTCTGGACTATACACCATTAAAGTTTATGTTGGTGATAGTGTTGAGTATGGGGCATTTGTGTAGCTTGTTTGTATTGTACTAGCAAGAGTTTGTTGTGTGTTAAGTTACTTGTGTTGTGGTTTGGGTGTTTATGTAAAGTTTACTGTATCGGGTGTTTTATAGTCGTGTGCATGTGGGTAATTGTGATGAGTTTGAGGAGGCTGTATTGTTGGTGTGTGTATTTAGTGTAGCATTGTACTTGTTGTTTCATACCCGTGTGCGTTTGCTTAACTGAAGCCTGAGTCATACAGAGCCCGAACGTTGGAGGACAAGTTCCCGAATAGGATGACTTGCACATTTTTACCGAATACAGCCGAGACTCTCCCGAAATTTGAAGATTACGAACATGGCCCGAACGAGTTCAGAATAATATCCGATAGTCAAGAACGACCTACGACAAAATCTCGAACAACTACCGAACATGAATCAAACTTACACTCGTCATGCAAAGAATGATTTTCGACCATACCCGAATCATCTGACACAGTTCCGAATGACATTGGAATGCTTTACGATAATTAACCGAACTTAACCATGAGATGTCGACAAACAACCGATAGAGAAGAACATTATGAGAACAACATCAGACTGTTTTACGACTGTAGCAAGATTTTTGTTTACCTGCCCTATATAAAGAGATGGGTTGGCTCACACCCCACCAGTCTCAACTCTTCTGTTACGTATCTTGATTCTCAAGTGGTTAACTTGATGAATCTAGATAGCACAGAGATATATATTAAGGTATCAGTCAGCTGAAGGCAAAACGAAAGTAAAATCTAATAACATTATTTCCTGTTGTTGCTTCCTTTCCTTTTGGATCTTAGGACTTGGTATCTTTTATTGACTGATACTCTTTAATTATGAAAAAATACTGAAACTAATTAAAGTCATGTAGTATTTATAATTAATTATTATTTAACCGAAGCTTAGTAGGCTATGGTTATGAACCGAATAAGTTATATCTAAAGAAGGACTATTAATTATATATCAAGTCTTGAAAGATAAATATTAAGGTAAGAATTTTCTGTCTATTACCCTTTTTGAAATGAATAGATAGTTTTCTTATATCATGTCCTTTTATTTATATTTAATGTAGTTATTATTCTTGGTTCTTGTCTTACGTTAATAGTATTATATTATTATTATCAGGATTAATATCAAAGTCACATAAAAAGTTAGATATATATTTAATAATTAGATACATGTATTTCTTAACCACGTAACATTGAAGTTTGATTATGAGTAAATTAAGTTACAGGATCGCTTCATAGATTCGATTCAGGTCTCACTCAAATAATATGAAAAGCAAAAATAATATTTTGAAGCTAAAAGAATTTTCTTCAGCTTAGGAAATCACTAGAAGTAACATTAAAACAGCCATGTTAGTCTAAGGCGATATTACTAATATGAGACAATAGTATCACCGTTCTTGTTCTTACCAGCAATGTAAGCTTAATTAAAAGATAATTAAAGAACTCGTAAGTATTAATATGATAAAAGTAATACTATTGTTTTATAACCCAATTACTTAACCCGTACAGCCCCAGCGACGCGCCTGGTGCGTCGGCGATGTATGTAACGCACAGCCCCAGAGACGCGCCTGGCGCGTCACCCTAATTGCGCCGACCGTAACCTCAGGTGTAGCCACTCAAGAGGGCTCAGATTTGTATGGGAACTGTGTACGTATCCCACGCAACCGTGCCGATGGTTGAAAACTCTCAAAGTCCACATGCGTGAGCGCGCAATAACCTGGTTTTTTGGGGTAATTGCCTTCAATTTTTTACTCTTGTAAAATATGTTTTTGGGGGCTCTGTAGGACCATTCTTTAAGCTTTTTGAGCGGATTTTCGTGGTTTTTCCTTCATTCCTAACCCATTCGCTATTGTTTCTGGAATAAAACAATTTTTTTTAAACCGGCCGGGTTCTGGTGAACAAACATTACAAAACTAGCCGGGGCTGGACGGGTTAAAGAGTTGCTATAGTCCACCAGTCAGTCAACTAAAATAGTTAAGTACATAATAGTAGCGTTAACGTTAATTCCCAATCACATATCTCACTAACCAACATACTGTAAGTGTTTACACTGAACACACTTAACACACACTTATATAATCATCAAGATTATAGTTGAGTTGAGATAAACAAGATACATCGAGCAGACATCCAAAATTATTCGTATATTTGTCTGAATTTGATCGTAACTTGTTCTGAAAATTCGTAACTCGTGCGGGTTCTATTCTGGAATACGAGGGATTCATCGTGATTTTATCGAAGTTTTGTCGGGAATTGTGCGGGATTTGTTCGCGATTTGTTCGAGTAGTTCCAAACAACATCGGCAATGGAAAAAAGTATCGAACAAGTCCCGAATCAGAAGAACGAACAAAGAATTAATCCGAACAAATACCGAACGAGTTACGAATAAATTCCGACCAACTTCCGACCATTTTGCAACAGTTTTTTGTCCAGAATGTTCTTGAAAAGTTAGTGCATGCACTAACTTTTTGCCGAACCCCCGGAATGTCGGCTACACACCTGAACAACATCAGACCAACCTCAGACCAACCCAGGACTAGTCAGGAACTTATGCCGAATTGTTCGGAATATACCCGACCCGGATGAAATTTGAATTTTTTGTGCAAGTCATCCTATTCGGGAATTTGTCCTCCAACGTTCGGGCTCTGTATGACGCGGGCTTGAGACTTAACTGTTATCGAGTGTATAACATTAAAGATATAGCTTGGATGATGTGAACAAGTCATATATATCACAAGTATAAAGTAATTGCATCACCAATAGATTGACACGTAATTGCTACTGCTCTGAATAGGGATTTAGCCAAAATAACATCATGGTGTGAACTTTGGGGCATGAAACTTAATGCTAGTAAAACACACTCCATTATCATCAGCAGATCTCGTATCTTGGATCCTCCCCATCCTTATCTACAGGTTTCTGGCGAGCAAATTGAGAATGTGGATACTCTGCGTTTGTTAGGAGTTACTCTAGATCCCAAACTTACTTTTGAAAAGCATATTCGTTCTTCCATTTCCCAAAAAAATTGTCTGCTTCGCAAGGTTTATAAAACATTTGCTTGTGACGCCACAGTTATCAAGTCTTTTTATGCTTTTATTTTGCCACATTTCGAGTACTGCTCACCTGTCTGGTTGTCAGCAGCTGACTGCCATCTCAAGTTGCTTGACAGGTCGCTAAATTCCATCAGTTTTATTCTAACTCATTTGTCTCTTGATCTGTGTCATCGACATAAAGTTGGTGCCCTTAGTCTTTTATTTAAAGTTTTTAACAACCCTCAGCATCCCTTACATGGGGTTCTGCCTGGGCCCTATGTCCGGGCTCGTGCAACTAGATTCACAAGCAATCTTAATGATCTTGCCATGAGCCGTGTTAATTTTTCTACTACACAGTTTTCACGGTGTTTTGTGCCGGCCATGGTTGACTTGTGGAATAAGTTGCCAAATGAGCTAGTCAATTCAGCTAATATCTCCATTTTTAAGTCTAGAGTTAATGTTTTTTTGCAGCATTAATTCTATATTTTAAACTTATTTTATTCTATTTTATTGTATTATATTTATACTTGATATCCTCCACTGCATAACATGTTATCTGTGTTTAATATGTGTATATGTACAGTACAGTATACAGTATATGTTTTTATTTTTTCCTAAGTTGCCGTAGTCTCTCTCCAGTGCCTCCGGGTGTTTTGTGTGGATTGATCTTGATGGTGTTTCTGCACCCTGGTTGGAGACTTCGGCATCTCATATAATAATAATAAAGTCAAACTTTGTTTTCCCAAATCCAGTTTATTGATAGCTTGACGCTAACCTCTTGCCCTCCTTCCCTCCCACACTTTATTGACGTGTTTAGGCATTAAATGTGTCAATATTCTTGGGTTTGCCTTCACTCATGATAACAGTCTGAAGTACTTTGGTTTTGCCAGGCTATAAAATTCCAGACAGGTAGGCTATAAGTGTGGATTTATTTGCCTATAACTATTGGGCCTATACATTAAACACCAGACAGGTAGGCTATAAGTGTGGATTTATTTGCCTACAACTATTAGACCTATACATTAAATACCAGACAGGTAGGCTATAAGTGTGGATTTATTTGCCTACAAATATTAGGCCTATACATTAAATACCAGACAGGTAGGCTATAAGTGTGGATTGATTTGCCTACAACTATTTAGCCTATACATTAAATACCAGACAGGTAGGCTATAAGTGTGGATTTATTTGCCTACAACTATTAGACCTATACATTAAATACCAGACAGGTAGGCTATAAGTGTGGATTTATTTGCCTACAACTATTAGGCCTATACATTAAATACCAGACAGGTAGGCTATAAGTGTGGATTTATTTGCCTACAACTATTAGGCCTATACATTAAATACCAGACAGGTAGGCTATAAGTGTAGATTTATTTGCGTACAACTATTAATCCTATACATTAAATACCAGACAGGTAAGCTATAAGTGTGGATTTATTTGCCTACAACTATTAGGCCTATACATTAAACAAAGTACGTTAATTGACTCAACGATTATATTGAGCGATAATACAATATGTGAATACATGTAATCTTGGTGTAACACTATATGTGTATGTTCATTGTTCTGGCCTAACTCATTTACGACATGTTATGGTCTGCCTCACATTCATCCTTATAATACTACTCTGTTTATTCCAACTGCATATAGCTTGTGTTACGACCGGCACTACGAAATAAACAAGGGCACTCAATAATGGACTAGATGATATGCTATATCTGCAACAACGGTACGCTAATTCCAAACCCTCGAACTATTTCGCCGGCGAACAAAACACTTAAACCCTCCAGAGTTAATCTCCTGGATAACGGGGTATCAATTAACTGGGTTTTAGTGCACTTCTACAAAGGCTTACCGGTGACGGCAAAGCCTGCTCACAACAGGAGTACTTTACGTTAATAAAATGCTCTTAACCCGGGAAGACTCTTAAGAGCAAAGCTTTTGAACGCGTACCAAAACCGCGCGTTTATAGGCAGGCGGCTAAAAATTGGTGTGGGTATAGTACTACATGTCAACTCTCGACACCATCCCGCCACACGCTCGTCCCGCACTCGTGCAAGCACCACCGCGCCAGTAACCAAGCACTAGTCATGGAGCCCACACGTCCTTCACGCTCGCTCCCTGATGACACAACCAGCCCTCCTCCTGGTGGTGTCAGCCGCCGTGGAAGGCAGAGGGTGGCTGCTAAAGACCCTAGCTACCAGTACGACACGCCCTACAGCATGGAGGACGAAACACCAGCACCCAAAGCACGGAAAACACGTGCAAGCACGGCAAAGGTACAGAGGTCATTGGTGTTTCGGGACACTGCCACCACGACCCAGGCCACTGCAACAACCACTACCACCACCACTGCCACCAGTACCAGCGACGCAGGAGGCCGCCCTAGGGCTGCAGAACCTGCGGGGGCAGGCAAAATCAAAGGCACGGGCGTAGGGAAGAGAACCCGTACGCCTGCCACAGTGACCCTACCACCACCACCACCACCACCAGCCGCCCCTGGCCCGGCTGCCCCTGCCCAAGGAAAAGGGAAGGGGAAGGGGAAAGGGAGAGGGAAAGCGACTGCTGGCCCTGCCGGCCCTGCTGCCCCTGCTGCCCCTGCTGCCCCTGCCGCCCCTGCCCAAGGAACAGGGAAACAGAAAGGGAAAGGGGCGACAGGCACCACCATCATCTTGCCTGCCTCCAGGGCCACAAGACCACGCACCACTGCCACCCCTGCCGGCCCTTCTGTCCCTGTCCATAATACTCCCGTACATGCTAGAGTGACCCGAAAAAGTCTGACACCATCCAAGTATGCCGCCCTGCTGTTTGATGCTGATTCGCAGGGCATTGGCAGCCCGGGTTTCGACGACGACGCCCTAGCACGGGACCAAGGGTGGGGGGATTTGGGAGTGGACAGTGGCAGTGAGTCCGACGTCGGTGACGAGAATGAGGAAAGGCGTCTGTCAAGTGAAGAGGAGGGTGATGATGATGCTGTGTTGTATCGCGACCATGGAAGCGATATTTGAGACGCAGAAGCAGACGCAGACGCAGACGACATTCCGATCCCTGGCATGCCTTCGTTCGAGTGGTCTGACGGGGTCAATTTTGTACCTGACGTGCCCCAGTTCAATCCTGGGACGTCAGGTACAACTGCTGACTGGCCCTGTGACGAGCACGCAAACGAAAGCGACTTCTTCGTCGCACTTTTCGATTTTGAGGTAATGACTTACATCGTTGCCCAAACAAACGCCTACTACAGGTGGGTGTTTGGCAGATTGGACGTCATTTCTCCAAAAGCGAGAATACGAGGCTGGGTGGATACGACTGTGGAAGAATTCATGACGTCCTTTGCCTTGTTGTTCCTCATGCCTCTTTGCAAGAAGCATGTGTTGCAACACTACTGGAAGCACGACCCTCTCATCGCCACCCCAACTTTCAATAAGTTCATGACTCGTGACATATTTTTGTTGCTGCTTTGATTTATGCACTTTGCAGACAACGACAATCCTAACAGGATTGACAGGATATGGAAAGTTCGGGATGTGTTCACCATATTGTTGGAGAGGTATAGGAAATACTTTTACCCCTTCCTCAATTTGGTGATTGATGAGTCGCTCGTGCTCTTCAAAGGACGTCTTGTTTTCAAGCAGTATATCCCCTTGAAAAGGCATAGGTTCGGAATCAAGCTCTTCGTTTTGTGTGACTGTGAAACTGGAATAGTGCTTGACATGATCGTGTATACAGGCACTGACATTGACATACCGAAGGCCGCTGCCGGTGACCCCATGGGAATGTCATGTGCCATCGTCAGGAAAATGTTGGCACCTTACCTGGGCAAAGGCCACATCATCTACACTGACAACTGGTATACTTCTCCTGCTCTCTGCCAGTTTCTTCATGACAACCAAACAGGGTCATGTGGGACTGTCAGAAAGATAAGAAAGTTTATGCCTAAGTTCACAGGTAATGTCATTTCTCTGTCAGATGCCTCCTCCAGTGACACACCTTCTGGAGACGACCTGGCCCAGGAACACCGCGAGAGGCATGTCCGAAGAAGGCGACGAAAAGGGCAGAAATACAAGCAGCTAGAAAAGTCTGGGAAATTGATAGCCCTGAAATGGAAGGACAAACGAGACGTCCACCTGCTTTCCACCGTCCACACAGGTGCCCAGATGGACTCTGGCAAAATCCACTACAAAACCAGGAAGACCATCTACAAGCCCGACATGGTAGTGGACTATACCAAGAACATGCGCATGGTGGACAAGTCTGACTGTCAGCTGTCAGGCGTTGAGTGTCTGAGGAAGACTGTGAAGTGGTATCACAAGCTCTTCCTCCACCTAGTTGACATCACGATGCTCAACGCCTACAACTTGTGGTTGGTGAAGAGGGAGATGTCCCCAAACCAGAAGCTGAAATTCCGGGAGTTCGTGTATAACGTGGCATACCAACTCCTGGAGAAGTATGGCACCACCACTCAGAGACGTACGGCATGGCGTGGGGATCACGTTCCTGACAGAATCAAGCTGGGTGTCGAAAGACACTACCCAACCAACACAGAGCTGATTGGCACTCGTCACAGGCAGGTGCAGTGCCACGTCTGGAGCTCCAGTGTGAGAAAACTCCACGTCACCAAAAGAGTCACCTCAATGTGCGCGGAGTGTAAAGTTGCACTCTGCTTGGGTGACTGCTTCAGGGACTACCACACCTTCAAGAACTACTGAGTGTCGCCCCCTGCCCTGCCCTGCCCTGGACTCGGCCCCTGCCCTGCCCTGCCCTGCCCTGGACTTGCGCCCTACCTTACCTGACCTGACCTAATTGATCACGCTACCTCATAATGTAACATATATATTATATAATGTATAATTTCCAAAGATGTCCCTGTGATATAGCTTTTACATTATATAATTGTATGTTTCATTTTTTTTTTTTTTTTTTTTTTTTTTGTCTATATTCCAACTACTCCCTCTCGGGCATAGGCTGAGAGCCTGTACATTCCACCGCTCAACACGGTGAAGCCCGTGAGGTCTTGTTCCAGTCTGGGGAGTGAGACATGTGAAGCATCCATCATGGCTCGAAGCAGCTCCATCTCTGAAGCGGCTGGTTGCTTCGCTCAAGTGCTTCACCGTCTCACCCTCCAGACTCAGACCCTCACTCTCAGAACGCCACCTATTGAGCAGCACTAGGCATTGTCCCCCTGTAACATATTTTGAATATGGGAATATTCATACAGTGTTATTTAATCAGGGAACAATGAGGGTATTTTTTTGGTATTTCGGTGGGCTTTGTGGTAATGCACTGATACTAGGTACAGCACAATTTCCATCCCAATAATATCTTCCTATTGACATATCGGGATTTGAACCCGGGTCCATTGGATTACCAATCCAGTGGCATGACCACTCCACCACACCTCCCCATTTAGTTTATAAGTTTCAAAGATTTACATGTAATATGCCTTCTTTTTTTAGTATATCAATATATATGTTTGTTATAGCCTAAGTAATGTGTATATATTTTCTTACCTCAAATGAATTGTACACAAATAAATATGTTTCAATAAATCCTGTCAAACCTACTAATATAATAAAAAAAACAATAAAAAAACAAAAAAAAACAAGGTCATGTCATTCTATTCTTACAATATGATATATTCTATGAATAATTCATATTGTTTGAATACAATGGCATGATCGTGTAAAAAAAAAAAATTATCAAAATTGTTCTAAACAGTATAAAACCTTCCCCATAACCCACTGTTGGATTCGATCCCACTACCCTACCACACTTTGAGTTTTCCAGTCCGCGACCTTACCAACCATGCCACAGGAGCTCATACCAAATGTCACTCAAAACTTTGTGTCTACAATCGAAATGACAATATACAAAAACAAATGAATTATCCCACCAATTTACGTTTGTAAATTGATGGGATTATCAATTATATCATGCCAAGGTTTATAAAAGTTTGTCTCTGTCAAGAATTAGTAATTATATAACTTTATTCTGTCAAAAATTGCCCAAACACTCAGCAAAATTGCCCCTCTCAGTGTGACTCCAGTCATTATCACGCGGTCACTGGGTGACCCTTGCTGCTCCCTCCAGCCACAGCAGCTCTCTCTGGGAACAAAATTTGTATAAATACAATAATGCATAAAATACTCTTCACAAATACATTTGTATTGTATAATATTGTAAATAATAGTGAATAATAACTGTGTGGGTGTCGAAAATTGCCAACCATCTTTCTTATGTCTCGCCTACGCCCTTACGCGCGTATATTGGATTATATATAGTCATGACTGTCATACAAATACTTGCAGTAGGTCTTGAATATACATTTAGATTGCATATTACTTGGAAATAAATAAATATAAGTTTTCTGGTGGCAATCTACCATTTCGCAAGTGTAAGGCGACACCAGTCTATATTTAGCTCTCTATCAAAAAAGGTTAAGCCGATGTTTACTGACCACCCTCGTTCCTGGTCTATAATATAGTACTTTATTTACAGTCAATGGCGTACATGTTTCTGTGGTACTTCACATGTGTCTAAAATGCAATGTCTGCTTGCATAAAAATGCAATTCTGAAGTCCATTTATACGTACGACATACGCATGTCTCACTTTCTCTCTCTCTCCATTCCTGACTCATGTTATTGTAGACCTCTTGGTGGCAACGAACACCAGACACCTCCTAGACATAAGGTTCAAAATCCCAAGACATCCATACGCCTGGGGCGCCTCCACAATTTTCACACAGCTGCATATGTTTACTGCTAGATCTCCCTGCCTTCACTCTCTCCACGACTCACTCCACTTTTTTCAACTACGGACCGTTCCCCCGCCCACCCCCAGACATTTTTGGGGGGGTCAAATATATATGGGCCGATGCACGCAAACATTCCATACACGCTGATGTACTTTTTATCGAAATTGGCAATGGGTCCCAAAATCATTATACATGCGCACAGTATGACCCTGTAAAAAAAAAACTGTGCGCCGCGGAGAGGTTAAGTAATAACAATGCTTGAATAAACTATAACAAGATTAAATAAATTAGTATATGCTTACGTTAACTTTAGTGTGAGTCTGTACTCAACACTAACCTCTACAATGCTCTATGAAAGCACTGGAAGTCTAGTCCTACAGCAATCAGATAAAGAATCTTCTGAAAACGTCTGATGCTCTAAGATGCTCGTTAATATAGAACATAAATAATGCAGGGGCACGACACCAAAGCGTGTATCTTAAATATACCAATAAGTAGGATTCATATATATAAAACAAGGGAGTGCAACAACTCTGTGACAGCCCTAATAATCGCCACTCAAAACAGTACTTCCTTAGCCAACGTAACAGCCAAACTGGGTTGTGTACTATGCATCAACCTAGGCTAAAATAAGGCGTGAATAATTCCTAAAGCATACACAATTAAAGTTAATAAGCACGATGCTGTCTTTCTCACTAATAAAGTCTAGCAGTGGCATAAAAAGGTACTAAGAAGCTAAGCCGAGCGCAAGCATGCTCGTAGCCTACTGCCTTCCCTTGAACAGATTTCCCTTATGTTACGTTAAGTGACTTGGAGGCTCTCTTGGTAAGTCCAGATCTCTAGTATCTGGTCTAGCCCTGGCGCTCCACAAAGGTCAACAAAATGAAGTAGTAATCATACAGGTGAGAGTAGGCAAAAAGCCCTTCACTTGTATACTGCTACACTCGCAAAGGAAAATATGCACAAGGGTTACAGGCTAGCTAGCTTCGTCGATGTTGTACAGGCTCTGACTTGCCACATACATAACTCAGACAACGACCAAAGATACCTTCCACTGTCTACCATTAAATAATAAGAGAGGTCAGCCCAATAATTAGAAGCACCCCATCACCATGGTACCATTTGACTATGACTCTAATAATCCCTAAAACTAGTGCAAACATATATGGAGAGCTGGTGCTGGTAATACGACTGGCCGACTATGGAAGTCGTATGCAGAACCAGAAGGGATAAGTAATTGAATAAAGAGAGAAGTATGAAACCGAAGAAGTTCAGAGAGAGAGATAGTAGTATAGTGGGTTATATGGGAGACAGAATTGCAAGGAACATGTAGGACCTAGCACACCAAGCCTAGCTCTGCAGGAGGCACAAGGATAGGAGCCCACACCACCGTCCCAGGACCGCGGCCGCCAATCACAGACGACTACGTCATGAAGAGCAAGCGATCTATGACGTCGACAGGGCCGCCAGCCAATCACGGGCGTGGGAGACTCCTACCGAGCGCGCGGGAGGCAAACGTACATACACATGCACATACTACCACCACCACGCTGCCTACCCTGCTCTCTCTCTCCTTAACTTCACACCATGCATCTTATATTCTAGCACTGATATAAAATACTTCTAAGTGTCAGACAAGAATAAAGATCACCACTGATCTGTCTGTGACAACATGTACTCTATGAAAGAAAGAACATCGTTCTACGATTATTGTAGCCCATATCACTGCCCTGGCGAGCGCTAGCGAGTCACGAGCGCATTCTGGCAAGCTGGCCAGCGTAACACTTTTCTCCTCTCTCTTCACGCCTCACCTCATCATCATCATCATCTCTCTCTCTCTCTCTCTCTCTCTCTCTCTCTCTCTCTCTCTCTCTCACCTGCCTGACCTTTCCCTTGCTCGCCAATCCTCTCGCTTCCTTTGATGTTTTTCTTTCCAGAGATTACCCGGATTGCAGAGGGAAGTTAAGAAATAGAATAAGCAAATATAAAACAAGAATAATATAAGCAAGATTAAACAGTCGGCTGAAACAAGAACACAATGACCTGGGAATGCAACGGGAAAACATATATGAATATTATATAAACATGATTATTGGACTAGTAATCTTTAGGTCACAGGTTCAAATCCGTGGTGTCAATGGGAAGATATTATTGGGATTGAATTTGCACAGTGCTTGGTTTCCTATATACATTAGCATGACATGGATATTCCCATATTCAAACTATGCATTGATGGCAGTGATTCAAACAGTTTATTGACATAGTTCTCCAGTGAAACATAATTGTGCCATAAACAATGTCTAGATATTATTGCCGAAGGCTAGAATGCCCTGTGCCAGATGATGGAGATATTTGTGGAGGTATGTTAAAGACAAGGTCAGAAAATATATGTTACAAAAAACAAAGTAATGGTATTAAAAAGAGAAGGAGACACTGTGTGTAATGTAGTGATTAATGGAGAACAACTTGAACTAGTAGAAGAAAATAAGTATGTATCTGGGAGCCATGATTGAGAAAGGGGAAAAGTGTACAAGAGAAGTAGAAAACAGAGTAACACAAGGAACAAAAGTAGCTGGAGCAATGAAAGCCTTAATTAGGAGCAGAAACGTGAGTATGGAAGCAGTGAGAGGATTGCATGAGGGTGTGTTGGTTCCAACATTGATGTATGGATGTGAAACTCTGGTATGATATAGTAATGAAAAGTCACAAGTAAGAGCAGTTCACATGGATTTGACAAGAAATTCGTGTGGAGTTAGAAAAATAGACACAGTAAGAAGTACAAAGGAGTACAAAGGAAATCAAGCAACAACAGGTCTAGTGACCCTTCTAGGTTGCTTGTCCTCCAAAACACTGAGGATCAAGTGTCCAAACAGTGGTTTAGAGTGGGTAAGGGAACATTGGAAAGGGAATTACTGCCCTGGAACTAATGTCCGTGGCAGGATTAGGGAGTTAGTAGAGGACAGATTGGTTAGTAACTGAGCGAGGGATCAAATAAAGTTATTCATTTACAAACGCAGTCAGTCGCGGGTTTAATGAGAGATATTTGTCTAGGCGGAGTTTAAATGAATCAACGTGATGCAGTCTATAACGTTTCGGGGAAGCCCATTCCACAAGTTGACAACTCGATTGAAGAAGAAATTCTTAGATTCGTGCGAGTTAAAAGATTTACCAATAATTTTGCAACCGTTTCCCCGCGTGTAATTAGATTGGTCGATAGTGAAGTACTTACTACAGTTCATATTGTCGATGCCTTTGATGATTTTCAACACTTGAATTAAGTCACCTCTTAATCTGCGCTGGGTTAAAGGAAATAGATTTAATTCTCTAAGACGCTCTTCGTATGGTTTGTTCTTTAGGCTAGGTATCATTTTGGTAACTCTACGTTGAACTCGTTCTAGCTTTTTTATATCTTTTTGGTAATAAGGGCACCAGGATTGAACGCAGTATTCCAGAAGAGGGCGGACTAAGGAATTGTAAAGGGTTAGGATAACTTCTTTGGATTTATGCTCAAATGACCTGCCTATAAAGCCAATTATTTTGTTTGCCTTCTTAACAACTTCTGAACATTGTTGACTAGGTTTTAGGTTACTCGATATTGTTACTCCCAGATCGGTTTCTCTGTTTACATTCTTAAGCTGAGTGCCATTCATCGAATAGTTTGCTTTCTCATTTAGGTATCCGACATGTAGTACTTTACATTTATCCGCATTGAAACTCATTTGCCAAATTTGGGCCCAACATGACAATTTATCTAGATTGTGTTGCATATCGTCAACTTGTTCTTTTGAGAGTACGATATTTGCAATTTTTGTATCGTCAGCAAATTTTGAGATTGTACAGGTGAGACCCTCATCTATGTCGTTGATGTAAATTAGAAAGAGAATTGGTCCTAGTACCGATCCCTGGGGTACCCCGCTACTTACATTGGTCCATTTAGATGCCTTACCGTTTATGACTACCCTTTGCTTTCTGTTGCTGAGCCAATTTTCTATCCATTTCAACACACCGTCTTGCATTCCATGCGCTTTTAGTTTTAGCAGTAATCGTTTGTGGGAAACTTTGTCAAAGGCCTTTTGAAAATCAAGGTATATAATATCTACAGCTTTACTCTCATCGTAGAGGTTGAGGATATCGTGGAAGAAGTCTAAGAGGTTTGTTAAACAGGAACGTTTTTTACGAAAGCCGTGTTGAGTATCTTTAAGTATGTTATTTTCCTCTAAGTGATTTACGAGTCTGTCTCGTATGACCGTTTCTAGCATTTTACAAACAACTGAGGTTAAGCTAATTGGACGATAGTTACTGGGTAGGGATTTGCTGCCTTTTTTTAATATCGGTGTTACGTTGGCTAGCTTCCACTGATCAGGCATAGTTCCAGACTGCAAGGATTTATTGAATAGTAATGTCAGTGGTTTGGAGAGCTCATCCTTAGCTTCCTTTAGAACTCTAGGCGAGATTGTATCAGGTCCAGGCGTTTTATTTACCTTGAGTTTATCTAAACAATTCAATACTTCTCTCTCTGTAACGGTGATATTGCTTAGAACATCTGAATTATCAATCTGAATCGGCGATGGTGTAGGGATATCACTGAAGTCTTCTGTTGTAAAAACTGATGCAAAGAAGGTATTGAGGGCATTACTCATTTGTACTTCGTCTTTGGTGTATTCTCCATTTTCATCGACTAACGGTCCAACAGTTGAAGTAACTACTTTTTTCTTTCTGATATAACTATAGAATTCTTTCGGGTTTGTTTTACTTTGATTCGCAATATGTAACTCTAAGGTCTTTTAACTCTGCTTAATTAACTTTTTGGCTTTGCGTCGTAGCTCTACAAATTTCAGCCGTTCTTCGTCATTTTGTGAGGATTTTAATCTATCATTAGCAAATTTTTTAGCAAGCAGGCAGTTTGAAATATCTTTATTCCACCATTTGGGCTTATTATTATGGCCTGGACGCCGTATTTTCGATGGTATGCAGTCTTGCACTGCTTTTAGGTAAGTGGTTTCGAATAACTTCCAAGATGTATTTATGTCGTTATTGTGAATTAAAAAGCTCCAGTGAGTTTCTTTAAACATAGCTCTAAGTTTATGGAAGTTTGCTTTCTTGAAATTAGGGACTTTTTCGATGCTACTATTTGGTTCGTTACTAGTAAACTTTAAAGTGAAAGTTATCGTACGATGGTCGCTGTTACTGAATTCATCACCAACATTCAAATTCTCTATCAATTCTTCTTTTGTTGCAAGTACAATGTCAAGAACGTTATTACCACGGGTCGGCGTTCGAACAAATTGATAAAGCGAACTCTCTTGCAAGTTCGTATACAAGTCATGTCCGGAGTGTGAAGTAAGAGTATTGCCCCACTTGGCCACAGGTAAATTAAAGTCGCCAAAAATTACGGTATCTTGTGAGTTACTTACATCTGCAATTTGTTCGTAAATTTCTCGGTCAGTTTGCACTGATTGAGCTGGAGGTCTGTATATTAACGCAAGTATTATTTTTGTACCTTTATTATTCTTTATTAGCACAAAAGATGTGTCGACGTTCACAATTTGAGGTTTTGACACGAGGGTCGGGTTAAGACTTTCTTTGATATCAAATAAAACGCCACCTCCATTTTTATTTATTCGGCTGTTCTCAAACATTACATAACCGGGAAGTGAATACTTTGCTAAAAAGTTTCTATCTTCTGTATTGAGCCAAGATTCTGTTATGCCAATCACATCATAATTTTCTGTAAACACTAGTTCCTCTAAATCTGAAAATTTATTGCGTATGCTACGAGCGTTTGCATAGAAAACCTTTAAAGTTGCGGTTTTAGAAATCGCAGAACATTCTTTTTTGGTTCTGGTCGGATCTACATTTACATTCATGGCTGTCCTCGGTCCTCGGTCGTTATCCCTGGCGGTTTTGAATTTGGGTCGTGTTGGTTGAGCTTTATCCAAATTCGCGGTTCTTGACGGATTAGTATTTAATTCCTTTGTAGGTTGCCGTCCTCGCTGTCTTCGGTCCTCCTTCCTGGTTGTCCTGTGCTGAGTCGATTTCTTCTCCGAAAATCCGTCACCGCATCGTTGAGAAGAGTGAACTTAACCCGTACAGCCCCAGCGACGCGCCTGACGCGTCGGCGATGTATGTAACGCACGGCCCCAGAGACGCGTCACCCTAATTGCGCCGACCGTAACCTCAGGTGTAGCCACTCAAGAGGGCTCAGATTTGTATGGGAACTGTGTACGTATCCCACCCAACTGTGCCGATGGTTGAAAACTCTCAAAGTCCACGTGCGTGCGCGTGAGCGCACAATAACCTGTTTTTTTGGGGTAATTGCCTTCAATTTTTAACTCTTGTAAAATACGTTTTCGGGGGCTCTGTAGGACCATTCTTTAAGCTTTTTGAGCCTTTTTTCGTGGTTTTTCCTTCATTCATAACCCATTCGCTATTGTTTCTGGAATAAAACAATTTTTTGGAAACCGGCCGGGTTCTGGTGAACAAACATTACAAAACTAGCCGGGGCTCCACGGGTTAAGGGAGGCATGTGGAGTTAATAAGTCGGTAGTGCACAAGGTTGGAGAAAGTGTTCTCAGATGGTAAGGTCACATGGCAAGAATACCTGAAGAAAGAATATATAAACAAATATCTGTCAGTGAAGTGAAAGGAAGAAGAAGTTATGGAAACCTGAGAAAAAGGTGGCATGATATGGTGTCAGAATGTGTGTCAAAGCGTGAAAAGGGAATGACTGAAACAAATTAATTAGCAAATGACAGGAATGGATGGAGGAAGTTTGTTAGACAGAATACATTAAGGTCTCTGCACCCTTTTAACCCTTAAAAAGCGGCTCACCACATAAGTCGTATTTAATAAAGCTGGACTATGTGGCGGCGCTCGACATAGGTCGAATGGCAATTTCAGCACGTAATGTTGCTGAGAGAGAGAGACAAGTGGTGGCAGGAGACTAGCGAGCGTATGACTGCTCCAGACCACCGCGGCGAACCTACTGACACGAATCTCAGCTCCCTCCTCCCTCTCTCACTCGCTATATACGGAATTGTATCGGGAAAGTGGCTAATTACATGCTTTTTGCACTCGCGTTGCACGGTTATTGCAAGAAAACTAGCCATCATAAAAGGATCGTTATGGTGTCATTCGAAAGCTCTGTTTATGCCCTTTCAGGGATAGATACTTGTTTTACGTTCTGGGTCTTATTTAGGCATGAAAATGATCACGTAAACAGCCCTATTTTGGCTAAAAACACCCCGCTGGGCGGTACATATAAATAAACCGCATAGGCCGCTAAAGAAGGGTTAAACTACAAACCTGGAAGGACTTTATCCCAGATGTTGATGCGAGGAGACATTATCTGGAAGTGTAACATCTGAAGTCAAGCCATGGATATCGGGGGCTAATAAGTGATTGTGGCTTCTGAATATTTGTGGGCGAACGGTTATGTCTTCTTCTCCTGTCACCGCATTGTCCTTTCTTGAATCTCTTGCTGATCCTCCCTACCTCTTGTGGGAGTAAGGGCTGGCTACTGGCAGACTGACTGACTATATTATTATGCCGTGTATATACGGTATATATATATATATATATATATATATATATATATATATATATATATAGAGAGAGAGAGAGAGATAATTGCAGGGTTGACAGCAGTCATATTTATTTCAATATGATCATGTAAACACATGAAATACGCTGCTTTATAGTTAACTACGTTCAACAGTTCACAACTGATTATGTTCGATCAAATATTATATAATTAGTATATTTTGGTAAGGTGAGTGTAGACTAACAATAGACACCAAATATATTAATTACAGAATGATCAAATAAGCTATGCACATGAAATTATACACACATACAACACTAACACTTTTCTATCACTACCTTCCATTTCTCACAGGAATATATAAGACTGTTGTCCAAGAGGCGACAATTTGAGAATGGCACAAAGACCTAAGGGAGAGGCGAGCGTTGGGAGTATATACAGTAGGTGTTATAGGTGGAGGGTAGGAGGAGAACAATGATATAAAGGGCCACGGCAAATTATAATGGATTCACATAATAGATGATGTTTAATATATTTATATAATAGCAGGGACAAACTGCATATTATAAGGAACAGATAATATAGCATATAGTACAAAACATATATTAAGTCTGGGTGACATATAATATAAATATATTATTAACTGATACACTATATTTACTATAACATTAATTTGACGACTACGTTGTTTATACTAGCTCTGTCAGTCACACTTTATCACTTACATAAGTCAATTATAGATATGTCATATTGTGCTTAGTACACATATTATGACAGACTTGGATTGTAGAGATACATATAATAAGATTAACCGTATCAATGTTAATTATGTCCATCATCTACAACACATTTATAGAAGGCAGTGGTATACATCGTTTTCTGACTACATTTTCGCTCGAATAATGATTTATTCTGTTCTAATTCATACTCCATACAGTTGTTCATTCCCAACACAAAGTGGCCTATTGAGGATCATTATAGTTCTTGCTACTTGCCAAAAAGATATAGACAAGCTAGAACAAGTTCAACGTAGAGTTACCAAAATGATACCTAGCCTAAAGAACAAACCATACGAGGAGCGTCTTAGAGAATTAAATATATTTCCTATAACCCAGCGCAGATTAAGAGGCGACTTAATTCAAGTGTTCAAAATCATCAAAGGCATCGACAATATGAGCTGTAGTAAGTACTTCACTATCGACCAATCTAATTACACACGGGGAAACGGGTGCAAAATTATTGGTAAATCCTTTAACTCAGACGAAGCTAAAAATGTCTTCTTCAATCGAGTTGTCAACTTATGGAATGGGCTTCCCCGAGATGTTATAGACTGCAGCACCGTTGATTCATTTAAAATTCGCCTAGACAAATATCTCGCATCAAACCCGCGATTTGACTGCATTTGTAAATGAATAACTTTATTTTATCCTCCCCTCAGTTACTAACCCATCTGTCCCCTACTAACTTCCAAATTCTGCCACGGACATTAGTTCCAGGGCAGTAGTTCCCTTTCCAATGTTCCCTTACCCACTCTAAAACACTGTCTGGACACTTGATCCTCAGTGTTTTGGAGGACAAGCAGCCTAGAAGGGTCACTATACCTGTTGTTGCTTGATTTCCTTTGTACTCCTCTGTACTCCTTTGTACTACTTGCTTTTCATTATAATCATCTGCATCTTCTTCTTTTTTTTCTTTTTCTTTTTTTTTCTATGTGATTGAGGGAGGCAAAAGGCATAACTGCCTATAGCGAGTGCCTCCCCCATAGTTGAAAGAGTGACAGGGCCAAAATCAAGGGACGTTCGAGCCAAAATGCCTGGACACACAGAGTTTGAAGAAATTTAAATCATAGGAAGAGGGAAAGACTGATTCTGGGAGAGAGTTCCAGAGCTCAGCTGTTGAGTAGAAGAAAGTTTGAGAGTAACGTTTCACTCTTGGGTTGGAGAGTTGCACAGAGTAGGGGTGGGATTGAGTTGCAAGACGGGTACCACGTGCCCTACGTAAAGGAGGTGGTATGCACTGGGATAGCTCTGAGGAACACTGATTATTATAGTAGCGATAGAATAGCGAGAGAGATGCAACATTGCGGCGGAGAGAGAGAGATTGCAGAGAGTTGGTGAGTGGACGGGAGTTAATGATACGAAAGGCCTTCCTTTCAACTTTGTCTAGGAGAGCAGTGTGAGAGGAACCTCCCCACACATGTGAACAATACTCAATACAAGGGCGCACTATGCCCCTGTACAGAGCAAGAAGCTGTGCAGGGGAAAAGAACCCCCTAAGGCGGTTGAGCACACCCAGCTTCTGGGAGGCTGCCTTAGCAAGAAGAGGTGGTGTGCCTTCTGAGGTGGTATGCACTGAGAGAGCTCTATAGAACACTGATTGTTGACCAAATGATAGAAGAGTGAAAGGGATGCAACATTGTGACGTGTATAAATAAATTGTAGGGAACTATTAAGAGGAAGTATGTTTATGAGGCGAGAAGTGAGGTATGGGTGGAACCCCACCACACATGCAAATCATACTCGATACATGAGTACACCCAACTTCTGGGAAGCTGTTTTAGCAAGAGTCGTAATATGATATGTTCAGGAAAGGTCAGGAGAAAAATAAACATCAAGAATACTGAGAAGATGAAGTGTTGAAATTATGTGTATTGTTGAAGAATAAGGGACAATCGTGTGGCCGATCGTGATGGGTAGAAGTTGAGATAGTTGATAGATCAGAAGATAGGCGTGCTATGGCCTCATCATGTGAGTATTGGAGTGATTACATGCCGGTCGTCGTGGAAAACTAGTTGAACAGTGTAAAGTAGAGTCATCAGCATATTAGTGGATAGGACTAGAAGTTGGAACCCCGGGGGCAGGTTTATGAGTTCCAATATCTGAGTGGGAAAGATAATGAAGAAGGAATAATTCGATAAAATCTTGGTTGGAGGACGGGTCACCATGTTACTTTCGTCAACTGTACGGTATATTTGTTCCCTTGCACTAAGACTATTCACACCTTGGACATTTCCCCACAATATAAACCCCGCCTGACTCCTATGTTGATTAATGTTCCACCGCCTCACTCTTACACAATGGTAACCGGACGGTACCGATAATCAATTGCTACACTTACCGTATATCTAAATGGATTGAAAGCCCCCACTCGGAGTTAGGCTTACCAATAAACTGTTTTTCCGTCATTTAATGTAATGCTTTCTTCTACGAGAGGTATAATATATGCTGTATATAAACTAATTTGTGGGTAACTAAGCTACGATGAATGTCCTTGCCTTAAGGTCAAGAGGTTTATGGGAATTTTGTAAATTAATTTATTATGTTTGGTATTAATAGGTCAACCATTATTTTGTTGTGTCCCACTGTATGGCTTTGATGGTCGTCTCTTAAATGCCGAATCAGCAAAACCAATCAGTGCCGGGTTACAAAAATACAATTGCAAATCCAAAGGTAAAATTGAAGGTGGCGGTAATTGACCCGCCCCTGCAGAGGTCAGCTAAATTAATCAACTAGTATTTCATAACATGCTGTCTTCCACATTCAAGTTAGAGTTAATATTGCGTAATAGGCTACGCAGGGATTCCATGCGTAATGTAATTAGCCATACATTAAATATGTTCTTAGCTATTCTTATTTCACTGTTTGAAATTGATTGAGTATGTTTAGAATTGTACTTGCAAAATAAGGTCATAATTATGAATGTATGTATGCATTATTCCTTAATATGCGTAGAGGAAATTTGTATTATTAAATATTTGTCCTGCCTATAGAATGGCTTGTGTTTGGCTTGGCTGACTGACCATGAACATGAGCGTCGATGGTGTTGGCGAGCTCCATAGAAACTGAAACTGAAACTGAGTAAATATGTTAGTGTTCTGGAGTGCGTGTGTGAGTGGATATATAGGTATAATATATGTGTGTTTTATATGTCTCTATGCCTTTCTTTCTGCATGACTAGCAACACAGTAAGGGGTGGATAAACAATTAATATACAGATTGTATAATTATATAGTATGTGTGAGACTGAATGTTCATGAGTTGGTTTGTATGTGTATATGTATGTACAAAGGAGTACAAAGGAAATCAAGCAACAATAGTCTAGTGACCCTTCTAGGCTGCTTGTCCTCCAAAACACTGAGGATCAAGTGTCCAAACAGTGGTTTAGAGTGGGTAAGGGAACATTGGAAAGGGAACTACTGCCCTGGAACTAATGTCCGTGGCAGGACTAGGAAGTTAGTAGGGGACATATCGGTTAGTAACTGAGGGGAGGATAAAATAAAGTTATTAATTTACAAACGCAGTCAGTCGCGGGTTTGATGCAAGATATTTGTCTAGGCGGAGTTTAAATGAATCAACGGTGCTGCAGTCTATAACGTCTCAGGGAAGCCCATTCCACAAGTTGACAACTCTATTGAAGAAGAAATTCTTAGATTCGTGTGAGTTAAAAGATTTACCAATAATTTTGCAACCGTTTCCCCGTGTGTAATTAGATTGGTCGATAGTGAAGTACTTACTACAGTTCATATTGTCGATGCCTTTGATGATTTTCAACACTTGAATTAAGTCACCTCTTAATCTGCGCTGGGTTAAAGGAAATAGATTTAATTCTCTAAGACGCTCTTCGTATGGTTTGTTCTTTAGGCTAGGTATCATTTTTGTAACTCTACGTTGAACTCGTTCTAGCTTGTTTATGTCTTTTTGGTAATAAGGGCACCAGCATTGAACGCAGTATTCCAGAAGAGGGCGGACTAAGGAATTGTAAAAGGTTAGGATAACGTCTTTGGATTTATGCTCAAATGACCTGCCTATAAAGCCAATTATTTTGTTTGCCTTCTTAACAACTTCTGAACATTGTTGACTCGGTTTTAGGTTACTCGATATTGTTACTCCCAGATCGGTTTCTCTGTTTACATTCTTAAGCTGAGTGCCATTCATCGAATAGTTTGCTTTCTCATTTAGGTATCCGATATGTAGGCCCAATGTGACAATTTATCTAGATTGTGTTGCATATCGTCAACTTGTTCTTTTGAGAGTACGCTATTTGCAATTTTTGTATCGTCAGCAAATTTTGAGATTGTACAGGTGAGACCCTCATCTATGTCGTTGATGTAAATTAGAAAGATAATTGGTCCTAGTACCGATCCCTGGGGTACCCCTCTACTTACATTGGCCCATTTAGATGCCTTACCGTTTATGACTACTCTTTGCTTTCAGTCGCTGAGCCAATTTTCTATCCATTTCAACACACCGTCTTGTATTCCATGCGCTTTTAGTTTTAGCAGTAAACGTTTGTGGGGAACTTTGTCAAAGGCCTTTTGAAAATCAAGGTATATAATATCTACAGCTTTACTCTCATCGTAGAGGTTGAGTATATCGTGGAAGAAGTCTAAGAGGTTTGTTAAACAGGAAAGTTTTTTACGAAAGCCGTGTTGAGTATCTTTAAGTGTGTTATTTTCCTCTAAGTGATTGACGAGTCTGTCTCTTATGACCGTTTCTAGCATTTTACATACAACTGAGGTTAAGCTAATTGGACGATAGTTACTGGGTAGGGATTTGCTGCCTTTTTTGAATATCGGTGTTACGTTGGCTATCTTCCACTGATCAGGCATAGTTCCAGGCTGCAAGGATTTATTGAATAGTAATGTCAGTGGTTTGGAGAGCTCATCCTTAGCTTCCTTTAGAACTCTAGGCGAGATTGTATCAGGTCCAGGCGTTTTATTTACCTTGAGTTTATCTAAACAATTCAATACTTCTCTCTCTGTAACGGTGATATTGCTTAGAACATCTGAATTATTAATCTGAATCGGCGATGGTGTAGGGATATTACTGAGGTCTTCTGTTGTAAAAACTGATGCAAAGAAGGTATTGAGGGCATTACTCATTTGTACTTCGTCTTTGGTGTATTCTCCATTTTCATCGACTAACGGTCCATCAGTTGAAGTAACTTCTTTTTTCTTTCTGATATAACTATAGAATTCTTTCGGGTTTGTTTTACTTTGATTCGCAATATGTAACTCTAGGGTGTTTTTACTTTGATTAACCCGGGAACTGCCGGAAGATTCTTAAGAGTCAGAGAAAACAAAAATCAACTTTAAACATCGAAAAAAAAAATAATTGCCCCTGGGCCATGCAAAATATCACTCCTCTACCTCCCCTCCTTCCCCACTTTCCTCCCCTCCTTCAGTTATCACCTATTTTCCCTGTTATTCCCTTATTCTGAGGTATATTTTCGTGCTAACATTAGCTAACATCTCTCCTTAACCCGGGAACTGCGGGAAGACTCTTAAGAGTTCCCCGGGCGGACTGAGGGAAGACTCTTAACCCTTCTTTAGCGGCCTATGCGGTTTATTTATATGTACCGCCCAGCGGGGTGTTTTTAGCCAAAATAGGGCTGTTTAAGTGATCATTTTCATGCCTAAATAAGACCCAGAACGTAAAACAAGTATCTATCCCTGAAAGGGCATAAACAGAGCTTTCGAATGACACCATAACGATCCTTGTATGATGGATAGTTTTCTTGCAATAACCGTGCAACGCGAGTGCAAAAAGCATGTAATTCGGTACTTTCCCCATATAATTCAGTATGTAGCGAGTGAGAGAGGGAGGAGGAAGCTGAGATTCGTGTCAGTAGGTTCGCCGCGGTGGTCTGGAGCAGTCATACGCTCGCTAGTCTCCTGCCACCACTTGTCTCTCTCTCTCAGCAACATTACGTGCTGAAATTGCCACTCGACCTATGTCGAGCGCCGCCACATAGTCCAGCTTTATTAAAAACGACTTATGTGGTGAGCCGCTTTTTAAGGGTTAAGAGTCAGAGAAAAAAAAAATCAACTTTAAACATAAAAAAAAATATATATTATTTTTATTTTTTTATTTTTTTTGCCCCTGGGCCATGCAAAATATCACTCTTCTACCTCCCCTCCTTCCCCACTTTCCTCCCCTCCTTCAGTTATCACCTATTTTCCCTGTTATTCCCTTATTCTGAGGTATATTTTCGTGCTAACATTAGCGAGTTGCAAGCAGGGCATTGTCATCACTGTTAGCAAGCGAGTGCAAGAGAGAGAGAGAGAGAGTATCGATCGACAGTGTCTCTCCAGCTTTGGGGGAAATTGGCGTGAAAGGACGTTGCCTCACCCATACATTATGTAACTCCCGCCCTGTATCGTCGATTTTGACCATCCAAACGCTGTTTTCACTTGTTTTATTGTTGTAACAGGTTAATACCTTTATAATCAACCTATAATAGGCGCATATGGATACGTATTAATGCTATTTATGGTAAAATGAATATTTTAGTGATGGAAACAGCTCAAATATATGTGCACAGGCAGAGGTGTCTAATTACCCCCATGCGCACTTCTGAGGTTAATTAACTTTTTGGCTTTGCGTCGTAGCTCTACAAATTTCACCCGTTCTTCGTCATTTTGTGAGGATTTTATTCTATTTTAGCAACATTTTTTAGCAAGCAGGCAGTTTGAAATATCTTTATTCCACCATTTGGGCTTATTATTATGGCCTGGACGCCGTATTTTCGATGGTATGCAGTCTTGCACTGCTTTTAGGTAAGTGGTTTCGAATAACTACCAAGATGTATTTATGTCGTTATTGTTAATTAAAAAGCTCCAGTCAATTTCTTTAAACATAGATCTAAGTTTATGAAAGTTTGCTTTCTTGAAATTAGGGACTTTTTTGATGCTACTATTTGGTTACTAGTAAAGTTTAAAGTGTAAGTTATCGTACGATGGTCGCTGTTACTGAATTCATCACCAACATTCAAATTCTCTATTAATTCTTTTTTTGTTTTTTTGTTTTCTTGTTTTTTTTTCTATATTCCAACTTACTTCCTCTCGGGCATAGGCTGAGAGCCTTAACATTCACCGCTTTACAATGAACAGTGAAGCCCGTGAGGTCTTGTTCCAGTCTAGGGAGTGAGACATGTGAAGCACGTAGAGTACAACGAGCACCTGCCATCTTGCCTTCACATGAGGCACGGTGCTCACTCATGGCCCGAAACGACCCCATCTCTGAAGCCACCTCGTTCCTGTGCTTCACTGTCTCACCCCCTACACTCGGACTCTCACACTTACACACACACAACGCCACCTGTTGAGCAGATAACTCACCAGGCATTGCACCCCTATAGCATATTTTGAATATGGGAATATTCATACAGTGCTATTTAATCAGGGAACAATGAGGGTATTTTATTGACGTTTCGGTGGGCTTGTGGTAATGCACTGATACCAGGTACAGCACAAATTCCATCCCAATAATATCTTCCCATTGATACATCGGGATTTGAACCCGGGACCTTTGGATTACCAGGCCAGTGGCAAGACCACTCCACCACACCTCCCCAATGTCAAGTACAATGTCAAGAACGTTATTACCACGGGTCGGTGTTCGAACAAATTGATAAAGCGAACTCTCTTGCAAGTTCGTATACAAGTCATGTCCGGAGTGTAAAGTAAGAGTATCGCCCCATTTGGTCACAGGTAAATTAAAGTCGCCTAAAATTACGGTATCTTGTGAGTTACTTACATCTGCAATTTGTTCGTAAATTTCTCGGTCAGTTTGCACTGATTGAGCTGGAGGTCTGTATATTAACGCAAGTATTTATTTTTGTACCTTTATTATTCTTTATTAGCACAAAAGATGTGTCGACGTTCACAATTTGAGGTTTTGAGAAGAGGGTAGGGTTAAGAATTTCTTTGATATAAAGTAAAACGCCACCTCCATTTCGATTTATTCGGCTTTTCTCAAACATTACATAACCGGGAAGTAAATACTCTGCTTAAAAGTCTCTATCTTCTGTATTGAGCCAAGATTCTGTTATGCCAATCACATCATAATTTTCTGTAAACACTAGCTCCTCTAAATCTGAAAATGTATTGCATATGCTATGAGCGTTTGCATAGAAAACCTTTAAATTTGTTATTTTAGAACTCACGGAACGCTCTTTAATAATATTGTTGGTTCTTGTCGGATGTACATGTATGTTCATGGCTGTCCTCGGTCCTCGCTGTCTTCGGTTCTTATCGCTGGTGGTCCTCGGTTGCCTCTGTTTTTTGCTTGGCGTTGGATGATTTATGTCACTGATGCTTCTTCTCGGATGGCGTTTTTTTATCCATGGCTGCAGACTGCTTCGTGTAGGAGACGACCTATGCGTGCTGAACCCACAGGGTTTAGATGAGTGCCATCCTTGCGGAACAGAGTAGGCTGGTTATAGAAATTATCCCAGAGGTTGATGAATTCAACTTCTTCCTTCAGACACAAATATTTTAGTCGGCTATTTGTGCTGAAGGCCTTGTCGTAGAATTTGTCAGGTGCGTCGATCTTGGGGAGAATGCCTGAGATGATATTCCTTGACTTGTTTTTGTAGTGCTGGATCATCTTGCGATATTTCTCCATCAACTCTTCGGATCTGGTGCGCATGATGTCATTTGAACCAGCATGGATGACAAAAAGGGTATTTTCGTTTGCATCCTTTGTGGTATCTTCGAAGGCTTCCACAATGTCGTCCAGTCCAGCTCCTGGGATGCAAAATCTTTTTCGTTGTGTGTGTGTGTGTGTGTGTGAACCAATGAAGGGAAGGAGATGGACTGTTAAGTTTATGATAATTATTACAGTTCCTGATTACCGCCCATAACTCCACCACTAGCGCCACCTGCCAGTCAGACCACACACTCTCTTATCTTGATTCTCGTTTTCGGATTTAATTTGTGTCACAGTCACTTATCAACATTCGTAGAGTTTCTCATGTATTTAGTTATGTAAATGTACCATTTCATCAAGTAGAAAATAGATATAATGATCAACATGTTTTGTATTTTACCAGTAATACAGACTATTATTATGGATATGAACATGTTTGAGTGACACAAGAGGCTACTAACACCAGTGACACCAATATGGCAAATGTTGACTAATCTCTCTTACTCTAGGGTCTCTACTAAGGACTCTTTGGTCGGTTTTGTTCGTGTACTTCCAGAGAAAGTATTACAATAGTGTCTACATTCTTAACAGGGTGTGTTTCTTAATGGCATACACCACTTCCTCTTTTATGTTTTGAATATGAGTCACTAAAATTAATGTCCACATAGTACTTAGTCTTGCTCTATCGCTTCAAAACTCTTCTGATGGTATTGTTCATTCACATCCAGCTATACAATCGTATTTATGTTTGTATTTTAATTGAATGAGTTTCCTCTTGGTATATACTGCATGTTTGCATCGCTTTGATTACCTATACACATTCTTAATCCCTGTTAAATGATGCTGTGATTGCCAAATGTTGTTTTGTATTATAGATTTCCCAGCCGCATAATCTGTGCAGGATATCTTAGTTTTACTTTAACATAACAAGTGCGCATGGGGGTAATTAGACACCTCTCCCTGTGCGCATGTATTTGAGGCATTTCAGTCACTAAAATATTCATTGTACCATTAATACCTATCCATATGCGCCTATTATGGGTTGATTATAAAGGTATTAACCTGAAACAACAATAAAACGAGTGAAAACAGCGTTTGGATGGTCAAAATCGGAGATATAGCCCGCGAGTTGTATAATGTATGGGTGAGGCAAGCTGCTTTCCCGCCAATTTCCCCCAAGGCCACTGAGACACAGTCGATCGATACTCTCTCTCTCTCTCTTGCATTCGCTTGCTATCAGTGATGACCACACCCTGCAACCGGATTTCTAATGTTAGCACGAAAATATACCTCAGAATAAGGGAATAACAGGGAAAATAGGTGATAACTGAAGGAGAGGAGGAAAGCGGGGAAGGAGGGGAGGTAGAGGACTGAGATTTTGCATGGCCCAGGGGCCAAAACAAATACAAAAATAAAAATAAAACAAATATTTTGTTTTCGATGTCAAAAGTTGATTTTTTTTTTTCTGACTCTTAAGAGTCTCCCCGCAGTCCGCTGGGGGAACTCTTAAGAGTCTCCCTGCAGTTCCTGGGTTAATGGTTCTTGTAATTACATTGTTCTGCATTTATCTGTTTCACTTTAGGATTGGTTTACTGTTGTTTTCCTCATGTGTTGTTATATCTTTTCAGTCATCCTCCTTTTAGTCCAGTAAATCTAGCAATCATTTAACTGGATCTAGAACAAATTGCAATAGAAGGTTTTTTGGCTTTAACTTGTTTATTAGGTCCCTCTGATGAACATATAAAAAGTCTCCAACTTTTGGACACTGGGAAAGTGGTTAATTTGCATAAATTCAAGATGGCCGCTGTCCAAAGCTTCAATTTACAGATAACTTTTTTCTGGTTGCTCCTAGACCCTATAAATGTATTACAAACAACGTTTTTTGGCTTTAACTTGTTTATTAGGTCCCTCTGATGAACATATAAAAAGTCTCCAACTTTTGGACACCTGGAAAGTGGTTAATTTACAGCCGAAAAACCTTACAGACAGGCTGAACTGTCTCTTTCACAAGGGGTGACACAGGCACTTTGTGCTTGTATGGGTTTTTTGACCTGTTGTCCCTCTTTTTTATAAAAAAAAAAAAAAAAAAAACATGACGTAGTATGACGTCATTCAGAGCCAATTATGTAATTCATGATAGGAGTTCGTATTCACTTGGATCATCGGTGCTTGCATCAAAGTTGCTATTTTGACAGAGTCCTTTACATTGACCACATGCACTGGAACATTCAAGCTCATTCCGTTTGCAACTACAGCGTTGAGTGTCACAGTTGCCCTTACACTGACATCTGACCAATTTCAGTAGTGAATCAGGAGCCACTGGCGAATCCATCGTCTTCGGTTCAAGCTGTCCCTTCCGCAGACACCAGCCCCATTTCTCGGGGTCCACACAGTTCCCCATCCATTCCTGGACCTGACAATAAACTCGGAACGAGTGGTATTTGGCTGCATCGGTTGTTGGGGGAAGGCTGTGAACTTCAACGGTAGTTGAACTTTTTGCCACCTTGTTGCAAAACTTTGTCTTTCGCAGTCCGTCAAGGGTGTCATTTCCTTTTCCCCCGTACAAATAAACAAAGGCCTTTTCACCAGCTGATGATATCGCGTCTTTACTTCCACTTTGGCAACAGAATGCTTCTATACATTTCAAGAAACCGTTGTCTTCCCTCACTTTCCTCAAGGCAGCCCCTTTACCAATACCATACAGTCGTGAGGTTGTGTCACATCCACAGAGTGCATGGACAACTGGCAGGACACGACAGATGCTTTCACCGAGAGCTTCTGCTACTGAGTTAATATGCCAACATTTCCCACCTTCCTTGCTCGACTTGAAGTACAAATCATTCATCCCTCGTTCCGCATTTTTTTTTTTTTTTTTTTTTTTTTTTTTAAGAGACAATGAACGGAGGAAGGAAAAACACAGATAAAACAAAAAGGTCCATGTGCCTAAAGGCATCCTCCATTCATAAAATGTTTGTAACAACTGGATTTAAACATTTGTTGATTGTAAGTTTGTGGAAAGCAATTCGAGGGAAGTGAATTCCAAAGAGTAGTAGCTCTGGGGATAAATGAATTCTGATAAGCAGAAGTTCTGCATTGTGGAGGAGAAAGTGTAAATACATGGGCGCTCTCAGCTGCCCTAGTTCTACGGGGAAAGATGTGGAGAGGCGGCACAATTGAAGCAAGTTCCTCGGAACAATTGCTGTGAAAATATCTGTAGAATAATGCAAGGGATGCAACGTTTCTTCGTATGGCTAATGTAGGAAGGTCCTGTGTGATTGCAGGGTTATTGATTAATCTAATAGCTTTATTTTGAATTTTGTCCAACTGCCTCAATGCAACCACTCCACTTCCACCCCACAGAGGTGAACAGTAATCCATCTGAGAGCGCACATGACTTTTATATATTACGGCCAACTGCTCGTCAGTGAAGAATTCTCGAACTCTGTACAGGAGTCCCAGTTTTTTAGAGGCATTCTTAGCAATGCTTCTAACATAATGTGTCCAGCTCAAGTTAGTAGTTAATGTTACACCGAGAATGTCAATACTAGGGGAAGTGGGAATATTTACATCATTAAAAAATATATGGGAGTCAGTGAGATTCTGTCGGTTAGAAAATTGAATGTACTTGGTTTTCTGTGCATTAAAGGAAACTAGATTCTCTTGTCCCCATTCATTAATTCTAGAAAGGTCCCGGTTCAGAGAAATTGCAGTGTTTATTTTTGAATTTATAAGATCGGGTTGGGTGAAAGAATTGGTAAATGTGAAGGAACTGTGGAGTGTTGAGTCATCTGCATAGGAATGTATTGGATTATGAGTGGTAGATATGAGATCATTGATATGAATGAGGAACAGAGTTGGGGCCAAAACTGATCCCTGGGGAACACCAGCATTTATTGAGTGAAATTGAGAATAAAGGCCATCTACCATTACACGTATTTTTCTGTTATGAAGATAAGAAGAAATTAGTGGAACTAATGATGCAAGGCCGTAGTGTGACATCTTCGACAATAAGGATTGATGCCAGACTCTATCAAATGCCTTTGATATATCCAGTGCTATTGTATGTGTTTCACCATGTTGGTCTGTAGCTTGGTTGATTTGATGCGTAAGAAGGCAAAGAATGTCTGCAGTTGATCGACATCGTCTAAAACCATATTGCCTATCACTGATTAATTTATTATTCTCCAGATGCTTAATTATGTGATTGTTTAATATAATTTCAAAAACTTTGCCAAGAGTGGAAGTTATAGCTATTGGTCTGTAGTTTGATGGATCTGAAGAGGCACCTTTTTTAGGAACTGGATGGATGTTTGCTTCTTTCCAGGGTACTGGGAAGCATGAGGTATGAGTACACAGACGGAAAAATTTTGCCAATACAGGAGCGAGCACCAAGGAGCAATTCTTAAGTACTATTGGAGGAATTTCATCTGGACCAGGAGCCTTATCTACTGAGAGATTCTGCAAAATAGTTTTGACATGTCTGGTGTGGATCTTAAGTGAGGGAATTTCAGGTGAATTAAAATTAAGTACAGGGACATCTTGATTTATTTCATCTAAGGTTGAGTTGGTGGAGAAAATATCTGCAAGAAGGTTAGCTTTACCTCGTGGGTCACTTACAAGATTGCCAGTCGGAGATTTTAATGGTGGAATGGATGAAGCAGTAGTGAAGTTGGATTTGAATGAGTTAAGAGTAGACCAAAATATTTTGTTATCATTTGGATTATTTAGAAGTTTATTTGCCTGCTTATGGAGAAAGTTTGATTTAGTTAGGTTTAATACAGTTTTGGCATGATTTCTGATGTTTCTAAAGTAATTAAAGGCTTCATGTGTTTTTGATCTTGTGTATGCATTGTAGGCTATTGCTTTTTGTTCAGTTACTCTAGCACAATTATGGTCAAACCATTTAGGTGAATTAGATCTTTTACTGTACTTTTGATGAGGAATAAAAGTTTCCATTCCAATTTTTACAAAATCTTGTATGTGGCTCAAGGTGGAGTGTGCATCATTAGAAAAGAAAGAGGTCCAGGGAATATCAATAAAGAAACCTTGAAGACCCTCCCAGTCTGCCCTATCGTAATGCCATTTAGTCACCAAAACAGGTTCAGAGTGGGAAGGTGTGGTAGGTGATAGACAGGTGGCCTGTATCAGACAGTGATCAGAAGATCCAAGTGGGGACCTCACTGTAACATCATAATTTTCTGAATTGGTTGTTAAATATAAGTCCAGTAGGTGGGAATTATGATTAGGATTATCTGGTACACGGGTGGGTTGGTTGACTAGTTGAATGAGATTAAATGAGTCTGCAAATAGCTCACATTCAAGACCAGCATCATCAGTCCTGGCTGAATGAGTGAGCCATTCAACATTATGGACATTAAAATCACCCAACACAGTGATTTCAGAAGAAGCATTTAAGTTGAGGACACGGAGTTGTGAGGACAGAGAATCAAAAAGACTTTGCTCTGGAGGAGTATTTGGGGAACGGTAGATGCAACATATGTATTTAAATTTACCAGCAGAAATTAATTTGTAAATAGAATAATCAAAATAGGG
This sequence comes from Paralithodes platypus, assembly GCA_032716605.1. Lineage (NCBI taxonomy): Eukaryota > Metazoa > Arthropoda > Malacostraca > Decapoda > Lithodidae > Paralithodes > Paralithodes platypus. The sequence continues at coordinate 17,072,140 of CM064578.1, forward strand.
ACAATTGAAACTAGTAACCTCCTCCAGGGCAATTTCAGATTTTGCGAAGCAACATACACCACCTTTAGGTCTGAAATTTTGGAGCAGTTGATAACCTGGAAAATTAAATCTAGATGTGTCAGATGTGGATGTTACTTGAGTCTCTGTCAAAAAAAGGAGAGTAGGGGATTCTGCTTGAAGAAATTGGTGTACAGAATTGATGTTAGAGTGAAGTCCCCTTATATTACTAAAGAAATAGCTGTACTGACAAGCAGCTTTGGGACGTTGCAATACTCTTGACACAGTCGCATGATGACGACCGGGAGGGCCCTGTGTCAATAACCCAACCCTGCCGGGGGTGGATATCCGAGGGACCACCAGGTTTGCTCTTAACAATTGTACTGCCATATTTATAAGGTAAGTGTATGGTGTTACATGTATGATATGTAGTGGGAAGAGTAGTATTTTATGGATAGAGGATAGCGATGTAGGGCAATGTCGTGAAGTTGGATGTGTATGTTATATAAAGAGGGTTTTCCTGATACCCCTGATGTGTGAGGCAGAAAGATATGTATCCAGCTACCAAGGCCTGGGAGAGAAAATGAAATTCAGGCTATTCCCTGAGTCTCCCGAAACCTTGGCGGTAGTACTTCCCTGGGCGGGGCTGCCTACCCCTACTACCTAAAAATGACACAACAGCACCAACAAGTCTGTGTCCTCATCTATCACATATGTCACGGTTTCCCTTGCATGCTCAATTCCCTTCTTCGCAATCATGACATCTGCATCTGCTGGCGCATTGACACAGTCAATTCCATTTGCCTTGAATGTTTCACACAATAAGTCAATGAAGTTTTGCTTATTGTCCGAGTTTGACAAGAAGTTTTCCTTTTTTGACCGAAGGGGCATGGTTGGAGTGAACATCACCTTTTGACCAAAGACTCCTTTTGATCGTCGATTGTGTGTCATGTCCTTGGTAGTAGGTCCTGATTTATAACCGTCGAATACAACCACCGGGTTGAGAAAGTTTTTGGAAACATGCTTCATGTACATGCTTGCAATGTCCTCAAATGTGTCACCCTTCTTCCATGGAATCCTTTGCAATAAGGAACCACCATCCAGAACATGGGTCACAGTCCTTTCTTCCTCAAATGATTCCAATGACGACTTGGGAACAACAGCAGCTATCTCATCTCCTAGCTGTGGTTTATTGGCTTCCCTGAGCCTCCCCCACTTATCGAACAGAGCAGTAGGGTAGCTAGACAACTCATACGCAAAGACCTCTTCAACACCTAAGTCCCTGTTATTAGCAAAGATGAGGAGCCTCTGGAAAAGGAGCTGTGGGTCGATTGGTACTTTTTCAGCACTGATTGTAACCTTTGCACCCAACGACTCAACTTGATCTTTCTTCCTAAATGAAAAGTCAAAAGCATTGCTACCTTCCATCTTCTGCACAATGTTCATACCAACCTCATACAGTAAATGAGGATTGGCCGAGGCTGGTCCTGTCACACCGTTGGCAATATTCCTGAGTTCATTTGATTCTTGAAATGGATCATAATCCTTGAAGAATGCGAGAACCTTCTCTGTGTCCTTCCTATCTCGTTCACGCCTTGCTTCAGTCATTTCTTTGTGCTGCTCTGGCTTTGTGCTACAATGGCCCTTGGTCTGGTAAGTTGCACGATACTTTGTCCAATTGATGCAACTTCAAGATCACATGACTTGCCACTGAACGTCTCTTGCAGCAATATACGAAGGGACTGCGGAACGTACGCCACATTCTTTTCCAGCGACCGGAGTTCAGAAGGATCTGGATAGAAATCTCTACAAGTATCAATGTTCTTCATATCTGCTTTGATCAACCGTGCCGCAGCCCTGACTATCTTTCTTTGTTCTGCTTCCTCATCATCAGTCTGTGGTGAGTCTTTGAATTGTTGCAAAATCTTTGCAGCACTTTCTTTGACAGTTACAACATCGCTGCGTCCATGCACGTTACTAATAACCAGTTCATCCCCAAAATATGAAATAAGTTTCTGTTTCATGTATTTTACACTATACGCTTCAACATCAGGGCACAACTGGGACATTCTATCAACGAGATCAACCACTGTAGTCTGTTCATCATCATTGCCACTGACTAGGTCCTCGATTGCGAGTAGAAATGCTTCCTCTCGTGAGGCATCTACTTTGCGACCCTTGCGAGGAGGTTCACTGTGTGCGGAATCACGATATTTGGAGGGGATCTGCCTATGTGTCTGGAAATTTGAGCTGCACTGCTTGTGATATATTGCGTCAGCTGCTGGAAGATCGCGTGCAAAGTTAATTCGGCCTCTAACAGTGTCAGCCCACTCATCAGCCCTGGCATCACATGCAGAAAGTATTGTCCTTTGAAAGTTGAAGGTGCGTACTGGATACACTTCTTCTGAATCATGCTTTGTGTCCAAATAGATTTTTGTACCACAAAAAAAGCAGTTCTCTGTAAAACAAAAGTCTGGTGTCTGAGAACGAAGAGCAGGTTTTTCAGGACGTTTCTTCTGCTTCCCAGGAATTCTATTTGGCTTCGTATTGACATGCTTCTTTCGGCAATCAATGTGCACCGTTTGGCCCTCGGACACGGTAATTGATGGCGTTCCACGTTCAGTACTGGCCTTGTTGATAGTATCTGCTCCCTTCGCCCTCAGCTTGACTGTTTCTCCTTCGTCTAACGTGTTTGAGCAAATGCCGCAGGGATTATGCACCACCTCTTCTTCCATGGCTTCGGTAGATGTCGCACCAATCTGTTGAAACAAGAAACAAGATTATGGGATTAGTATAGGCCTAGGCAAAATGTAATAGACAATAATGTGCAGTAAAGGTAGGGCTTGACCTAGAACAAATTGCAATAGAAGGTTTTTTGGCTGTAAGGTTTTTTGGCTGTAAATTAACCACTTTCCAGGTGTCCAAAAGTTGGAGACTTTTTATATGTTCATCAGAGGGACCTAATAAACAAGTTAAAGCCAAAACACGTTGTTTGTAATACATTTATAGGGTCTAGGAGCAACCAGAAAAAAGTTATCTGTAAATTGAAGCTTTGGACGGCGGCCATCTTGAATTTATGCAAATTAACCACTTTCCCGGTGTCCAAAAGTTGGAGACTTTTTATATGTTCATCAGAGGGACCTAATAAACAAGTTAAAGCCAAAAAACCTTCTATTGCAATTTGTTCTAAGTCCAGCCCTACTTTGACTGGTCTATTTGACACTACCATGATCCCCTCACGTTGTCTATCTTTACTTTTACTCTCACTCTCTCTCTTTCTTTCTTCTCTTCGCCTTACAACAGGTATGCATGTGTGCTAAAATACATACAAATAATAATACAAATATGATAATACAAATAGACCTAATACATACAATAAAATATATCATTGGTTATGATAATATTGATGATGATTATATTCATAGTAATGCTCAATTTTGACATTTTACGATTTTAGAACCCCTCCCCCCCACTTCTCTCTCTCTCTCTTACATTCCAGTACATTAACCCTATAAATAGTCTTCAACACCAACCTACACAATATAATCTGAATCGTTTGTTCCTTTACAGTTTCACAACACATTCCCTGGTGTTTGAGGCGCCACCCTACGGACCATTACACACCCCCATGCTGCTACCAAGGTTTGACTGGTACAAAGTTACAAAGTAGTTCACACAATCCCAAGGACGTAAATATTAATCGAGTTATCGTGTCCATGCAGTCTGTATTAATTTTGTTATCGTGTCCATGCAGTCTTTATTTGTGTTTGTGTGGTACCATACAGTTATAGACTCCTCCTTTGTGTATATTTATTCCCCAACAGTCAACCATTAAATACTTTGCCACCATAATATATTACTTAAGGGAACCAGTGGCATCCAGTTATAGACTCCCCTTTTGTATATAACCAGAAGTCGACAAAGTTTCTACCTAATGTTTCTTCCCAGCCAAGGCTCATTATCACAAGTCATGAGTATAATTTGGGGGCTTTGGAAGGCTGGGGTTAGAGGCAAGTTCGACTCACAGTGATCATTGAGTTCACAGTGATCATTGAGTTAACAGAGTAATATAGTTTATAGTCTATAAGTCAGTCAGTCAGTCAGTCAGTAGCCAGCCCTTACTCCCACAAGAGGTAGGAAGTATCAGCAAGAGACACAAGCAAGAAAAGAAAGGTGACAGAAGAACGCATATAACAGTTTGCCCACAAAAAGCAAGCACACAAGCTATCAGAAGCACCAATCATGCATCAGCCCCAGAAAATAATGTCTTCAACTCAAAAGTTTTACTACCGGACAAGGTCTCACACTGTCCATACTTAGTGTACTCAAACTAGTATGAACAGTCTCGATGTTACGTAATCTGGGTTGATGTAGCGTTACGTATCGTTCCGTAGTCTTAAGTTGAACGCTTCCATAACCTTGGTCGAACGTTCCATGATTGGGTAGAATATATTATTCTATAGTTGTATATGGAAAAGTATTGTAGGATTATAATTCCCATATATATATATATATATATTTGTATTATTTAAGATTGTTCATAAGTATCTCATTGTAAAAAAGATGGGATACATTTTCCATATGCTATGCGCGTGCGCGGTATGTCACGACAGAGACAAACATAACGCGCTCGCTCACTCTCCAACCAACCTCCGTCCCAGCTACACACGCTAAGCCTTCTTCCTATAGTTACCTTACCAGGTGTTTTCGCTTCACTTTCATCTCATATTCCATATAGTCACTACATCATCATCTTTGTTAATTAGCACAAACTTAACATAAATATCTAGCCTATCCTAGCCTATTGTAGCCTCTTTTCATACGCTGTTTACCTTACTAACCACTTCAAGTCATCTAGCCTAGTTTCCGCCATCCTCCAATCACCAGCGGAGTTCATCTAAGGGTAAATATTCTATATGGTTAATACTTCTTCAATATCAATAATATACAGTTCACTTATCTAAATTAACCATATAATTGGTCCTTAAACCTTTCACAAGTTTCCCCCACCCCCCCCTTTTTTTTTGGGGGGGGGGGGAGTTATTCGGCGGTCGGTAGTTGCCTTGCTTAGAGTGGGGCTGGCCTATCCCTGTTTTTGTCATGAGTCCTACTACGTCCTCCAGGCCCCGGTCTTTTGGCCCCATGGGGCTGTCGTATTTTTTTTCGTCCGCTCTTTGCTCTGGCCGCCCCAGGTGCCTGACCACCAGTGGGACAGGATGTGGAAACTAGTGGATAGGTCAGGGCTGCGACGGGAGTTTTACCCAGAATGAAAAGTTATAAATCTGATCCAGTACAGTACTCAAAACAATAATTAGCCTACTTTAAATGCTTTTTCGGGCTCATTAAATTATATTAAAACTACTTTAGCCCTAGAAAATCTTTCACAATTGGCACGGCATTAAGATTAAATTCATCCATACTGTACTGTATAATAATTTAAATCTAGATCAAAATTATACTGAAAAATAACTTCTTTAAAGGTTACTCATTCACATATCTTTCTAAATTCTACTCTCGTCGTGTGCCCTGCAGGCGAGGTAATATGATAGCTGATAGGCTGAGTGTGTGTTAATCCAACTCAAAACTTTTTTCCTTGTGACTTCTTGATATGAACTTTTCTTATGTACAATTTTCACATTTATTAAATTTAATAATATAAAATTAGCGGTACCCATTGAGTTTAGCCTGGTAAAATTACCCTATTGGCTCTCTCTCTCTCTCTCTTAAAATTCTTGAATTTATTATAACTTTAAAACGGTACCTCCTTTTTTACATCTAGAGATTTTTGGCCTATAGTACTAATTGTACTAAATTTCCCTCCCGGCTTTTCTTAACTTATGGTGTAATGATTCTGTAATTTCTGGATCTAGGCCATAACTATTATGTAAAGAGTTAAATTGAAAGACTCCAGATTGCTTGCTAGTCTACATTACGCACAATTCTTATTCCGCATTTCGTGAGGGTGTTTTATTTTCAGCTCGCGATTTAATTTGATTTCTCGGAGTACTGTATTGTTGTCCGCAACTTATTCGGTCTGGCATTGATAGTTTGATTTAACGTCAATAGATTTCCTTCCCGTATAATCATGGCTAAAAGGGTACAAAGGCGTCGGGCTGGGCTTAAGGGCTCTTTGACGGTCTTGACCTCTGACATCAACGAATTCCTTGATTCAGCATCTAGAGTGGAGGTGGAGGCCAGGCTGCTCAGTATTCAAAAGCAACTTGACAAGTATGAGGTCACACTGGAGGACCTGGCCGACAGTTACGAGACGGACGCCGAGTATATCGAGGAGTTAAGAGAGGATACCCTATATATGGAGGGCATACAAGTAATCGTTGCCACACTGAAGGGGAATCTTGATTCCAGAGGTCAAGAAGGAGCCAAAGAAATCCGCAGTCAAATTACCACATCTTACTCTTCCAAAATTTGAGGGTGATGCCACATTGTGGTCGGGATTTTGGGAGATGTTCAAGTGTACCATCCATGACAATCCCGACCTCACAGCTATACAACGCTTCACCTATCTAATGGGTCAGCTTCTGGGTGATGCACATAAGCTAGTCGAAGGATTCATTATCGAAGGTGCAAGCTATTCCCCAGCAATAGAGCTCCTGCAAGAGACATATGGGCATCCAGATCGAATCAAGGCAGCCTATGTTACCAAATTCAATCAATTTGTGTCACCCAAACACCAAACAGCTGACCTGAAGGACTTCTATGCCAATACAGAGAGTGTGATGAGGTCAATCATTAGCCATGATATTTGTTTGGAGGAATTTTGTGTGGTGACTCTTGTCAATAAGTTACCATCACCACTAAAAGAAACCATAAAACGTGAAATGGGAGACTCGAGCCTGGATTATAAGAAATTCACCCATTGCTTCCAGGCTGAAGTGTACAATATGGCGGGTAAAGACAGAGTAGGGGGTACACCCATGGCTACGGCAACATTTAACGCCCAAAGTGAGTACAGGAAATTCAACTGTGTTCTGTGTAGTGGCACCAATCATTTATGGTACAAGTGTATGCACTGGGTGCTTGTCAAAAGAGCATGGCCATTCGGGTTGTACTAATCCTAACATAAGAAGCTGCAAGTTTTGTAAGGGCAAACACTTTCATTCCCTGTGTACACAAAAACAAGGGAAGGAAAGTAGACCAGCGGAGGATAACACCAAGAGAGAGCATACTGCTGCTACTTCAACTACAATGTCCGTTGCCACAGGTAAAAATACAGTAATCTTGCCCACCGTACAGCTGCCGGTAAAGGGTAAGGATAATAATTGTGTTAAAATCAGATGGTTACTTGACCAATGTTCTCAGAGGACCTTTGTGAAGTCTTCTGTTCTATCCTCCCTTTCCTACATTTCTAAAGGAACTGAGGAGTTATGTCTTCACGGATTTACCGGAAAACAAGCCTCTAGGGAATATAATGTTGTGGCACTGCAATACAAACACAGAGGTAAATTTCATCATCTAGACGCAATAGTGGTTGATGAATTGCCACAACATAAAGGTGAACTTAACCTAAAGTCTAAACTGGTTAGTTTACAAAGTAAAGGCATAAAATTAGCCGATCCTCACGCAACAGACACAGATCAGCTGGAGCTGCTCATCGGTGCAGATCACTAGTACAATATAGTGCGACCTGGGTATTAAAGGTCAGGTAGCCTAATTCTGCTTCCTACCAAATATGGGTACGCCATAAGTGGTTCATATGTGACACAGCCTACCAGCTCCAGCACAGAAGTAATTACTGTATTGAAAGTAGCAGTAACCCCAATGGACGAATACATGTCCACTGGTAATATTCCACCATGCAAAAATTACTTAAACGTTTTGTGGGAATTAGATCACATTGGGATAACCCCTAAGGAATACTCACAGGTTGAGCATCAAGCACTATCGTTGTATGAGGATACCGTTACCCTCTCATTCGGCGTTCAGTACGTGCAATATTCGCAGATTACAAAACGGATTTGCTTGAGTATGACTGCTAAACTTTTTGACCCCTTGGGGATAGTTCTACCGGTGTCGATCAAATCAAGATTATTCCTTCAGCAATTATGGAGGATAAAATTAGGTTGGGATGAGTTTTTGACTGGCGATCTAGTTCAGGAGTGGGAAGACATTATTTCGAATCTTCGTCTCTGTAAGGGTTTTAATTTTCCTCGGAGAGTTGTCATGGACCATCCTGTTTCCATTCATGCCTTCTCAGACGCTAGCAAGGTCGCGTACGGCACCGCCATATACTTTGTTGACACAAGTGGCAGCCGTCTAGTCATGACGAAGGCAAAAGTCGCCCCGATCAAATCCCTTTCCATCCCTAAATTAGAGCTGACTGCAGTTATGTTGGCTGCTAGACTCGTTCACTTTATAGAGGATAATTTTAAAAATTTGCTAAATATCTCGGAGACAGTTATATGGAGTGACAGCCAAATTATGCTCTACTGGTTACATAGCCAAAAGAAGCTACCAGTGTAAGTCACCGACTGTGTCGACGAAATTTATACCCTGCTCCCAACCGCACAGTTCCGGTATGTGTCTACCAAAGAGAATCCAAGTGACTGCATTACTCGTGGTGTCTCTGCTAAATTTCTCAAATCTTCTGCGTTGTGGTGGAATGGCCCATGCTGGCTTAATAATCCCAACGAATGGCCAGAAAATATAGATTTGAGCGAGCAACATACTGCTATTGTGGCACCGGTAATTGACTCTGTACCTGACGAAGACACACGGTTATGGGACTGGGATAGATTCAGCAGCTATGAGAAATTACAACGTGTTACAGCATGGGTGATACGATTTGTAGAAAATGTAAAAGCAAAAATTAAAGGCACACCACCCACAGGTAGTGCTTACCTCAATGTGAAGGAGATCAGAATTGCAGATAAATTATTACATAAGCTCTGTCAACAAGAACTATATACGCAGGAATATAAATTACTGGTTAAGGGAACAAAGTCTAGGAATAACCGGATCAACCAGTTGGGCTTACACTTGAAGGGGGACTTGATACATTGCGGAGGCAGATTACGATTGGCAGCCCTCTCTGAGGCAAGTAAGTATCCAATACTACTGCACCCCAATCATCCCTTCACCCATCTTATCATCGATAGGTGTCACCGACTCTGTTGTCATTATGGGGTTGGTCATATAGTCACCTATGTAAGACAACGATGGTGGGTGCCTAGAATCAGGCAGGTGGTCAAGAAAGTCCTTCGCAAATGCTTAAAATGTAGAAGAGTACAGGGAACACATTATGATCCCGTCGGAATTCCTCCCTTACCAAACCTGCGAACCACCCCAGGTGACCCTTACAAAGTTACCGGGGTTGACTACAGTGGAGCAATCCCTGTGAATGATTCACCCAATCTTAAGGTGTATATGATACTTTTCACCTGTGCTGTTACCAGATCAATTCACCTGGAACTGGTCACCAACCTCACTTGTGATAGCTTCCTACATGCCTTCCGAAGATTCTGCAGTCGACAGGGATATCCGCGTATCATGCTGAGTGACAATGCAAAGACTTTCATAGGGGCGTCTATATATCTCAAAGAAGTGAGCAACAATCCTAAGATTCAGACCTGCCTAGCGGATGTAAAATGCGAATGGCGTTTCATTCCCGCCAGAGCGCCTTGGTTTGCCGCCATATGGGAGAGAGCCATAGGCATCGTGAAGGCGGGTCTGAAGAAGATGTTGGGTAGAGCTCTCATCTCGATTGAGGAACTCAACACCATACTCTTGGAGATTGAAGCCACCGTAAATGATCGCCCTCTATACTATGCTTCTGGTGATTTGGAAGACCTTACCCCAATCGCACCCTCAGTACTGGTACGTGGATACAGATTGCGGGATCTTCCCGAGGAGCATGACGAGGATACTATGGAAGATCCAGACTACATAAGTAAGGACGTGATATCGGCCCACTACAAATATATTCGTAAATTATCGCGAGATATTTGGCATCGCTGGTCAACAGAATATCTGTTGACTTTAAGGGAAGTGCCAAAAAATAAACTAACACCATTAAAAGGTCATTGGCCTAGGGTAGGGGACGTGGTAACCATCCATGAGGAGGGCACGCGCGCATTTTGGAAATTGTGTCGGATAGAGGAGTTGTTACCAGGTCGTGATGGTGAGGTTCGGGTAGCAAAGGTTCGGTCCAGGACTGGAGTAATCACACGGCCAACAGTACGACTATATCCCCTTGAGGGTGACCTCGATCGCAAGGACACCCCCTCGGATCAGTTATCCATTGATGTCCCCTCTCTGGCTTCTACTTCGGTGCAGCCTGTTGACGCGTACGGCGGACGCCCACGTCGACAGGCAGCCCAGATATCCTCCCAAGCTTGGCGGGATAAGATTGCCTCCGGGCAATTCTAATCATTTAAAATTTGTATATTTTCTGTTGGTGGAAATATGTCCATACTCAGTGTACTCAAACTAGTATGAACAGTCTCGATGTTACGTAATCTGGGTTGATGTAGCGTTACGTATCGTTCCGTAGTCTTAAGTTGAACGCTTCCATAACCTTTGTCGAACTTTCCATGATTGGGTAGAATATATTATTCTATAGTTGTATATGGGAAAGTATTGTAGGATTATAATTCCCATATATATATATAATTTTGTATTATTTAAGATAAGTATAAGTATCTCATTGTAAAAAAGATGAGATACATTTTCCATATGTTATGCGCGTGCGCGGTATGTCACGACCTAGACAAACATAACGCGCTCGCTCACTCTCCAACCAACCTCCGTCCCAGCTACACACCTAAGCCTTCTTCCTATAGTTACCTCACCAGGTGTTTTCGCTTCACTTTCATCTCATATTCCATATAGTCACTACATCATCATCTTTGTTAGTTATCACAACGTAAATATCTAGCCTATCCTAGCCTATTGTAGCCTCTTTTCATACGCTTGTTTACCTTACTAACCACTTCAAGTCATCTAACCTATTTTCTGCCATCCTCCAATCACCAGCTGAGTTAATCTAACGGGTAATAATTCTATATGGTTAATGCTTCTTCGAAATAAATAATATACAGTCCACTTATCTAAATTAGCCATACACACCATCAAAGTTTGTCATTTAATAGGGTCCAGAGACCTTCATGTATTCTCTCTTAACAAACTTCCTCCATTCATTCATGTAGTTTGCTAATTATTTTGCTTCAACCATGACCTCTTCACGCTTTGACACACATTCTGACACCATATCATACCATATTATCAACTGTCCACGCCTTATGTTTCCTTTCACTTCACTAACATAGATCCTTTTAACTATTCTTTCTTCAGGCATTCTTGTTATGTGACCATACCATTTTAGAACACTTTCGTCAACATGTTGCTCTACCAACTTCTTAACTCCACATGCTTCTCTTATGTCCACACTTCTTAGTTTGTCTAGTCTTCGAACTACATGCGCATTTTTAGCAAATTAATTTCAACTGCTCTTATGACTTGTTATTACTATACCATAACAGAGTTTCACACCCATATATCAATGTGGGCACCAACACACCCTCATGCAATCCTCTCACTGAGTCCATACTTAAGTTTCTGCTCCTAAACAAGGCTTGCATTTCTCCAGCTAGCTTTTTTTCCTTGTGTTACTCTGTTTTCTATTTTTCATGTACAGTCGGTCACCTTTCCGACTGGGCCACCTAATGGTAATTTTGCTGGGTCTTTCGCTCTGGTATTACTAAGATCGCTCAATCCCCCCCACCCTGAATCTGTTGCATAATATGTCTCATAGATGGAGTCATTAGATTTACTGAGAAGGAGAGGGGTGGGCTACACGGAGAAGGGGGGGTATTGTGTAGGGAAAGTTGGAAGTATGAAGGGTGGGGGAGGGGGGTTACGTGAATTATTTCACCAGGTTTATGGTTACTGTTTTATTTCTTGATATTATTAAGATGTAAATAGTTTTTGCTAGTGAAATCTGCCTTTAACACCTTACGAGCGGCCTATGCGGTTTATTTATGTGTACCGCACAGCGGGGTGTTTTTAGCCAAAATAGGGCTGTTTACGTGATCATTTTCATGCCTAAATAAGACCCAGAACGTAAAACAAGTACCTATCCCTGAAAGGGCATAAACAGAGCTTTCGAATGACACCATAACGATCCTTGTATGATGGATAGTTTTCTTGCAATAGCCGTGCAACGCGAGTGCAAAAAGCAGGTAATTCGGTACTTTCAGTACATAATTGAGTATGTAGCGAGTGAGAGAGGGAGGAGGGAGCTGAGATTTGTGTCAGTAGGTTCGCCGCGGTGGTCTGGAGCAGTCATACGCTCGCTAGTCTCCTGCCACCACTTGTCTCTCTCTCTCAGCCACATTACGTGCTGAAATTGCCACTCGAGTTATGTCGAGCGCCGCCACATAGTCCAGCTTTATTTAACTCGACTTATGTTGCTCGCCGCTAATTAAGGGTTAAGGAATATTTGTTTATGTGTAATTATTGTTTGCAAACAAATTTGTAGGTATTGCTAGATTCACTGTCTATTTAGTAAGACAGCTCTTTCTCACTCATTCACTCACACTATCTATTTATTTATCTATCTATCTATCTATATGTATCCACATTATTGATTAGTCTTTTCCTTAGCTGATGTTGATTTGCTCTTCTTTGGGTTAATGTTGGTCTCTTAATTTTTGTTGAGGTCCCTGGCTGGCCCGTATTGTCGATTTGCGGCATTTGTTTTGGGGCTCCTCATACCTCTCTGTCTCATGCCTTTTTCTTCAAATACAGCATTATGTGTAACATTGTGTTTAATTTGTTACTTAAAATAACATAATGTATTGCATATCCATATCCATCTAGTCATCATTAGTGAAATTCCCATACCAAAATAACAGCTTTCATAACTAGTCGCTTACACCAAAGAATCCTACACTGTTAGAGAAAATAGGTCATTCAGCAATAAATGCAGTGCAATATATATTGATATAATTATGATATTCTCTAGATGTGTATTTTGTGTTTGAGAAGGGGGTTTGGAGAAGAAAAACAAATATATATATATATATGCCTAAAATACAGTACAAAAATATCAGACTTTAGAACTGGTAACCCACTTAAATAGAAACAAATAAATGATTTGCTCGGAAATAAGTACTACAAACTGCAAAGTCGTTATAACTTATAAGAAAAATAGGTCCTACTAAAATGTCATTGGAAAACGCTATATACTTTCAAAGTAGCCCCAGAGAAGTTTTAGTGGTTTGCATTTCCCAATGTTGATATGTATGATAAAGGTGTTTGTTATCAGCATATACATTTGGCAATGCAAATATAATTAAACCGTTCAGAGAGAGAGCGAGAAGGAAAGGGAGAGACGAACTAAATGGACGAATACATCGAAGAGACTTATACACGAAAGCTTGACTCTAATATCTGTGGATAGAGTATTTATTAATCAAAATAATAAGTATTCGGTAATGTTTACTCTATATATTCATCTAAACATATGAAAACAATGACCCGCAGAGCCACTTCACCTATGTAATGCAAATTCCCATTACAAGCAACCCAATTCCTCCATATGACAATCAAAGGTTTGATGTTCTCCACTTCCCTTTACCTAATAAATTGTTTCTCTGTGTATGAAAGAGACAAGAGGCAAATCTACTTATAAACATTTTGACCTCCTATTGTCCCCCTTCCCCCGGTCAGAACAGAATGATTAGTACAGAACCATATTCAAGGTGCACTGGAATGTAACTGCAGGACACACAAAGCTTGAAACAAAGTCATAGGGTGAGGGATAGACACATCTACGGAGTGAATTCCATACTTTACTTGTTGAGCTGAACATTTTTGGGGAAATTTAAGTTAACTGTTGGCTTTGAATGGTGAGCAGAAAAGTGGTGGGAATGAGTTACGAAGCGGGTGGCCCTCTGTCTCTGCAGAGTGAGAGGTATACGCTGGGACAGCTGTGAAGAACACTGATTATAAAAATGGCATAACAGTAATATACATGCAGTTTTCACAATGTGGAGATATTGTAGACAATATGGTGGAGAAGAGTAGAGATCACATGCCTTTGACTGCACCCTTTCAGAGGCATTTTTGATATGCGAACAATACCTGATATGCTTACAACACTGTCCCTGTAGGGAGAAAAAGGTTGTACTGGGATACGGGGGTAACAGACGATTGAGCAAACCTAACCTCTGGGAAACATTTTAATCAACAATGGTAATATGATCTTTCAAAGACACACACACACACACACACACTTGTGTTTCGATAAACACTAATGTTTCACTGCATGCACGCGCATATCAGTATATGTTATGGCTCTAGCCATCTCTCTCTCTCTCTCTCTCTCTCTCTCTCTCTCTCTCTCTCTCTCTCTGTAGGAATAGTGGTTTGGCAGGAGAGTCACAGGGACCGCACTTTCTACCAATTATTATCTTTCGCAACTAACTCAGCGTGTTACATGTTGCCAGGGTAGCTCATGTAAAAGATATATCCACTGATATTTTAACAACCAATCATGTTATGACTTAGACCTATTGGCTTCTGAAAGAGAAAAACATGCGTAGGAACTATTTAAGATATACTGAAATTTAGCAACCACGCTAGGCCTGAAGAGACCATAACTATATCACAATTCCACGTGGCAGCTGTGTGTGTGTGTGGGGGGGGGGGGGGGGGGTTAAATGCAGATATAACTATGTTAACGTTAAATATCTCATGATTAAGTCTATGCAAGGGTAACTCTATATTATGTGCATTAAAATGTATAAGTTAGATAAGAGACTGTCACCCTATAGAATCATTAATAACTATATGCGTAACCATAAACCGAGTGCACTGTGAGGAATACTGGAGAATTCGCCCCGAAACGAGTTCGCCCCGCTTTGAGAAGTAGCCCCGCCGCGAGTTCGCCCCGTTAATGTCCCCCCTCCACCCTAAAGTGGTACTGAAGAATTCCCCCTCTATTCATCTATCTAACCTAACCAAACCTAACCTAACCTAACCTAACCTAACCTAACCTAACCTAACCTAACCTAACCTAACCTAACCTAACCTAACCTAACCTAACCTAACCTAACCAAACCAAACCAAACCGATGAGTAATGTCCTCAATTCCTTCTTTGCATCAGCGTTTACTACAGAAGACCTCAGGGGTTGGGGGAGGGATGGAAATAAGTGGTAAGCTCCAGGAGTGTGGGGGGGGGGGGGGGGGGGCATAAACGGGCCGAACTCGTTGTCCAAGAGCGGGGCGACTTGGTTTCGGGGCGAATTCTCCTGTAACCACTGTGAGTGATGACAGATGATATTTGTAGGACGGTGACGGGTGACGCCGAGGACCATTAGGTTGTAAAACCCTGTTGGGTATTGTAAATGTGTCCATTATGTGGGCTGCTGGATCACTATACTCTATTTCAGCGACGCTGAGGTGAGATGTCTATAAGTCTAGCTGATTGGCTCATGCGATAGTGTTCAATGTCTCGTCCTTTAGTAATTCTTAATTCTTAAAGATTTAAATAATCACGGTCGCACAAGTCAATCAGCTGGAAATATTGACATCTACCTGGTCACTGAAACAGTATAGTATATAACAGACAGCACCTGGTCATGCTAATGCTACCACAGAAAGTGTAACAGACAGTCAGACAGTCGGTAGCCAACCCTTCATTCCCGTTAAATAGATGGGGAGGATTAGCAAGGGACATTAGAAAGGGAACAACGATGACCGGGAGAAAATGAATACAATAAACACCTTCCAAAGCAAGTATCTTAACATTCGGAACAACATTCACCAGGCCTCAATATCTTTGACTTCACCTCAGATGATATACACTTCCACAACAAAGTATCTTCACAACATCGGGGATGATAACCTTCCAGGTTTGTCAATTAAAAGATTACACATACCTTAACATGTTCTTCCTAACAAACCTCCTCCATTCATTCATGTAACAACAATCGCATAAAATATCCGTGTTAATAGTTCATACATCGACCATGGTTCACCCTTATTGTGTTGGCTGCAATCATACATTTTATTGAGACTGGTGCTTGATAATTTCATTCAGCACTGGAGCCACGGCGATCGAGTGGCAAGCACGCTCACGTGTGAATCTGCTTGACCTGAGTTCGATCCCAGCCAAGGCTGACATATTTAGTGGGTGTGAAACTCAGGTGTCTGAAGCAACTGCCATCAGCCCCTTCTCTGTATCCTCCTACTTTCTCTATCCTAGTTTCAAAGCCAAAGGCAGATGTTGTGCATACGTGCACAACAAACTCACTTGCTCTCGTATTTCCGATTGTGGCTCCTTTGAATTCTCCACTTTTTGGCTCAAACTTTCCTGTCATTCTCATATTAAATATTTATGTGATATCTGTCTTTCCCCTAACTCTACCGACTTTCCCAAATTGTTTGAATATCTAAACTCTAAAGTGGAACACATTCTAGTCATTTCTCCTTTCTCTGAATCTCCATTTTAGGAGATTTCAACGTTCATCACCACCAATGGTTCTCTTCTAATTCTACTGACCAACTTGGTGAACAAGCCTACGTCTTTTCTATCCTAAATGACCTAGAGCAGTTGGTTCATCAACCTACCCGTATCCCGGATCGCCTTGGAGATTGGCCCAACATTCTTGACTTGTTTCTAACTTCTAACCCTTCTTCTTATACTGGCGATCTTTTCTCTCCTTTGAGCTCCTCCGACCATAAACTTATCTCATCTGTCATCTGTCCTATCTCTCCAGTACGGCCACCTGATCCTCTTAGCAGGCGGCGCTTGTGGCACTTTGTTGCTGACGACTGGGAGGCTCTCTGGCAGTACTTCTTTGATTTCCCATGGAATGAATATTGCTTCTGTGGCCGAGGACCCGAGGAGAGTGCTGAACGCATTACCGAGGTAATCCTATCGGGCATGGAGGCATACATTCCATTTTCTTTCTCTCTGACTAGTGCAAAAATTCTTGGTTTACTCATGCTTTTTCTACTGCTGTCTGCAATAAGGAGGCAGCAATTAAACGGTACCGAAGCCTTAAACCTCAAGAATCTCATTCTTCCTATGTTTCTGCCCGGAATCAAGCCAAATCTGTTCTTCGACTAGCCAAACACTCTTTCATCAATAATAAATGCGCTGAACTATCCAACTCTAGCTCTTCCCAAGCTATCTAGCATCTAGCCTAAAACCTGTCCGACAATTTTTCTTCCTCGTCTTTCCCTCCACTTTTCCACTCTGATGGCACAACCATCACTTCTTCCTCTGACAAAGCTGAATTATTCGCTCAAACTTTCGCTAAAAAGTCCACCTTGGATGATTCCGGTGCTATTCATCCCTCTCCACCCCCCTCTCTCCTACTTGTGCCTAATATCCTAATCTCTTCTAAAGATGTACTTTCTATCCTCTCTAGGCATAGTACATAGAAGGCGTATGGTCCGAATGGTGTTCCTCCTGTTGTACTCAAAAACTGTTCTTCCGTGCTGACTCCCTGCCTAGGCAAACTCTTTTGTCTCTGTCTCTTCTCTAACATCTTCCCTTGTTGCTGGAAGTTTGCTCTCATTCAACCTGTCCCAAAGAAGGGTGACCATTCTCAACCCTCCAACTATCGTCCAATTGCTCTCATCTCTTGTGTGTCTAAAGTTTTTGAAACTACAGTATTCTTACTTCCAAATTTCTTAAGCATTTATCTTCTCATTATCTACTCTCAGATCGCCAGTATGACTTCCTTAAGGGTCGCTCTATTGGAGATCTTCTTTCATATCTTACTAACTCCTGGTCATCCTCCTTTCGGGACTTCGGTGAGACCTTTTCTATTGCGCTAGACATATGGAAGTCCTTCAATGTAAGAGGTATAGAGGTATAAGAGTTTCTACCGTATTTCGTCATTATTATGTAATTCACTTCCATTCTCTCGTATATTTTTCGTGTGTTTCTATGTAATATTCCCTAGTATCAATATGTTCTTTTCTTTTATCCGAAAACCATTTATCCTTAAAACGTCACGACCACCTAAATTACATAATTGTGTTAATAGTTCTACTCAGTCTTTCTTAACTCCTTTCGTACCGGCGAGGTCTTTTTATTTTCTTCTAGCTACTATTAGACGATATTTTTCAACTTAAAAAGGACCTCTAGCAATTAAGCGGCTTTGAACTATCTCAATTAACCCTTTATTCTACCACAGATCCTTCTTAAGCTGCACAAAATCATCTAAATATAGCTAGAATAAAATGAAAAAGACGTCGCGGTACAGAAGGGGTTAAACCTATCCTACGATTACCTTATCTCAGAGAACCTAATCTGTTTACAATAGGAGTACTCAGCTAAATTATACGAGGTTAAGGGGAGATGGGTCTTTTTTCTGTTCCCCTTTCTTTCTCAAGTTTAGCCCCATTAGTTTTCTGTTCGTGTCATTTAGGTGTCGATTTTTTCCTGGCGAACGATAGCGATATATTAGTGAAAGTCTGTATGAATGAATGGGTCTTCGTTCTGTAAAGAGGGATGTGAGTGGTCATTTTGAGTTTGGTAGATGTAATAATAGTTTGTAGTACAACCTTTAATACAATTAAATGATTGTATGAATCGTTACCATAATCATTAAATCTATTGTATATGCCAATACAAAATAGTTAAAAGTATATAACTTCAGAAGAATATTTAAATATTTAGAATTACATGTTATGCAGACAGTAGCCATCATACATTAGCCAACCTTATTTCACCAATGTGGAGCCTGGCGATTTCGATTTGCTTCATATATATTTGTTCGAGAGATTAGTAATGTCAACGAATCATGCTAAAATGTGAAGTTATGCACGACACAAATATATTGTTAACAGGAATATAAGCATAATGCAAACTAATTAGCCAAAATACAAGTTTCAGTCCATTTTCATACATATAGATCGGGCACGGATTATGTAAAGTAATCGATAGGTGTGACCCATGGTAGAGCAAGGAAATAATCTGATTATTATCATACGATTGTGACACAATTTGTATAAGTCTACCCAACATGTCACGTTTAACAAATAAGTAAAAAGGAAAACAAGCAACAACAGATCTACTGATCCTTACGAGGCTGCTTGTAATTATGATTGCAAAAGAGCAGATACACACATAATGATATGGAGTAAAATAAGTCCACATATAACGTCATTATCACCATATAAGGCATTGTTTTTTTCTTCTATGTTAGACACATTATACCTGCGTGACCCGCCGTCGAATGTTGCCATATTTTATAACTTGCATCTACTATTGGCCTATGTATAACCTGTTTAAAATTAATATTATAATTTGGTGTCACATAAGTCGTGGGGATAAATATGCTATAATTAATGATATAGTATAGATTTTCGCCTACACTTACGACTTCAGAAAGCTACCTTACATTTGTTATTTTTGTTAATGTATATACTATTTATTTAAACTAATACAGCATTGTCTTTTCTGTTATATTCTGTGCAATCTCAGACAACTAATAACATATTCTCATGCAATTGACAACAGTGATAGTCATTGGTCGACCATCACTCTCTAACCTCGGAAACACAAACTACGTCAACTAAGCATTTCTCTTGGCATAATTGGTAATCATACACACACATACACACTCGGAATATTGTGTGCCTCAATAAGCATTATCGGAGTGAATATGTTTTTTATAGATAATTATTTTTGGTTGTAACATGGGAACACTTAGCAAAGTTATTATTTAGCAACAGTACTAAATGTATGCTACGCAATTGAGATATATATTATAAGCATATATTGCGTGACACCTCATGTAATAGTGGGTGGACATAACAATAGCCATTATGTGCGTTTGCGTATGCGTGCGTGTGTGCATGCCTGCTTGATTGCATATGCTTGTGGCGTATTATAGTGTAGTAATTATAGTTCAGAAATATATACATATAAGTTATGTTGTAAGAACAGAAATATATATTTATTTGAATATAGTATTTATTCAAGTTCCAAATCAAATTACCACAGTAATCCTCTGTATTTTAATTAGTATAACTATAATAATGGTTTCCAATGCAAGTCACGAGTATATATTGTCTCCAGGCATACCAACAGTTATATTCTGCACATTTTTCTAATCAAAACAACTTTACAGGAAGCACATCAAGTACCTGTTATTTTTTAGCATTGCAAGATAACGCAGGTGGGTCAAAACCATTATATTGTTAAGGACAGTAAAGATAGAGGGTATATATTGATATCGTGACACATGTTGGCATGCCTGAACAGCTGTAAGTGTGGCATTTTCAGAGGTGTTAGGGTGGCGAGGAATTGAGCCATACCATTTTCAACTTTGTCATGAGACAAAAGATGTCAAAATAGCATAAACGTCTACAATGAGGTAACAGAAGTTTGATGATGCAGAGTATTTCAGTCCTTATCTAGCTGTGCAATAGATCGTTAATACAATCAATCATAAAATACGGTTGCCAAATTCATTTAAATGTTTGACATACCAATTTTACTGGATGGCATAGAATACATAGTCATTTACTTTATAATATATACCTAAGGTAGTTCATCAACTAATTTACTTTCGGAATACGATTATCTTGAGTTAATAGGCATAGGCCAAATAAACAAAGGTTCATGGCATGTAAATGTAACTGCTTCGTAAAAAGTTAAATGATAGTAAAATACTGTAATCAAATAAGATTAATATGTAAATCTCCCATGATCAAATTGTACAAAAGGCTAATAAACTATAGTTGCTTGTTTGTTTGTTTTGTATAACCAACCTTTCCTACACAATAATACCCCCCCCCCCCCCCCCCCCGCAAATCTAACTACGCCATCTATGGGACATAATATGC
Source organism: Paralithodes platypus (assembly GCA_032716605.1). Classification (NCBI taxonomy): domain Eukaryota; kingdom Metazoa; phylum Arthropoda; class Malacostraca; order Decapoda; family Lithodidae; genus Paralithodes; species Paralithodes platypus. Next base: position 17,092,970 of record CM064578.1, read on the forward strand.
AACAGATTCAGGGTGGGGGGAGTGAGCGATCTTACTATCAGAGCGAAAGACTCCCAGCGAAATTACCATAGGTGGCCCAGTCGGAAAGGTGACCGACTGTACACCCATTCATAAAAGAAAGGTACCCCCCTGATCGAGAGATCTGAAGCCTCATGGTATTTAGTTGTGGTAACACTGGCACTGAACCATCGACGGCACGTAAGTGGGTGGTGACTGTGGATTGTGGGAGGGAGTAGGGAGCTGATCTAAACGAAGCAATGCTTCACTTCGCATTGAAAATCGTTTTGCCAATTCTCTCTCTCTCATATCCACCATTATATCTATATAATCTACATCTGTATGTCTGTCTATCTTTCTATAAACTAATTACATTCAGATTTCTAATAGCCATATCCCACCTGAATCCTACATAATTTCCAATAATAAAAAATTGGCAATTTTTTCGAATAGTGATATCCTTGGAGTATGCCAATTTTAGGTGGACGTCTTCTGTCAGATCTATTTTGTTTAAATGCTTCAAAGACTCTAGGAAGCACGTCCTTTCCGAGAGAGAGAGAGAAGTAGCAAAACGATTTACAATGCGAAGTGAAGCATTGCTTCGTTCAGATCAGGTCCCTACTCCCTCCCAAAATCCACGGTCACCACCCACTTTCGTGACGTCGATGGTTCAGTGCCAGTGTTACCACAACTAAATAGCAGGAGGCTTCAGATCTCTCGATCAGGGGGGTCCCTTTCTTTTATGAATGGGTGTACATTTTACCCTTCTCAATCATGGCTCCCAGATACATAAACTCCTCTACTAGTTCAAGCTGTTTCCATTAATCTTTACATTACACACAGTGTCTCCTTTTGTGTCTACTACCATTACTTTGCATTAATTTACATATTTACTTTCAGACATTGTATTTCACAAACTTCCACAAATACCTCCACCGTCTGGCACGTCATTTTTGCCCGCGGCACATACCACTGCTATACTATATATTCATACTATAATTTAGCCTCTTTTACTGCCCTATTAAATGGACAATATAAGGTGTTCTGCTACCTTATATTTTAAGTTAGCATCCTGTAATATTCTGTAGAGAGATGGCAACACAACTTCCTCCATCAGGTTCAGATGAACAATTTAAACATTCCAATAGAGCCCCTCTGTGGTGTTCTGTGGCAACATCACTCACCTTGTCATCCCTATGGTCATACATAGTTAACACCTTATAACTCAATAACCGTTGAGGCATATATACCTGCATACAATATTATTGGTTTAAAATACTTATGTGTGATAAATGTGTTGCCCTTTCCTCCCATGTACTGTGTAATGTATATTATAATCTCACCCTATTGATATTCCTTCTACAAGTCATATATCTTATTAAACAAAGCCACTTTCACAATAGCAGGTCACCATAGCAGTCATAGATATTCTGGTATGCCACCTGTAAGTTAACTACAACACTTTGATATTCACACAATCAGGCACACGCTTTGAACAAGTATAATTATAGCTGGTGGACAGAAAGACACATACATTATTTGAACACTCAAAGGTCAAGAAGCAAGGCGTTAGAAGGTACAAATAGTAGGGAATAAGATGATGTAAGGCCGCTATATATGACAATCATAGTATATTATAACGGTCAGGAGTGGCACTAACTTTATGACAGGGTAATCATAAGGGACTCTAGGGCTGCTTCGTCACATGCCTGATGCAGCAACATGTGGTCCTTCACTCCCGGGGAAGCATCACCACCACCACCACCAACAATAACTAATGGTTATACTCTCCCACGATAATGACCACAAGCTAATACCACGGAGAGGAGAACCGGGCTAGGGAATAATACATTAACTGGGTTAGGAAATGGTTGACACTTAGGTTAATGTGGTGATTATCTGTTAGTGCATTCGATTTATGTTTGCACACAGCCATTGGACCCACTCTCATACTATAGGTTTTCTTAGACTGGATGCTGCATACCTACCATTTATTTTCAGTATTGAGAGTACTTATGTAGTACTATTGTACTGGAAAGAGCAAGCGTGGCTTAATTGGGCAAAATGTTTGATTGTTATTGATCTGCGGCTGATTTGGGTCGAGCCTACACTTTGGCAAAATGCCTGCCTTAGTCCACGGCTAATTTAGGATGAACAGTTGGTACTTGAGGGCTGAGCTGTTAAGGTTCATGGCCAATTTTGGCTGAGTAGCCAATTTGGTTTGTAGTGGCCTGAGTGACTGTTTTGGTCCACAGTCGGCTTGAAGTAAGAGGTTATTTTATTGCACAGCTGATATTTGATGAAGCAGCTTAGCGGTTGTTTTGGACCACAAGCAATTTGTACTGATTAGACTATAGAGCCTGTTGAGAGTTGAATGAACGATTTAGTCTTAGGTCAATATTTTTCAAGTGACCATATCTGTGGTGATCATCATGCGGGTGAGTGGCCATTTTGGGTCGAGCAGAGATGTTAGTCTGAGCGGTGGAATCTGAATCTATGTTCATAAAACAAATCTCAAGAACTCACGAACATTTGTCTGTAGCTGTACATGTCAGAGACAGTAAACAAGAGAGTGTATGTGTTTATGTATAATACAATTAAAGGGTGTTAATATAGATAAAATACATATATATGTATAATACAATCATATACTGTTACACTTGCTATTCGAGATTATTCATATGCACTATTCTTTGGAACCCGAATATTCCAAACTATGCATTAACACTCAATCCGTGGTGCCCGTCATATGACGGGCGAGAGATAAATGGCCTATCCTCAGGTGCCCATCATATGACGGGTGGCGTTCTGAGCACATTAGGGGCTCTGAGAGAGAGTCCGCACGTTGGGAGGATGATAGGCTGGCTCTGACCCCTCGGCACCACCACTGGGCCGTGTCTTGGACCACTGCCGTCTTCCCACCAACACTCGTCCTCGCGAGATAAGGAAAAAAATTAGGAAATTACCTTATTTTAGGGTATTTTCACCTCCGGTTACACTATCGCTACAGGATAACCCGTGGTCGTACAAGGATGATTCAGGTGTCATTAGAAAGCTCTATTATCGCCCTTTCACGGATACATAATTGTATTACGCTCTGGCTCCTATTTATGCATGAAAAAGAGCTTGGAATGAAGCTCGTTTTCAGTAAATATACCCACCTGGCAGCTAGGTCATGTCAACAAACGGCCCCATCCTTAAGGGGTTAAATAGAGGAAAATTTAAACTTCCAGCAAAAGCGTCAATAATAGATGTTCTGTGTATATTAATGTATGTATGAATATGAGGCACTCATTGTAAAATGACGGAAATATCCATTTACCATTATACTTACTTAGATTTGGTGTTATTATTATTCTTATACAGTAATTAGGTAGACTTAGACTTGTAGCGTTTTTTATGACGGTATCTTCGGTATCGACTATATTAGAAGTCGCGTGTGCGTAGCTTCTGCGCATCCGCCAGACCCGTAAAGAGTAGGGAATATGTGTCATACAAAAAAGGAGGTCCCCCAGCGATTTGTTAGTTCTGCAGATCACACTGGACAAATTAAGTCGCATGAGCGCGCAAGGGAATCTTCTCCCGAGATGATCTCGGATGTGCCAGATTCAATGGATTATATAACGGGATTATGATTAAATACAATTCATGTAGCAGCCCATGCCACTGAAATTTCCTCTTGGGTTTCACAGTTTTGTGTATTATAATGCTTTAATGGTCATCAGTGGTTAAACAAAATTTAAAACCAGAGAATAAACTGAAATATTATTATAAGACATGTTACCACCACCAAACCTCCCGGCCCGACTCTGCCGGGAGGGACGTGAAAGTCGTAAAGAACTCAGTCTTGTGTGAACATCATTAACCCCTGTCCAACGGGGATGTTTGTAACTTCTGGCAGGCGGGCATATTTACTCTAAACGAGCTTCATTCCATGCTCTTTTTCATGCATAAACAAGAGCTAGAGCATAATACAATTATGTATCCATGAAAGGGCAACAAAAGAGCTTTCCAATGACACCTGAATCATCCTTGTACGACCACGGATTCTTTTTCAACGATCGCGCAACACAAGGGGAAAAACTCTAAAATACGGTAATTTCCCGAGTTTTTTTCCTGGTCTCGCGAGGCCGTGGGTGTGGAATGTTGCAGAGGTGGTGTCAGTTGCGGCGCGAGGGCCGTGCCGAGCGGTCAGAGCCCATCTATCGTCTTCTCAAGGCGTGGACTCTCTCTCAGTGCCGATAATGTGCTCAACATTCCTTGCGACATATGTCGGGGCCCCGCAGGGGTGGCCATGGTTCTCTCACACGACAAATGTCGGGCCCCGCGGCTTGAGTGTTAAGAGGGTGTGCTAGGGTTCTCCGAATTCGAGAGTAGTATACTTATTTGGTATACATGGCGCATACGATACATAACTTCGAATAAAGGAAGAATATTATGTGTGGAGTATAATAGTTGTGTTTAATTATCATATATGAATAACAACAGTGAAATGTGAAAGCCAATTAAACATAAATTACATAAACAAAGCAACGAAAACCCTCGTAACACTACTCCCAACAACATGCTAGGCTAACATGCTTTCTATGCTCTGATAATTATTTTGATAATTAGTATTGAAATGTGATTAGCTACTTTTAAGGGTTACAAGTAATAGGCTAAATACTTCAATAGTTTTTTTTGGCTAGGCTATCTAAAAGCCTATATTTTGGCCTAGGCCTAGGATGTAAATTCAATTTGGCAGTGAAGGACATGAAGGAAAAGTAAAATTGTGGTTAGGCTTATGGTCTACATGTAGGTTATTTCTGGAAATAAAGCTGTTGTTTATTCATGTTTACATTATTTCTGTAAGAATTAAACAATTATGGAGATCCTAACCATGTAGGGGAGGGATTGAGAATGTAGGGATTTCTCAACCAGACCAATAAATACTACAGCTAGTTTATTCAACGCTTTCATCCCTTTGTCTTAACCTATCCCCGTTTACAGGTATGGGCTAACCTAAGCCCCTAACCAAATGTAATCCCCAAACCTAACCTAATGACATAACCTGGGTATAATTCCAGGTTTACACCGGGGACGATTTTACAAGTATTTTATACTTGTTGCCCTTGTTTTGGGTTTTCTTGGGTGTATTATTTTATGAACCCTGTTGAAAATTGTAAACCTAAAAAACATATCCATCAATCTTAGCCCTTTCGCACACTGCAGGACGCGATTGCGTCCTTACAGGGATACTATAAACCTTTGTGACCATCAAGGGTGTTTAGAAACCTTTAGTTTAATTACTTCAACCTCTGCAGTTGTCTTTGAGCAAGTTGTGGACAGAACACTAATTTTGGAGAGGTACCAGTGTGCGACTGTGTAAACAAGGTGGACGGTACGCCCGCTAACACAACCCTTATCGGAAAATTTCACTATTCATTCTTCCGCTATATAGAGAATGGTACTGCCTGAGGAAATGTTATGCTTGTTTTTGGCAGATTTATATAAATTCATAGGCATAGGATCAGTTAGGTCTGTGTGGTTTTCTCATAGACAATTTGGACAATGTTACTGGCTGGACCAAACTCGCTCAAATCGATGATTGTAAGTTATATAAGTATTATGCTCCATACTTCTTTGTGATATATGGCCATGACTTCGAAAATGCTAAATAATAATATCTAAGAAATTACCTCGATAATCATGTCCGTGCCCCTACTCGTTAGTTTCCTCCATTATTTACCACCTTTCACGGCCTAGGTACTAGCAACACTTACTAACTGGGAAGTAAGGGTTAGTCTTGTATCCAACGGCCTAGGTACTAGCAACACATACTAGCTGTTAAGTAAGGGTTAGTCTTGTATCCAATGGCCTAGGTACTAGCAACACTTACTAGCTGTTAAGTAAGGGTTAGTCTTGGATACAATGGCCTAGGTACTAGCAACACATACTGGCTGTTAAGTAAGGGTTAGTCTTGGATACAATAGCCTAGGTACTAGCAACACTTACTAGCTGTTAAGTAAGGGTTAGTCTTGGATACAATGGCCTAGGTACTAGCAACACTTACTAACTGGGAAGTAAGGGTTAGTCTTGTATCCAAGGCCTAGGTACTAGCAATATATACTAGCTGTTAAGTAAGGGTTAGTCTTGGATACAATGGCCTAGGTACTAGCAACACATACTAGCTGTTAAGTAAGGGTTAGTCTTGTATCCAACGGCCTAGGTACTAGCAACACATACTGGCTGTTAAGTAAGGGTTAGTCTTGGATACAATGGCCTAGGTACTAGCAACATATACTAGCTGTTAAGTAAGGGTTAGTCTTGGATACAATGGCCTAGGTACTAGCAACACATACTGGCTGTTAAGTAAGGGTTAGTCTTGGATACAATGGCCTAGGTACTAGCAACACATACTAGCTGTTAAGTAAGGGTTAGTCTTGGATCCAATGGCCTAGGTACTAGCAACACATACTGGCTGTTAAGTAAGGGTTAGTCTTGGATCCAATGGCCTAGGTACTAGCAACACATACTAGCTGTTAAGTAAGGGTTAGTCTTGGATCCAATGGCCTAGGTACTAGCAACACATACTAGCTGTTAAGTAAGGGTTAGTCTTGGATCCAATGGCCTAGGTACTAGCAACACATACTGGCTGTACTGGCTGTTAAGTAAGGGTTAGTCTTGGATCCAATGGCCTAGGTACTAGCAACACATACTGGCTGTTAAGTAAGGGTTAGTCTTGGATACAATGGCCTAGGTACTAGCAACACATACTGGCTGTTAAGTAAGGGTTAGTCTTGGATCCAATGGCCTAGGTACTAGCAACACATACTAGCTGTTAAGTAAGGGTTAGTCTTGGATCCAATGGCCTAGGTACTAGAAACACATACTGGCTGTTAAGTAAGGGTTAGTCTTGGATCCAATGGCCTAGGTACTAGCAACACATACTGGCTGTTAAGTAAGGGTTAGTCTTGGATACAATGGCCTAGGTACTAGCAACACATACTAGCTGTTAAGTAAGGGTTAGTCTTGGATACAATGGCCTAGGTACTAGCAACACTTACTAACTGTTAAGTAAGGGTTAGTCTTGGATCCAATGGCCTAGGTACTAGCAACACTTACTAACTGTTAAGTAAGGGTTAGTCTTGGATCCAATGGCCTAGGTACTAGCAACACATACTAGCTGTTAAATAAGGGTTAGTCTTGTATCCAACGGCATAGGTACTAACTGGTTGGTAAGGGTTAGTCTTGGATCCAAAGTACTAGGTCAAGGTTAGGTTAGGCTTCTTGGTTAGGTTAATGACAAGGGATCAGGTAGTAGGTATGGGATAAACTAGGTACTAGGACATCGCGTTTTACACCTCAGTTTTCCTGTATTTCATAGCCCTCCCCACTAGTGTGGGTCGTCTTTTTAGATTGTTGGAGAATGGGTAAATACTAATTTCCGACAGTCCTTGGTATAAAACAATACTGTTTATCAAAGAAAACATAAAGAAATTAAAATATTTAATGGTGAAATTGAGTTTGGTCCAGCCGATCTAATTGACCGAGAATGTATACGGAATTGGCTAACCAAACCAGCGTAATTACCATAACCTAGCCTAACTGGGCTTCGATATAATGCAATTTGTGGTAGTTACTCATAAGATGACCTTGGGTGTAGGCCTAGCTATTAGTTCGAAGTTCTGAATTATTAGTAGAATATGTGTTTGCTACTTTTAATGGTGGTGTTCCTTATTACATGATCTTGTTTAGCACAAATTTTGACCATAGAAGTGCCATCCCTTGTCATTGAGCAGCAAACGAGTTTCTTGTTAAGTAATACTGTCTTTAATTAATTAAAAGAGAAGAACTAATATATGATAATAGGCTAAAACATTTCATTCTGTGCTGCCCAGCATACACAGAAAAAAAAGGAACCTCTATTCCAACAACCATACATAGAAGAAGGCAAGTTGCTAGGAACTTTATTTGCTAGACAGACCAGAGATAGGGTAAAGAAGATAATATATTTTTTTTGGAGGATACTAGAAAATCATATTTAAACATAAAGTTTAAACAAATAAATAAACGGTCAATATGTAGGTCTGCAACAATATAGGTAAAACATTATTTTCAATGGCATGTGAATATACATATTTTTTTCCGAGCTATTCATATATATGTGTCAGCTTCGGGAAAATATCATACTATTATTCTATAGGTATTTACGTTTCAATGTCCGCTTTCTGTGCTCGACGCCGTTTGTGTGTGTTTTTTTTGTTGGTTACAGTGGGAGACCTCTTCCCCGTGTCTGTCCGTCAACAGGGAGACATCTGGTGGCGAATTCAATGCCTCCTTGTGTGTACGTGTTGTAAAAAAATTAATATTTACCTGTTGTTATCGACAGCCAAAGCCGAAGATTGCGCAGTAAACGCCGTATACTTCATCGACTTTTCTTTCGGCGCCCATCAATCATTTATTATTTTAATACTCAACCAGTAGGGGTGTGGGGCGGCAGCCCCTACCTATAATACTATGATAGGTTAGTTAAGGTTGTTAGGTTAGGCTAATATTACCCATTATTTTCGTATTTTACCAAGCCCTGATCTTCATAGCCCTCCTAACTATCGGGGTGTGTGTCTTGAAGTTGATAATGGGTAAATATTTAATTCACATTCAACATCATAATTAGAAACCACTAAAATACCAAAAAACAAGAACAACAAATACAAACAAATATGCAAAATAACTTTGTTGCTGATCCTACATTATTACCAAATAAACAAAAGGGAGGCGCCATTGTAAAGGCCTAGCTTCCCGCCCAACAACTGAACTGTGCATCATACGCCTGACAACGAAATTAATTTGTGTTTATGACGCCTTGGAGAACATTGAGAAGATTTCGATGTTAATGTGAAAATCAAAAGGTGTCATAAAAAACGCCTTAGATTACATTAGCTTAGGTTAGATTATGTTTAGTTGGGTTAGGTTATATAAGGTTAGGCTCGGCTAGGTTATATTAGGTTATTAATCAGCTATCTTTAACTTGGGTTTGGTTAGGCTTGGTTAAATTAGGCTATGTTTAGTTAGATAAATTGAGAAAGGTTAAGTTAAGAGACTGCGGCCTTTATGGTTGTGGCCGTTTCAGAGTGTGACCATTTTGACTTACAACCCCAGTCAGACATGCTAGACAACCACTACATACTGTATTTTTTTTTGGTCTAAGGGTGTCATGTTGGCCTTGTCCTTTTTTTATTCTAGACACAACCTGACTCCAATGTACAGATAATTATTGTGTATTTATTTGTAGAACGGCTTGTGCACACATACACACACAAACACATATCCTAGCCACCATCATTTTCAAGAATACTTCCCATGTGATCATCATTTTGCTGCACTGTTCTTGCTATGCAATACTTCCTGCACGCAAGAAAGTATCAAATAGTTAATTGGGTAATGATGACTGTAAGGCTGATAATTACAATCCATGGTAAAGTGGTGATAAAAAGTATATTTCTACGAATGTAAATTATTGTGAATGTTATGTAGTTTATGGCCCAGTCGAGTTCTATATAAGGAATGTAATAAGAGTATGTGTATAGAACGATATGAGAGTTTTCCAACTTAACAATATGATTGAAAATATTATACTTACAACTAAAATTCCTACCAACCAAATTACCCAAGGATGCAAAGGGGCTCCTGGCAGCACTAGTAAGCAGCACACACGAGCTACCAGGCAAACTTTGACCATAACAGTATTCAACAGGTTGCTGTTGCTGCATTGAAACTCGTACCTCAAATTATGATGACGAGAACGCATGAAAGAAGGTCCCTGAATTGCTGAAAGAGAGAGAGAGTGTGTGTGTAAGAACAAGTCAAGGGAAGAGGCTACCGCACAATAAGACACTCTTGAATGTCTCTCCTTGTAATCGTTCAGGGTGGTGCAAAAACTAGGGCACATACTTTATTTTGCACCCTCTTGTCAAAGTCTCACACCACTTATCAGTACCGGAAACTAGACAATGAACACCAACACTTTAACAACATTCCTCTCTCAACTTACGCATCACAAGTTATGCTATTCAAACTTGGACGAAACATTGGAGATACAAATGTATTTGTCTCCCATTACCTTGTACGGGAATGATGACTATGTTGCAGAAGAATGACATAGTTACACAGTCAATTAAAGCAGCAATATTTAAAGTCACTTGTGACCCACCGTCCTCTCCTTTACAGGTTGCTTAGGATCAAATCACTTATGATAATTTACTGTACCTTCACTTCAGTTACAAATACTGATGCAAAAGTTCCTCGAAATGCCAGAGAATATATACCGGTGGAATATTGCCGGAGAGAGCGGTTGCATTTGTTACGTAAGTCGTCATTCCTGCGTCAGAGGGATCAATAAAAGGACAATAAGACCGACATGAATGGTTTTATCGCTCATTTTCGACGGTCAACATTTTTCCGGCAACATAATTATGTGTGACTTAGTTAATTATAATTATTCATCATCTGGGATGGCACAGCTGTTCACTGTGGTCCTTGGGCGTCCACCCATGGACGGGGAGGAACACCCAACGATCATGAACATGTTATTCTTGGACTATTTATTATCATCCATCATCTCCACATTGTTGAAATATTTAAGCTGACTCGTAGGCATCTCCGCACTGATGCTACCTATACTCATCATTCACCTACTAAGTTAATTGTCTCACCATATGTATTTCAATTCACCAATATATGCTTACAACGTACTTCAGGTTTCACAAGCATAGTACTCTGTTCCATATGTATGTGTGCGTGGATCATTACGACAAGAATTTACTGGAAGAGAGAACCAGTAGACAGGAGGAGAGGCATGATTACGGTTTGCACAATTAACAATTAGAGATACGATGACGCATTTCCTTTTCGTTTTCTGATAATAAATAAAATATTGCATTCAGATTATGAAGGGCATATGGAAATCAGAGGGTTAATTAATATAGTTCATACATTTTCATTTATACAGATCATTCCTGAGCAGTATAAAATCGCTTGCCAGAATAAGCAACAAAATGCGTCATGATCTTGAAAGGGTTAAGAGGCATTGATGAGAGGATGGTGACATTTGGAGAGGACAATTTAGAGGTGGTGTAAAGAGGATGGTGTAATTTAGAGAAGACAATTAAGAGTCGTTGATGAGAGGACGGTCTTATTAGGAGAGGACAACATTATTACGAGGTGGTGATGAGAGGATTATGTTATTTAGAAAGGACAATTAGTAGGTGGTGATAAGAGGATGGTGAAATTTAGAGAGAACCATATTTAGAGTCTATGATAATAGGACGTTGCAATTTAGAGAGGACAATTTAGAGACGTTGATGAGAGGATGGTGTCATTTAGATAGGGCAATGAACACACTATCTTAAAATATTAAGATGATAGTGAGTGAACATTTTGAAAGTTGGAACAACACGAGGTGGGATAAAATAATACAGTCGAAAAACAGACCCCCTTTAATGAATATCAAGGAACTTAAAACCATAAGACTGCACACCCTTTATTATGTTAGTGTTACTTTTACATAAGCCTACCTAAATATCATGAACACATAGATGAAGTTTAATCTGTACTGAGTCTACTTATGTTATCCAAAACAATTCAAGAACTTTACAGAAATTCAGTTACCAAGCGGGTGTTCCTTGTGTGATTGTCATCTTTATAAGCTTTTAACATTTTAGAAAGGTTACAGAATAACGAAAGCTATTACCTCAGGTCGAAGTATATACAATATATATATATATATATATATATATATATATATATATATATATATATATTGTTACGTATCTTGATCCTCAAGTGGTTAACTTGATGAATCTAGATAGCACAGAGATATATATTAAGGTATCAGTCAGCTGAAGGCAAAACAAAAGTAAAATCTAATACAATTATTTCCTGTTATTGCTTCCTTTCCTTTTGGATCTTAGGACTTAGTATCCTTTATTGACTGATACTCTTTAATTATGAAAAATACTGAAACTAATTAAAGTCATGTAGTATTTATAAAGAATTATTATTTAACCGAAGCTTAGTAGGCTATGGTTATGAACCGAAGAAGTTATATCTAAAGAAGGACTATTAATTCTATAATAAGTCTTGAAAGATAAATATTAAAGTAAGAATATTTCTGTCTCTTACCCTTTTTGGAATGAATAGATAGTTTTCTTATATGTCCTTTTATTTTTATTTAATGTAATTATTCTTGGTTCTTGTCTTACGTTAATAGTATTATATTATAATTATCATCAGGATTAATATCAAAGTCACATAAAAAGTTAGATATATATTTAATAATTAGTTAAATGTATTTCTTAACCACGTAACATTGAGGTTTGATTATGAGTACATTAAGTTACAGGATCGCTTCATAGATTCGATTCAGGTCTCACTCAAATAATATGAAAAGCAAATAATATTTTGAAGCTAAAAGAATTTTCTTCAGCTTAGGAAATCACTAGAAGTAATATTAACACAGCCATGTTAGTCTAAGGCGATATTACTAATATGAGACAATAGCATCACCGTACTAAGCACCGTTAAGCAATGTAAGCTTAATTAAAAGAAAATGAAAGAACTCGTAAGTATTAATATAAAACAATAGTATTACTTTCATCATAACCCAATTACTTAAAGAGTTGTTTTAGTCCACAAGTTAGTCAACTAAAATAGTTAAGTACATAATAGTAGCGTTAACGTTAATTCCCAATCAAATAGTTAAGTACATAATAGTAGCGTTAACGTTAATTCGCAGTCAAATAGTTAAGCACATAATAATAGCGTTAACGTTAATTCCCAATCAAATAGTTAAGCACATAATAATAGCGTTAACGTTAATTCCCAATCAAATAGTTAAGTACACAATACTAGCGTTAATGTCCCAATCACATATCTCACTAACCAACATAACGTAGGTGTTTACACGGAACACACACATATATGATCTGACTGACAGTCACAATCCCATTATAATACTTCACCCCGTCTTCCTCCAGCTGCAAGTTCACCTTCCCTAACTCCAAATGAGACTGATTTGAATGCCCACAACTCGGGTCTTATATACTAAACAATGATGGTCTAGGAACGAATCAGGAGGCGAGTGATGGTGCGCGCTCCAATCATAGCTCCTCGAGTTGCATAACAGGTGCCTGGTCCACTCACAGCTCCTGGCGTCTATCATACGTCATAGCGTCGGGTCATCGAAGTAGTTTGCAGGGTCCCCTATGACGCACGCAGGTGTGAAGGCTTGTTTGCTGGTATGCGGGCGAGCTGGTTTCCCACTCGCTAGTTCGCTCGCTAGTCTGCTTCACCGTTTGGGTAGTTTGACTCCTTCAACTCTAATTATAACTCTTAAATTAACATACAGGGCTCCGTATGTCAGAATATATATATATATATATATATATATACGCAACAATCTTGCTTTCTATCATGTTCTCAACTTAGATTCTTCTGTGATCTCAACTCCCTGACTAAAGTTTTCTTATCACTTAAAACTAAATATTTATAAAGTGCCTATCTCTCCCCTAATTCTACTGACTATCCAAAATTCTTTGACTATCTAACTTCTAAAGTAGAACACATTTGATTCATCTCTCCTTTCAAAGAAATCTCCATCTTGGCAGATGTCAATGTTCACCACCACTAATGGCTCTTCTCTGTTTCCACTGGCCATCCTGGTGAACAAACCTACATTGTTTCTATCTTAAACGACATAGAGCAGTTAGTCCAGCAACCCACCCATATCCCGGATCGCTTCAGAGATCGGCTCAACATTCTTGACTTATTTCTAACCTTCTGCTTATACTGTAAATCTTGTATCTCCTTTGGGCTCCTCCGACCATAAACTAATATCTGTCACCTATCCTACTTTTCCGGTACGGCCACCCGATCTTCCCAACCGGCGGCGCTTGTGGCACTTTGGCGCTGCCGACTGGGAGGCTCTTCGGCAGTATTTCTTTGATTTCCCATGGAATTACTTTGGCTTCCGTGGGCGGGGACCCTCGGAGAGTGCTGAACGCATTACCGAGGTAATCCTCTCGGGCATGAAAGCATACATTCCATTTTCTTTCTCTCAGTCTAATGCAAACAAATCTTGGTTTACTCACGCTTGTTCTACTGTCCTCAACAAGAACGAAGTATTCAAACGGTACCGACGCCTTAGGAATCAAGAATTTGATTCTTTCTATGTTTCTGCTCGGAATCAAGCCAAATCTGTTCTTCGACTTGCCAATCACTTTTTCATCAATAATACATGCACTGAACTATCCAACTCTAGCTCTTTCCAAGCTTTGTGACATCTAGCCAAAAACCTCTCCAACAATTCTTCCTCGTCTTTCCCTCCCCTTTTCCACTCTGATGGCACAACCATCACTTCTTCCTCTGGCAAAGCTGAACTCTTCGCTCAAACATTTGCTAGAAACTCCACCTTGGATGATTCCGGTGCTATCCCTCCCTCTCCACCCCCCTCTCTTCTACTTATGCCTAATATCCTAACCTCTTCAAAAGATGTATTTTCTACACTACCTGGGCTTAATACTAAGAAGGCGTATAGTCCGGACGGTGTTCCTCCTATTGTACTAAAAAACTGTTCTTCCGTGCCGACTCCCTGCCTAGGCAAACGTCTTATCTGTCTCTCCTCTAACGTCTTCCCTTCTTGCTAGAAGTTTTCTCTCATTCAACCTGTCCAAAAGAAGGGTGACTGCTTTCAACCCTCCAACTATCGTCCAATTTCTCTTGTATCTCTAAAGTTCTTGAAACTATTCTTGCTTTCAAATTTCTTAAGCATTTCTCTTCTCATAATCTACTCTCAGATTGCCAGTATGGCTTCCTTAAGGGTCGCTCTACTGGTGATCTTCTTTCATAGCTTACTAACTCTTGGTCATCCTCCTTTCGGGACGTCAGTGAAACCTTTTCTATTGCACTAGACATATCAAAGGCCTTCAATAGAGTCTGGCAAAAATCTTTAATTTCTCCTACGTTTTCTATCCGTCATCTGTGCCTTTGTCTCTAATTTCCTTTCCGGCCGTTCCATAGCTGCAGTTGTGGACGGCCATAACTCACTTCCTCATCCTATCAACTCCGGTGTTCCTCAGGCATCTGTGTTATTTCCCATTATCTTTTTAATTTGAATAAATTATCTTCTCAACTGTACCTCCAGTTCCATTCATTCATAAGCAGACAACTCTACCTTACACTACTCAACCAGTTTTCCTGAACGCCCCAGCCAGCAATCTCTCAAAAACAAACTTAATGAAGCCATGCATCACTTATCTTCTGATCTAACTACTATTTTCAATTGGGGCAGAGAAAACCTTGTTGCCTTTAACCCAGGAGCTGCGGAAAGACTCTTAAGAGTTTCCCCGGGTGACTGCGGGAAGACTCTTAAGATCCTAGGCCTAAAAAAATCCATTTAAAACACCCCAAAAAAACTTGAACCTTTTTTTTGTTTTGCCCCTGGGCCATGCCAAATATCACTCCTCAACATCCCCTCCTTCCCCCCCCCCCCCCCCCCTCCTTCAATTATCACCTATTTTCCCTGTTATGCCCTTATTCTGTGGTCTATTTTCGTGATAACATTAGCGAGTTGCTAGCAGGGCGTTGTCATCAGTGTTACCAAGCGTGGGAATTAGGGGAGAAGACAGGAAGAAAATTGAGAGGTACCTCCAGTGTCTCTCAAAGCTTCGTGAGTGGAAGGTTGGCTCACACACACTCTCGCTTTCATTTCGCGATTTTGACCAGCCAAACACTGTTTCCACTTGTTTTATTGTTGTAACTGGTTAATATCTTCATATTAATGGTAAAATAGGCGCATATGAATAAGTATTTGCGATATTTATGGTAAAATAACGATGTTAGTGATGGGAACAGCTCAAATACGTGCGCACAGGCGTGTGGTGTTTCATACCCCCCATACGCAGCCGAGAGGTTAAGGGGAGATTTCCACTTGAGTGATTTTTTTCTGGACCCCTTTCTGCTTCATGTTTAACCCCATTGCTTTTGAGATTTTAAGATGTTCGCCCCATTAGTTTGGTGATTTTAAGAACTTTCGTGCAATTTAGGTGTCGATTTTTTCCTGACGAGCGATAGCGAGCCTGTAATTTAAGAGGCACCGGCCTTCGGCCGGGAAATTTTTCTATCGAAAAATGTACAAATTTATCTTGAAGGAAGGTCTTGGGGGTGTAGGCTAATTCAAAGTTTGATGGAAATCTAGGGAACACATGTGACTAAAAACCTCCCCTTAATGCTTCCAAAAACAGGCTTTGACAGATGAAAACGAGTTCTCGGTGATACACCTAAATGTTCCGAAATCTAGGTTCTCAAATGTCTCTTTGTTACTGTTATGCGTGGTTGTAATACAACTCGCTTGGTACTGTGTTCTCATAAGCTCCTTATTTGGGGTATCCTGCCCGACAGGAACATAACTAGCATTGATATAAATATAACTAGATCACTCAAATCACACCCAAAGACAATAAATACACACGATATGGTTCACATGTTTAATATCCTAATAGCTAGACACAGGTGGGGGACATCATATAATTAGCTATGGAGCATAATATATATATGTGACTGGAATAAGTTACATAAGGTTTACTCATTCATGAAAATGGCGTCACTTACAAATCAATCAGTCAATATACAAAATAATGCCTATAAGAATGATGACAATATCACAAATATAGCAACGTATGCAAAGAGAGGAATTGCGTAGCATAAATGTGGGCAACTGATATCGTGGAGACACAAACAGGTGAGGTAGTGCGACTGGTGGCTGAGGGTCACATGATCAGGTAGAACTAGGGTAAAAGTAGCCTCGCTAAGTATAGATTAGAGTTACTGCGACGTATACTTGGAAATCTTAACAATATGGATTATTTACTATAGGATGGATGAATACGAATTTGATGTTAATCCTAGAGAGATGGTAATTTACATTACCAGTATATGATAATGGTAAACTAGTGAATAATTAGACACCGGGTCTACGAAAAATAATTATAGTCCCACATGGACTATCTGAACTGTGGGAAGGAAATTCTATTTCACAAAAGTGTAGTGAAATTAACCCACTGAGCCCCAGCGACGCACTGTTTGCGTCAGCAATGTATGTAATGCTAAACCCCAGCGACGCATACGTCTGCGTCAGTGTTAATTACTCCGGTCCTATGGCACCTAGAGGGCTCAGATTTGTATGGGAACTGTGGAAGTATCCCACGCAACCTTGACGATGGTTGAACACTCTCAAAGTCCAACCGCATGCGCATGAGTGCGCAAAAACATGGTTTTTGGGTGTTTTTGCCTTAAATTTATTACTCATGTAAAATCCGTTTTCGGGGGATCTGTAGGACCAATTTTTGACTTTTTTGATCGTTTTTTTTTTTGGTTTTTCCTTCATTCCTAACCCATTCGCTATTGTTTCTGGAAAACAAATGTTTTTCAAAACCTGCCGGTCCCTGGGTGTACATTTATTTATATTTAGCTGGGGCTCAGTGGGATAAATATAACCAAATAGGGTTATGAATGAAGCGGAAATAAATGAATACTCAGCGCGCTAGAACTAAATTATGAAACACCACAAAGAGGATGAACAAATTAATATAATATAAACTGATTTCACAAAACAAGTAGTGAATCGAATTGGTAGCCAGGAAATGGTAGGCTGGAATTGTAAACTAAAATTATTTCACAGAACTAAAGTAGTGAATCAGAATTAGCCAGAATGTATAGGCCGAAATAGTAAAATAAAATTATTTCACAGAACTAACGTAGTGAATCAGAATTAGCCAGAATATATAGGCTTCAGGTATAAAATATAATGAATTCACAGAACTATAGTAGTGAATCAAAAAGCAGCCAGAATGTAAAGGCTATGAATACAGTTGGGTATTATAATGTAAAACTTGCAAAATAAACAAACCAAAACTTATACGAACACAGTCAAAAGACAAGATAACTAATCAAAATCGCTATGTGGAAACAACGCTTAAGTAAAATAATAATTTATAAATAAAAGAACACAATCCACCATATAGGGTGTACATTACTACATGAGCAAGTTAATCTGTTTCCCAAGCAAACTAATCGCACACATAGCAACGCACTATCATCACGTTAAAAGAATTAGTCAATTTGGGAAGTCGGGGACGTTGTGGTAAAGTTTACTAAACTCTGCATGAATGACGAAACTACAATTAGCGTCAACATTTTCTATTAAAATCAAAATTGCAACTTGACAAGACATTTACAATAGTAAAAATACAAATGTCTATCACTAACGATAGTGCTATCGGGTAGGTAACTGTAAGCATAGCATGCTTCAAGTGACCCCTAACAATTACTACCCTACTAATAACCTACATTTATTGTATAAATAAACTAAGGAAATCGCCAAAGCAAGCAATTGATACTATCGACAATGAATAGATACAATATAATAAATATAAATATTTGAAAATATGAAGAAGGCACAATAGATTTAAACAAAAGAGTACTCTTTTAACAAGAACAATGAATTATACAAATTTATAATAACAATAGAAAAAGATAAACATTAATACATAGAGACAAAAAGTAAGCAGAGGTTATAATGTAAACTTCTCGTTAATGTTTTTTTTAATTATTATTATAAACTTTTAAAATACAGTCCCAATAATTGACCTTAAAAAGATTAAATTTATGCAACAATGTACTTGCAACAAAACCTTGCAAAAACCTTGCAAAAAATAGAACTTCCCAATATAAATTCGAATATTATTAACCGTATAACGTGGTGGACCGAATTATTCACAAGTTTAACAAGAAATTAAATTAATCGGGATAAAGGAATAAGGTACTCGAACGTACGGATTTAATGATTAATAGGGGGAATTAATTTCTGGTTATTTGTAAGTATATTATAGAATGAACCTAGGAATGTCCGTAACTTCGTATTATTTTAATTAGGGGGTAGTTAAACGAATTTCACTCTCTTTGAACACTTCACTACGAACATTATATATACACTGATAATACACACATAAAATACGATCAATAAGTGTTCATAAAAGGCTTATGTGTGACGTTTTCATATATATCTAGGTCGCACCTATATATATATACTATACTAGGGAATATAAAGAAGTTATATCCAGAGTATTATATATATTAATTGCAAGAAAGACGTATATAAAGTTTTCACAAATATGAGGTATAAGTTAATAAAAGGAGAGGCCACAGGTGTCTCGATAAGTTACTATGACTTGAACACTAATATATCTTATATAACCTTCACAACAATTCCAAAACTCAAGAACTATAGAAAACACTTAGACTGGGGGAAGATGATCCTTTAGATAGATCTGGTCTGCGGTTCACTCCACTCGTACGTTTCTAAGCCTCTCGTATTTATCAGAGAGAGAGAGAGACCGCGTTTTCCCACAGAACTAGAATAATCACTTCTAGTATTTTAGATGCATCTAGATCTTTACTTGTAGTGCTTGGCTACTATTCTGGAACTTTTCACTTCTAGAACCTCTCCTACACAACTATAATTTTTACTTCTAGCTCACCTGCACCTTACTAGAATATACACTTCTAGGTATTTTACACTTACTAGAACGGGCACTTCTAGTGTAACGAGTGAGCTGTGTATAGGGACGATTGGCTTAACCCTAACAATAGCGACTCTGACATTGGTAGTACATCATTCTATTTCGCCGTTGGCTAGTAGACTGATTCGACAATGTTTGCCTACCTTTCCTCAATTTCAGTGAGGTGATATTCAGGGTTTAATTTGGATCAGGTTTAATTGATTTCGGGATATTAGGGGCATTGGAATTTCAGTTTTCGAATTACGGTGAAGTTAATAATGGCCTTAAAAATATAATACATATAGTGATACATGAGGAATGTTGTTCTTTATCTTTCAACATGAAACTCTTATTTTAGGAAGCTTGCATGGTTGCATGACCATTTTTTATCTGGAATTCATACTTTTCTCTATTATCACTGTTACGACCGGGCACTCGGGTACACAAGGGCTCTCAATCAGGACTCGAATACGGCTCGCTGCCACAACGGAAACACACGATCCCAACCCCTGAGTACTGCCATCCGAACAAAAAACACCAATACCCTCCAGAGTTCAATCTGCTATAACGGGGTATACAAGAACTCGGTACTAGTGTTCAACAACAGACTAATAAAGAGACCGGAATTCTCTAGTCTGGTCAACAATCAAACAAAGAAGTAAGAAACAACAACACCAAAGAATAGTGTTGGCCGAAGCCGAAGTAATCCACCCTTGACTAAGAACTTAAGAAGTCTTCCACCCTCTACTTCGGATCTGCACTATTACGTTACGTTAATTAATAGTCCTTAAGCATCGAGCAAGGAATCTTCTGAAAAAAGTTAGATGCTTCTCGGATGCTCGTAAGAAGTACGTATCGGATTTTGAACAGCAATTCAATAAGCAAAACACTGGCAATTAAATACTATTAAAGGTTTAAATTGGCATAAGAATAATTAAAGGAATATGCAATAGTAAATGGCAAACATTAAAAAGAAGTACTCCGCAAATGCAACGGCAATAGCCTACTCGGATTGTGCTCGTGGGCCACTAATCACTAAAGTAGCCAAGTGTGCAACACATGAAATCAATAGTGCATAAACAATATCATACATAAGGAAAGCTTCAATACTATTCTGTATCTACTAATCGAGTAAAGTCTAGCTGGGGTACTGTGGGCAAAAGGTAGCAGTGACTGAGCAAAAACGGCTCGTAGCCTAGCGAAGTTCTCACAACTGTTGAAAGTATTACGTTAACACTAACAAGTGCACTTTGAGAAATCCAGATCCCTTGTATCTGGTTTTCTCCCGGCTCCTTGACAAAGTAAAAACAAACTGTTAATAAAATACAGGGTGGTTAGGCTCTTGCCCTCACGCACTGTAAATTATTAACTCAACACAGTCAGCCGCGAAGACAACCTAGGCTTCACTGAACCGAAACGAGTATGCAGGTTTATCGCTTAACCACTGCATCAAACAACAACTCGTAACACAGAAAAGCCTTACCCCAGTCTAGCATTACCTAGACTAGCAGAAAACAGGAATAATAATAATAACACACAGGGAAATGCATATACAAGTGCAACAAACATAAATCAATCCTATTCTAAGTTAACCCTTCTAAAATAGGCTATCTAATAGGCATGTATCTCGTGAGAACTCAAGCGATAATACGTTGGCTGACTAGCTCTGCACCAACGGGATCATGGAAGTTAAAAAGGGTAGGGAAAAGAGGAGATAAGAATGTAAGGTAGTAGAGAAAGTTCACATCAGTCAGAAGAATATATATAGTTAGCAAAGGAAATGAGAAGTCGCTCTGCCTAATGAGTTCTGATCAAAAAATGGCTAGACTTCCCTTTTTATACTCGGCCCTCTAGTGAGCCCAACGTGAACTACTAAGGACCGCCCACTGACAATCATTACGTAATTTCTCTCTCTCCTCTGGGATAGACAAAGGCTCTCCTAGCACTGAGGGGAGGGGGGAGGGGGAGTGCTAGTGAGTTGGGCCCACCTCCCGCATGGCACACCCACTGACCCCCAACGGTGGCTGCTTCTCCCCCCATCATTACAAATAAGTTTTACACACAATACTTATAACTAATGATATAAAATAAACTCGTTGACTCAGATGAAAACAAAATACATATTCATAATACTTATAGTACAACGGCTCACATGAACTAAGTTAGGAAACTCTACATAGACTACAGCCAAAGTTCCTGCCCTGACGATCCTAGCGAGAGTGGGGCATGACTAGGCGTTCTGTACAGCATGCTCACACTGGACATGCGTCACACCTCCCCCAAGATTTTACTTACTCAACCCTGAGCTAAAATCTGACAAACACAGAAACCCATCAAGCCCCTCACACCCAGCGACCGCATGGCACTAAAACAAAGCTGAGTTTATCACCAAAACGCATCTTATTATAAAAAAAAAAATCACATTTTATAACTCCTCCCAACAATAGCAAAAAGACACAATATCCTGCTCCCAGAGCGAGCTTACAGCAGCTCAGCCGTTTGATAGTTTGTGGACTACTCAAACTCTATAGGCTATGACAAATTTATACGATTACCTATATCAAAAGAAAGAGTTTTTATATGATTTTTATATTTTAATATGTTTTTTCCCGGCTGCACTATAAGGGCAGCCTATTTTCCTCCACTCAAACCCACACACCTGTGATAGCCTACGACTGATCATCCACCCTTGATAAACAATCCGCGATCACATTGTCACATCCAGCAATATGACGGATGTCCAGGTTATACTCCTGCAACATCAAAGACCACCTGGTCAGTCTCATATTGCGATTGTGAAATTGATTCAGGAATCTCAAAGGGTGATGATCAGTGTAGATAACCACGACTGGGCCATAGGCTGGAACATACACCTCGAAGTGCCTGAGCGACAGCACAATCGCCAGTAATTCCTTTTCTATTGTAGAATAGTTCTTTTGTGCAGCATTGAACTTCTTAGAAAAGAAACTTACTGGGTGTTCCACACCTTCATTGTCTGTCTGTAGCAAGACGGCACCAGCCCCTACACCACTAGCATCTGTTGCCAGCTGAAAAGGCCTGTTAAAGTCTGGGGCCCTGAGTGTCGGGTGAGTACATAGCAAATGTATCACCAAAGTGAAAGCCTTTTCACACTCAGGTGCCCACAAAAACTTTTTGTCTTTAGATAACAAATCTGTGAGAGGTGCCAACACCGTTGAGTAACCTTTTATGAAGCGTCTGTAGTAGCCTATCATACCCAAGAATCTCATAATCTGCTTCTTGGTTGTTGGGTGCGGAAATTTATTGATAGCCTGTACCTTGTTCTGAGGAGGGCACACCTGTCCCCTTCCCACTACAAACCCAAGGTACTGCACAGTGGCTTTTACGAAGTCACACTTTGCCAAATTTACTACCAGACCTGCTTCACTAAGTTTCCGGAACAAGGTCTCAAGGTGCTCACAATGGCTCTTAAAGTCGTCATCATAAATGATTACATCATCCAAATATACGGTGCAATTTGGAATGTCCTTTACAATTTCATTCATCAGGTTCTGAAACGTTGCTGGTGCATTCTTAAGTCCGTAAGGCATAACATTGCACCGGTAGGTACTCCCGTCCACAACAAAACCACATACCTCTTTAGCACGCTCGGACAAAGGTACTTGCCAGTAACCTTTTACTAAATCTACTTTAGACAAAAAACGAGCATTACCAATTTTGTCAACACTATCATCAACCCGAGGAAGAGGATATGGGTTAGTTGGAGTCAAACCGTTTAACCTACGGAAATCAATACAAAAGCGTACCTTGCCATCTGGCTTAGGCTGCAGTGTTACGGGGGAAGTCCACTTAACTGTGCCTTTCTCTATCAACCCTCTACCGAGCATATACTCCAACTCATCCCTCAGAGCTGGTAGTTTTATGGGGGGCACACGGTACGGGATTGACTTAAAGGGTAGATGGTCCCCCACGTCAACATCATGCATAGCCTGAGTAGTGAGGCCTGGGTGTTCAGCAAATACAGTGGGGTATGAACCGAACAACTGACGGATAGCATCAAACTGCGGCTCAGGCAAATGAGCTATAGCTTTGTCAGCCCTTAAGCTCGAGTTCCCCGCCCACTGATCCATGTTGATCCCAGCTATCCTCCTCTGAAGCTTGGCTGTCCCCCTCTCCTTCTCCACCACGGCCGCAACAAGCCAACACAGGGACAGTGAGAGGCTCAGAGGGGCGGCTCACATACTCTTTAATAAGGTTCACGTGACATAACTGGTTCTTTTTCCTCCTGTCTGGAGTGGCAACAAGGTAATCTAAGTCTGAAATTTGTTCTACAATTTTATAAGGTCCAGTGTACTTCGCAGAGAGGGGGTTACCAACCAAAGGCAACAAAATTAATACCTCTTGTCCTACAGTGAACTTCCGGAGCCTCACTTTGCGATCATACCTGTCCTTCATCAAAGCTTGTGATTCTGTCAAATTTCTACCTGCCATATCCAGACTCTTAAGCATGCGCTCACGGCTTTCAAGCACATACTTTAATAATGGACAAGGCTGCACAGTCCCCTCCCAAATTTCTTTCAGCATGTTAAGGGGGCCCCTGACACGGTGTCCAAAAATCAGCTCGTTTGGACTAAATTCCAGGCTCTCACCAGGTACCTCCCGAGCAGCAAACAGCACATAAGGCAATCCAAGATCCCAATCCATACCGTTGTCAGCACAATAACACCTGAGCATGCTTTTAAGTGTAGCATGCCACCGCTCAAGCACCCCTTGACTCTCAGGGTGATACGCTGACGATACTACTGCTCGTATCCCATGCTGTTGCATTGTTTGCTTGAACATGATGGAGGTGAAATTAGATCAGACTGAATCTCCTCCGGGTACCCGTACCTTGAGAAGTACCACAACAAGTTACTGACTACCGTCTTAGCCATTCCATTTTTCATAGGGTATGCATCGGGGTATCTAGTGGCAACATCCATTATGGTTAACAACAATTTATTTCCAGCCTTAGTGGGAGGGAGTGGACCAACCATGTCAACAATAATTTTACTAGAGGGTGGCCCAATCACAGGAATAGGGTGTAACGGAGCCTTAGGAATAACTTGGTTTGGTTTCCCGACACGTTGACAAATATCACATGAGTTTATCCATGACTGCACATGAGACTTCATCCCCGGCCACCAAAACAATTTCCCCAAAGCCGCCACCGTTTTTCTCACCCCTAGATGTCCTGCCAGTGGTGTGTCATGCGCCAACCTCAGTAGGCTATCCCTGCACTCCCGTGGCACCACCAACTGGTCCACTACTCCGGACCCCTTTTGCCAACTACGTTTAGGGTCTTTAAAACGCCTATAGAGGATGCCTTCTAAATAAAAAAAATCTCCTGGCTGTGCATCGCCCGTCCTCGTCGAGCTCTACAGCTCCATTAGCACACGTTTGGAGCTCAGGGTCCTCTAGTTGCAACCGACGTATATCTGAGGGTGCCAAGCGATCTAACTGCTCCCGGAGCAATGCATGACCTTCCCCGATACTGGGCTGCTCCCTCTGTCTCTCTCGATGTACATAACGTTGCTGTCGTGGAGACTCGTCATGCCCAGCCTCGTCACTCTCGATGACAGGCCCAGGGGCTACTCCAGAATTAAGTAAAGGTGCTAATACTGAATCACCCAGGAGAGCCGCCGAGTCAAAACTCTTAAAACCAACTCCAGCTTTAGCCTCCTCCTGTTGATCGTTCCTCCGCTGGTCTGAAGACGGAGGACTAGGCTGTGACACTTTAGCTGCCCGAGCTCGGGTGACAACACACGCCATGAGTTGTGTCTGGCACTGCTCGACCCACTCTTGCTCTTCCCTACTCACGTCGGCCGGCCTCTCGGCAACGACTAAGGGTAGAACCTCAGAAGCGGGCATTGCAAAGTCGTTGCCGAGAAGAAGGTCGACGCCCTCCACTGGCAGTTTCTCCACAATCCCGACATCCACCTCCAACTCCAACCGCACCAGCGGGTATGACAGAGTTGCATTAATACCCTGCACCACTACCACCCGAGCCGCGTTTATAGGGTAGCCAGTCAAGTTTTTCATCAGAGTCTGGGAAGCACCTGTATCACGCAAGACCTCTACTCCATGCTTGCGCCCCGCCCACATCACGCAACCCCGCCCTCTATGGTCGCAAAAAACATCCTGAGCAGGGTTCGAGCCTCCCAGGTGCTTCTGCATTGGCTGTGCCTCAGCCTCTGACGAACTGCCCCGGGCAAACTCAGATGACTTCGGAGACACCAATGTTGCAGGCCAAAGACACAGCTGCTGTAGGTGGTTTGCTAGGACAGACTCTTGCAAAGTGCCCCTTTTTATGACATTGATAACACTCCAACTCCCCTTTGGGCTTCCCTTGGTACTGGGAAGGGCCCGGCCCCTTCTTAAATGGGACGGTGCTAGTCTTGTGGTCAGTCTTGGTATCATGGCTCTTGTACTTGTTTGCATAAGGTATATCACTAACTCGGGGGGTGGGGCATCACGCCCCTTGTTACCTGCCTCACTACGCTGGGCAGACCCGCTCCCACGAATTAGTGATAGCCGGAGGTCAGCCATCTCAGCTGCCTCCTGTAGAGTTTTTGGGTTCTTTTCTTTAATAGTTAGTCATTTCTGCACCAGTACACTTATAAAACTGCTCGAGCAGAAACAGCTCAGTCAACTGTTCGGCCGTCTCAGCTTTCTCAGAACGTGTCCAGTTTTTAAGTGCATCTTTTAAGTCCCGGGCATGTTCAAGAAAGGTCGCCTCCCTAGTCTTTGTAACACCCCGAAACTTCAATCGATATGTTTCCGGTTGCAACTCGTATGCCCGTAGGACAGCTCTCTTCAATTCTGGGTAGTCAATGCAAGACTCTAAAGGCAGTGCATCATAAGCCTTCAGACCCTTACCCGTAAGTCTTGAGGAGACTAGAGCTGCCCACTTCTCTTCAGGCCAATTATGCTCCCTACACTTCTTCTCAAAACGATTAAAAAATTATGTGACTTCAGTTTCACTAAATACCGGCACCAATTTGACTAATTGGGCCAAGGAGTGTTCTCTTACTTGGGCCGTGACACGAGTCTTATCTAAATCTAATTTAGCACAATATTTCTCCGAGTCGTACCTAAGCTCAGCCTCATGCCTCCTAACCTCAATCTCATGCCTCCTCGTCTCATCCTCCTGCCTCCTGGTCTCATTCTCCTGCTTCCTAGCCTCAATCTTAGCAAGCTCAAGTCTAAATACCATATCTGGAGACAGGCAGGAAGAGGGAGCTGCCACTACTGAAGGAGGGGGGGCAAAAACTGGGGAATCACCATGTGCATCACCCGAGGGCACTCCAATCTGCCAATTCTCATCCCTCTGTGGGAGAGTGCTAACCTCCGGTAACTGAGTGGACGGCACTGTGGGAGTCGAGTGAGAGGGGATCTGGGGAGGAACCCCCCCAAACGCCCTCTCCTCCGAAACCCCATGTCGCCCACGCAACACCCAGGAAATCAGCTCCCCCTTGGACATCCCTACTACATTGGAAATGCCCAAAACCTTGGCTATCAGGTGCAAACCACAAACATCCACCCCAGTCAGCCTCTCCTCCATCACGTGGTACCGCTTACTCACAAAAACTCTAGCATCCTCCTCACTGGTTACTAACGGCACACCTTCAAATGGCATCTCTCGCTCATCGTCAGTGCTGATGCACGACATACTGAAGTCCACAAAAAAAATCTCGAGACAAAAGTGTTAAACTTCCTATGCAAGCACTAATTACTAAATTAACTGGAGTCTCTTAAATGCTTTACTAATTACCATACAAAAAAAATATTCTTCAATATGCACGCTAAAATACAAACAAACAAATGTTGTACAACTCTGCAAAAATGTATACTGTTCACAAAATCCTAAGCAAGGTCGCCATTTGTTACGACCTGGCACTCGGGTACACAAGGGCTCTCAATCAGGACTCTAATACGGCTCGCTGCCACAACGGAAACACACGATCCCAACCCCTGAGTACTGCCCGCCGAACAAAAAACACCAATACCCTCCAGAGTTCAATCTGCTATAACGGGGTATACAAGAACTCGGTACTAGTGTTCAACAACAGACTAATAAAGAGACCGGAATTCTCTAGTCTGGTCAACAATCAAACAAAGAAACAAGAAACAACAACACCAAAGAATAGTGTTGGCCGAAGCCGAAGTAATCCACCCTTAACTAAGAACTTAAGAAGTCCTCCACCCTCTACTTCGGATCGGCACTATTACGTTACGTTAATTAATAGTCCTTAAGCATCGAGCAAGGAATCTTCTGAAAAAGTTAGATGCTTCTCGGATGCTCGTAAGAAGTACGTATCGGATTTTGAACAGCAATTCAATAAGCAAAACACTGGCAATTAAATACTATTAAAGGTTTAAATTGGCATAAGAATAATTAAAGGAATATGCAATAGTAAATGGCAAACATTAAAAAGAAGTACTCCGCAAATGCAACGGCAATAGCCTACTCGGATTGTGCTCGTGGGCCACTAATCACTAAAGTAGCCAAGCATGCAACACATGAAATCAATAGTGCATAAACAATATCATGCATAAGGAAAGCTTCAATACTATTCTGTATCTACTAATCGAGTAAAGTCTAGCTGGGGTACTGTGGGCAAAAGGTAGCAGTGACTGAGCAAAAACGGCTCGTAGCCTAGCGAAGTCCTCACAACTGTTTAAAGTATTACGTTAACACTAACAAGTGCACTTTGAGAAAACCAGATCCCTTGTATCTGGTTTTCTCCCGGCTCCTTGACAAAGTAAAAACAAACTGTTAATAAAATACAGGGTGGTTAGTCTCTTGCCCTCACGCACTGTAAATTATTAACTCAACACAGTCAGCCGCGAAGACAACCTAGGCTTCACTGAACCGAAACGAGTATGCAGGTTTATCACTTAGCCACTGCATCAAACAACAACTCGTAACACAGAAAAGCCTTACCCCAGTCTAGCATTACCTAGACTAGCAGAAAACAGGAATAATAATAATAACACACAGGGAAATGCATATACAAGTGCAACAAACATAAATCAATCCTATTCTAAGTTAACCCTTCCAAAATAGGCTATCTAATAGGCATGTATCTCGTGAGAACTCAAGCGATAATACGTTGGCTGCCTAGCTCTGCACCAACGGGACCATGGAAGTTAAAAAGGGTAGGGAAAAGAGGAGATAAGAATGTAAGGTAGTAGAGAAAGTTCACATCAGTCAGAAGAATATATATAGTTAGCAAAGGAAATGAGAAGTCACTCTGCCTAATGAGTTCTGATCAAAAAATGGCTAGACTTCCCTTTTTATACTCGGCCCTCTAGTGAGCCCAACGTGAACTACTAAGGACCGCCCACTGACAATCATTACGTAATTTCTCTCTCTCCTCTGGGATAGACAAAGGCTCCCCTAGCACTGAGGGGAGGGGGGAGGGGGAGTGCTAGTGAGTTAGGCCCACCTCCCGCATGGCGCACCCACTGACCCCCAACGGTGGCTGCTTCTCCCCCCATCATTATAAATAAGTTTTACACACAATACTTATAACTAATGATATAAAATAGAACTCGTTGACTCAGATGAAAACAAAATACATATTCATAATACTTATAGTACAACGGCTCACATGAACTAAGTTAGGAAACTCTACATTGACTACAGCCAAAGTTCCTGCCCTGACGATCCTAGCGAGAGTGGGGCATGACTAGGCGTTCTGTACAGCATGCTCACACTGGACATGCGTCACATCACTGATACAAACAACACTTTCTTTACTCTCTGTGGAGCTGTTATCGTTGAACATATTGGCCTTCCGCACTGTCGAGAGGCTTATTCTGGTATTATCTGTCGTAGTAAAACATTGGATGTTAATGAGGAATTTGCATACAATCCTCTTCGTTGTAGTTTAAATCGGGTTCTTGGGTTGGATATGTCTCTAGTCCGTACCTCTGACCTTGTGATTGGTCCGGAACAAGCCCAGGTGATTGACTCAGAATCAGGTCATGCTCAATGAGTGGCCTTGTAGTTCCTGTGAGTATCGGTAGAGGGTGTTGTTTCTTTATGGTAGATGTGACGTTAATCACTCCGTTAGAACCGCATGGCTTGTCCTACAGTGACTCGCTAGGATCGCCAGGACAGTGGATGTGGCTACAGTTTGTGTATTGTTGTGTGCTTTGTTTCATATGAAAGCTCGTGTCATGGGCAGTCCAGAAAGGCTCTTTGTTTTCACCCATGTCAAGGCTTTATATATTTAATTGTAAAGTATATGTTTTATCCTTAACTAGTAATGATAAGATCAGAGAGAGAGAGAGAGTAGAACAGAGTGAGAGGGGGCGCGTGTTTTTGCCCCGCTCGATGACGTCACGGCTGGCTGCCTCGCGGGGATTGGTTGAGGGAGTTCTTTACCATGCTTGGTGACGTAATGTTTTGCTAGCTACTTTGGTAGTGGTTAGAGGACTTGTTACCACTTTTTTCCCATGCAGCTCGAGCTAGTGCTGGTATATATACAGTTCCCTCGCCATTCTCTCCCTCAGATCTTGTTTCTAGAATGCATCTCTCTTATCCCTTGACACCTGTCCTCCGCACTGCACCTGAGAATCTTTTCCTCTGCCTATCTCTCTCATTTTCCATATCTTTCACCACCTTTTATTCATATTATCTCCCCTCTGGTTAACTCTGCATAATCAGCTTCATGCTGGCCGGTTGTATTGTGCGTTAAGGTCTGATATAACCCATGTATGTTAGTGTTAAGATAAGTTGATCATGAAGCATTGGTTGGCATTCATATTGTTTAGTACCGCTTCCTATAATTATTAGTGTTCTGCTGGATTAGATAATGCTAGACTAGGAGTCTGATATTATAAGGTATTGTTTCCTATGAGTGCTGGCTTTAGTTAAAAGCTGCACGACATACCTGAGAACTGGAGTTGATTGAGTAAATTCTAGTCTGTGTGCCATTGAGAGTAGAGCATGCACGAATGAGGGCTTTTTGCCTATACCATTCTGCACTGTTCTAAGCTCGTTGTTTGTCTTTGAGGTACGCCAGGAGAACGCTTAATACTTCGGTATTAAGGTTTCTCAAGAGAGCTACCCTTCCCTATAACGTAATATTGGATGCACAGACTTGAGATTTGCACTAGGCTATGCGGCATGCCATGCGCACCAGTATCTTGTATCATTGACTCTAGCTAGACTTTATCAGTCATAGTAGACATTAAGTATATTAACCCAATTACTCTTTTTATGCATACCCATTTATGATTACACAAGCATTTCGCAGCCTAGTTTGATGTATTGAGAAACAAACGACTTAGGCTCTTTTTGTTGAGAGGAATACTGCATTGTTGTGGCGATCATTATTATTGTTGTAGTGTTTAGGATATTCTTGGCTCCGACGGCATTATATATTCTGCCTTTTTGTGTGAATAGCCTGCACGAGCATTGTTCCGCTGCCTGCCTTTTTGGGTTCCATTTCCGATACGAGCATCTTTATAGCATCTAACATTTAAAGAAGATTCCTTGTTGGTGTTGAAGGACTTTAGTGCACTTTCTTTCATGCAGGAGTGCCTGACATTTATTGATTAAAGTAACGTAAGCTGTAACTTCTCTTACCACCTTACTTTGCATACCATAACCAAGCACCTTCGGTTATAGGTAGTAATAGGCTGTTTTCACATAACATTAAGCCTAGAGTAGACGCACATTTATTGAGAGTTTGATAGCCTATTATTGCATATAGAACTCGGAGAGTATTTGTGTTCTTTGTTCACTGGGAATATACATCAGAGGTTGGATCTAGCGCTTTCTGTTGTAGCATTTATGCCATTACTAGTCCAATGAATAAGAGCCCTGATATATTTAAACCCCAGTCGTAACATAGACTGTGTTGTTCCTTGATATATTAGAGGACATTGATTTATGAGGACAGACTGTGTTGTTCCTTTTTCTGTCTGTGCTTGGGTCCCACTTTTTTTCTTCAATCTTCTCACTCGGAGGCTGGCTATTTTTGCTTGTGGTTGAGTCACTTCTTCCTTGAATGTTGATAGATAGGTTGGGGTCCTTGTGTATCTTTTAAACCGTGTGTCTTCTAGGTATTTGGGTAGATCTGGTGAGGGTTTCGTGGTATTTCTTTTTGAACCTGTCATTACATTTACAAAGAGACATTTGAGAACAGGATTTAGGAACATTTAGGTGTATCGGTGAGAAATGGTTTTCCACTGTCAAAGCCTGTTCACTCAGTGATTAGGGACCATGCTTTCAATTGTGACCACCCTATAAATAAGAATACATTTTCAGTCTTAGACAGTAGTGGTAGCGATGCGAACCTACTCATACTGGAAAGCATTCACCAAGCAGTGGTACGTCCTCCTATACGTGGTAACGAAATATTCGGCCCACGTTTTTGCTTTCTAATATTTTCATGTGTTGGGGTAACTATTACTTTAATTTTAAGTCGGTTGCCTCATTGTATTAATGTTTTGGGTTGAAATTATAGTCTTAACTCCCTTAGAATTATATATTTATTTAATTACTAGTCCTGTCCCTCTTGACCATTCTATTTTAAACCATTTACGTCTGTGTAACTTCGGTGACTTATTTTCTCATGTATTCTGTATATATAAATTGCTTTACTCGCTCCTTTGATACTATATTTCATTTGGTAGCTGTTCCCCTTTTTCTTGTTGTGAATCCTAATGAACTCTGAATTTTGTCCGTCATTTTATTATTGCCTACATGATTGTAAATATTGTGTTCATTTCTGTTTTTAGACCTGATGATGGACGAAACGTTGTATCAAATAAAAACACCTCCCAAGATGTTTGTCATAACCCTGGTCCTACGGTTCATTTATATATATATAGGGTGTTTCAGTTGACGTTTTCATAAAAGCCTGCCCCATTCTACAAAACAAGAAGAATAAGGTCAAGTCGATGGAATACTTTGTTTATGGTCCGGACTTGGATTAATTTCGGTGTTAACTCTGATGTAGTGTCGTATAATATCAACGTAACTAGTACGCGTGATACAAGACTATCCTTTTCCTGACAGGTATACAGCTTCCAGCTAGCAACAAAAAATGGCAATACAGAAATACAGCAACTTAAGCTAACCTAGACCTAGTTTGTGGGATTCAAGACTAACCCATACCTACCAGGTAGTTCGTGTCCCTATTAACTAGAGCGTAGGATACAAGACTCTTCCATTGTTGATATGTATAAGTCTCCCTAGCACCAAACAATAGCAATACAGAAAGATCTTAACCTAATCTAACCTAAGGTAACCTATACCTAGTATGTGGGATACAAGACTAACCCTTACCTACCAGGTAGTACGAGTCCTATTAATTGAATATTTATATTTTATATATTAATAGCTTATTACGCATTTCCTCCCCGACTGAAACATATTGGCAGGTAGTACAAAGGAGTACAAAGGAAATCAAGCAACAACAGATCTAGTGACCCTTCTAGGTTGCTTGTCCTCCAAAACACTGAGGATCAAGTGTCCAAACAGTGGTTTAGAGTGGGTAAGGGAACATTGGAAAGGGAATTACTGCCCTGGAAATAATGTCCGTGGCAGGATTAGGAAGTTAGTAGGGGACAGATGGGTTAGTAACTGAGGGGGGGATAAAATAAAGTTATTCATTTACAAACGCAGTCAGTCGCGGGTTTGATGCGAGATATTTGTCTAGGCGGAGTTTAAATGAATCAACGGTGATGCAGTCTATAACGTTTCGGGGAAGCCCATTCCACAAGTTGACAACTCGATTGAAGAAGAAATTCTTAGATTCGTGTGAGTTAAAAGATTTACCAATAATTTTGCAACCGTTTCCCGCGTGTAATTAGCTTGGTCGATAGTGAAGTACTTACTACAGTTCATATTGTCGATGCCTTTGATGATTTTGAACACTTGAATTAAGTCACCTCTTAATCTGCGCTGGGTTAAAGGAAATAGATTTAATTCTCTAAGACGCTCTTCGTATGGTTTGTTCTTTAGGCTAGGTATCATTTTGGTAACTCTACGTTGAACTCGTTCTAGCTTGTTTATATCTTTTTGGTAATAAGGGCACCAGGATTGAACGCAGTATTCCAGAAGAGGGCGGACTAAGGAATTGTAAAGGGTTAGGATAACTTCTTTGGATTTATGCTCAAATGACCTGCCTATAAAGCCAATTATTTTGTTTGCCTTCTTAACAACTTCTGAACATTGTTCAGAAGTATACAATGCGGCTAATCTATTGTGTTCGATAAAATCAACAGTTTAAAACTTGGACCTAAAAGACAATAATACGGGCATAATTCTTGAGGTGCCTCAATTATAGGATGCTAGTTACTTTTTCCCATTTGTCCAGCAACTCCTGACTACCATTGTACCCAATGACTACCTTGTAACACTATTAAGGAGAGCGAGCCAGGGACGGAGGAAGGGAGGAAGACGGTGAAGAAAGTGCGGAGGAAGGGAGGGAGGAAGAAGAAAGGGAGGAAGGAAGGGGGTATAAGGTGCATGGGAGTTTGGGAAGCAGGGGAGGGAAGGTAGATGGGGAGAGAATGTGAGAAGTTTTTGGGTGGGGATGAGAGATGGAGGGGAAGTCTCACGGGAATAAATTTAAAGTAAGATCAATAATATGAAGCAATAGGAATGGGATCACTGTTTTGTTCCATTTGTTATTATAATATATTAATATCAGAAGGAAATTATGAATTAATTCACATTTTTAATATTAACTGTGATCCTAAAAGGAAACACGAACCAGTATCACTCGCCTTTGTATATATATATATAAGGAAGATAAATACCAGTGAAAGGAACCACATATTGATTTATTTCTTACGTTTTGATACTATCGTCGTATCATCATTCGAGCTTAATATAGAACAGAAAACATTGTTTTTAATATAAAACATGCAGATTTATTTATCAAAATAAATTTAAAAGGAGATACTTACGATATAATTATAAATTGTATGTGAATATGTTGATAACATTCATTGATAAAGGGTGCGTGAAATTATCATATTAAGTTCAAAATTGTGTGAGTAAAAGGGAATCACTAGATTCTAAATGAAGTAAAAAGGAAGGGGTACATTTATGTTTTTTTTTAAATGATAAGATAAATTTAAAATTGAAGGAGAAATAGGAAGGAAAACACAAATCACACACCTTAGACCTAAACACACAACAACTGTGCTAAAGTCTCGTGAGTTCCAATCTCGGGCTTATGGAGGTAAGTGAAAAGAGATTCCATAATAGCCAGATCCTGCTCCCACAGACTCCTAGCAGGAACTGAAAACATACCGGCCGAAAATGGGTGATCATTGTTCAAAGAATGCTCTCTAATGGCAGAAAAAGATGGTTTAGTGATTCGTGAACGAGCTGAGCGACCAAGATGTTCCGCAATCCGACTCCTCAGGTGTCTCTTTGTTTTTCCACTGTACGAAGCCTTACAGCAAATACACTTCAATTTATATATAAGAGACGACTGAACACCTAACGGAATTTGGTCTTTACCATTAACCCGTACAGCCCCAGCGACGCGCCTGGCGCGTCGGCGATGTATGTAACGCACAGCCCCAGAGACGCACCTGGCGCGTCACCCTAATTGCGCCGACCGTAACCTCAGGTGTAGCCACTCAAGAGGGCTCAGATTTGTATGGGAACTGTGTACGTATCCCACGCAACCGTGCCTATGGTTGAAAACTCTCAAAGTCCACGTGCGTGCGCGTGAGCGCGCAATAACCTGTTTTTTTGGGGTAATTGCCTTCAATTTTTTACTCTTGTAAAATACGTTTTCGGGGGCTCTGTAGGACCATTCTTTAAGCTTTTTGAGCGGTTTTTCGTGGTTTTTCCTTCATTCCTAACCCATTCGCTATTGTTTCTGGAATAAAACCATTTTTTGAAAACCGGCCGGGTTCTGGTGAACAAACATTACAAAACTAGCCGGGGCTGGACGGGTTAAAGGTGGGGATGCATGGGTTGAGATAAATAAGGAATAATCGTCAACCTGCACATAAATATCTTGCAAAATGCAATGGTGCCGAAATAATTATCAACAATGCTACAAAGGATTTTGTAGATCGTCTAAACCAGACCTGTTATGTCATTGGAGTATAATTCCACCATCCAGTCCACGATGAGGATACTGCTGTGACGTCACAAGTCCGGTGTAGACGATCCACAAAATCCTTTATACCATTGTTAATAATTATTTCAGTGCCATTGCATTTTGCAAGATAATTATGTGCAGGTTAACAATTATTATTCCATGTTTATCTCAACCCTTGCACCCCAACCTTTAAAGAATTTCTCAATTATATTGTCATTTTTGAAAATTACACGAACACGTACTTGAGGAAAAAAATCATTTAGAAGTGTATTAAGTTTACTTCTGAGTGTGAAGCTAGACTAGCATGTGAACACTGTAGGGAAATATATGTTCACTTTCGCTACTGTTTCTGGGACTTGGGTGGGTTTATTTAATAACTTATTAATAGGTTTGCCTATATTTGTTTCAACAAAGTTTCTGGGGAATCCATTACTAAAAAGCAGTTTCTTTATGAATGCAAGTTCTTCATTAAACTTAAAGTAGTTGCAGCAAATGTGATATGCCCTAAAGGTTAAGTTTTTCACTAGGTTACGCTTAACATTGATTGGGATAAAAGAAGAGAACTTGGTAGATAATCCTGTAAATGTAGGCTTTCTGAAGACTTAGGTTTCAAATTTATCATTGTCTCGTTGAATGTTAACGTCCAGAAATGAGAGTGAATTATTGGACTCTACTTCGTAAGTAAATTTAACATTAGCATGCTAGAGTTAAGGTACTCTAAAAATAAGGGAACATGCTCAATATTCTTAAAGATAACTGGTGTTATCTTTCTCATACGTGGATAAAAGGCTCACTTCCCTCCTACGTGAATGTTATCCACAAATTAACCTTAGAGTTATTTTAAAATCAGGTTGGAATATAGGCAGTTTTTTTAAATATAAAGATAAAATTCCCGGGGATCTGGCTTCTGATGTTGTTTATCAATACACGTGTGATAGCTGTATGGCTACATATATAGGTAAAACAAAGAGGCACCTGAGAACCAGAATTTCAGAATATATAGGTGTATCAGTAAGAACGGGTTTACCAATATCAAAGCCTGTTCATTCAGCTATTCGGGACCATGCTTTTGATCATGACCACCCTATAAATAGAGAGAAATTCGCGATTTTAGACAGTAGCGCCAATGACTTGGACCTACTCACTCTAGAGAACATTCATCAAGCTATGGTACGCCCTAGCATACTGTAGGTGATAACGAAACCTCTGTTTTTAAAGTATTGATCTTTTTGCTTATAATAACGTTAACAACCTAAATTTCATTTAGCTATATTTTAATCATAAATATAAATGATGTCCTTTACCATTTCAATTGTCTCTGTATTAACTTTTTCTGGTATTACATTTTTAGTTGATTTTTCTGAGAGTTCCTGCTATTTTGGCTTTCTTTGCCCACATTATTTTATTGTCTACATGTTTGTAAATATTGTGTTCACTTCTGCTGTATAGACCTGAAGATGGACGTAGAGATGTCCGAAACGTAGTCGACTTAATACACTTCTGCCTGCAAGATGTTTGTCATAACCCTGGTCCTGTTATTCATGTATATATATATATATATATATATATATATATATATATAAGTATATTTTGACTGATGCATAAAGCTTGATATATTAACTTGAACAGATTATATAGAACAGAGAGAGAGAAAAGGAGGAAAAGAGAAACGGGAGCAACAAATTAGCATCCTCATTAATAATTTAACCCAGTTCTCAAAAACAGGGCGAATGTTCATTTATGTAGTTATATGTGTTTCTGTGATTTCGTATCATAATTAACAATATATTCTTAATAACGTCAAGTTTAACAACAAGGTCAGTATCTAAAAAACGATTGAAAAGTTTGAGAGAGAGAGAGAGAGATAATTAATAGCTAGCACAGGTACTCTTATATTTTAGTTTGCAAGAACATCACACTTCAAAGCAACTGGAACTGTTTCAAGATGCATCATAAGACGATTGATGCTCCATTTCAATCAGACTACATTGTACATAATATTATATATGTATATATATATATATATATATATATATATACTGTATATATATATACACATATATACAGTATATAATATTTATATATAATATATATATATATATATATATATATATATATATATATATATATATATATATAATGTTATGAACAACACTATTTATGGTTTAATGTGTGGTAGTTCATTAGTATGATGGTAATATCTTACTTACATTATGTATGTTGGGGAGTGTAGGAAATATGTTGATTGCTTATAGCCAAATTAATTTGTAACTAAAACAACCTGTTTAATTTACTTCACTGATGAAGGCAAAGGATTTAATTAGGCACAACATGTTTGTTATGGAGAAAAACTTCATTAAAGTGACACACATGTAACTGTATTATCTTGATCTGCACCACATACTTACAATCTACATATTAAACAACCTTGTTTATTTGTGTTTTTTCTTATTTTTGTTTTCTAATGTTAACCCGGGAAAGACGAGCGTCCTCATAAGAGGTTAGGTGGTGGAAGGCGAAGGTCCTCATCAGATCCAAGGCCTAAAAAAACACTTTTAAAACTCCCCAGTGGCACTCAAAACAAAGCAATACGTAATAAGGTGAGACAATTCCCCTCCATTTATTACATTATATTACATTATTACATATGTGTCCCATGTGTGTGTTTTATTGCTCTTACATGTTAATAGCTTCTTATTAAACGTAAGATAGGCGCATATAAATAAGTAATAACAATATTTATGGTAAAATTACAATTTTCATCGAGAACGAACCAAAATACCTTCGCATGGCGGGACGTTTCAAATACCATAGTCTAGCCTTTGCCAGGTTAAGCTTGGTTTTGGTATAGATTGTATATCCAATCTATAGTATAGTATAATAACAAAGCATGTCCTAGTTACCTCTGTTGTTCTTCACCTAATTCTCAAAAAGACATCTTCTATTTGCCCATGTGTCTACTAACATGTTCGCACCACTCACATTTATTACTATTGTTTCACAAGGCATTTGTCTCTTTAGTATATTACCCTCGCCATAACGCCCTTTTATGAGAGGTTTAGAGAAAAATGTTCCCCATCTTCTGGCATCGTGATTTTTGGTTAAGTCTCTGCCTCCCTGTACTCCACTGGGATCATTCCCCCCCGATTTGAGACTGTCACCATTTGGATAAGGTCGGGCATTAGTAGGTAGTGG
The DNA here is from genome assembly GCA_032716605.1 of Paralithodes platypus. Lineage (NCBI taxonomy): Eukaryota > Metazoa > Arthropoda > Malacostraca > Decapoda > Lithodidae > Paralithodes > Paralithodes platypus. The sequence goes on from CM064578.1 coordinate 17,131,869, forward strand.
TCTTGGGTTATATCTGTGTGTCTGAGTAGGGTGTGGTTCGGACAGTTCCTAACTAAATGTCCGGTTTGTCTGCATACAAAACATCGAATCATTGTTCTCTGGTGCCCTTTATTTATGTTCTCCTCTTCCCCTTTCTTCTTATCCTCCTTTAACTCCCTGGCTTCCATTACTTTCTTTATTACTTCCATAAGTTCCTTTGTGGTGGTCACTTCATGTATAATGCAGTGCTTTCTTACTTCCACGGGACAGGCCTGAACCATTATTTTCCTTATCTCTGTCTCCTGACTCTCCTGGTTCATATGGGGGTAGGCAACTTTGAAATTTTTTGTGATTACTCTCCTCAGGGCTCTCACATTCTGTCCGTCTAACTTGATACATTTTAGTTTGTCCCTGGCCTTCCTTGTTGAGGTTTCTCAGGAAAACTCTTCTACTAGTGCCTTTCTAACCTTCCCCTATGATTCCAGTCCCTCAAAGCGTACCCTTACGTCGTTCAGGGCCTTGCCCAAGTGAGCCTTCCCATAAGTTACTTTCTTCTCGTCTTCCCTGACATCAAGTAAGGTGAATTGGCATGCCATTTGTTCAATCCACAGTTCGATCACCTCCTTCCCTTCTTGCCACCAAATGTTGTACTTAAGCTTATATTCACTGCTCTACTAGGGTAGAAATAATTCGACAGTTGTTTGGAAGTTCACGTCTTTATTTAACATACTCCCATGGTAACTGTAACCCACATAGCAATTGATTCTCAGTTCGGATCAAGATGAGTTCAAACTATTATTTGAATACGTACGACGGCCCAGTATAGTTTTTACTTTGGAATGTTCACATTCCCATCACAACCTATCTGGACAATCGCTATTCAGAGTCTTGACTCACTTCGGCTTCGAACCAAAGGCACATCACTATATTCACAATGGTTGACAAAACTATATTATAACTATCCTTCAATATGTCCTTTAATCATTTTAACAGTATTAGGACCGAGGATTCTACCCATATGTTCTCACATCAACCATGACAACATCAGAAACACTTATCCCTTTACACAGGATCAAATCACCTTAATCATATTAGACACGAATAATTAACCTATAGCAGACTGCATGGAACACAAATTGTGATTATATATTCGTGCGAGCATTAACTCTATAGGTTACTGAATATATTTATAATTATACTACAGGTCAGCTGGAATTAACCCCGTAGTTCATAGGTTTTTTTACACTAGTCTGGTCATTAGTATATTCAAATACTGCAAATAATGTCGAAATATATGTAATACACAAAAAATGCCCTATTTAACGAAGAATATATTAGAAGACAGAGGATATGATGAATGATAGTTAAGAATTATGGAAGTATGAAGGGTTAAACATTAAGAGTGCAAATAATAGGAGTGACTGAATAACGAATTATGAAGGCAAATAATGAAAACAAGTCATATTGAAAAGGTACTTCAATGTTTTGACATGTGAAATGGGGAAGAAGAACAAAATTGTAGGGACAAATTAGGGAAGGTGAACAGTGAATTTCTAGTGAAAGATTTAAGAGTGAATATATTAAAACGGGTAAGGCGTGATGCACGTATGAAGGGTGATATGTCAGCATTAAAGGTAGGTTCACACATAGGCGAGTCGGAGCGCGAGGCCAACGCGAGTCACACTCGCCGCATACTCGCCATGATGGAGCCCGAACCCAACGCAAGTAGCATCTGATGCGAGTAAACACGCATATAACACGAAAATAACACAAGTTTACACGAGTATCCGCGAGTGTAACACGACCCCAACACGCACCGCCAAAATGTGAAAAATAACGGTCAAATTCCAGGGAACGAATAGTGCGAGTTTACAGGAGTCTACACGAGTGTCACAGGAGTTTACACGAGTTTACATGAGTTTACACGAGATGAACGCGAGTCTACAGGAAGTTAACAGGAGTGTATGGGAGTCTAACATGAGTGTGTGCAAGTGTTGGCGAGTGTCAGGATACGTATATAAAGAGGCCCCCACTGGCACCATTATTCACACCACGCAACACCACCACAGACGGACGTACTCTGCAGGATACAGCCCAACCCACCCACCCACCCACACACCATGTCCATCAGGAGGCGGAGAGCGGCAGCTGTGCTCATACTGCAAATGCAGATGCGTCTCCTAGACCTAGAGGAGCTGGAGGAGAAGGAGGCTGAAGAAAGACGTCAAGGGGAAAGGCCACGAATGAGAGTTTGGGCTAGGAGCTGGCTACTGAGACGGCCACAGTTCGGTGTGTACGAACAACTTATGGAGGAGCTTAAGAGAGAGGACCCCAAAGGATTCCGGAATTTCCTACGTGTGGACGTCCTCCTGTTTAGGGAGTTGGTGGCACGTGTTGGGCCTAGGGGTAGAGAAGCAGGACACCTTCTGGAGGGAGGCTTTGTCACCTGGGCTGAGGATTGCAATCACACTCCGCTACCTGGCCACTGGTGACTTATATCCTAGCTTACAGTACGCGTTCCGTGTGGCCCGGAACACCATCTCCCTCATTGTGCCTGCAACATGTGAAGCAATCATTGCAGAATACCAGGAGGAGGTTATACGTTGCCCCAGGACACCGGCGGAGTGGAAGGATGTTGCCAGTGAATTTGCCAAGCGCTGGGATTTCCCACATATCGTTGGTGCCATCGACGGAAAGCACTGTGCCATCAAATGCCCTTCAAATGCCGGTACAGAATTCTACGACTACAAAGGCTTCCACTCCATCGTGCTCATGGCTATTGTAGACGCCGACTACAAGTTCCTCTACTGTGACGTGGGTAATCACGGTAGCTCCTCAGATGGTGGGGTCTTTATAAGAACGAATATCAGAGCAGCATTGGATGGGTGCACCCTGGGACTCCCTGCTGCCGAACCCCTGCTCAACGACGATACACCTATTCCCTACTTCCTGGTGGGTGATGACTCCTTCCCCATGCGAAGGTGGTTGATGGCAACTGACTGTACCTGAACGGATCTTCAACTACAGACTGTCCCGGGCTCGCAGAGTTGTTGAGAACGCCTTTGGCATCATGGCAAGCAGGTATGTGTTTGATTATGTGAAATGTTTGACCAGAAATACAGGTATCGGTGATGGCACCCTACTAATATGAAGTATACTAGTCATGTATTAAATATATATGCTCGTAACCATTATCCCTATAATTAATATGGATTAATACATCTCCCCCACATCCACAGAGTGTGAGTCGTCCACATCTGCAAGTCCAGTTTTTACTAAAAATGATTCTAACCTATATTTCCCTATTTAATATGAACTATACTATTCAGTGTTTAAATATACAGGTTTTTTTCTCCCTAATTCAGGTTCAGGTGCCTTCTCCACAGCATTCCCCTCCACCCGTCCCGTGTTGAGTCTGTGGTGATGGCGTGCTGTTGCATACATAACCTTATGCGAATGAGGTTCCTTAATCACCACGCCAACCTAGCGGACGAGGAGGACCCTGAGACACATGCTATCATCCCTGGTGGTTGGAAGGAGCTGCGGGACAGACTGAATCCCCTCGAGAGACTATCCAGGAATGTTGTGACAGCCCAGGCCAAGAGGCAACGCCAGCACCTCACCGACTACTGCTCATCACCCAGGGGCAGTGTCCCCTGGCAGAACGACCTGATATAAAGGTATGTATCCATATCTTGCCATTGCTTTCATTAATATTTTTGTAGTTTACATATTTTTATTATGTTGTTAATCATGTTTGAAATCCATTAAACCTCATTAATATATATTCTCTATTTGTTTTTCGCTTTTTATAAAGTCTCATATATTATGGTGCTCACCTTTTCCTATGTCGTTTCATAATGTTTAATATATAATATTTAATGTATATTTTTTATTTATTTATATTTCATGTTGGATATCAATCTGTATATTATTTCTTGTCATCATATATTCTTTGCATATATTCCACATCATTATTTATGTTTTACTATCAATATTATTCCAGAAACCTATTTCAATCATATGATATGTTTTTTTTTGCTCTCTTCATTATCGATGTTAATATCAATATTATTTATAACACAACTTGAATTCATATTAACTTTTATTTTGTCTCTGTTGACAAGTCTTTGCCCTGTTTATAAAAGGAACCTTTCTTGAGAATTTTTACCCATAAACTCTAATAATATAGTTTGGATCCAAAACAACAGCTGGAGGCACATTAATTTATTTTATTCATAGACATAGATATATAGCATGTTAATATATAGCCGAAAGTAATATAGTATGTAAATATATACCAGAAAGTATAGAAATAATAAGAGATATTCATTTTATGTGTAGACATAGTATTATATATATTCGTCATTCCCATCACTGGGGGGTTTATGACTTTATTATTATACACAAAGGTTTCACACATTTTCGTCATCCCCAGGCCTGGGGGTGTTGACTTTGGTGGTGTTCAACCTTGTTTATAGGAAGTTCCCTGGTGTTGGTGGCCTACTAGTAGCTGGGCTTGAGGGAACCGGTGTTGCAATGTTGGCGCCATGTGTAGGGGTAAGCGACCCCGCCCACCATTCATGTATATGTGCAGGAGACCTGAATGGCGTACCAGCCATCAGCTCTTGGAATGTGGGGTTTGTGAAGGCTGCTGGCATGCGTGATGGTCCTGGCTGGGGTTGCATCTGTGGTGGTGTGGTGTGCAACTGCGGGGGGCCTGGTGGTGTGGTGTGCAACTGCGGGGGGCCTGGTGGTGTGGTGTGCAACTGGGGGGGGGGGGGGGGGTTTGCTGGTATCGCCATCTGGGGTGACGTGGAGAGGGTGACCTCATCCCTGGCCTGAAGGACTTGCTGCATTATCCTCCGTGACAATATCTCCCCTACAGCGTCAGGGAGCCTCTCGAGCTGCTGCTCCAAGTACCCCACGAACTGTCCATACTTGGTCTCCTTCCCAGCCAGGGATGTCACCAGGCGTGACATGTCCTCCCGCATCGCCTTACGCGTCGCACTCTGCTGTAGAAACAAGAGTATGCAGGTTAAACACCTTTTGTACTTATAAAATAATACATAAATATCATGGTAAGTTATGCTAATAACCTTTTTATGTTTTTCTCCTCCAGATGCATAGGTCTTCCTCTACAGGAATTGTTTGCGGTTTACAGCGTACACGAACATAGGATTTACATAATACTCTCGTAATGACTAATATACTCTCGTAATGACATAATATGTTAAATGTTTTCATATTTACCTCCACAGGTGAGAATGTCTCTACCGCCTTCTGGCGCTTGTTCTGGCTGCTAGACCTGGCAGTGGGAGTTATGTTGGTTGGAGGGGGCATGGCAGTGTCCTCTCCATCACTCTCGTCATCGCCAATCACCTCCACATTCATATCCGGCGAGACGTCATCGGTCGGGTTTGGAAACTGAAACACAAAAACATCAATATATCCTATATAAATAAGACCTTTAACCTATTTTAGTATACTTAAATATATGTACCTTGACAATATAAATAAATATAAGAAAATACATTTTATGTTTACATGAAGCCTTCCATTATAAATGTATGAATTAAAGTATATATGCACAAGATAAGCATGATATTAACAGCCATGAATTAATATATGTATAAAATCATATATATATGCACAAGATAAGCACGTTGTTAACAGACATTAATAGCCTAGGTATACATGGCTAAATAATATTTTCCAAATGTGATAGCGAACAGTTCTTTAAGTATATATTGTTTTGACACATATTAGGTATGTTTATATTAGTTCTAACCTTAGCTGTGACCTTGGTCTTTACGCGGGAGATGTGCCCTCTGAGGAAGGCAAACTTCTGCATGATCCAGGTGTCCCTCTCTGATAGTGGCTTGCCCTCGAATGTCCCAGGTGTTCCCGCTCCACTCTTCATATCGCTCAGCTTTGAGTACCTGGACCGCATGTTGCGGACCCAATGTGCCAGATTACCGCCTGTGTAAAGAGTAATATTTATTAAGCAATGCCCCTTTATATATATGATTTATATCAGTAATTTCACAGGCCAAACATGGGTTGATAATACATTATTAGTTAATGCTGTTAATTACAAACTTAGAGGGATGTATATGATACTGGCAACACACATACATATATGCCAATTTAGCAAACTTTAACATAATAGTAATTATGTATTTCACGTATAAATCACATGGAATCAAACCAAGAACACAACAGCAAGGTATTCAATCACTTATTACAATTAATATTTCATGCTGCATGTTTTGTTGTGGGTACTTACCCGTGACATTAACACCCAGGGTAGCAGCCTTCTCGTCGTAGGCGCGGAGTTTCCTGCGCGTATCTTTGTAGGCCTTGCTACGCTTCATATATAACATGGGGGTGTCCTTCACCCACTCGGCCAGCATGTCCTCAGTCTCGTCGCTCAAGATCACCCTTGTCAACTTATTCTTCTTAATGGCGCCATAACGCACAGGGCCCGCGCTGACAGGGGGGTCAGGGGTATCATCATCACTGTCACTGAGGCTACCTTGGATGTCCTGACTGGTATGAGTATCCTGACTGGTCTGAGTATCCTGGCTGGTCCGAGTATCCTGGCTGTCGTCAGCATCAATATCTCCATCAAACACGTCCATGTCCTCATGTCCACTGGGCTGGCTGTCCGGCACAATGTCATCCGAGTCGTCCAACTCTTGTGACGCAACAGGCCTCCTGGGAGGGGGTGCGATGCGGGGTTGTTCGGGCGGTGTAGCCTTGCCTTTCTTCACAACACCATCACCACCCTTCCGAGACATGGTGGCCGCCAACTTCTCCTTGGGCAAAGGCATGGTGCAGGGCAGGCAGGTAGGGCAGCGTTGTAGGGCAGGCAGTGTGGTAGGGCAGGCAGGTAGGGCAGCGTGGTAGGGCAGGCAGCATGGTAGGGCAGGCAGCGTGGGTCGCTGTGCAGCCCGGGTCAATGGGTCCTTGCTGGGGTCACGGTGGAGAGTGGAGGAGCACCGCGGGCGGTCCCTTTTTATAGGGGGTGTTGACCCGGTGGTGCCACCTACTCGCGCGGTGTTGCCAGCAGTCGCACACCACTCGCGTCAACTCACGTTGGTTTCACCGTTACTCGCGTAGACTCACGTTGGTTTCGCATAGACTCACGTTAATATTGCGTAAATTCGTGTTTGTTTCGCATAGACTCGCGACATATATTGTGAAATCCAGACCACCACGTGGGTCCTCTCGTTTACACGTGTTACACTCGCGTTACCCCGTGTTAACTCGCGTTACTGTCGTGTTGACTCCTGTTTGACTCCCGTTAAGCTCGCCTTTGGCAATATTGGTTGTTTACTATAGTGTAGACTCCTGTTGTACCCGCGTGGACTTGTGTAGACTCGCGATCATTAAATTTCTAAATAGTACAATGTGACTGTCACGCGAGTCTACATGAGTGTCACACGAGTCTACAGGAGTTTACGCGAGTCTACGCGACTCTATGCGAGTTGGCGTCCTACTCCCACTTGACTCTCCAATTTTTGTGTCGGTACAAAATTGTTGGCCGCGTTCGCGAGTCTACGCGGTCCACCGCGAGTCTGTGCGAGTGTCGGCGAGTGTCGGCGAATTTGGGATAATCATTGGCGAGTGCAAATATTTCATCACTCGCGTTGGAGTTGCGCTCCGACTCGCCTATGTGTGAACCTGGCTTAAGGGTGAAGAGGTAGGGAAGGTATAAAGGGGTGAGGATAACCTTTTGTGACCACATGAGGGATAATAGTAATTCAACAATTGGCTCCAATGCGTTCATGAGCTGCCAACAGGGTTGCACGTTTAAAAGTGTTCCCACAATTTTACAGGGTCCCCCAGAGAGGCAAGCACTTCAAGACAGTTTGAGACTGCAACTGCATATTTACTTACACACTTCTCATCCTTGAGCCTCTCCAGATGAAACCCTGGGGGATTACATTTTGAGAAGGTTTTGGTTTTGACTCATAGCTTCTGTGCAGCAACAACAAACCTGTGGTCGGTAGCTAAGAGCTCAGCACTCCTAAAGACCCTGCAGTTCTGGAGGATACTCTAACGAATGCTTACAAGTATGTGATCAATCTCCTTGGGCATGCCACCAGCATTAAAGTACCAATTCCAGCAGTGTGAATTTGCTTTCTAAAACCAGGACCTCGCAATCCTCATAATCCTGGACCTTGCAAATTCAGGAAGAAAGAAGTTTTGACATTCCTGGTACCAGAGCCATGAGGACCGACACATGAATCATAGCCAGGCCTATCTGTGCCAGTAACTTCATTGAAGCTGCCAAGGACAACGAGTGTGTCCCATGGGTGGTACTGTTCAACGATATACTCTAGCTTAGTTTAGAACAATTATTTCTCTTCTAAAGCACTCATCTCGGTCGGAGCATACACTGCAACACGATTTATGAAGCCCAGCTTAGCTGTTCCTGTAATTGAGTATGAAGTTATGGTTTGCCTAAATGTAATTATTTATCATAGTAAAAAGCATTTGTATAATAATTCCCGTCGTCTTATTCATTCTGGGCTAATTATAGACTAATTACGAGAAGCTTTACTACTGGCCAATAAATTAATACCGTTTATACACATTTTAGTCAATATTTAGTTTGCAACAATGGGTAAGCAAAATTGGTCATCGTAATTAATACTTGTAACATGACTAGTCTGATTACTTAAATATTGTCTATCTATACTGACGACCATTGGTATAAACTTTTGCTTGGTATAAACCTTTGTTCCGACCCAAAGGCATACACCAAGGGTCGGAACAATAATATACTAATATTATTTCCACATTGTTAGAATTACTGCCAGTTATGCCCATGGGAATGCAGATAATAAATAACCATAATATATACTGAATAACCAACATATCTTTCACTACACAACTTTCAACGAGGAACCAGGAAATGGAAACATGGTAACATTAGTGTTGTCAATAGTTCATTAAGGCAATTACTCTCCTCACAGATCCAAGTAGAATACATATGAGTTTTGAATTATGGAAGGTCGGGTAATTGCATCTCATTATCAATGTAAATAGGCTAGAGGAAGTTCTATCTCTCTCATACATACACACACTTCTTCCTATCATTCCTTTACTGTTGTTCAACCAGTGTCCCAATATACTGTACCAATTTATCTCCATCTTGCGCCATCTGCACAGTATATATCGTGCCAGTATTCCTGTCCAATATTCCTCTGTATTTGCCATATATTTCTCTTACACTTCCACACACTCATATGCTACCAATTCTAGAAATGGACGTTTCATGGATCAGTCTGCTGCATCTGACGAATATACAGCATCAATATGTCTCATCATTTTGACACTCATACAGTAATTAGCTGTAGTCACTTGAATGTTTCACGCTGCTTTGTTATTGTCTGTTGTTACAGCCTGATTCATTGTATTCTCCTTTTTACATTAGTTATCAATATTTGGCATTATTATTAATTAAAGCCGTCATTACTGAATTGATCCATGACTGATTTACATAGATTACCGTAGAGTTAGGCTAATGGAGAGATGCATAATGCATATAATATGTGTAGTTATGTAGTGATGCAATTACAGGGTGGTACACGAGTTTGATTGAATATATTATATAAACTTACTAATATCCTACTAACTCTTGGTCATCCAACTTTCGGGAATTTCGGGACTTCGGTGAGACTTTTTCTGTTGCACTAGACATATCGAAGGCCTTCGATAGAGTCTGGCACAAATCTTTAATTTCCAAACGGCCCTCCTTCGGTTTCTGTCCCTCCATCTGTGCCTTTGTCTCTAATTTCCTTTCCGGCTGTTCCATAGCTGCTGTTGTGGACGGCCATCGCTCATTTCCTCATCCTATCAACTCCGGTGTTCCTCAGGGTTCTGCCCTATCTCCTATTCTCTTTCTAATTTTCATAAATGATCTTCTCAACTGTACATCCAGTCCCATCCATTCATATGCAGACGACTCTACTTTACAGCACTCAATTAGTTTTCCAGAACGCCCCAGCCAGCAATCCCTCAAAGGTAAATGTAATGAAGCCATAAAATGCTTATCTTCTGATCTAGCTACTATTTCCAATTGGGGTAGAGAAAACCTTGTTGCATTTAATGCTTCCAAGACTGAATTTATCCATCTTACTAACTGTCAGGAACCTCCTTATTCTTCAACAATACAAAAATCAACCCTTCATCTTCCCTCAATGTTCTCGGGGACTCTTTTTCTTCTGCTCTCACTCAGAAAGACCGTATTACCAGTCTCGCTAAGGCAGCCTCCCAGAAGCTGGGTGTGCTCAACCGCCTCAAGGGGTTCTTTACCCCTGCACAGCTTCTTGCTCTGTACAGGGGCACAGTGCGTCCTTGTATTGAGTATTGTTCACATGAGTGGGGAGAATCCTCTCACACCGCACTCCTAGATAAAGTAGAAAGAAAAGCCTTTCGTATCATCTATGTGAGTGAGGGAGACAAAAAGCAGAACTGCCTCTAGCGAGTGCCTCCCCCACAGTTGAAAGAGTGACAGGGCCAAAATCAAGGGAAGTTCGAGCCAAAATGCCTTAACACACAAGAGTTTGAAGCAATTTAAGTCACAGGAGGAGGGAAAGACTAATTCTGGGAGAGAGTTCCAGAGCTCAGCTGTTGAATAGAAGAAAGTCTGAGGGTATCATTTCACTCTTGGGTTGAAGAGTTGCACAGAGTAGGGGTGAAATTGTGTTGTAAGACGGGTACCACATACCCTACGTAGAGGAGGTGATATACACTGGGAGAGCTCTGAGGAGCACTGATTATTGTAGTAGCGATAGAATAGCGAGAGAGATGCATCATTGTGGCGAAGAGAGAGAGTTCAGAGAGTTGGTGAGTTGGCGGGAATTAATAATACGAAAGGCCATCCTTTCTAGGAGTGCGGAGTGAGAGGATCCTCCCGCACATGTGAACAATACTCGATACAAGGATGCCCTGTGCCCCTGTACAGAGCAAGAAGCTGTGCAGGGGTAAAGATCCTGAGGAGGTTCAGCACACCCAGCTGTGTTTATATATATATATATATATATATATATATATATATATATATATATATATATATATATACAGCATATATATATGTGTTACGCCGGGTTGATATCTAACAGGCTTCAGTATTATCTATTATTAATCCGGGTTCGGATAATTAGATTTGGAATATTGCTCAACAGGGACACATCGAGCGCAGTAGATATAATTATATACTAAATCAGGCAACAAGAAACATAATAAACACACAAGGTAATTTACACCCTTATTTATTCACAGACATATAGTAAGATTATATTGATGGAATGGAATTCGATCCTAATGAAGAAATGTAAGGAAAACCTCTCAAAACCCCTGGCTATAATGTGGAGAAAGAGTCTAGACACTGGTGAAATACCAGATAGCTTGAAAAGCGCAATAATTGCCCCACTGCATAAAGGAGGGAGTAAAGCACTATAAAAAAAACTACCGCCCGGTAGCTCTAACCTCCCACATCATTAAAGTTTTCGAGCGAGTCCTGCGAAGCAAAATCTCAGCATTCATGGAGGCAAATGAACTACACAACACCGGTCAACATGGGTTCAGAGCGGGAAGATCATGTCTCTCACAACTTTTGGAACATTATGACAAAATTCTTAAAGCACTAGAAGAAAAGAAACACGTTGATGTCATTTACACCGATTTTGCTAAGGCATTTGATAAATGTGACCATGGTATAATAGCCCACAAACTAAAAGCAAAAGGCATAATGGGGAAAATCGAACGGTGGGTATACAATTTCCTCGTAAACCGGAAACAATCAGTAGCAGTAAACAAAGTCACATCTGAGCCTTGGGATGTCAAAAGCTCAGTGCCCCAAGGAACAGTGCTAGCGCCCCTTCTGTTCCTCATTTTAATAAGCGACATAGATACCAACACAAGACACAGTACGGTGTCGTCTTTTGCGGATGACACAAAACTAAGCAAGAAAGTAAACACACAAGAGGACACGGTCCAGCTGCAGGAAGACATAAATGTAGTGTTCCAGTGGACCAGGGAAAACAACATGCAATTCAATGAAGAAAAACTCCAATTAATAAGGTACGGAGATAATAATGGCGTTAAAGAGAATATAAACTACCTAACAGAATCTAACCACATAATAGAACGGAAAGACAGTGTGAAAGACCTTGGGGTGTTAATGTCTGATAATATGTGTTTCAAAGAACATAACCAGGTCAAAGTTGCGGCTGCGAATCGTCTAACGGGTTGGATTCTGCGTACATTTAAAACACGCGGTGAATTACCTATGATAAGGCTCTTCGAATCTCTAGTGCTACCGCGGCTTAAATACTGTAGCGTATTAACATCCCCATACAAAGCATGTGAAATAAATGACTTGGAGAGTGTACAAAGAAATTTCACTTCGCAAATAAGTTCGGTAAAACAGCTACACTATTGGGAGCGTTTAAGAGCACTGAAACTGTACTCGCTGGAACGTAGAAGAGAATGTTACCTAATAATATACACATGGAAAATCGCAGAGGGTTTAGAACCACACCTACATACTCCAATAGTCATGAAATTCAGTGATAGGAGAGGCTGGGAATGCGATATCCCCCGGATGAATAACAGGGGTGCTATGGGCTCTCTGCGAGAGGGCTGGTTATCACACAGAGGCCCACGTCTCTTCAACAAACTCCCATGGCGAGTAAGAGAAATGAGGGACGTCTCGTTAGACAACTTCAAGAGAGCCCTCGATGTCGAACTACAAATAGTGCCAGACGAGTCCATTTTCGCAAGGGAGCGAGCTGCCGCTTCAAACAGTCTGCTGCACCAAATCACCACCCAGAACGAGGTGCGGCGCGCTCCTCGGTGCCGCTAGAAGTGTGGAGAGCTAATCTCTAGGTATCACAAGGATACTATACTCTACTATTATATCAAAATAGAGAGTAAGCAATAAATAGTGGTGGCGAAAGTTAATTAAGGGGACTCTCAAATGAGGTTTCTAGTTACTTACGCAGAAATAAAGAAATTAAAATACGCATGGTATAAGAGATACATAATATATACACAGGGTAGGCATCTTTGATAATAATACCTATGTGAGTCAAGCGTCTAACGCGAAGTATTTTGACAATGGTACGATAGACTGAAACGTATCGTTCACTGCGTGAGGTGAATGCGTGACAAGGAGTAGGAAGCCACGCCGCGCTCAGGTGAGAGTTCAAAGAGGCCGCCCTGAGGGGTATAGCTCAGGTGAACTGCGGTCACGGGAAGTGACAATTTACTTTAATGCGATATTAAATCAGGGACTAAGGTTAGGTGGTTTATTTTATTCTAGGGAGGATGATAAGTTAAATCTGAATTCAACTGTCTAAGAGATTATTGCGAATAATCTCTCACACGAGACACGAAAAATAATATTCGATCATAGGTGAGATCAAATCACACGGGTTGAGGAACTCAGATTCACAATAAATATAGTGACTGAATCGGAATAGATAAAATATAATTTAATATAGATTGGGATAAATTAACCAACTAATTAAGAAACGCAGATGAGCGAGTGTGAGAAAATAGCTTAACAAATAGTTATCTCGAATAGGCGTACACGACGAAGTTGCAGTTATGAAATACCAAACATTGCATGAAAGGAGTTCTGAATAAATTAACAAATTCCTAAACGAACGCAGAACTACTGTAACGTCGTAGTATAAGGTAAATACAATTATAAATAATGGATTACTAGATAAAGTAATAAACAGAATCAAAAACCAAAATAGTAGGTGGAATCGATAAAGGAATATACAATCTGAATTCCTAGATTGGTGTAGAAAGAATTACATGACCCGAGGAACGTATATTATTAGATTATTCACACGAACTAATAGAGATCAGATATCTTGATAAAGAATGAATTCTAATTCAACGAAAGGGTTCTTGACTTTCAAATAAGGGAAAGGTTATTATTTATTTATTATAAATTTCTCTGGTTGGTGATTAAGTTGATAAAGAATCCTGAACTTGGGCATAGGTTCTAGGTAGATGTAAGGTTTAGGAAGGGAATTAGTTCACGTTATACACTTTGATTTCAACTTAGTTACACAAAGAATAATAAACATACGAGGAAAATCTGAGAGTAATCCGACTAATCAACTCGTATAATATATGAATATGAAGCGTGTGGGTATTTTAAGTTTCTGAAGGATTAACACCGATTAATATGACAATATCTCTTACTTCAATAATCACTGTACGGATCAAAATATATATTTTCACATGGTAGCAAAGCTTCAGGATAGATTTGGGGCACAGATCTAGAGTTAATTATACATGGAATACTCACATATTTTATCTTACCTTCACAACAAATAGCCACAACTTAATACACTCGGAGACACTTAGGGTAAAGGGTAGAGGGAGCCTTTAGCGAGAATCTGGTCGACGGGGACTAGTGGTTCCGCAGGGCTGGACGTCAGGGGGAACTCCCTCTCGTGGTACTGCAGGGTTGGATGTCAGAGGGAACTACCTCTCTCCCAGGTACAGGGGAAGGTGGTTCCATGATGGATGTCAGGTGAAGCAAGGATACCAATGTGTTTACCCGCTACCGGCTTGACCAGGAGAGAGATACAATAGTAGTTGCTTAATTTCCTTCAGTTAAATTCAGGCTATATTTGGTTTATTTTGAGTGTTCAATTTGGTGAATTTCAATTTCATTGGGACATGTGGATATCGTTGTTTTGGCTATGGTGAAGGTAATTCTTAATCTAAAAACACATCGTAGTTACTTATATATATATATATATACATATGGAGATTTTTAATCTCTTGATATTGGTCCCCTATTTTTAGAGGGCATTATGGTGACTTAATGAATGATTTCCGGTCTATCGTGGTATCTGTTTTTTCTTACTCTGCAGGCCATTGGTTTCTTACTTGTCACTTCTTCTACATTATTTCCAGTCTTCCCGGGAGGTACTTTAGGGGGGGTACTGAGATTCACACTTGTACCGATATTGGGAAGGTTCTTGGTGCTCAACTTGCATAAATACTTCTTCACTGTACTGCAAGTCAGGCTGGAACCGATGATATGCCTTGGGCAGAGGTTTCGGCCACTGCCATTGGAGGAGCTGGGGCCCTTGTGAGTGGCCAGGGCTCGAACTCCTTTCTCGGGCAGACTGACCTATTTCCCCGGAAATTAGTGCATGGGCAGATCCGGGAAAAGGGGTAGACTGGCTTATCCCGGCAGGAATTAAAGTCTGGGAAGTTAGTCGGGTCTTGTTTTCTCTTATCCTCTCCTGTTGTTGTCTTCTCCTATTCTTCCTGCTGTCTTGGATGGCTGCTACTTGGAAGTTAGTCTGGGGGTGGCTGCTCAACCCTGTTATTTCACCACCTTCGTCCAAAACGAAATCTCGACCTCGAGATCTTAAATTATAAGTTCTGAAGGTGCGGGTAGTGAGAGAGGGTGTCAGGTTTTGTAGTATGAGACCCCAGATGGTTGAAGGGATGTCGACAGGGCTGGTGGTGTCTGTATATATACTGTATATATATATACATATATATATATTGAAATAACGGGGTTGACCAGCCACCCCCAGACCAACTTCCGAATAGCAGCCATCCAGGACAGCAGGAAGAATAGGAGAAGACAACAGCAGGAGAGGATAAGAGAAAAGCAAAATATACGGTATATATATACTGTATATAAAGTATATATATATATATTTGTTTTCTATGTGAATGAGGGATACAAAAGGCATAACTGCCTGCAGCGAGTGCCTCCCCCAGATTTCAAAGAGTGACAGGGCCGAAATCAAGGGACGTTCGAGCTAAAATGCCTGGACACGCGGAGTTTGAAGCAATGTAAGTCATAGGAAGAGGAAAAGACTGATTCTGGGAGAGAGTTCCAGAGCTCAGCAGTTGATTAGAAGAAAGTCTGAGAATAGCGTTTCACTCTTGGGTTGGAGAGTTGCACAGAGTAGGGGTGGGATTGTGTTGCAAGGCGGGTACTACGTACCTTACGTAGAGAAGGTGGTATACACTGGGAAAGCTCCGAGGAACACTGATTATTGTAGTAGCGATAGAATAGTGAGAGAGATGCAACATTGCGGCGAAGAGAGAGATTGCAGAGAGTTGGTGAGTGGAAGGGAGTTAATGATACGAAAGGTAGAGGGTTTAGGATGTCTAGTGAGAGGGATAGGTAGCTGTGCAGAAAGTTCAGAACTATTTATAGTCAGGCTAGTGGGTTGATTTATAGGAGAAGAGGTAGAGGGTTTAGGCTGTTTAGTGAGAGGTATAGATAACTGAGCAAGACAGTTCAGGACTATTTATAGTCGGGCTAGTGGTTTGATTTATAGGTGGGCAATTTGCGTGAGGGGAAAACGTTGATGACGTTTTGGACAGTGAAGGAGAAGGTTGACATTCTAGGGAGGGGATGTTATGGATGGCTGTAGTAGGTAAGGGACGGTGATTCAGAACAAATAGGTAAGCTGAAGGCAGGTGAGGAAATGGAAGGATTTGACTAAGTTGATGACAGTTTGGTTAGATTGAGTAGGGAGTTGAGGAGGTGCAGAGACAATTCGTGTATTAGGTGGAAGGGTAATTTCCGGGGTAATTTTGTGTGAGGGTGAAAATAGTGGCAGCGGATGTTGCTTGATAGAGGGTTTAGATATGGGGTGAAGAGGTGGTGCAACAAGATTTGGTTTTGCCAAAGGTGGAGGAGAAATGGGTGGAAGAATGGGGGGTGTCAATGGTTCTGAGGATCTTAAATTCTGGTCATTAGATGCTGGCAATGTGTTTTTATCTTTGGGATCTGCAAGCATAATCATATTCTCATCAATGTGTTGAAACTTACATATATATCTATTTTGGTATGTGCGTGACTCCCAAAATAGTTAATTGTAACCTGGTAACAATTCGGAACAGTTAGGATCTCGATAGGACCTTGATATCTTGGCTTGAGTTTGGACGGCACTGGTAATTGAGCAACCATGACAAGATCGCCTACATGATGGGGACTAACTTTGGCAGTTTCGTCAGGTTGGAGGTCTTGGAAGTATTGCAGTTGTCGGAGGCAGTTCTTTCGATGTACTAAGGCTTGGTCGATATTGGAGGAGGCTCATACGGGACAGATAGATGACGTAGAGGTAGGAGCAAAGGTGGTACTCCAAATACACGTTCGTGGGGCGATATTCCGTCTTTTCTGGGGCAGGTATTGATCCCCCATTGGACTATCTTTACTTGGCTGGGCCAATCCTTGGTGTTCATTTGTTGCAGTCGTGTTCTTATTTGGTTTGTAATGGTGCGGTGGCTTCTTTCACAGATGGAGTTACCTTGAGGCCAGTATGGGGAGCAGTGGCATATTTTAAATCCACACATCTGAGATAGTTGGGACCAAATGTGACTGGTAAACTCAGGGGCATTATCCGAATGGATAGCTTCCGGTAATCCAAAATAAGGAAACACGTGTTGTATCAGTGCTTCAGCTACTGCTAAGGCTGAATGGTTCTTTGCTGGACAAGCAATTACATATTTTGAGTATGTGTCCACAAAAGTGATGATGTATTTATAGACTTAGTTTCCTTCCATTGGTCCCATTACATATACTGCAAGAAGTTGCCACGGCTTGGACGCTACTAACTTTCTTGTAGGTCCGGCTGTGCGGGTCCTGTCTTTGCCTAATGCACAGGCTCTGCAGGCTTCTGTAACCCTTTTTGCGGTTATATAAGGAGAAGGAGTCAAATAGACTTGTTGGAAAGTAGCAGTTAATTTTCTTTGGGCTAGATGGATGCCATTGTGCATATGAATGGATTGCATGGTGGAGAGTGCTGCCTTTGGTGTTATGACAATTTTTCCGTCTGGCGTGAATTAATTATCTCTTCTGTTGAATCGAGAGAAAATACTTCTCGGCATCCAGTCTGGTTTCACCTGTCGTTGAAATTGTTTCAGCAGTTCTTGTTGGTCTTGATTTAAGGAATCTTGATGATGTATTGCTAATATTTGTTGACTTTCGGTGTCCTGGGTTGAGGTGTTTTTGGCTGAGTTGGTTGGAAGTCTTGATAAAGCGTCAGCGTTGGTATGGAGTTTTCCTGGTCGATTGGGAATTTCGAAGTTAAACTCTTCTAATGATTCTCGCCATCTGACTGTCAAGGCGTTTTTGGTGTCAGATTTCCGAAGCCATTGGAAGGCGTGGTGATCAGTGATGATGGTTACCTTGACACCTGCTAGGTAAGCTTTGAAGTGTTGCAGGCCCAAATGATGCCTAGACATTCCCTTTTTGTCACTGGATAATTGATTTCTGCTGGGCTTAATGTTCGGCTGGCATAGACGATGATGTGTTCTCTTCCTTCTCTAGTTTGCCCTAGAACGGCATCTATACCGAATTGTGAGACATCCGTGTATAGGCGGAAAGGCTGGGTGTAGTCTGGGTATGATACTACGGGAGAGGCTACTAGTAGTTCTTTTAGGGTGTTGAATGTTTGTAGACGCTGTTCTGTCCATAAAAATGGCTCATCTTTTCTGGTTAGATCATGAAGGGTCAATGGTGGCGAAATTCTTAACAAACTTGCGGTAATAGGAAGTCAAACCGAGGAAAGCTCTTACTCCTTTGACATTTGTGGGAGGAGTTATGTTGCTAATGGCCTCTAATTTATCAGGGTCTGGGGCAATTCCTTTCTCTGACACGATGTGCCCTAGAAATTTAACCTCCTTTTTGGCCAGAGTACATTTGGATGGTTTGAGCTTTAAGTTGGCCTCTCGAATCCTCTGAAACTCTTGTTTTAATCTCTGTAGGTGTTCAGCCCAGGTTTTCCCGAACACGAGTATGTCATCTAAGTATGCTAGGCACCTTTTCCAGGTTAGTCCTTGTAGGACAGATTCCATTAACCCGGAGAAAGTGGCAGGGCCGTTGCATAGGCCAAAAGGCAATACTGTAAATTCATACAATCTCCCTTGACTTGTGGCAAAAGCGGTCTTTTGTTGATGTTCTGGGAGGACTGGTACTTGCCAGTATCCTGCTTGCAGATCCAGGGTAGTGAACCATTTAGCTCCTAATAATGAATCTAACGAGTCATCTATCCTGGGTAGTGGGGTAGCGTCCTTGATGGTGACGTCGTTCAACTGTCGTTAGTCAATGCAAAAACGGGTGGATCCGTCTTTCTTCCGGACGAGTACTACCGGAGAAGACCAAAGGGCTGGTGGAAGGTTTTACAACTCTAGTTGCTAGCATATCTTCGACTTGGGACTCTTCCTCTTGTCTTTGGATCATATTTTTTCTCTGGATGGGTTGTTTGATGGGCTGTCCGACAGTATGGATAGGGTGGTGAAGTACGTTGGTTTTCCCGACATCTCGGTTGGAAGTAGCGAATATGTCTTGGTAGGTGGTCATTAAATTTTTCATATCGGTTTGTTGTTGAGGGGTAAGATGGGAAGGAATATCAGGTAGGGGAAAAGGAGTTTGGAAGGTCTTGTCTGCAGGTACAGAGAGTTCTTCATCGTAAGGCTAACGTTCCCCAATGGCTAACCCTTTTGGCAAGGTAATTGGTTGATCAGAGATGTTTGCTATTATTATGAAATTAATTTGACTTGATATGAGGCTTGGAGCAGTCAGGCAGTACCTATCAAAGGGGCTTTGGAGGTGAGGGGTCATAATGGCATCCCCAGGTAAGGTGGGCACAATGGGTACCCATCTTTCATGATGGGGGGGGGGGGTCACTAATTTGGATGTGACAGCTTGAGTGGTCTGGAGGAGACAAGTGGTAGGTTTATTCAAGTTATTTTGAGTGATCATAACTTTGTTTTTAGGGTTTGAATTTTTTGATATTTGATGGGAGGTGAAAACTGTGGCATTTTGTATGGGTTGGTTATTCTGGGTAGCTCGGATGAGGCAAGTGGTAGTGAGATTTGGTTTGGCTGGGGAGAGGTTTAATTGGGTAGTAGAGGCTATTTGGGTTGGAGTGGTAGGGAGGGGGTTGGTTTTCATGATTTTTCTATTTGTTTTTTTTTTTTTTTTTTTAGACCGTATATATATTTTTTTTTTTGAGGGGGAGTGAGAATGTCAGTGTTCTCTTCCCACAATCGATGGAGGCGCTCAGTGAAGTGAGCAGATCGAGACCTAAGTATCCATCGTACTTGGTCTCCTTGGGGACATAAATCATAAATGAATTATCAATTCCATGGTATGGGACAGGGGTGCTAACATATAATGGAAGAGTCTGTTCAAAGTTTGGAATTATGTCATCATTAGCACTCACTAAAACTATGGAAGAAGGTTGAAAATAACCTAAAGCTTTACGGTGTTGCCGGAAGAAAGGAAAAAAAAAGGCATGAACGGGAAGCTCCCGTATCAATTAGAAGTATGACTTTCACCCCATTCAAAGTGATTTTTCTGTATATGGTAAGATTATCTGGATTTGTCCCCTCATGAGCCCCCGCCATTCTGATGACTATTTGTGTGCGGGGGCGGCTTAAAAATCCAGATCACCTGTAGTTTCCACTACTGGTTCTGGTTCTTCACATTCTTCATCCTCATTGCAGCTTCCAATACCTGCAGTTCTATCTTCTGTTATGGTCGCTACTCGTCTGGGCTTGATCCAGGGAATCTGAGCCCACCAACTAGGTGACCGGGTCCTTCTCTTAGTTAGTTCCGTGAATGACTTTTTTAATGATTTCAACACGCACTGTCCATTACAGGGTTTCCAGTTGGGGGGGGGAGTCCTGGCCCATTCCTCTGCTTTGTCACTGGCTCTTGGTGCCATAGGACCAGCTGTAGGTACTGTCGACGGGTGTGTTGTGACTTTACTGATGACGGCGATCTTGTCCTGTTCCTTGGTTTTCCTCAGAGCCATAATACGTCTTATGACTGGCATATCATCATCATAATTGGTAGGCTCAATGATGGAAAAATGATCTGCCACTGGTTCAGGCAGAATTCTCACTAATGCCTTGAATACTATTTTCTTCTTCTGAGCTATGGTTTCTTCAGGGAAAGTGGTTATGGCTATCTGGGTCAGTTGTTGATCGTGTCGTCCAAATCTCCCGAATATTTAACTTCGTGAAATTTACGTTCCGCAATGGTCTGACCAAGGACTGGGTTGATAGCTACTTTAACATAACTCTCAAATGTTGCCCAGGTTAACCCAGGCATATTGTCACGCACGTACCCTGACACCTTAGCTGCGTATTTCCCTAACTTCATCACCACTGTGTAAATCTTGGAAGCGTCTTCGTCCCTGAACGTCATGTCCAGGACCGGTTTGACTATTTCCATATATGTATTGATATCATATTCCTCTGGCTTGAATGCCGGGATATCGAGCGTTTTAGTTGCCATGATGAATGTTGTGTGATAATGCTGATTGAGTAATAGCAAGTTTATCAATATCAACACAAGAAAAGCTGATAGGCCGTATCGAGACACCGCTGCCCCCAGTGTTATGCCGGGTTGATATTCAACAGGCTTCAGTATTATCTATTATTAATCCGGGTTCAGATATTTAGATTTGGAATATTGCTCAACAGGGACACATTGAGTGCAGTAGATATGATAATTATATACTCAATCAGTCAAGAAGAAACACAATAAACACAAGGTAATTTACACTCATATTTATTCAGACATATAGTAAGATTATATTGATACTATACTCGACTATTATATCAAAATAGAGAGTAAGCAATAAATAGTGGTGGCGAGAGTTAATTAAGGTGACTCTCAAATGAGGGTTCTAGTTACTTTCACAGAAATAAGGAAATTAAAATATGCATGGTATAACAGATACAATTATATACACAGGGTAAGAATCATTGATAATAATACCTATGTGAGTCAAGCGTCTAACACAAAGTATTCTGACATTGGTACGATAGACTGTGAAACGTATCGTTCACTGGGCGGGGTGAATGCGTGACAAGGAGTAGGAAGCCAGGCCGCGCTCAGGTGAGAGTTCAAAGAGGCCGCCCTGAGGGGTATAGCTCAGCTGGACTGCGGTCACGGGAAATAACAATTTACTTTAATGCAATATTAAATCAGGGACTAAGGTTAGCCGGTTTATTTTATTCTAGGGAGGAAGATAAGTTAAATCTGAATTCAACTATCTAAGAGTTTATTGCGAATACTCTCTCACATGAGACACAAAAAATAATATTCGATCATAGATGAGGTCAAATCACAAAGGTTGAGGAACTCGGATTCACAATAAATATAGAATCGGAATAGATAAAATATAATTTATTATAGATTGGGATAAATTAACCAACTAATTAGAAAACACAGATGAGTTATCTCGAATGGGCGTACACGACGAAGTTGCACTTATGAAATACCAAGCATGGCATGAAAGGAGTTCTGAATAAAATTAACAAATTCCTAAAAGAACGCAGAACTACTGTAGCATTGTATTATAAGGTAAATACAATTATAAATAATGGATTACTAGATAAAGTAATAAATAGAATAAAAAAACTAAATAGTAGGTGGAATCAATAAAGGAATATACAATCTGAATTCCTAGATTGGTGTAGAAAGAATTACATGACCCGAGGAATGTATATTATTAGATTTTTCACAAGAACTAATAGAGATCAGATATCTTGATAAAGAATTAATTCTAATTCAACGAAAGGGGTCTTGACTTTCAAATAAGGGAAAGGTGATTATAAATTTCTCTGGTTGGTGATTAAGTGGATAAAGAATCCTGAACTTGGGCATAGGTTCTAGGTAGATGTAAGGTTTAGGAAGGGAATTAGTTCACGTTATACACTTTGACTTCAACTTAGTTACAGAGAATAATAAACACATACGAGGAAAATCTGAGATTAATCCGACTAATTAACACATAATATATGAATATGAAGCGTGTGGGTATTTTAAGTTTCTGTAGGTTTAACACTGATTAATATGACAATATCTCGTACTTCAATAATCACTGTACGGATCAAAATATATATTTTCACATGGTAGCAAAGATTCACGATAAATCTTGGGCACAGATCTAGAGTTAATTATAAATGGAATACTCACATATTTTACCTTACCTTCACAACAAATAGCCACAACTTAATACACTCAGACACTTAGGGTAGAGGGAGCCTTGCGCGAGAATCTGGTCACCGGGGACTCTTGGTTCCGCAGGGCTGGACGTCAGGGGGAACTCCCTCTCGTGGTACTGCAGGGCTGGATGTCAGAGAGAACTGCCTCTCTCCCAGGTACAGGGGAAGGTGGTTCCGGGATGGACGTCAGGTGAAGCAAGGATACCAATGTTTTTACCCACTACCGGCTTGACCAGGAGAGAGATACAATAGTAGTTGCTTAATTTCCTTCAGTTATATTCAGGCTATATTTGGTTTATTTTGAGTGTTCAATTTGTGTATTTCAATTTCATAGGGACATGTGGATATCGTTGTTTTGGCTATGGTGAAGGTAATTCTTAATCTAAAAACACATCGTAGTTACTTATATATATATATACATATGGAGATTCTTAATCTCTTGATATTGGTCCCCTATTTTTAGAGGGCATTATGGTGACTTAATGGATGATTTCCGGTCTATCGTGGTATCTGGTTTTTCTTACTCTGCAGGCCATTGGTTTCTTACTTGTCACTTCTTCTACATTATTTCCAGTCTTCCCGGGAGGTACTATAGGGGGGATACTGAGATTTACACTTGTACCGATATTGGGAAGGTTCTTGGTGCTCAACTTGCATAAATACTTCTTCACTGTACTGCAAGTCAGGCTGGAACCGATGATATGCCTCGGGCAGAGGTTTCGGCCACTGCCATTGGAGGCCCTTGTGAGTGGCCAGGGCTCGAACTCCTTTCTCGGGCAGACTGACCTATTTCCCCGGAAATTAGTGCATGGGCAGATCCGGGAAAAGGGGTAGACTGGCTTATCCCAGCAGGAATTAAAGTCTGGGAAGTTAGTCGGGTCTTGTTTTCTCTTATCCTCTCTTGTTGTTGTCTTCTCCTATTCTTCCTGCTGTCTTGGATGGCTGCTACTCGGAAGTTAGTCTGGGGGTGGCTGCTCAACCCTGTTATTTCACCATCTTCGTCCAAAACGAAATCTCGACCTCGAGATCTTAAATTATAAGTTCTGAAGGTGCGGGTAGTGAGAGAGGGTGTCAGGTTTTGTAGTATGAGACCCCAGATGGTTGAAGGGATGTCGACAGGGCTGGTGGTGTCTGTATATATACTGTATATATATACATATATATATATTGAAATAACGGGGTTGACCAGCCACCCCCAGACCAACTTCCGAATAGCAGCCATCCAGGACAGCAGGAAGAATAGGAGAAGACAACAGCAGGAGAGAATAAGAGAAAAACAAAATATACGATATACATATACAGGGTGTTCCAGAAATATGTGCCGAAAATCAGGGGATGTATTCCTGACACATAATTGAATGTAAATCACTAAATGACCATATAAGCAAATATCAATACTTGTCGAGTTACAGCACTTAACAGGTCTGCTTGAATGTGTTTTACTCCGGTAATTGCTTGTAAATGAAACATTTACCAAGGATAACGTGATTTATTAACAAAATAAAACAGTATTTCCAGTATGACAATAACATTTACAGTAAATGTTCAAAATTCCGCCCTCCTTGTTCGATGCACGCTGCAGCCCGTCGCAGAAGTGACTGACGCACACGGTCGAAGACCCCAGGATTGTTTCGTACACGTGCCACGCTGTCCTCCACACGGCGCCACAATTCCTCACGGTTTGGGACGTCTGTAGCGTACACCTCGCCTTTAATGTGTCCCCACAGGTAGAAGTCCAGGGGAGTGATGTCAGGAGACCGGGGTGGCCATGACACTGGGCCGCCTCGCCCAATCCATCGTCCGAGGCAGACCTCGGAGGTGCTGTAACTCGAAAACTATTGAGAATTGCCAATATGGTAATTTCGTAATTTACATTCAATTATGTGTCAGGAATACATCCCCTGATTTTCGGCACATATTTCTGGAATACCATGTATACTGTATATACAGTATATATACAGGGTGTTTCATAAATACCTTTCATAAATTTCAGAATGAATAGACCTAGCAATAATAAATATACTTTACTATGTGACGGTTTTGGAAATTTCTCATATTTACCGGGATATTACACATTTTAGTTTAAATAGGAAAGTCTATGGGATGAAAACGATCAGTAGATTGCCATCACCTCAATTACTATATTTTTTCATAAATGTTTGAACATCAATGTATTTTACAGTATTTACAATAGGTGCTCGATCAATTTTCTTCATGGGTTCGAATACTGTATGAATGAAGCTTCACAAATTGAAGGTAATGTGAGAAGGTGAGAGAAAGAAGGATGTACTGGCAGTCTTAAGTAAGTACCAGACATGGAGCCATACACCTCTCCTGAATACACAGACATGTTACTTACTTTAGGTGCAGCTGGAGGAAATGCAGCTGAAGCAGTAAGGATGTATGGTGAACAATATCCCAACCGGAGGCAACCATCTCGCCCTACTTTCCTCAGCGTAGAAAGACGACTACGGGAATATGGCTCACTGAATCCACGTGCAGTAGACAGAGGAAGGCCTCATGATGAGCAACTACTCGATGCAGAAGAGGATATCCTTGATGCCATCGCAGATGATCCATCTACAAGCACACGTCGACTTGGTGCACGATTTGGTGTGGCTCATGCATCAGTATGGAGGATTGTAAACAGACATGGCCTGTACCCATATCATCACCAGCCCATCCATGCTCTGACTGAATGTGATTATCACCAACGAGTGGATTTCTGTCGGTGGCTCCTTACTCAAGAGAGGGAGAACAACGGTTTTTATTGCAGAGGTTTTGTTTAGTGATGAGGCAAATTTCACAAGAAATGGCATGTTGAACCTACATAATACACATACATGGGGAGCAGAAAATCCACATGCAACAACAACGAGGGGACATCAGGAATGCTTTTCGATTAATGTTTGGGCCGGTATTCTTGGTGACCATCTAATCGGACCTTTTATGTTACCCCAACGACTTACAGGCAATGTGTACACCAGATTTCTTCAGGATGACTTACCCATACTACTTGAAGATGTGCCTCTCAGAACACGTAGGCAAATGTGGTTCATGCAGGATGGGGCTCCAGCTCACTTTGCACGAGGTACGAGGGATTTCCTTAATGTTATGTACCCTGATAAGTGGATAGGCCGTGGTGGTCCCATCGCCTGGCCACCTAGATCACCGGACCTAACTACATTTGACTTTTATCTTTGCGGACACTTGAAGAGCAGGGTGTATGCTACACAAATCAACACCCGTCAGCAACTGTGGCAACGAGTTCAAGAGGGATGCAGAGAAGTAAGAAACACACCAGGGATATTTGAAAGAGTGCGACAGTCTCTTATGCGCCGAGCCCAAGCCTGTATCAACGAGGGTGGGAGAAACTTCGAGCAACTATTGTAAATACTGTAAAATACATTGATGTTCAAACATTTATGACAAAATAAAGTAATTGAGGTGATGGTAATCTACTGATTGTGTTCATCCCCTAGACTTTCCTATTTAAAATAAAATGTGTAATATCCCGGTAAATATGAGAAATTTCCAAAACCGTCACATAGTAAAGTATATTTATTATTGCTAGGTCTATTCATTCTGAAATTTATGAAAGGTATTTATGAAACACCCTGTATATATATATTTGTTTTCTATGTGAATGAGGGATACAAAAGGCATAACTGCCTGCGGCGAGTGCCTCTCCCAGATTTCAAAGAGTGACAGGGCTGAAATCAAGAGACGTTCGAGCTAAAATGCCTGGACACGCAGAGTTTGAAGCAATGTAAGTCATAGGAAGAGGAAAAGACTGATTCTGGGAGAGAGTTCCAGAGCTCAGCAGTTGATTAGAAGAAAGTCTGAGAATAGCGTTTCACTCTTGGGTTGGAGAGTTGCACAGAGTAGGGGTGGGATTGTGTTGCAAGGCGGGTACTACGTACCTTATGTAGAGAAGGTGGTATACACTGGGAAAGCTCCGAGGAATACTGATTATTGTAGTAGCGATAGAATAGTGAGAGAGATGCAACATTGCGGCGAAGAGAGAGATTGCAGAGAGTTGGTGAGTGGAAGGGAGTTAATGATACGAAAGGCTTTCCTTTCTACTTTATCTAGGAGCGCGGTGTGAGAGGATCCTCCCCACACATGCGTACAATACTCAATACAAGGACGCACTGTGCCCCTGTACAGAACAAGAAGCTGCGCAGCAGTTGAGCACACCCAGCTATATATATATATTTGTATTTATTTTTTTAAAGAGACAATGAACGGAGGAAGGAAAAACACAGATAAAACAAAAAGGTCCATGTGCCTAAAGGCATCCTCCATTCATAAAATGTTTGTAACAACTGGATTTAAACATTTGTAGATTGTAAGTTTGTGGAAAGCAATTCGAGGGAAGTGAATTCCAAAGAGTAGTAGCTCTGGGGATAAATTAATTCTGATAAGCAGAAGTTCTGCATTGTGGAGGAGAAAGTGTAAATTCATGGGCGCTCTCAGCTGCCCTAGTTCTACGGGGAAAGATGTGGAGAGGCGGCACAATTGAAGCAAGTTCCTCGGAACAATTGCTGTGAAAATATCTGTAGAATAATGCAAGGGATGCAACGTTTCTTCGTATGGATAATGTAGGAAGGTCCTGTGTGATTGCAGGGTTATAGATTAACCGGTACAGCCCCAGCGACGCGTCTGACGCGTCGGCGATGTATGTAACGCACAGCCCCAGAGACGCGCCTGACGCGTCACCCTAATTGCGCCGACCGTAACCTCAGGTGTAGCCACTCAAGAGGGCTCAGATTTGTATGGGAACTGTGTACGTATCCCACGCAACCGTGCCGATGATTGAAAACTCTCAAAGTCCCCGTGCGTGCGCGCGAGCGCTCAATAACCTGGTTTTTTGGGATAATTGCCTTAAATTTTTTACTTTTGTAAAACCCGTTTTCGGGGGCTCTGTAGGACCATTTTTTAAGCTTTTTGAGCAGTTTTTCGTGGTTTTTCCTTCATTCCTAACCCATTCGCTATTGTTTCTGGAATAAAACAATTTTTTGAAAACCGGCCGGGTTCTGGTGGGCAAACATTACAAAACTAGCCGGGGCTCCACGGGTTAATCTAATAGCTTTATTTTGAATTTTGTCCAACTGCCTCAATGCAACCACTCCACTTCCACCCCACAGAGGTGAACAGTAATCCATCTGAGAACGCACATGACTTTTATATATTACGGCCAACTGCTCGTCAGTGAAGAATTCTCGAACTCTGTACAGGAGTCCCAGTTTTTTAGAGGCATTCTTAGCAATGCTTCTAACATAATGTGACCAGCTCAAGTTAGTAGTTAATATTACACCGAGAATGTCAATACTAGGGGAAGTGGGAATATTTACATCATTAAAAAATATATGGGAGTCAGTGAGATTCTGTCGGTTAGAAAATTGATTGTACTTTTCTGTGCATTAAAGGAAACTAGATTCTTTTGTCCCCATTCATTAATTCTAGAAAGGTCCTGGTTCAGAGAAATTGCAGTGTTTATTTTTGAATTTATAAGATCGGGTTGGGTGAAAGAATTGGTAACTGTGGAGTGTTGAGTCATCTGCGTAGGAATGTATTGGATTATGAGTGGTAGATATGAGATCATTGATATGAAGGAGGAACAGAGTTGGGGCCAAAACTGATCCCTGGGGAACACCAGCATTTATTGAGTGAAATTGAGAATAAAGGCCATCTACCATTACACATATTTTTCTGTTATGAAGATAAGAAGAAATTAGTGGAACTAATGATGCAAGGCCGTAGTGTGACATCTTCGACAAAAAGGATTGATGCCAGAGTCTATCAAATGCCTTTGATATATCCAGTACGATTGTATGTGTTTCACCATGTTGGTCTGTAGCTTGGTTGATTTGATGAGTAAGAAGGCAAAGAATGTCTGCAGTTGATCGACATTGTCTAAAACCATATTGCCTATCACTGATAAATTTATTATTCTCAAGATGCTTAATTATGTGATTATTTAATATAATTTCAAAGACTTTACCAAGAGTGGAAGTTATAGCTATTGGTCTGTAGTTTGATGGATCTGAAGAGGCACCTTTTTTAGGAATTGGATGGATGTTTGCTTCTTTCGAGGGTACTGGGAAGCATGAGGTATGAGTACACAGACGGAAACATTTTGCCAATACAGGAGCGAGCACCAAGGAGCAATTCTTAAGTACTATTCGAGGAATTTCATCTGGACTAGGAGCCTTATCTACTGAGAGATTCTGGAAAATAGTTTTGACATGTCTGGTGTGGATCTTAAGTGAGGGAATTTCAGGCGAATTAAAATTTAGTACAGGGACATCCTGATTTATTTCATCCAAGGTTGAGTTGGTGGAGAAAATATCCGCAAGAAGGTTAGCTTTACCTCGTGGGTCACTTACAAGATTGCCAGTCGGAGATTTTAATGGTGGAATGGATGAAGCAGTAGTGAAGTTGGATTTGAATGAGTTAAGAGTAGACCAAAATATTTAGTTATATAATTATATATATAATTATATAGAGTATATATATATAAATAAAGCCAATCAACGTGCTGTAATTCACTATCCCTTTAAACCAGCTGAGATTGACGTTTCTCACAACTCTGCCACACCCTCCTGTGCAGCCAATCAGGAGCCTCCGTTGTCGGAGCAAGCAAAGACTGAGCCAACCGCGCACGCATCTCCACCGTTCAAATCGCTCTCACTCCCTCCACAGGCCGTTTCAATAGGTCTATGCAATATTGCAATAGGTCTATGACATCAGTGCAAGCCCTATACTCCCGTAAGCCACTACAAGACCTTTGCAACCATCTCCCTGGGACATATTACGAAGAGATAAGATCAGAGGAGAGGGGAAGAAATCTTCAAAACGCGCGGGTGGAGAAAGCACTGCCCGGGCGACTGGCTCAACCAATCACACTGCGGTAAATCGTGAGGCGGAGCTATAAGGGGGAGCTATAAGGGGGAGGCTGCAGACGGCACTCACGTCACGGACTCCACTGGGTTCACCTGCCAGCAACTCTATACCTCTCTCTCACCTGCACAGAGATGAGAGCTTGGCCAAACCCGCTCCAGCCTACCAGCTTGCTTACCACTCACCAATAACATCCACCTCTGGCCTACTACAACTTTCAACTGCTGACCAGATACACCATAGGTATCCTGGTACTTGTCGTCACATTGCTAGCTTACACACTTATAGCCAAGCAATTCAAGAGGGACGACAAGTAGTAGATGGGACTGAAGACTTCCAGAAGGCATATTGGCCGGCTATGAGGTGGTGCAGATCGTTCCAGAGATAACCCAGACTTTTTAAAGGACACTTATGGACCCGAAATAGATTAATTGAAAGAGAGAAAAATACTTGACAAACCCAGTGGTTCCAACCATTTAAATTAGATGTGTTATTATAGAACAAAAGAAAGGAAAAGATAGACTCATGAATAAATAAAAAGATGCAGTGTTGAGAGAGATAGCTGTTAATGTTAGAGAAGGCTCCATGCCGCTTAGCTATAAATTGGATAGGATCTTATAGGGTAATAAGTAAAGGGGATTACTAAGGA
The DNA here is from genome assembly GCA_032716605.1 of Paralithodes platypus. NCBI lineage: Eukaryota > Metazoa > Arthropoda > Malacostraca > Decapoda > Lithodidae > Paralithodes > Paralithodes platypus. The sequence goes on from CM064578.1 coordinate 17,162,452, forward strand.
AGAATCATGTGGGAATTTGTTTGAATAATGATAACGGGGTTATGCTAATTATTCAAGAATAGGGATAAATCATATTTGCTGATAGGTTAGACCTAGCTTGAGAAATAGTTAGGAAGGACACTAGTCTGTTTGATGAAATATATTGTTTGTTTATAAAGGAAACATCGCTATCCGACTAAAGAGATTATTGTACGGAATACAGCTCTAAGATTAAGCGATCCTGTAATCATGACATAAGTAACAAGTCGAAGCGACTATTGCGAGAGATATTGTATTATTGAAAGTAGTCATGCTATATTTGAGTTGAACATGGAGTGGGAAATTGTTGTTCTGATATACTAGGCGATCAAGTGTTAAAATGTTGGAATAGGTACTTTTGAAATATCGGATATATTGAACTATGTAATGGACTATATGAGTTGAAGCTTGATAATATTGAAATAGTATATGAGTTAAGTTGCATTGTGTAACTTCATCTGCGAGATAAAAATCAGGAGTGTGGGACACTCCGAAACAGAGTTAGATTTAAGTAATTGCCTACGGGTACATATTTAAGTGTTTTGAGATATATGATATACAGGTATACCTGTATACTGTAGAAACGATGTAAATATAGGAACGTCTAGATTAAATTGATTAAAGCCTTGGTCCTACGATTGGACATATTGAGGCGTAGTAAAACATATGTGATATATATTTTTCTATATTCCAACTACCCTCTCGGCATAGGCTGAGAGCGTACATTCCGCTCAACACGGTGAAGCCCGTGAGGTCTTGTTCCAGTCTGGGGAGTGAGACATGTGAAGCAACCATCACGGCTCGAAGCAGCTCCATCTCTGAAGCGGCCGGTCGCTTCGCTCAAGTGCTTCACCGTCTCACCCTCCAGACTCAGACCCTCACTCTCAGAACGCCACCTATTGAGCAGTGAACTCACTAGGCATTGTCCCCCTGTAACATATTTTGAATATGGGAATATTCATACAGTGTTATTTAATCAGGGAACAATGAGGGTATTTTTTTGGCATTTCGGTGGGCTTTGTGGTAATGCACTGATACTAGGTACAGCACAAATTCAATCCCAATAATATCTTCCCATTGACATATCGGGATTTGAACCCTGGGTCCATTGGATTACCAATCCAGTGGCATGACCACTCCACCACACCTCCCCTGAAATATATAGTTAGGTTGTAGGTTTAGGAACGTCTAGACTAAATTGATTAAAGCCTTGGTCCTACAACTGGACATATTGAGGCGTAGTAAAGTTTTTTTAATTCTTTTGGAAATAGTGACGTGCCTTTGGATTGAAGTCGGAGTGAATCAATGCCTGAATAACGGGTATCCAAATAGGTGGTTACGGGAACTTAAGAGTTCCAACGTACAATCTATATTGGGTCGACGGTAATCTTCATTTTATGGATTGAACTCATTCCGGCCCGAACAGAGAATCAATTGCTATGAGGATGCATGCTACCAGGAAGTTTTGTTAAATAAAGGATACAAACTTCTGAACAACTGTCGAATTATTCCCACCTTAGTTGAATACTTATAATTGGAGAAATAAGTACTACATTTTGGTGGCAAGCGGTGTGATTCGACAAATTGTTTGGATTGAGTATATTTATCTAACGAACCAGACATAATGATGACATTACTACTGCTTAGATTATGGGAAAGAGGGGAAAGAAGAAATCGAGCTATGGATTGAACAATTAGAATGTCAATTCACTCTACTTGATGTGGGAGAAGATGAAAAGAAGATAGCCTATGGAAAGGCACACTTAGGCAAGGCCCTGAACGATGTAAGGGTACGTCTAGAGGTACTATTGTCATGGGCAGAAGTTAGGGATGCTCTGATAGAAGAATTTGGCCGAGAAACCTCCACAAGGAAAGAAGGCCAGAGACAAACTAAAGAGTATGAAATTAGATGGACAAAATGTGAGAACCCTGAAGAGGGAGATCACGAACAAATTCAAAACTGCTTATCCTCACATGGACCAGGAGAGTCAAGAGACAGAAATAAGAGAAATTATGATTCAAGCATGTCCTGTGGAAGTTAGAAAGCATTGTATTATACATGAAGTGACTACCACAAAGGAACTCATGGAGGTAATCAAGAAGGTGATGGAAGCCAGAAAGTTAAAGGAGGAGAAAAGGAAAGGGGAAGAGGAAAACCCAAACAAAGGGTATCAGAAAACAACGATCCGATGCTTTATATGCAAACAAACCGGACACCTAGCTAGGAACTGTTCAAACCGTCCCCAAACTCCGACACACAGATTTAACTCGAGACCAACACCTCCAAACGATCGACCCCTTCCAATGGTGACAAACTCAAACTAGGGGGGAATGCTTCCAGTAGAGTACAGAGAACCCGAGACTCAACCAAAAAATACTGTAACAATTCGAAGTATTGCTCAACAGATATTGTAATCTTAAATTATTTGGCCTCAAGACTCTAGAGGTATGGGAACTTCAAACCGTACAAGAGACTGAACTTGATAGGTAGGTATTCAGTAGATATGGTATGGGTAGATTTCTTATAGGGATATTATTCATATAGAGTTACTTCATTAATATTCCAGTTCTTAGCTAGTTTTATAGTATATGTTCAAGGGTTAACCAACCAAGCTTCATTAATGCCTATTCTAATAGGATTTCAAAACCAAGAAATAATTAAATTATTATTATTATAATTAAAGTAAAGTTAAAGATTAATATAATTACAAGAAATTTGAATTACTAATTGAATTATTTACAGAGTGATAAAATATTAAAAGTAAAATATTAGTTATAACTCTTACAAATAAAAACAAATAAATATAAATATATAAACAAATATTATAAACTAAAAACATGAAATTATGACATTGAAATATAGTCACGTGCTCAATCCCGGTTAATGAGGATTGTTAGCCTAGGCGTCACACTCTCTAGTTAGTAGGTTGAACAGAAGGGAAGTAACAACCTGACTGTACTCCAGGTATTCACAGAGACACCACACCGAGTTATAGTCCAAGTAACACTGAAGTTAGTCTAAAAATAAGATCACTCATAGACTCGGGAAAGAGGTAGAGTTGGTTGGATGAGGCTTCAGGAAGGGTTGAGAAGGCTCGGAGTGTGGTGCTCTGAAGCTCCATGTAGAGGTAGAGTTGGTTGGATGAGGCTTCAGGAAGGGTTGAGCAGGCTCGGAGTTTCGAGGGACGTAGCAATACGATGCCAGAAGGAGGAGAAAAATTTCCCCTAAACCTCTCATAGAAGGGCGATATGACGAGGTTATTATATTAGAGAGACAAACGCCTTGCGAAACAATAGTGATCAATGGGAAAGCCTCAAACATGTTAATAGATACAGGGGCAATAGAAGTTGTCTTTTGGAGAATTTTGTGAAAAATATTCAGAAAGATATAGGACCACTAAACCAAACTAGCACTCAGTTGGCCGGAGCCGGAGGGCAACCATTAACGATTTTAGGGAAAACTAACACCTTGGTTGTACAATGGAAAGGAATTAAATTCAACAATTTTTTGTTTGTTCTATCAGGAAAATCCAACAGCGGAGTAGATGGATATCTGGGAATAGATCTCATGAGTCAATTGGGGGTAACCATACAGTGTGGCCCGAAACACACTATGACCACACTACGACCCCAAATAGTAGCTACCACGGGAAAATGTATATTCCCCCTAGAACATGGAGAATGATAGAAATTCACAGATACCAAGGAATGACTGCCGGGATTTTTGAACCAGATGCACAAATTGAAGCTCTAATATCTCCCACCTTTATCACTACCGATCAGAGGAAATTAGTTCTTGCTAACTTTGGAGAGAATACGATCAATTACCAAAAGGGAAGACTGTTAGGACAAGTCACACCCGCGCAACCCCCCACTATTGGGACTAACGGACCGACTAACTTGCCTGAGATTCCAAAACAATTGACGTCAGACCAAGCTGCTACTTTACATGAATTACTGTGGGCTTACAGAGACGTATTCGCCCAAGATGAAGGGGACCACGAATCGGCCCGAACACGACACAAACACGAAATACATACCCAAGGACCTCCTATTAGACAACCCTATCGACGACAAAATCCCATTATGAGACAGAAGGAGAAGGAACAGGTGAAGGACATGCTTAAACAATGAATATTAGTGGAATCCTACAGTCCGTGTTCATCTCCGGTCGTCTTAGTAAAGAAAAAAGATGGGCCCACCCGGTTCTGTGTGGATTACAGGAAATTGAATGATGTTACTATTAAAGATGCCGAACCCCTACCTCGTATTGATGACTCACTAGAATCACTAAATGGGTCAACGTGGTTTTCTACCTTAGATCTATAAAGCGGGTACTGGTAAGTACCGGTTAGGTCAGAGGACCAGGAGAAGACCGCGTTTGCCATGAGCGAAGGTAAACTCTACCAGTTCACGGCTTTACCCTTCGGAGTTTGTAATAGAGTAGCCAGTTTTACTAGAGTCATGGATGAAGTACTGAGGGGATTAACGTGGAAGACTTGCCTAGCTTACCTGGATGATATCATAATCTTTTCGAATAATTGGGAGGAACATATTAACCGACTACGAGAAGTATTAGAGAGAATTAGGAGGGCGGGACTCAAAATGAAATCTTACAAGTGCCAATTAGGGGCCCGCAAAGTAGCATACTTAGGACATGTTGTTTCCAAGAAAGGTATTCAACCTGACCCCCTTAAAGTAAAAGCTATCGCAGAGATTTCACCCCCCCCCCTCCCCCACCACCACGGTCAAAGGAATCTGGGCGTTTCTGGGAATGGCTTTCAATTATCGGAGGTTTATACCAAATTTTTCGAAAATTGCTCGACCTATGACTAAGACCAACATGGTGAAACACATACAATAGCACTGGATATATCAAAGGCATTTGATAGAGTCTGGCATCAATCCTTATTGTCGAAGATGTCACACTACGGCCTTGCATCATTAGTTCCACTAATTTCTTCTTATCTTCATAACAGAAAAATATGTGTAATGGTAGATGGCCTTTATTCTCAATTTCACTCAATAAATGCTGGTGTTCCCCAGGGATCAGTTTTGGCCCCAACTCTGTTCCTCATTCATATCAATGATCTCATATCTACCACTCATAATCCAATACATTCCTACGCAGATGACTCAACACTCCACAGTTCCTTCACATTTACCAATTCTTTCACCCAACCCGATCTTATAAATTCAAAAATAAACACTGCAATTTCTCTGAACCAGGACCTTTCTAGAATTGATGAATGGGGACAAGAGAATCTAGTTTCCTTTAATGCACAGAAAACCAAGTACATTCAATTTTCTAACCGACAGAATCTCACGGACTCCCATATATTTTTTAATGATGTAAATATTCCCACTTCCCCTAGTATTGACATTCTCGGTGTAACATTAACTACTAACTTGAGCTGGACACATTATGTTAGAAGCATTGCTAAGAATGCCTCTAAAAAACTGGGACTCCTGTACAGAGTTCGAGAATTCTTCACTGACGAGCAGTTGGCCGTAATATATAAAAGTCATGTGCGCTCTCAGATGGATTACTGTTCACCTCTGTGGGGTGGAAGTGGAGTGGTTGCATTGAGGCAGTTGGACAAAATTCAAAATAAAGCTATTAGATTAATCAATAACCCTGCAATCACACAGGACCTTCCTACATTAGCCATACGAAGAAACGTTGCATCCCTTGCATTATTCTACAGATATTTTCACAGCAATTGTTCCGAGGAACTTGCTTCAATTGTGCCGCCTCTCCACATCTTTCCCCGTAGAACTAGGGCAGCTGAGAGCGCCCATGAATTTACACTTTCTCCTCCACAATGCAGAACTTCTGCTTATCAGAATTCATTTATCCCCAGAGCTACTACTCTTTGGAATTCACTTCCCTCGAATTGCTTTCCACAAACTTACAATCTACAAATGTTTAAATCCAGTTGTTACAAACATTTTATGAATGGAGGATGCCTTTAGGCACATGGACCTTTTTGTTTTATCTGTGTTTTTCCTTCCTCCATTCATTGTCTCTTTTAAAAAAAAAAAAAAAAAAAAAAAAAAAAAAAAAAAAAAAAAGAGACTTGAAAAGGGGAGGAAATTTGACTTGGATCAGAGCTATCAATCGGCTTTTGATCACCTGAAATAAAAATTAACCTCTAACCCCATTGTTTGTTATCCTGATTTTACCAAGCCTTTCCAATTGTAGCCTACACCGATGCTTCTGATGAAGGGCTAGGGACAGTCTTGGCCCAAAAGTTGACGGAAAAGAAGGCATAGTGGCATGCGCCAGCCAGACCCTGAATAAGGGCGAAAAGAATTATAGCGTTACTAAGAAAGAGTGTGTAGCTTTAGTCTGAGCTGTACAGTATATCCGGTCTTACTTAGCAGATGTTCATTTCGAAGTAATCACGGACCACCAATTTGTTTGTTAGGTGAAAGGGGATTCTGGAGGAATATTCCTTTGAAGTTAGGCACCGACCGGGTAGTACAAAGGAGTACAAAGGAGTACAAAGGAAATCAAGCAATAACAGGTCTAGTGACCCTTCTATGCTCCTTGTCCTCCAAAACACTGAGGATCAAGTGTCCAAACAGTGGTTTAGAGTGGGTAAGGGAACATTGGAAAGGGAACTAATGTCAGTGGCAGGATTAGGAAGTTAGTAGGGGACAGATGGGTTAGTAACTGAGGGGAGGATAAAATAAAGTTATTCATTTACAAACACAGTCAGTCGCGGGTTTGATGCGAGATATTTGTGTAGGCGGAGTTTAAATGAATCAACGGTGCTGCAGTCTATAACGTCTCGGGGAAGCCCATTCCACAAGTTGACAACTCGATTGAAGAAGAAATTTTTAGATTCGTGTGAGTTAAAAGATTTACCAATAATTTTGCAACCGTTTCCCCGCGTGTAATTAGATTGGTCGATAGTGAAGTACTTACTACAGTTCATATTGTCGATGCCTTTGATGATTTGGAACACTTGAATTAAGGGTAAACTACATACCAATGCCGATGGTTTATCCAGATTACCTGTAGCACCGGTCCAACCCACTCAACCCAAAAAGAAAAGAAAAAAAATACCCGATACCAAACTATGAAGATAAATTCAAGTTTTCTGAAGGAGCCGGGAGGGATTCTAACGATCGTGTGGTATTAGATTATCTTGAGGCTAAACACATGATTAAAGTTCCCCACGGACAAGAAGGGAAGGGGGCTCATTTAGGTCAGTCCAGAGTCTTGAAACAGTTTAATGAAATGTACTGGACCTCACAAGCTGACAAAGTTGTTAAAGAAGTAATCCAAAGTTGTTTGGAGTGTCAAAGAGGGAAAGACGGACGAGGACCCAAACAAGCACCAGGACACATTATTGCCGGACAACCGTGGGAAAAATTATCTGTGGACATTATGGGACCTCTGCCCAGACAGACGATAAAAAGGTACATCCTTGACCTGTGTTGATGTCTTTTCAATATAACGGTTGTTTGTGCCATTCCGGACAAGAAAGCCGAGACCGTGGCTAAGAATATACTTGAGAAAGTATTTTTTGTGTATGGCACCCCCTATTGTATTCTGAATTATAGGGGAAAGGAATTTAATAATGCAATTTGGCAACCTTTGGGGGATACCTTGGGTTACCAGATTCAACACACCTCCCCGTATTACCCACAAGGGAACGCTGTATGTGAAAGAAATCAGTGGTTACTAGCGAATTGCATATGAGCTAGTCTAAGTTCACAAGGCGAAGAAATATCCCGAGGTTGGCCGGAACTGTTACCAGAAAATATATGGGGAATCAATACCACCGTTTGTAGAACTACCGGGTATTCTCCTTATGAAATTATCTTTGGAATTACTCCGAAACTACCTCAAGAACGATTATTACCGTATACCATCAATTCCGCCAAATATTCTCCACCAGAACATTATTTACGAGGTCAAGGTGATTTACAGCAACAAGTTCATCACCACGTTACTCAGCGGCAGCCCGAGAAACCTACCTTAAATAATCCATATTACCTGGGGGAATATATTCTGGTCAAGAGACATGATCCCACACGGACCAGTAAACTGGAAGCGAAATATGAGGGTCCGTTTCGGGCCGTGGACTTAAATGGACCATACCAAGTCCTATATGTGCATCATGGAAGTATTGTTTCGGCTACGCATATTCGCCATACTGAACGGTACGAGGGAATTTTACACCCAGATATGAGTGAATGGAGTACCGAGGAGGATATAGAATCCGGGGCCGATAATTCTGATGACTTTTCAACTCGTTATAAGGCAAAAGATCACCTTCTGAGAAGGGATTATACTGGGGTCTTTCCGCTCTGGCGGTCGTACAGTAGGAACCAAAACGAGTTATTCTAGGTCAGAACGAGACAGTAGTGAAGAAACCGAGGAAATTATAACGAGCGGGGATGGGAAATTCCGAGAGTATACCAATGCCGTTAACTCTATGGATCCCGAAAGCGAAGTTTCAGATCCCGAGAGAGATTTCAATGAGACTTTAAGTAGTGAGGTAGAATCTCCCAGAGAAAAAATGGTCGAAAAGGGGGTATTTACTGAGGCTAAAAATATATTTAGTTCTTCTTCGACTAAAATAAATAATTCACCGGAAAGCAGAGCAACTGACTTCCCGGGGAAGAGTCCCGTAAAGTTAACTAAATCAATAGGCCCTGCTGAAACAGTACCGCAAAGTGGTAGAGTCACCTGTCCACCAATCAGGTACCCGGACGAGGTTATAAATAGAACCCCTGGGGTGCGTTACTGTCAGTTGAAAGACACGATGCCTCTCCCAACTGATCCTCAGTACCACCTTCATCTCCTAATAGCTATTGTCGACAGAAAAGGGCAGAGAGTACAGACCACAAGAGCTTTAAAGCAACTCCTCAACCAACCGGGTCAAGTGCTGATAGCCAAGACTGCGGTAGGGAACAAAAATCCAGCAATCCAGTTGCACAGGTGTATTTGTGAACACAGTGGACTGGTTGATTGGCAGATTGATGGCAGGGATTTTAAAGGGATAGTACTGCGGCGATCAGGAGCTCTCCTTAATTTAGCACAGGGTGATAAAGTAAGAATCCTGCCAGCCAATCAACGTGCTGCAATTCACCATCCCTTTAAACCAGCTGAGTTTGACATTTCCCACAACTCTGCCACACCCTCCAGTACAGCCAATCAGGAACCTCTGTTGTCGGAGCAAGCAAAGACTGAGCCAGTGGCGCACGCATCTCACCTTTCAAATCACTCTCACTCCCTCCACAGGCCGTTTCTTCGAGTTGCAATAGGTCTATGACATCAGTGCAAGCCCTATACTCCCGTAGGCCACTACAAAACCTTTGCAACCATCTCCCTGGGACATATTACGAAGAGATAAGACCAAAGGAGAGGGGAAGAAATCTTCAAAACTCATGGCTGGAGAAAGCACTGCCCGAGCGGCTGGCTCAACCAATCACAGTGCGGCAAATCGTGAGGCGAAGATGAAAAAGGGGGGGGGGGGGGCTGCAGACGGCACTCACGTCACAGACTCCACTGGGTTCACCTGCCAGCAACTCTATACCTCTCCCTCACCTGCACAGAGATGGGAGCTTGGCCAAACCCGCTCCAGCCTACCAGCTTGATTACCACTCACCAATAACGTCCACCTCTGGCCTACTACAACTTTCAACTGCTGACCAGATACACCATAGGTATCCTGGTGCTTGCCGTCACATTGCTAGCTTACACACTTATAGCCAAGCAATTCAAGAGGGACGACAAGTAGTAGATGGGACTGAAGACTTCCAGAAGGCATATTGGCCAGCTATGAGGTGGTGCAGATTGTTCCAGAGATAACCCAGACTTTTTAAAGGACCCTTATGGGCCCGAAATAGATTAATTGAAAGAGAGAAAAATGCTTGACAAACCCAGTGGTTCCAACCATTTAAATTAGATGTGTTCTTATAGAACAAAAGGAAGAGGAAAAGATAGACTCATAAATAAATAAAAAGATGCAGTGTTGAGAGAGATTGCTGTTAATGTTAGAGAAGGCTCCATGCCGCTTAGCTATAAATAGGATAGGATCTTATAGGGTAATAAGTAAAGGGGATTACTAAGGAAGAATCATGTGGGAATTTGTTTGAATAATGATTAATGATAACAGGGTTATGCTAATTATTCAAGAATAGGGATAAATCATATTTGCTGATAGGTTAGACCTAGCTTGAGAAATAGTTAGGAAGGACACTTGTCTGTTTGATGAAATATATTGTTTGTTTATAAAGGAAACATCGCTATCCGACTAAAGATATTATTGTACGGAATACAGCTCTAAGATTAAGCGATCCTGTAATCATGACATAAGTAACAAGTCGAGGCGACTATTGCGAGAGATATTGTATTATTGAAAGTAGTCCTGCTATATTTGAGTTGAACATTAAGTCGGAAATTGTTGTTCTGATATACTAGGCGATCAAATGTTAAAATGTTGTAATAGGTACTTATTGAAATATCGGATATATTGAATTATGTAATGGCCTATATGAGTTGAAGCTTGATAATATTGAAATAGTATATGAGTTAAGTTGCATTGTGTAACTTCATCTGTGAGATAGGAATCAGGAGTGTGGGACACTCCGAAACAGAGTTAGATTTAAGTAATTGCCTACGGGTACATATTTACGTGTTTTGAGATATATGATATACAGGTATATAGATAGGATGTAAATATAGGAACGTCTAGATTAAATTGATTAAAGCCTTGTTCCGACGATTGGACATATTGAGGCGTGGTAAAACATATGTGATATATACAATTAGGATGTGAATATAGGAACGTCTAGATTAAATTGATTAAAGCCTTGGTCCGACAATTGGACATAATGAGGCGTAGTAAAACATATGTGATATAATAGTTAGGTTGTAAGTTTAGGAACGTCTAGACTAAATTGATTGAAGCTGGTGAACAAGCCAACGTCTTTTCTATCCTAAATGACCTAGAGCAGTTAGTTCAGCAACCCACCCGTATCCCGGATCGCATCGGAGATCGGCCCAACATTCTTGACTTGTTTCTAACTTCTAACCCTTCTTCCTATACTGTTGATCTTTTCTCTCCTTTGGGCTCCTCTGACCATAAACTTATCTCTGTCACCTGTCCTATCTCTCCAGTACGGCCACCCGATCCTCCTAGCCGGCGGCGCTTGCGGCACTTCGGCGCTGCCGACTGGGAGGCTTTCCGGCAGTACTTCTTTGATTTCCCATGATTTCTGCTTCCGTGGCAGGGGACCCTCGGAGAGTGCTGAACGCATTACCGAGGTAATCCTATCGGGCATGGAAGCATACATTCCATTCTCTTTCTCTCGGACTAATGCTAAAAAATCTTGGTTTACTCACGCCTGTTCTACTGCTGTCCGCAATAAGGAGGAAGCATTCAAACGGTACCGACTTCTTAAAACTCAAGACTCTCATTCTTCTTATGTTTCTGCCCGGAATCAAGCCAAATCTGTTCTTCGACTTGCCAAACACTCTTTCATCAATAATAAATGCACTGAACTATCCAACTCTAGCTCTTCCCTAGCTTTCTGGCATCTAGCCAAAAACCTCTCCAACAATTTCTCTTCCTCGTCTTTCCCTCCCCTTTTCCATTCTGATGGCACAACCATCACTTCTTCCTCTAACAAAGCTAAACTCTTCACTCAAACTTTTGCTAGAAACTCAACCTTGGATGATTCCGGTGCTACTCCTCCCTCTCCACCCTCCTCTCTCTTACTTATGCCTAATATCCTAATCTCTTCTAAAGATGTACTTTCTACCCTCTCTGTTTTTTTTTTTGTTTTTTTTTTTTTTTTTTTCTATATTCCAATTACTCCCTCTCGAGCATAGGCTGAGAGCCTGTACATTCCACCGCTCAACACGGTGAAGCCCGTGAGGTCTTGTTCCAGTCTGGGGAGTGAGACAGCGAAGCATCCATCATGGCTCGAAACAGCTCCATCTCTGAAGCGGCTAGTTGCTTCGTTCAAGTGCTTCACCGTTTCACCCTCCAGACTCAGACCCTCACTCTCAGAACGCCACCTATTGAGCAGTGAGCTCACTAGTACTAATAAGGCGTACGGTCCGGACGGTGTTCCTCCTGTTGTTCTCAAAAACTGTGCTTCCGTGCTAACTCCCTGCCTAGGCAAACTCTTTCGTCTCTGTCTATCCTCTAACGTCTTCCCTTCATGCTGGAAATTTACTCACATTCAACCTGTCCCAAAGAAGGGTGACGCTCTCAACCCTCCAACTATCGTTCAATTGCTCTCATCTCTTGTCTTTCTAAAGTTTTTGAAACTATTCTTGCTTCCAAATTTCTAAAGCATTTATCTTCTCATAATCTGCTCTCAGATCGCCAGTATGGCTTCCTTAACCCTTATCTAGCGTTTTTTTGGGGCTTATTTGGGCATATTCAGGCCCTCCTGAATGATAAATCAAGTATCTGCATGAACAAAAATGTATTCAGCAAAAAACTAGGCGCTAAAAGCTTCAAAATGAGACCAGAACGAGCTACGTAGCACTCGTGGTTCTCATACAGTGTACCAGTAACATGGGAGTCTAGCGTATAGCGGTATATTTGTTCCAGCTACGCTCACTACTGGCTACACTGCCGGCCTCTCGAGAACACAGGGAGGGTGAGTCAGTGGGTGGCTGTAGGCCCTGGGAGTCGGACGTGTGGCCCGCTGCACTCCCGGCCATTTGCACTCGATTTTAACCCTTTAAAAGCCATAATAATGCTCCTAACTTGGTGCAAATTGGACCCAGCTATAGCCGGGCGCCGCTCTTTAAGGGTTAAGGGTCGCTCTACTGGTGATCTTCTTTCATATCTTACTAACTCTTGGTCATCCTCCTTTCGGGAATTCAGTGAGATATTTTCTAATGCACTAGACATATCGAAAGCCTTCGATAGAGTCTGGCACAAATCTTTAATTTCTAAACTACCCTCCTTCGGTTTCTATCCTTTCATCTGTGCCTTTCTCTCTAATTTCCTTTCCGGCCATTCCATAGCCGCGGTTGTGGACGGCCATTGTTCACTTCCTCACCCTATAAACTCCGGTGTTCCTCAGGGCTCTGTCCTATCTCCTACTCTCTTTCCAATTTTTATAAATGATCTCCTCAACTGTACCTCAATTCCCATCCATTCATACGCAGACGACTCAACCTTACACTACTCCATTACTACTCCATTTGTTTTTCAGAACACCCCAGCCAGCAATACCTCAATGACAAACGTAATGAAGCCGTAGAACTCTTAAATTCTGATCTAAATAATATCTCCAATTGGGGCAGAGAAAACCTTGTTACCTTTAATGCTTCCAAAACCCAATTTCTCCATCTATCTACCTGTCAGGATCTCCCAGCGGACTATCCCTTATTCTTCAACAATACAAAAATCAATCCTTCATCTTCTCTCAATATTCTTGGTGTCTCTTTTTCTTCTGCTCTCAGTTGGAAGGACCATATTACCAGTCTTGCTAAGGCAGCCTCCCAGAAGCTGGGTGTGCTCAACCGCCTTAGGGGGTTCTGTTCCCCTGCACAGCTTCTTGCTCTGTACAGGGGCATAGTGCATCCTTGTATTGAGTATTGTTCACATGTGTGGGGAGGGTCCTCTCACGCTGCTCTCCTAGACAAAGTTGAAAGGAAGGCCTTTCCTATCATTAACTCCCGTCCACTCACTAACTCTCTGCAATCTCTCTCTGTCCGCCGCAATGTTGCATCTCTCTCGCTATTCTATCACTACTATAATTAGCAGTGTTCCTCAGAGCTTTCCCAGTGTATACCACTTCCTTTACGTAGGGCACGTGGTATCCGTCTTGCAACTCAATCCCACCCCTACTCTGTGCAACTCTCCAACCCAAGAGTGAAACGTTACTCTCAAACTTTCTTCTACTCAACAGCTGAGCTCTGGAACTCTCTCCCAGAATCAGTCTTGCCCTCTTCCTATGACTTAAATTGCTTCAAACTCCGTGTGTCCAGGCATTTTGGCTCGAACATCCCTTGATTTTGGCCCTGTCACTCTTTCAACTATGGGGGAGGCACTCGCTATAGGCAGTTCAGCCTTTTGCCCCCCTCAATCGCATAGAAAAAAAATTGGACATATTGAGGCGTAGTAAAGTTTTGTTTGTTCTTTTTGAAATAGTGACGTGCCTTTGGATCGAAGTCGGAGTGAATCAATGCCTGTATAACGGGTATCCAAATAGGTGGTTACGGGAACTTAAGAGTTCCAACGTACAATCTATATTGGGTCGACGGTAATATTCAATCTATGGATTGAACTCATTCCGGCCCGAACAGAGAATCGATTGCTATGAGGATACATGCTACCAGGAAGTATTGTTAAATAAAGGATACGAACTTCTGAACAACTGTCGAATCATTCCCGCCTTAGTAAAATACATATAAATGGAGAAATAAGTACTACAATATATATATATCAAACAACATCAATCGCAAGTGATTAATAAAGGAAATCAATATCAAAGTGCTCAGTTAGCAACTCAAAGATGTAGTATATAGGAGAAAAGATGAACATCCATAATTTATCAGTTCTGTTCATGCCAGCGACTGAAATATGAAAATCTACTGACATGTATAGTATAGTTAAGTTTAAAATATAATATGACAACAGAAAGCAATATATTACCCATAGTAATCCATTTGAATTATGAATATGATTTTGACCAAACTGCATTTGTGTATAATAATACGTATATTATTGGGACCAGTAATAACAATACTATTTATTAACATTTTAATAATGACATGGTTACAGCATACAAATTAATATGATTCGGTACAGTTTGTTGTTCTTGTTTTATTCATTGCGGCGACTACAAACGTCAACTTACTATTACATTATTATCGTTCAGGTCACAAAGCTTGGAGACAGCCAGTTAGGGTAAAGGTGTATTGTTGACACGGACGTGTTATCATCCACGTCACTGAACAGGAACAAAACAAAGTTATGTAAAAGACAATACTACATGTTTAGGTCGCTGCCATTTAAATCATCTGGAAAGGGTTAAAATATAACACCATCCACGTAATACCAGAAATATGACCTTGGTTACCGTATATAACACCTTCCCACCCAAGGTTAATGTCCAACACACTTTTCAGAAAACATTATTATATCCCCAATATAACTTAGGAGACTTGTTTCCATGAGTTGTGGAGGGGAAGGAGAAGGAGGAGGGGCAACAACAGGGAAAGATGGATAGAAACAAAAGAAGTCTAGGTCCTGACAAATTGAGGAGATAATGAACACGAGAGAGAGAGGTTAAACATGGAGTTTTGCCATGAAAAGAAAGAGGAAAATATATACGAACAGACATGTGAGAGGAACAAATAGATAAACTTTGGGAAGAAGATAATTATGGAACCAAATTTGCTCCAAATATTATATCTGGAAATTATAATATAAACACATTTGTCAGATAATATTAAGAATAAGAGGAAGAGAGTAGCTGTAAATAGCATGGGACAGTATGTTATCATTTTGAGAGGAGAATGTATGCGTGAGTATGTAGGCATGAGAGACAGTGGGAGGGAGAGAGAGGACTATGAACAGTAACTCATAGAAGGCCACCGTCAATTATCTGTTTTATCTCTCCCTCATCTCTTTCGCTTTCTCGGTGTATCGGTTTAGTAAACTTTTCTCAAGAGTTTGGTTTGCTGCCTTGTTATATATCTGTAAGTGTTTTCCCTTATAATAGAAAACGTGTATGTAGGGCTACTTGTGATCTCTCTCTCTCTCTCTCTCTCTCTCTCTCTCTCTCTCTCTCTCTCTCTCTCTCTCTCTCTCTCTCTCTCTCTCTCTCTCTCTCTCTCTCTCTCTCTCTTCTCTCTCTCTCTCTCTCTCTCTCTCTCTCTCTCTCTCTCTCTCTCTCTCTCTCTCTCTTTCTCTTAAGACACACACATATAGTACAGTTACAAACACCTGCCTGAATTGTATATTTATAAGATTACTCTTCGTTGACGGAAAGCACTAAGTAAGAACACAAATAAATATCAGACAGACAAACAAGTATATAGAAGTTATGCAGTACATAACGAGTAGCAATAATAATGGCAGTGTTATGATGATAGTGATAAGACTTACGGGGATAGTGTTTGCGAAATAGTTTGTCTCCCAGTGTGGTGAAATAGCAAGATCTGATGACGATAAAGACACGGTTTCAATTATCAGGTGCTGTGTACCAGATAAAGCTACACAACGACTCCCAAGCTAAAGGTCCGTGACAAAACAGAGATAAGGTAAACTAAGCAAGATTGATAATATATAGTAAGGAAATTAAAAATAACCAGGTCAATAATAAACATGAGAAATATACACACAATAGTGAAAAGGAGGCAACATTTATGTCCTGGAATTATAACATAATTAATGTTCTCATTCAGGGTGTCAAACGAAATCCGAATCCTTTCTTATTTGTCTCGAAAATTGTGTTTTATAGTTTAAATCATGTCTTTGGAAGTGATGAAATGGTGAAAACAATGATATTTCAAGTTAATTTTCTTGTATTTCTTTTCATATACTGTATATTCAAACCTTCAAACAAACTTGCTCCGGTTTGACACCCTGTTCTCATTATGGATGCCTCTTTAATTACAGGCTTTTCAACATTCATTGTTATTAACAGTAGACGATTGTGTTCAGTTTACGAAGGACCTATAGTAACTAAGATGTTATAATATATTGCATACAAAACATCAACGCTTCACTTTTTCCAACATACTAAACTTGGTGTATCATTATGTGCGTCTCCATGTATTTCAATGATCGGAAGTTGTAGTTCTATTACTTATAAGGAAACCAAGAGAGAATTGATCTGCCAGCCAGAACAATATACCTGTATTATAACTATATATTGATATCTTGAAATTTTTGTTCTTTTATGATATTTACCACCTTTATGTATATCTTCATCAAGTTAAACCATGGGTGAAGCCATGAATCAACTTGGATATTGTATTGTGTGGTATATAGAGAACAGAAACGCACAACTATAACTTTATAAACTAACAAAATAATTTAGTTGAAAGGAAAGAAGCAAAGCATTTAGCAAAGTCAAGGACAAAAGAAAAGAAGGGAATACAGCGAAATGATAAGCATTGTGTAAGGTATATGACTACGAGAAGCATGAAGATAAAATACGTGGATTTTGTTGTGATTGTTCGAGAATGGATTGTTATTCTGTTTAAGACGGAGCAAGAATAGTCAACTTAAACGTAAACCGTAAACCGGAACTTTGTTTAAAGACAGATCCCAACAGTTTTAGTTCCGAGGTGACCTACAGTATAGGTTGGGTGTATAACTCAAAGATCATAGCTCTTATTATAAATAAACGGGTCAGAGTTAACATTGCTATCCATATGAATTTGTTTCAGCTCGTCCCTAATAACATACTAGTTCGTTTGACTTCACACACACACACACACACACACACACACTCGCAATTAATAACGGCTCTTGGGAGATTATTTCAAACGTTCACGACATGATTAAACACATACTTAGCCTGGTCTGACTGTAACAGTTGTTCAACAATCTTGAAATACTTTGTTATACTTATACTTTGTTTTGTGCAACAAGGCTGGTCAACTGTGAAGTATTTGTGGTAATTCTGATTGTCATGGCTCTTGAAGATATTGTATATTTTAAATAAATATCTTATTCTGTGAATCAGGTTCATCTCTCTAAGAAACTTCTTGTACGGTTTATCTATCAACTGTGGTATCATTTTACACATTTCTGAACTCTATTTAGCAATGTTTTTTTTCTGAAATAAGCTGTCTAAGACTGTACAAAAGACTTTAAAATGGACCACACAAGTAAGATATACAGTTTACCGGTTATAATTATTTTGTGTTCATAATTGATTTCAAATGATTCCAAATCAGTGTAGCTATATTGCCATAATAGGGGAGGGGATACAGGTTGGGGAGGTGAGAGTTCTCTAAGAATTAGAGAAAAGTAAAGGAGGACAGAAATAGCAAAATACAAGAGGCAAAGGTGGAGGGCTGTCTGAATGGTACACATGGCCATTAATTACAAAGTGCTCTGCTGATGATTCCTATTTTAACCCTCCGGATCCGGGGGCCTTCATATGAGGCATCTTCGTGTCCGGGGGTATTCCTGAAAAATGGCTATCTTCATAATTCGATATCTACTGATTGAGACCACCTAGAGCAGTCAACTAAATTGCATAGTGTAGAACCAACCTTCATCTGTAGACTGCCATTGAGTTGAGATCGCTACGACAAGTGGTTGCCGAGATATGATGATGGGAATGGAGGTAATTTCCCAGGTATTTTCGCCTGTGTCTGAACGCTTCGCCGCAGCCCTGGCTAGCACGCACTAAGTTACTTGTTGCTTCGGTGGCTTCGGTACCGGTAGACGATATTATGTTTGTATGGTGATAATGTCATAGTTATTGTGTCATTTATTTCTTTTACAACCATTATTGAGTTATGTGAAACTTTTTATAACATATTTTCGGCACTTTCACTGTTATTGGATATTATTGTGTCACTTTCACTCTTATTACTCTTCTTGTTATGAATTATTATCACTCACTGTTATTATTGAGTTATTATTACTTGTTATACATTTGTGTGTCACTTTCACTTACTAGGCTAGGCTACGCTAGGCTAGGCTAGGCTAGGCTAGGCTAGGCGAGCGTACGGTACCGCATCTTCACTAACCACTTCTTCATCGTCAAAGTCACTCCCAAGTTCACTCAGTTCACTATATTCACGAGTACCGCGTTCACTATCGTCATTATCCTCGTCATTATCGGTACTAATAAAGCCCAGAAGCTCTAATCCATCCGCCACTTCACCCTCATCTTCACTAACCACTTGTTCTTCGTCAAAGTCACTCCCAAGTTCACTCACTTCTCTATAATCACTCAGTTCACTATATTTGCTTAGTTCTTCCAGAGTGTGTGCAACACCTTCAGGACTAAGCACTGTTTTCTTGGTCGTTTTAGCCTTGCTTTTGTTAGGCGTACGGTACGCGGCGGCGGGCGGCGATTCGGAAACAGCGATTTTTTTTGGATTACCTCCATCCATCTTGGATACGCACTAAGAACTGATGCTGCCTGTTAGTTTGTGCTTGGTGGCGCTGCGGTAGCCAATGCACAAACAAAAATCCGCCCCCGCGATTTAAACCCTTTGATTTTGATTTTGCCTCATATGAAGCCTCCCGGACTCCTAACCATTATACGTTTTGCCTCATATGAGTCCTCCCGGATCCCAAGGGTTAAGTATAGCATTACTAAACCATAACACTAATGTTGCAGTGACTAGATAATACAATTGCCACTGACGCCCAACCCTTCCCCTTCCCCTTCCACCCCACTGTGGTCGTCACCACTTTTGCAACCCACCGCACCATCACCTTCTACACTATTCAACTTCCAACATCATCTTAACTCGTGACTGATAACATTATAGTCTGCCCTTTGTAGGTTATCTCTTTACCACACTTAACCCAGTGAGACCCAGCGTCGCACGTGTTGCGTCGGCAGTGTTTGATCACCAACTCCCAGCGACGCATCACGTGCGTCCGACATATAAAAAACACTTACGTGGCTCGTAAGGTAGGAAATGGCGGGAGAATAGGAGGGGGAGGTACCGTAGTGTGTGTGGGAGCCGGGCCAGTAGGTGTGAGCGGGCCGAGACAGCCGTGCGGCTGGTGGTGGTGGGCTTAGTGGGGATACTTTACACCCTTAGTTCACCGCCACTTTGAACCTTCATTACTCCGGTCGTATGGGAGCTAGATGCTTGAGATTTATGTGAGACACTCCTTAGGATGTATGCCGTACAATGCCATACTCAGTTTTTACCCTAGTGCTCCCGGGCGGGTGGTCATGCGGGGGAGACGAACTATTGAACCCCCCCCCCCCGCCCCCCAAATGACCGAAATGAGTTTTTTTTTATTTTTGTCTTCATTTCTCACCATTCTCTTCCATTTTGGCTCAACACATTTTTTTGAGGCTCCCCCCCCCCCCCCCCCCCCCCCCCCCCAACCCTCCACCGGGGGCCCGCCCCCCCCAAAAAAAAATGTCCGAGGTGATTTTTTTTTTTTTTTTTTCATTTCTCATCCTTGTCTTCCATTTTAGCAAACAAAAAAAAGAAGTGAAAATGGCTTGGGACTGGGGTGAACAAAATATTATAACTAGCCGGGGTTCAACGGGTTAACAAGGTTTCAGTGCGCCAGAGAGGCACGACCTTGGGGGCAGGAAAGAACAGCCAAGGACAAAACAATGACAGTACATATAATAATAAAATTTACAATGATTATAATATGAATAAGGATAATAACAATGATACAACAAATTATGATATTGTTTGCCATTGTGCAAATTTGGACGACTCCTATTACTTGATTATTGTTGACAAAAATAACTCCTAAATACGAGCATATATATCCGTACACACAATGGTAGTGGTAACTAGAGAATTAGAGGTGTGCTTCATAAGTTATATATTATTGTTTAAATTTAGGTATGATGGAATATGTGTCGTCATATTAGTAAATTTTTTCCAGTACGTTACCATTAAACTATGAAAACCACTTCTTAAATCGAATAATGTCTCTTGCAGTAGGTAAATGAAATGTTGTCATCGGAATTCCAAATAGTATTGACAAATCAGAAACAAACATTTAAAGCTTATACTCCAATTGGTCTAGGGATCTAAAGTTTAATTAATTGTTTCTTATTATTCCATACCCCGGATGGTAAAGTGTTTAAAATTAGTATCAAAGTATAGCTTTAGTCTTGTTAATTTAGTTGATATCTTTATAGTCTAGCTTTATACGCATTTCAAGCATTGAAACTTACGTATTTCTGGAAATATGAGGTTCACATATTACCCGTAGATACAAAGAGAATTATGTAGTTCAAAATGTATTGATATGATGAGGTCACTTAAGAGTTTAGAAGATGGGTAGTGTGACGCCTGCAGCTTAGCAGAACGCCGTGTGGGCTCAGCCGCTCGCTTGGCCAGTCGCTAACGCTCGCTAGGGCAATGTATTTGGCTACAGTCTATCTACAATGTTGTTGTTTCTTTCATTGTGTTCGTGTTGTTACAGACAGTCCCGTGGTGGCCTTTATTTTCGTCTGTGACAACGGGAAGCATTTTATATCAAGAGTAGAACATAAGATGCATTGTATATAGTTATGGAGAGAGAATAATATAGGCAGTGGGGTGGTAGTGTGTGCGTGCGTATACATGAGCTGCCTCCCCCTCGCTCGTAGGCTCGCGCACGTGCCTTCCCACGCCTCTTGATTGGCTGGTGGTTCCTGGCGCCTTCTGCAGCCCTGCTGCCTGGTGACGTAGCAGCCTGTGATTGGCTGACCACCATGCCTTTGTGTGTGATCCTGGGGGTCCCGAGGAGCTACCTTCCTCAGAGCTTGGCTGACCAGCATACCCTTCACACCTCCCTTACCACCTGTCCCCGACTTCTACCTATAGAGCACTTTCTCTCTCTCTCAACTTCTTACCTCTCATTCTTCCACTCTATTTAACATCATAACTCCCCTTTGGTTCTGCACGATTTCATATATCGGCCATCGTATTATATGCTGAAGCTCTCAGATATTACATGTTTAGTTAGGCATTTTGGAGGGGTTACCATTTTGTCTGTAGAGGTTCGACACACTCACGGTGTCTCCCTACCTATTCCTTGGCTGTCTGCTGGGCTATTTAATGCTAGACTGGGGTAAGGCTACTTGTGTTGTGATTTCCGATGTGTAACAGGTTTTGTTGAATCTGTACAATCGCAACGGAGACGTGGGAAGCCTAGGTGGTCTTTCTGACTGTGTACCTTGCGAGTTTAGCACTGTGTTGCGAGTGAGGGCTTTTGCCTCTGCCACCCAACACTGTGCAAACTCGTTTTGCTTTGACTTTGAGAGGGTCGCCAGGAGAGAACCAGATACTAGCAATCTGGATCTCTCAAGAGAGCACCCCGTCATTTAACATAATTTGGCCGCACAGTCTTAAGGACCTCGCTAGGCTACGAGCCGCTTGCTCAGCCATTGTTTCCTAGCCTACGACATCCCAGCTAGACTGTAAATAGCCTAGCAGACACCCGATTAGAATTATAAACTCTTATGTTATGTATGCAGCATTTTTGTTCACGTTGATTGTAAGCCTTGGTTGTTGTTGAGTTGCACAACCCGAGCAGGCTTTTTGAGTTGCCTGACGAAGTACTTCTTTTGTTGTTGGAGATAATACTATTGTGCATTTATCGTTATTCCCGTGTCAGTTAACACTGTCTGTCCCTACACTTGTCATATCTTGTTCCTGCTTTATATAACAGTTCAAAATCCGATTCGATCATCTTAACCAGCATCAGACTTTCTTCAGAAGATTCCTTATCGATGCATTAGGACTTTCATTCACTTTCTTTAATATAGGAGTGACAGTTTATTATTGTTTAAAGTAACTTTAATTATACCTTCTTCTTGTTTGCATTAAATCATTGCAGTGATTTAATTAAGCTCTTTATCTTTTCCTTGTATACCTTATTAACGTAATTGTATGTTGTTGTGATCAGTGTTACGCTCGTATAAAACAAGGGCTCTTAATCATTGGACTAGGAAAGCACACAGCCACAATGGTAACACTAGCTCCAACCCCTGAACTTATAATGCTGGCGCACAAAAACACCTATACCCTCCAGAGTTAAATCTGCGATAACGGGGTATCCTATAACTCAGTATAAGTGCACTACTACTACAGGCTGATGATCTCTGATACAGCCTGATCACAACAACATACAATTACGTTAATAAGGTATACTAGGAAAAGATAGAGATCTTAATTAAATCACTGCAATGATTTAATGCAAACTAGAAGAAGGTATATTTAAAGTTACTCTAAACAATAATGAACTGTCACTCCTATACTAAAGAAAGTGAACGAAAGTCCCAAAGCATCGAGCAGGAATCTTCTGAAGAAAGTCTGATGCTGGGGTAAGATGATCGTATCGGACTTTGAACTGTTATATAATGCAGGAATAGGAAATGACAAGTGTATGGACATATAGGGTTAACTGACACGGGAATAATAATAATTGCACAATAGTATTGTCTCCAACAACAAAAAGAAGTACTTCCTCAGGCAACGCAAAAGCCTGCTCGGATTGTGCAACTCAACAACAACCAAGACTTATAAACAATGTGAATAACAATGCATACATATATATCTTAATAAGAAGAGCTTATAAACCTAATCGGGTGTCTGCTAGGCGAATAAAGTCTAGCTGGGATGTCGGAGGTTAGGAAACAATGCCTGAGCAAGCGGCTCGTAGCCTAGCGAGGTCCTTAAGACTGTGCGGCCAAATTACGTTAATTGACGGGGTGCTCTCTTGAGAGATCCAGATCGCTAGTATCTGGTTCTCTCCTGGCGACCCTCCTAAAGTCAAAGCAAACCGAGTTAGCACAGTGTTGGGTGGCAGAGGCAAAAGCCCTCACTCGCAACACAATGCTAAACTCACAAGGTACACAGTCAGAAAGACCACCTAGGCTTCCCAAGTATCCGTTGCAATTGTACGAGTTCAACAAACTCTGGTACACATCGGATATCACAACAACAATAGCCTCATCTCAGTCTAGCATTAGATAACCCAGCAGACAGCCAAAAACCAGGCAGGGAGACACCGTGAGTGTGTCGAACCTCTACAGACAAAATGGTAACCCCTCCAAAATGCCTATCTAAACATATATTATCTGAGAGCTTCAGCATATAATACGATGGCCGATATATGAAATCGTAGAGAACCAAAGGGGAGTTATGATATTAAATAGATAGGAAGAATGAGAGGTAAGAAGTTGAGAGAGAGAAAGTGCTCTATAGGTAGAAGTCGGGAGACAGGGGGTCAAGGGACATATGAAGGGTATGCTAGTCAGGCAAGCTCTGAGGAGAAAAGCTCCTCTGGACCCCACCAGGATCACACACAAAGGCACGGTGGTCAGCCAATCACAGGCCGCTACGTCACCCGGCAGCAGGCCTGCAGAAGGCGCCAGGAACCACCAGCCAACCAAAACCGAGAGAAAGATCACGTGAGCGAGGGACTCCTCGAGGGAGGAGGAAAAACTACCGTCTCACTGCCCGCTCGCTCTCTCTCCTTCCTTCACTACAATGCATCTTATGTTCAACTCATGATATAAAATATAATCCCTTGTCACAGGCGAAAACAAAGACCACTTCTATACTGCCTGTGACATGACGATTCACAAGAATGAAAGTACAACATTGTAGATAGACTGTAGCCAAATACATTGCCCTGGCGAGTGTTAGCGAGTGGCCAAGCGAGTGGCTGAGCCCACGTGGCATTCTGCTGAGCTGCAGGCGTCACATCAGGCTGTATCAGAGATCATCAGCCTGTAGTAGTAGTGCATTTATACCGAGTTATAGGATACCCCGTTATCGCAGATTTAACTCTGAAGGGTATAGGTGTTTTTGTGCGCCGGCATTATAAGTTCGAGGGTTGGATCTAGTGTTACCGTTGTGGCTGTGTGCCTTTCTAGTCCAATGATTAAGAGCCCTTGTTTTATACGAGTCCCGGTCGTAACAAATGGCGACCTTGCTTAGGATTTTGTGAACTTAGAGAAATATTGCAGGAGTGTTGTGGTCTTTTTTTTTTTTTTTTTTAAAGGAATATAGTGGACACGTGGATTTTTTTTTGGCAAGTAGTATAACACTTAAGAGTCTTCGAGCATTTTGCATTTTTGAGTGAATAGTGCTACATAAGAGTTTAGGTACTTCTCCTTTTTTTATATAAACGTTGAGAATTTTCGGTGGACACTATGTCAGACGACGGATCAGTGTACAGTGAGGAGACAGTACGGGAAGCAGGCTCTGAGGTGCAGCAGCGGGGTTTGTTAGAAGGCATTAGAGTTATAACTAGTGAGGAGGATGCAAAGAAGTTTCTGGAGATACCTATTACTGTTGACCGGGTGTCGGGGATTGATCGGTATGGTCTCCAGTGTTTGGCCACAGTCATGGGGCATGTGGGCACTAGCAGCATGTCGAGAGGTGACCTGGTGGCCTGTGTGCTCGGCGGGGTGCGTGGGGCTTCGGGTGGAGCGGGAGCTGGGGCACCTTCGGCCCAGCCCCCATTCCACTCGACTCCTACCATGGCGCCCCCTCGGGCTCCGGAGACGGGTACGTTCCCGCAGGCCGATATTCACTGGCAGCGTGGTTTGCACTTGGGTGAGTCTCCAATTGTTGCATCTCCTCCTCCTCAAGGTTTGACGGAAGAGATGCTCTTCCAGCTTGAGATGGCTAAGCAGCAACGGGAATCTGAGCAGCAACAGTGGGAGTTTGAGATGGCTAAGATTCAGGCTGAGGAGAGAAGGGCCAGATATGAGCTCGAGCAACGGCAGCGAGAGAATGAGTCTGAGGAAAGAAAGGCGAAGTACTGTGCAGACATAGATCTTGAGAAGTCTCGGGTGGAGTCGATAGGGCAGCGTCTCGGTTCTGGGAATCGAGGTCTTGATCAGTCTTTATCGCACCTGCTCAAGTTGGTCCCTGTATTTGATGAGTCGGGTGTCACTGAATTTTGTATGCGTTTTGAGAAGAAATGCCGGGAGCACCAATGGCCCGAGGTTAAGTGGGCAGCCCTTGTTTCCTCTAGGTTGGTTGGCAAAGGACTCAAGGCATATGATGCGTTGCCCTTGGAGTCTTGCATCGATTATGAGGTATTGAAAGAGGCTGTCCTGTGGGCATATGAGTTACAACCAGAGACGTACAGATTGAAGTTCTGGGGTGTAACGAAGGGTCGTGAGTGCACCTTTCTTGAGCATGCCCGGGATCTGTTCGATGCATTTAGAAACGGGCTGCGTTTTGAGAAACATCGACGTTTGAGGAGTTGAAACAGCTGATGCTTCTAGAACAATTTTTCAAGTGTACGGGCGGCGATCTGATGTTGAATCTTAAAGAAAAGAACCCGAAAACTATTCAGGAGGCAGCTGAGATGGCTGACCTTCGGTTATCTTTGATTCATGGGTGCGGTTCTGCACAGAGAAGTGATGCAGGCAATAAGGAGCGTAACCCTCCCCCTCCCCGAAACACTGATACATATAATTACACTAAGAACAAGAGCAACGACACCAAAACTGACCATAAACCTAGTACCGTCCCGTTTAGAAAGGGTCCGGGTCCTTCCCCACCTCAAGGGAAGCCCAAGGGAAAGCTAGAGTGTTTCCATTGTCATAAGGAGGGGCATTTTGCAAGAGCCTGTTCAAGCAAGCTACCTAATGCAGTTGTGTCTTTGGCTCGCAACATTGGGGTGTCCCTGAAGTCGTCTGAGTTTGCCCAGGGTATAACGTCAGAGGCTGGGACACAGCCCGTGGAGAAGAAGCCGGAAGGCTCGAACCCTGTCCGCGATGTCTTTTGTGACCATCGAGGGCATGGCTGCGTGAAGTGGGCTGATAAGAAGCATGGAGTTGAGCTGTTGCGAGACACGGGTGCCTCTCAAACTTTGTTGAAGAACTTTACTGGTAGACCAATAAACGCGGCATGGGTGGTTGTGGTGCAAGGTATCAATGCTATCAGGTCATACCCGTTGGTAAGGATGGAACTGGAGGTAGATGGTGTGACACGAGAGTTGGATGTGGGAATTGTGGAGAAGTTGCCTGTTGGGGGCGTCGACCTCCTTCTCGGCAACGACTTTGCGGTGCCTACCTCTGAGGTTTCACCCTTAGTCGTTGCCGAGAAGCCGGCCAACGTGAGTAGGGAGGATCAGGAGTGGGTAGAGAAGTGTCATGTACAACCTATGGCGTGCGTTGTTACAAGATCTCTTGCATCCAAAGTGTCACAGCCTATTCCTCAGTCTTCTGATCAACGGAGGAACGGTCGGAAGAAGTCGGCTAATGTTGGTAAAAGTTTGGAGAGTTTAGTACCAGCAGAGCTTCTTGGCGACTCAGTATTGGCACCATTGTTGGAGTCTGGAGAAGCCCCAGGACCTGTCACAGCTAGTGAGGAGGTAAGGCAGGAAGAGACTCCGAGGCAGCAACGTTACACACAGAGAGAAAAAAGGGTTGCTCAGTTTGATATTGGGGGAGGACATGGATTGCTTCGGAAGCATCTAGACAGGTTGGCTCCCTCGGATATTAGTAAACTGCAGTTGGAGGATCCGGAAGTTCAGAAGTGTGGTAATGGTGCTGTCGAGCTCGAGCAGGACGGGGATGCAAAGCCAGGAGATTTTTTTTATATTGAGGGAATATTGTATCGGCGATTTCAAGACCCGAAGAGAAGTTGGGAGGGTGGGTCAGGAGTGGTAGACCAGCTGGTTGTGCCGAGGGCGTGCAGGGATAGCCTACTGAGGTTGGCCCACGATGTGCCTTTGGCAGGACACTTGGGAGTACGCAAGACGGTAGCGGCTTTGGTGAAGTTGTTTTGGTGGCCAGGTTTAAAAGCACAGGTTGTGTCATGGGTGGCAATGTGCAGTACCTGCCAGAAAGTTGGTAAACCGAACCAATGCATTCCATAGGCTCCGATACAAACTATTCATGTCATGGGGCCCCCCTTCAGTAAGGTAGTTATAGACATGGTTGGCCCCCTCCCTTCTACTAGGGCCGGTAATAAATTTCTCCTGACGATAATGGATGTAGCGACCCGATATCCTGATGCATACCCCATGAGGAATGGCATGGCAAAGACGGTGGTTAGGAACTTGCTTTTGTACTTTTCCCGGTATGGTTTTCCGCAGGAAATACAGTCTGACCAGGGGTCTAACTTTACCTCGAACATATTTACACAGACAATGCAGCAACACGGGATCACAACAGTAGTGTCGTCGGCTTATTATCCTGAGAGCCAAGGGGTGTTAGAGAGGTGGCATTCGACCTTAAAGAGTATGCTCCGTTGTTATTGTCTGGAGAATGGTAAGGACTGGGACCTGGGTTTGCCTTACGTATTGTTCGCTGCGAGAGAGGTACCTGGAGAAAGCCTCGGGTTTAGTCCAAATGAGCTTGTCTTTGGCCATCGCATCTCAACATGGTTAAGGAGATCTGGGAGGGTACTACTAAGAAGTGCTCATTATTAAAATATGTCCTCGAGAGTCGCGAACGGATGTTGAAGAGCTTGGAGTTGGCTGGCCGAAATCTGGTGGGTCCCAGGCCCTGATGAAGGACAGATACGACCAGAAGGTGAAACTCCGGGAGTTTCAGGTGGGTCAGGAGGTGTTGATCTTACTGGCTTTGGTGGGTCATCCCTTATCCGCTAAGTATACTGGTCCTTATAGGGTAGTGGAGAAGATCTCAGACCTGGATTACCTGGTGGCCACTCCAGACAGGAGGAAAAGAAAACAGTTGTGCCATGTCAACCTGATGAAGGAGTTTGTGAGGCGCCCCCCTGAGCCTCTCACTGTCCCGGTGATGACTTGGAGCGGTCAAGGTGGAGAAGGAGGAAGGGACAGTCACGCTCAGGTGGAGGATAACTGGGATTGTCATGTCTCCGCAGACCAGTGGGCGGGGAACTCGAGACAGGTGGCTCACGAGGCTCTCGAGCACCTGCCTGAGCAACAACGTGTAGCCGTGCAGCACCTATTCGGTTCATACCCTGCTGTGTTTGCGGAGCACCCAGGCCTCACAACTTATGCGGTGCATGATGTGGATGTAGGAGATCACCCACACTTTAAATCAGTGCCAAACCGAGTCCCTCCTATCAAACTCCCAGCACTCAGGGACGAGTTAGCGTATATGTTGGATCGGGGCCTGATAGAAAAGAGTGCCGTTAGGTGGACATCTCCCGTCACTCTGCAGCCCAAGCCTGATGGTAAAGTTCGTTTTTGTGTTGATTTCCGGCGGTTAAACGGTTTAACCCCCACCAATGCTTACCCCCTTCCTCGGGTGGATGACAGTGTCGACAAGATCGGAAAGGCACAGTATTTGACCAAGGTAGACCTAGTGAAAGGTTACTGGCAGTGCCGCTGTCGGAGCGAGCGAAGGAGGTTTGCGGGTTTTGTGGTGGATGGTAACACCTATCGTTGTAACGTCATGCCTTATGGACTCAAGAATGCACCATCGACTTTCCAGAATCTGATGAATGACCTAGTAGCAGACATCCCTAACTTTACTGTGTATTTAGAAGACGTGATAATTTATGACGACGACTTTGAAAGTCACTGTGCACACATTGAAGCCTTGTTTAACAAGCTTAGTGAAGCGGGCTTGGTGGTGAATCTAAAGAAGTGTGACTTTGTAAGGGCAACTGTGCAGTATCTAGGATTTGTGGTCGGGAGAGGCCAGGTTTGCCCTCCTCAGAATAAGATACAGGCTATCAATCAGTTCCCTAGACCGACCACCAAGCAGCAGATTATGAGGGTTTTAGGCATGATCGGGTACTATCGCTGCTTTATTCAAGGATATTCAACTGTGTTAGCACCTCTGACTGACTTATTAGCGAAGGAAAAGAAGTTTCTGTGGGCGCCAGAGTGTGAACAGGCATTTTCCCTTGTTAAACACCTTTTATGCACTCATCCAATACTCAGGGCCCCAGACTTCGACAGGCCGTTTCAGTTGGCAACTGATGCCAGCGGGGTTGGGGCTGGTGCCGTCTTGATGCAGACAGACGAAGAGGGCCTAGAACACCCAGTAAGTTTTTTCTCCAAAAAGTTCAATTCGGCCCAGAAGAATTACTCAGTGGTGGAGAAAGAATTACTGGCGATAGTGCTGGCGCTCTGGCACTTCGAGGTGCATGTTCCGGCCTATGGACCAGTCGTGGTAGTGTATACTGATCACCACCCTCTTAAATTCCTCAATCAGTTTTACAATCGGAATATGAGACTGACACGGTGGTCGTTGATGTTACAGGAGTACAATTTAGACATTCGCCATATTGCCGGTAGTGATAACGTGATTGCTGATTATTTGTCGAGGGTGGAGGATCTGCGTTAGGCTACCACAGGTGTGCGGGTTTGTGTGGAGTAAAATTGGCTTGCCCCTGTAAGTGCAGCCGCCATAAACATATTAAAAATGAAAATTCTATAAAAACTCTTTCTTTAATAGTTAATTTTTTTTAAAGTATGTTATAGCTAAAGTTCTGAGTCGAACCTGTGCTTCTCTCAGAAGGCTGGGCTAGTAGAAGCTCGCTCTAGGAGCATATATAATAGCAGTATGAATTAATTAAGCTATTGTGTTGGGAGGGGTTGTAATTTCTTTTGTTGATGAGAACTGAGCTTTGCCTTCTTTGTTGTGAAGTGATTAGGAGTGGCGAGTCTTATCGGCGTTCTGCTTGTCAGATATGGAGCTCATGGTTGAGCGTCTAATATCTTGGGGGGGGGGGGGGGTGACGCCTGCAGCTTAGCAGAACGCCATGTGGGCTCAGCCGCTCGCTTGGCCACTCGCTAACACTCGCCAGGGCAATGTATTTGGCTACAGTCTATCTACAATGTTGTTCTTTCTTTCATAGTGTTCGTGTTGTTACAGACAGTCCCGTGGTGGTGTTACGTCCTGGGATATATAAACACTGGGCTCTTTCTATTGGACTAGGTATGCGGCAACAAGCAACAACGGAAAACGCTAGATCCAACCCTTATCTATAAACCCAGGCAACAAACCACCCTAAACCGTCAAGAGTCCTCCCTGGACAACAAGGTATCCTATGACTCGGTTACAGGGTGCACGCACTATAGACTGCTGATAGTCAAGCAGGCTATATAAAAGATCACACAATTAAGTTGACTTAAAGCTTCAAGGAAAAGATAGATAACGGAATTAAATTGCAGAAACAATTTAATAACAAACTAGAAGAAAGTACATTTAACGTTACGTTAATTAATACAACTAATCACCCCTGCGTGAAAGAAGGTGAAAGCAAACAGTCCTCAAAACATCGTACAGGTAGACAAGATGCAGGTTTCTAAACTGCATGCGGCTACTGTAGGATCTGATGCTTAGCAAAGAAAGTAAGTTACGGATTTAGAGAACTCTTATCTCATAAGCAGGAATAAATACTAGTGATAGGCCATACAGTGTATAATGGCATAGGTATAATTAAATAAAGGCAGCAACTCCCAACATAACCACATACAGGTGTGCTTCTCACTCTTAGTCAGGCAAGCCTGCTCGGACAGAGTCTCTAAGCCACACCCTGACTCACAATGCTCACAAAGACTGTAAACTGTGGCACAATAACAAGCATACAGATATAATAAACCGCTAGCTGTTAATCTGCCAGGTGGCAGAGGTCTAGCCGGAAGGATATAGGCTTCGGATACCCGGGCTGAGCCACCTGCTCTAGCCTAGGGACGTTCCCAAGTCTGTGCGCCAAATTACTCTAATTGAAAGGGTGCTCTCTTGAGAGACACAGATCCCAAGTATCTGACTCTCTCCTGGCGACCCTAAAACAAACGCAAGACGTGCTAGCGCAGTGCTGAGTGGACTAGGCAAGGACCCTCACACAACACAACACTAGGCACACAGACAAGAAAATGCCCCCAGACTCCCACGGGTATCCTAGTAAAGTTGTGCAGGTCCACAGGACTCGCACCTGCAGACTTTACTTAAAGGATCGCAAAAAAAACTCCCCTCCGGTCTAGCCCCTGCTCACCTGCCACAAGAACACACTAGCAAGCATGAAACCACCAAATATGAGACAACAAAAAAGCTTCCTAGGTCTCGTTAACAATTACATCTCTGCATAAGGCCCAAAATCCTATCTAATTATCTGAGAGCTCGTCGTTAATACAATAATAGATATCAGGTCTATCAAGGGGATGGGATAATTAAATAGATTGGTGAAGTAGTGGAAAGAAGGTATACAAAGTAAGAGAGAAAGTTTCTAAGTGGGGTTGAGAGGGATAGATATCAAGGGGGTACGACAGTGAGGTGAGCTCTGAATCTTGAATCTGTCTGGACCCCACCCTAGGCATGCAAAATACATCCCATGCTTGGCAACCCTCAACACAGTTGCCGGGTCAAAATCCTCTACCCCTTGCGTGAGTCGAAACTAAGCCTAACGTTGCGATCAAATGGCAAAATCAGGCTCGTCCCAAGCTAGTCTCTCCGCGCCCGCGCAAAGCAACGTCCCCCAGCCGGTCTCTCTCTCCCGCTCGTCTCCTCCCACTCTCACTAGACTTACATCTTATATATTATAATGAACCAATCAACTATCGAGAATAAAATATACTAAGATGCGTTGGTTAAGAATAAGGGCAGCTTCAAGCTGTGAAACAACATAAGAATATCCCAGACATTAGTTACATTGTCGTAGGATATATACTAAGGAAAAGCCGGCTTCCGCCAGCCGGTTTCTAAACGGCTGGGCAGCAGACACTCGCGCATGCCCGCACGTGGCTACTATGCAGGAGCGTCACACCTCCCCCAAGATATAAGACACTTAACTAAGTTCTTCATATCTAACAGAAAGCTTCTCATAGTACCACACACTGTTGCGACACAAGGCACTATATATAACAAAAATAAAGACTGTTGCACTCCACCTAGCAAGTTCAACTAACTTAGCGACAATAAGCGAAAACATTCAACTTAGATACTGCTACAACATCTAATACACAATTATACACGTTATAAAAATAAAGAGTTTTTATAAGGTTTTTGCTTTTTTAATTTGTTTTTTTCGGCTGAACTACAGTGACAGCCTATTTTCCTCCACTCTCAACACACACTGACTGAACGGCGAGGGTTCTCCTGCAACCAAACCCTCCCGTGACAAACAATCAGCCAAAACATTATCAGTGCCCTTAGCATGCCACACATCCAACTTGTGTCCCGGCAGCAAAACAACACCTGGCACTGATAAACTGCCCAGTTCATCACAAGACTGGCATTTCTCTTCGCTCTTTCCGGCAACGGGGCCTGCCAATAACCTTTCACTAGTTCTACCTTCGTGATAGGCGATGCAGCCCCGAGGCGGTCTATGGTGTCGTCAACTCTCGATAAGGTATAGGCGTCTGTCAGGGATAATGCACACACACTCTCGCAATCAACACACTCACTGATCTTGCCACTTAACACAGGTTGCAAAGTTACAGGCAACGACCACTCATGACATTCCTTATCCCTCAGACCCTTCGTCAACACGTAATCCAGCTCTGCTTGCACCACAGGCTGTCGAGCAGGATTTATACGGTAGGGAATTAAACTGAGCCTTGCACTATCTCCAGCCTGCATGTCGGATTCTACCCCGTACATCAGGCCTGGAGAAGCAACAAACATGCGGATGCACTGCCACAGCCTAGTAAACAACGTATCTCGCAGAATAACAATCCTAGTGCCCTTCCACAACCCAGCCGAGACCGCAGCTTCTAACCTGTAGTCTCCCTCCTTCTCCATCTTCATCCCTAGAACAGCCAGGTCATGAGGGGACAATCAGTACCATCTGTGCAGTCACTCCCATAGTTCACAATTGCTAAGGCTTCCCCGCCGATACTGTACATGCACACCCCCGCATTCCTTACGACTACATCTGCCTGAGCAGCATCACCGCTATTAGCGACGTGGCCAGATACAGTCGGTCTATGGTAGGGCTGTTGCAATTGACTAGAGCAGCATTGGGAGGCTATGCGACGACTGGGCACTTCTATGCCACAGCCAACCTCACCAATCTGCTCAAAGTCCTCCTTTTTACCACCACCCTTGGCAGCCATGGGCCGACCCTGACCTGGCAACCATGCCAAAGCCTCGTCTCCCACCTTGAACCACCGAAACAACGAGGCTAACGGTCTTTCAACATCCACGTGACCTGCCCGCGGAACATCTTGCACCGCCCGAGTTGTGAGGCTCAGGGGCTCGGCACGACCAGTGGGGTATGAACCGAGCTGGTGCTGGAGCGCTGCACACTGCTGCTCAGGCAGGTGCTCTAGCGCTTCCACAGCCACCAGACTCGTGTCCCCCGCCCACTGCTCCGTCGAGACATGACAATCCCTACTCTCCTCCACCTGTGCCCTACTGCCCCCCTCTCCTTCTCCACCTTGGCCGCTGCAGACCAACGCAGGGACAGTAAGCTGCTCAGGTGGTTGCCTCACAAACTCCTCCAACAGGTTCACATGACATGTTTCCCCGTCCTCGTGTTTGATCTCGACAGCACCATTACCACACTTCTGAACTTCCGGATCCTCCAACTGCAGTTTACAAATATCTGAGGGAACCAACCTGTCTAGATGCTTCCGAAGCAACCCAAGTCCTCCCCCAATATCAAACTGAGCAACCCTTTTTTCTCTCCGTGTGTAACGTTGCTGCCTCGGAGTCTCTTCCTGCCCTACCTCCTCACTAGCTGTGACAGGTCCTGGGGCCTCTCCAGACTCTAACATAGGTGCCAATAATGAGTCACCAAGAAACACTGCCGGCTCAAAACTCTCCAATTGACCAACACTTCCCGTTTTCTTGTGACCTTTCCTCCGCGGTTTGATAGACTGAGGTGGTGGCTGCAAGGCTCCGGATGTCTGAGAACGCGTCACAACACACGCCATAGTTTGTACGCTACACTTCTCAATCCACTCCTGTTCCTCCCTACTAACGTCGGCCGCCTTCTCGGCAACGACCAAGGGTGAAACCTTAGAAGCAGGCACCGCAAAGTCGTTGCCGAGGAGGAGGTCGACGCCCCCACCAGGCAAGTTCTCTACAATTCCGACATCCAGCTCCTTCGCCACACCACCCACCTCCAGCTCCATCCGCACCAGCGGGTAGGACTTCGTAGCATTGATCCCCTGAACTACCACCACCCGAGCAGCGTTAATCGGTCTACCAGTAAAGTTCCTTAACAAGGTCTGAGAAACCCCAGTATCACGCAATAGCTTAACTCCTCGCCTTTCGCCAGCCCACCTCACAAAACCATGCCCTCTATGACCCCCAAAGACGTCGCGGACAGGGTTCGAGCCTTCCGGACTCTTGAACACAGGCTGTGTCCCAACCTCTGACGAACTACCCTTGGCAAACTCAGAAGATATAGGCGACACCCCTATGCTGCGGACCAATGACACAACCTTGTTTGGTGGCTTGTTCGGACAAGCATTTGCAAAGTGACCCTCCTGGTGACATGCAAAGCACTCTTTACTCTTTGGTTTCCCTTGGGAGTGGGAGGTACCATTAGACTTCTTATACGGGACGGTATTTGGTTTATGTTCAGTTTTATTGTCAGTGCTACATGGTTTTGTGTATTTATGTGTATCAAAATTCTTGGGAGGGGGAGGGGTACGATCCTTTGCACCCGACTCACTCCTAGCTGCTGCTTCGCACCCTCGAATTAATGACAGTCGGAGGTCAGCCATTTCTGCTGCCTCCTGGAGAGTTCTAGGATTTTTTTCCTTTATATTTAATGTTAAGTCCCCGCCTGTGCACTTAAAGAACTGCTCCAAG
The DNA here is from genome assembly GCA_032716605.1 of Paralithodes platypus. Taxonomy (NCBI): domain Eukaryota; kingdom Metazoa; phylum Arthropoda; class Malacostraca; order Decapoda; family Lithodidae; genus Paralithodes; species Paralithodes platypus. The sequence goes on from CM064578.1 coordinate 17,197,813, forward strand.
AAAACCAGTTCACTCAACTCCTCAAAAGTAGCTGCCCTCTCAGAACGCAGCCAATATCGTAGTGCATCAGACAAGTCCCGGGCATGTTCTAGGAAGGTACTATCCTTGCCCTTAGTAACACCCCGAAACTTCAAGCGGTAAGTTTCTGGTTGTAACTCATAGGCCCGTAGCACAGCCTTATTTAGCTCATCATAAACTACACAGGACTCTAAAGGTAGTGCATCATACGCTTTTAGCCCCTTTCCTAGGAGTCTTGATGAAACTAATGCTGCCCACTTTCCTGAGGCCACTGGTGTACCTGACACTTCTTCTCAAATCGCATAAAAAAACTCAGTCACACATAACTCATCGAACACAGGAACTAGTTTAAGCAGGTGCGACAATGATTGGTCCCGATGTCTATTACCTCCCCCAATATTTCGCCCTGTTACCTCCACTCGAGATCTCTCCAGCTCCCTGTCAGCCCGATACCTAGTAGACTCTGCCTGCAGTTCAGCCTCTCGTATAGCTGTTCTCTCTGCAGCCTCAGCCTGAGCTCTAGCAGCCTCAACCTGAGCTCTAGCAACCTCAGCCTGCACACTAGCCTGTCTCTCGGCAGCCTCAACCTGAACTCTAACCTGTCTTTCGGCGGCCTCAACCTTGGCCATCTCAAGCCGAAACAACAAATCTGGAGTCAACCCTTGAGGAGGGGAAGGTGCATTTAATGGGGAGGGTCCCTGTGATTGAATTCCACGCTGCCATTGACCATCAACTTGGGGGTATGTACTAAATTCAGGCACCCTGACGTTTGATATGGGGGTAGAGTGGAGGGGGGGCTGGGGACCGGGGCCCCCAGTCACCTCTCCACCCAGGTCTCTCCCTTCTAAACCCAATATCAAAGTCCTCAGCTGATCTTTCCTCATGCCACTTAAACCCTGGTGACCCTGAAGACCTGCCACACACTTTAAGCCATACTTATTCAGCTTCAACACCCTGGCAGCGGTAAGGGGCACCTCTAAAAATCTTCTAGCACCCTCCTCGCTATCGACTAGCCACTCCACAGGTCTTTCTCCCTACGAGCCCGTATCGTGACCTGACCCACCACTGTGTTCTGATGTATTAGACATGTTTGTGTACTGCAGTAATTATCACGGTTATAGAATGTGCCTTATCTCCTATGCAAGTATGTATATACTAATGTTATTTAAAGTCTTTAATGTGTTATATTGGTTGCTCCAAAAAAAAACTATGTCCACTGTATTCCTCTAATCATAAGGAATCTCAAAACAAATGACCACTATATTCCTCTGTTCAGTAAATCCTATGCAAGGTCGCCATTTGTTACGTCCTGGGATATATAAACACTGGGCTCTTTCTATTGGACTAGGTATGCGGCAACAAGCAACAATGGAAAACGCTAGATCCAACCCTTATCTATAAACCCAGGCAACAAACCACCCTAAACCGTCAAGAGTCCTGCCTGGACAACAAGGTATCCTATGACTCGGTTACAGGGTGCACGCACTATAGACTGCTGATAGTCAAGCAGGCTATATAAAAGATCACACAATTAAGTTGACTTAAAGCTTCAAGGAAAAGATAGATAACGGAATTAAATTGCAGAAACAATTTAATAACAAACTAGAAGAAAGTACATTTAACGTTATGTTAATTAATACAACTAATCACCCCTGCGTGAAAGAAGGTGAAACCAAACAGTCCTCAAAACATCGTACAGGTAGACAAGATGCAGGTTTCTAAACTGCATGCGGCTACTGTAGGATCTGATGCTTAGCAAAGAAAGTAAGTTACGGATTTAGAGAACTCTTATCTCATAAGCAGGAATAAATACTAGTGATAGGCCATACAGTGTATAATGGCATAGGTATAATTAAGTAAAGGCAGCAACTCGCAACATAACCACATACAGGTGTGCTTCTCACTCTTAGTCAGGCAAGCCTGCTCGGACAGAGTCTCTAAGCCACACCCTGACTCACAATGCTCACAAAGACGGTAAACTGTGGCACAATAACAAGCATACAGATATAATAAACCGCTAGCTGTTAATCTGCCAGGTGGCAGAGGTCTAGCCGGAAGGATATAGGCTTCGGATACCCGGGCTGAGCCACCTGCTCTAGCCTAGGGACATTCCCAAGTCTGTGCGCCAAATTACTCTCATTGAAAGGGTGCTCTCTTGAGAGACTCAGATCCCAAGTATCTGACTCTCTCCTGGCGACCCTAAAACAAACGCAAGACGTGCTAGCGCAATGCTGAGTGGACTAGGCAAGGGCCCTCACACAACACAACATTAGACACACAGGCACACAGACAAGAAAATGCCCCCAGACTCCCACGGGTATCCTAGTAACGTTGTGCAGGTCCACAGGACTCGCACCTGCAGACTTTACTTAAAGGATCGCAAAAAAAACTCCCCTCCGGTCTAGCCCCTGCTCACCTGCCACAAGAACACACTAGCAAGCATGAAACCACCAAAAATGAGACAACAAAAAAGCTTCCTAGGTCTCATTAACAATTACATCTCTGCATAAGGCCCAAAATCCTATCTAATTATCTGAGAGCTCGTCGTTAATACAATAATAGATATAAGGTCTATCAAGGGCATGGGATAATTAAATAGATTGGTGAAGTAGTGGAAAGAAGGTATGCAAAGTAAGAGAGAAAGTTTCTAAGTGGGGTTGAGAGGGATAGATATCAAGGGGGTACGAAGGGTACGACAGTGAGGTGAGCTCTGAATCTTGAATCTGTCTGGACCCCACCCTAGGCATGCAAAATACATCCCATGCTTGGCAACCCTCAACACAGTTGCCGGGTCAAAATCCTCTACCCCTTGCGTGAGTCGAAACTAAGCCTAACGTTGCGATCAAATGGCAACATCAGGCTCGTCCCAAGCTAGTCTCTCCGCGCCCGCGCAAAGCAACGTCACCCAGCCGGTCTCTCTCTCCCGCTCGTCTCCTCCCACTCTCACTAGACTTACATCTTATATATTATAAAGAACCAATCAACTATCGAGAATAAAATATACTAAGATGCGTTGGTTAAGAATAAGGGCAGCTTCAAGCTGTGAAACAACATAAGAATATCCCAGACATTAATTACATTGTCGTAGGATATATACTAAGGAAAAGCCGGCCGGCCGGCTGCCGCCAGCCGGTTTCTAAACGGCTGGGCAGCCGACACTCGCGCATGCCCGCACGTGGCTACTATGCAGGAGCGTCACAGTGGTCTTTATTTTCGTCTGTGACAACGGGAAGCATTTTATATCATGAGTAGAACATAAGATGCATTGTATATAGTTAAGGAGAGAGAATAATATAGGCAGTGGGGTGGTAGTGTGTGCGTGCGTATACATGTGCTGCCTCCCCCTTGCTCGTAGGCTCGCGCGCGTGCCTTCCCACGCTTCTTGATTGGCTGGTGGTTCCTGGCGCCTTCTGCAGCCCTGCTGCCTGGTGACGTAGCGGCCTGTGATTGGCTGACCACCATGCCTTTGTGTGTGATCCTGGGGGTCCCGAGGAGCTACCTTCCTCAGGGCTTGGCTGACCAGCATACCCTTCACACCTCCCTTACCACCTGTCCCCGACTTCTACTTATAGAGCACTTTCTCTCTCTCTCAACTTCTTACCTCTCATTCTTCCACTCTATTTAACATCATAACTCCCCTTTGGTTCTGCACGATTTCATATATCGGCCATCGTATTATATGCTGAAGCTCTCAGATATTACATGTTTAGTTAGGCATTTTGGAGGGGTTACCATTTTGTCTGTAAAGGTTCGACACACTCACGGTGTCTCCCTACCTATTCCTTGGCTGTCTGCTGGGCTATTTAATGCTAGACTGGGGTAAGGCTACTTGTGTTGTGATTTCCGATGTGTAACAGGTTTTGTTGAACCTGTACAATCGCAATGGAGACGTGGGAAGCCTAGTTGGTCTTTCTGACTGTGTACCTTGTAAGCTTAGCACTGTGTTGCGAGTGAGGGCTTTTGCCTCTACCACCCAACACTGTGCTAACTCGTTTTGCTTTGACTTTTTAGAGGGTCGCTAGATACTAGCAATCTGGATCTCTCAAGAGAGCACCCCGTCATTTAACGTAATTTGGCCGCACAGTCTTAAGGACCTCGCTAGGCTACGAGCCGCTTGCTCAGCCATTGTTTCCTAGCCTACAACATCCCAGCTAGACTTTATTAGCCTAGAAGACACCCGATTATAATTATAAACTCTTATGTTATGTATGCAGCATTTTTTTTCACGTTGATTGTAAGCCTTGGTTGTTGTTGAGTTGCACAACCCGAGCAGGCTTTTTGAGTTGCCTGACGAAGTACTTCTTTTGTTGTTGGAGATAATACTATTGTGCATTTATCGTTATTCCCGTGTCAGTTAACACTGTCTGTCCCTATACTTGTCATATCTTGTTCCTGCTTTATATAACAGTTCAAAATCCGACTCGATCATCTTAACCAGCATCAGACATTCTTCAGAAGATTCCTGCTCGATGCTTTAGGACTTTCATTCACTTTCTTTAATATAGGAGTGACAGTTTATTATTGTTTAGAGTAACTTTAATTATACCTTCTTCTTGTTTGCATTAAATCATTGTTGTTATTTAATTAAGATCTCTATCTTTTCCTTGTATACCTTATTAACGTAATTGTATGTTGTTGTGATCAGGCTGTATCAGAGATCATCAGCCTGTAGTAGTAGTGCATTTATACCGAGTTATAGGATACCCCGCTATCGCAGATTTAACCCTTGTTTTATACGAGTCCCGGTCGTAACAGTAGAAATGAAAATATCAAGGTTATTGAACAACGATTAATGTCAGACAATACCAAGCATGTTAATTAACCATGTCGTAAACGTGTGTACTAAGCTGCCAGGATAGGCTATTTATTGTGACTGTGTGTGTGTGTGTGTGTGTGTGACTGTGTGTGTGTGTGGTTGTTTGTGTGTGTGTGTGTGCCTTGGGGTGGGTGTTTGACAGTATCTTTATATTGTTCATATATCTATTTTAGTTTCAACTCTTTTCACATGTGTGTGTGTGTGTGACTGTGTGTGTGTGTGGTTGTTTGTGTGTGTGTGTGTGTGCCTTGGGGTGGGTGTTTGACAGTATCTTTATATTGTTCATATATCTATTTTAGTTTCAACTCTTTTCACATGTGTGTGTGTGTGTGTGTGTGTGTGTGTGTGTGTGTGAAGTTAAACAAACATCTATGTTATTAAGCGACCTGAAGGACATTTATAGAGACGCTAATGCATACTTTGACCCTTGTATTAAATTACAAGAGCTATGACCTTTGAGTTATATAACCAACATACATATTACCAATAGTTGTGATCCGTCATTAGACAAAGTTTCGGTTTAGGTTAATGATTCATGTTTAATAATAATAATAATAATAATAATAATAATATTTATTCAGTCAGCAATTTACAGAGTTGGTACCACATAGTTTGTTACAAATATGACATGTACCAGCCTTGCATAATTCCAACTAAGGATAGCCCAATAAGGCCGTTAGGCGTATTTCCATTGGAATAGACAAAATACTGTAGCACAACACAAATCCACGTAATGTATCTTCATGCTTCTCATAATCTAACACCTTACACACTGCTTCTCCTATCGTTGTTTTCCTTTCCTTTCATACTCCCTTTGCTAATTGATTTGCTTCTTACTTTTCAATAGAAATATATTTGATTTCAATCTGTTCTTCTTGTGTGTTTCTTGTATCTATGTTCCACACTGTACAATATCCAAGTTGATAAATTATGTCATGGTTACAGCCAATGTTTAACTTTATAAAGATATACTTAAAGGTGGTAAATGTTATAAAAGAACAAACACTTGAAGTGGTGGTGGTGTTGGTGGTGGAGGTTAGATGCTCGATGGTGGCATATCAATATATTTTTACTATTCATGTATATTGTTCTGGCTGCTAGTGCAATTATATCTTGGTTTCGTTATAAGTTTATGATTCTTGAATATTTTAGTATGACCAATGTTTATATTAATAGAGAGCGTGCATTGGGTGACTATCATGGGACTTGAGTAGGTGAAGCTATCTGCCGGTATGGTAGTAGAACTACAACACCCTCTAATTGAAATACATAGAGAAAATATAATATCACACTTAGCCTATCATGCTAGAAAGAGTTAATCGTTAACATTTGTGTTGATAGCATCGATTGTAGCATCTTAGTTTGTATAGGACCTTCTTAAACTGACTAAATTTGTCTATTTTTAACCAATATCAATTACATGTATCCCTTGAATAAATAGTCATCTGTACTGAGAATATTTTATCATTCCTAGACATTATATGTTTCCTATTCACCATTGTGTGTTTACTTATCAGGTATATTATTGTCCTGGTGCTCTTCAATTTCCCTACTTCATATTTCCAATGTTACTTAGTTTCCCTTGTCTCTGTCGTGTCATGACTCTTGTGTTTCTCTATCACCTACACTGCACCTGACAATTAAAACCTGGACGTTATGGTTAACTGAATACCTAATTCACCACACTGGGAGATACAATAATTACTATTAGTATTATTTATTACTATTCCCGTAAGTCTTATCACTATCATCTACTCACTGTCATCATTATTGTTGATATTATCATTTACACACAAACTCTCTATTACGTACCACATTGCTTCCATTTACTGTTCCTTGTCTGTCTACTTATTTGTTCATACTTAAGACTTCTGTCATAGAAGACAAACCTTAAAATATATAATTGTGTCTGCTATAAAGAGAGAGAGAGAGAGAGAGAGAGAGAGAGAGAGAGAGAGAGAGAGAAAATATATACACATACAATATACCTGAGTCTTTCTAAACCTGTGGGAAACGTCGGTAAAGCGGCAGAAAAATACACATATACAATACGCTGAAATATTTACAGTTCCTGAGAGGTACTTCCGTCGCTGAAATGTTGCTGAATAAAACAAGAATTAATTGTGTGCAAATAGAGCTTCAGTATAAGAGAATTAAATAAAGGTGGACACGAGATAATGTGTGTCTGTCCTTGTGTGTTTTTGAAGAGAGAGATAGTTACAAATTACAAGGAATAGTTAGAATCTCAGAGAACTTGCGGTCCATTCCTTTGGAAATATTCGAAGAGGGAAGAGAGAGATTGTTTAGTGCACTATACTCAGAACACAGTGTGCACAATGCTATCTACTCTCTTCTTGAACTGCCCTACAGAAGAACTGTTTTCGATTTCGGAGGGAGTTTGTTCCAGGTAGAACAGATATTAAAAGTGAACACGTTTCCACAAATACTAGTGCTGAACCTTTTCAATTATAATTTCGAGCATTGGTTGCGTGGTGTATTCATATTTAGGATAACCATTTTGCTATAATCCACATTGTCAAACCCATTAAGTATTTTTAAATCTTCAATGATCTGATTTCGTAGTCTGTGTGTCTCCAACGGAAAGAGACCAAAAGTTCTCAACTGGTCCTCATAGCTCAGTCGAAGGAATACGCTTCATTGAAGAAATGTCATATACTGAAAATCACGATATTATAGGAATAACTGAATCCTGGCTTAATATCTAGAATAGAGATTTCTTAGCAGAATATTCACTGGCAGGCAATAATATGTTCAAATGTAGCCTAGTAGAAAACACAGAAATGGAGGTGGTATTTTACTATATGTCAAAGAAAGTCATAATCCTGTACTTGCGCCTCCATTCAGACAGTAAATCCTATTGATACAATTTATATTAATTGATAAAGTAAATTACACAACAAGGCAACTTTGGGATTAATTTACCGGCCTCCAGCCCAGACATCAACTATCGATTCAAAATTGTACAACCAAATAATAGAGATAAGTAATTGTCAAAATGTGGTAATTCACGGTTATTTACATTTGCCAATGACTAAATGGGGCGAACCCATAACCTCACACACAGGACAAGATCTCTTTCCAAATTTACGGGAAAGTTCATTATATCAGTTTGTCAACTCCCACAAACGTGGCAACAATATTCTTTATCTCATCCTCACAATGAGAGATAATTTAGTAAACCTAGTTGTGGTAGCTGATAAATTTAGTTTAAATGATCACCACTCAATAAACTTCATCATTACCATCAACAACGTCAAACCAAATGAAAGCCAGGAGAAAGTGCTAAATTTCAGAAAGGTTGACATTCACAAACTGAAAAACATCATCAATTCTACCAGTTGGAATTTCATAAACCAGCTAACAGATATAGATAACATTTGGGAAACATTCTCAAGCATATATAATAGTGCTGTAGAAGCTTGCATTCCAGTCGGAAACCTACGTTCAAATCGAAATAATAAACCTATATGGTGGAACAAGGAAATCAAAGACTGTCTAACAGCAAAGAAACTCACCCATGAAGTAGTCTACTGGACCAAATGACAAAATCATAGGGAAATTTTGTTCACCAATCTTCGTTGTAAAACCAAATAATACAAATAGTTAACAGAGCAAAATTAAGTATGAACAACATGTTGCATAATTTTAGCAAGTTAAAACACAAACAGTCGTATAGCTATATCAGATGTAATAATGTAGTTACCTCGACAATTGGCCCGCTGTTTGTCGAAAAAGGGGAACAAATTGATGATGTAACTCAAATGAGCAACGCTATAAATAACTGTTCTGCATCGATGTATACTGAGGAAGACATTAGTTCTGTTCTTAGTATTCTGCCAGTTCAAATTAACAACTGTGATGCCCTATGCAATATTGAAATTACAAATGCAGACATCACCGATGAAATATCAAAACTAAATAACAATAAATCCCCTGGACCCAACACATTTTTCCCAAAAGTCATCAAAGAAGTAAACAATGAAATTTCAAAACCACTAACCCTTCTTTTTAACAAATCAATACAAAACAATGAAGTCCCCAAAGAATGAAAATTAGCTAACGTGACGCCCATATAAACAAAACGGAAATAAAGCCCTGCCTGACAACTATCGCCCAATAAGCCACACCTCAATTATATGCAAGCTGCTGGAAACAATAGTCCATAATAAAATTGTATGCCATTTCGAAAATAACAACCATATAAAGGACTTTCAACATGATTTTCGAAGATGGCCGGAGGGATGAAGCAGATAATGGTAGACCGTAGAAGTACGGTACAAGACATGGTAGATGGGCGGAAGGATGAAGCAGATAATGGTAGACCGTAGAAGTACGTTGCAAGACATGGTAGATGGCCGGATGAAGCAGATAATGGTAGACCGTAGAAGTACGTTGCAAGACATGGTAGATGGCCGGAGGGATGAAACAGATAATGGTAGACCGTACAAGTACGGTACAAGACATGGTAGATGGCCGGAGGGATGAAGCAGATAATGGTAGACCGTAGAAGTACGGTACAAGACATGGTAGATGGCCGGAGGGATGAAGCAGATGATGGTAGACCGTAGAAGTATGGTACAAGACATGGTAGAAGGCCGGAGGAATGAAGCAGATAATGGTAGACCGTAGAAGTACGGTACAAGACATGGTAGATGGCCGGAGGGATGAAGCAGATAATGGTAGACCGTAGAAGTACGGTACAAGACATGGTAGATGGCCGGAGGGATGAAGCAGATAATGGTAGACCATAGAAGTACGGTACAAGACATGGTAGATGGCCGGAGGGATGAAGCAGATAATGGTAGACCGTAGAAGTACGGTACAAGACATGGTAGATGGCCGGAGGGATGAAGCAGATAATGGTATACCGTAGAAGTACGGTACAAGACATGGTAGATGGCCGGAGGGATGAAGAAGATAATGGTAGACCGCAGAAGTGCTGTAGGGAACGGGAAATAAAGGATATGTGATAGGGAAGGTGAGGAATGAGATTATAGCAATGTTATACAAAGATAAGGTGAAGAGAGACAGGAAGAACAACAATAGGTTTATAGGTCGAACACATGATATTAATTCTAATTACAACAGTGTGGTAATGTATGTGTACAATTTGTATTTGGATGTAAAGACCCACATGAAACCACTATATAAACACCTATTAATTAATATTGAAACTTCTGAATTACTCAAAGATAATTATGTAAGTGTAAAATATGAAAATGTCTTTACATAAATAAGAATATATATAGTAATAACAAGCGTTTATGTTTAAAATTTCGCATCATAGTTGTTGTTAAAAGAGTTTAAACAAATACCAAAGAACAAAATTACAATGAAAACAAATTCAAAATATAGCAAAACAAAAATATATATCAATTTCTGCTCTAGCGACTATTCGGAATCGAAAGAGCCATCGTTTTCCCAAACTGACAATTAATTCCGGAACAAATGGAAAAAGTTAATGTGGCTGTGGTTGTAAAAGTTGTGATTTACAGTGTATTGTTGATACATCTGTGGAGATGGATGGCAGGGTGGGGAAGACCTGCCTAAATACATGTGTTGTCCTTAATTTATGGCTCTCCCTGATCCAAAATGTATGATAATGTTCCAACATTTCAACTTCCAGCGCAATTATCACCTTACAAAAAAAAAAAAAAAAACATACCGGAATGTTTTGTTATAGAGACATGATCAATTGTTCTGGAAAGGCTTTCGGAAATTCCTATGTATAAAAGTTTATATAAATGTTTACTGGATTACAAAAGAAGGGCAGCAACACAACACTGATATATACAAGGCTGCCTGTCGTAGGTGGACACCATCACAATCGGTCACGAGTAAGAGACGATATACCATATCACTTTCTAAGGTTTGATCTGTTGAACATTCTACGGCATAATTTGCCATTTTCATCATAGGTTAACAACTAACACAACACAAAAGGCTTACACCTGTGGTGCAATGGTTGGCATGGTCAGAGCACATACAAAGTTCTGGGGTTTTATTCCTGAGCAGGTACAGTCACGGCGGTAAATTGTGGACCAGGGGATGAACCCCTTGCTAGACACCACGCACGTTTATCTCATCCGAACACAGTCTACACTCAGTGAAACTGGGTAGTTTATACTGCCAGGCCCCGCCCACTACTGGACGCCAGTCATTTGGCAGAAAACATCAAGTAGAAAAATGGTTTTGATCCCACACACGCACACACACACTTCAATATATGCTTTTAGATAGAGTGTGTATAAGCTAAGAAATATGTAGTATTAAGTTCCGGAAATAGTGAACATTTGATGTTGTATATCGTAGGTAGGCCTATATGCCAAGTTATATATCCAATGCTATATAATGCAGAGCCGGTTTTAGTTACGTATCGACTATGTTATGTTCAGGCACATAATGGAATAGGCATACAAAGGAAATCAAGCAACAACATATCTAGTGACCCTTCTAGGTTGCTTGTCCTCCAAAACACTGAGGATCAAGTGTCCAAACAGTGGTTTAGAGTGGGTAAGGGAACATTGGAAAGGGAATTACTGCCCTGGAACTAATGTCCGTGGCAGGATTAGGAAGTTAGTAGGGGACAGATGGGTTAGTAACTGAGGGGGGGATAAAATAAAGTTATTCATTTACAAACGCAGTCAGTCGCGGGTTTGATGCGAGATATTTGTCTAGGCGGAGTTTAAATGAATCAACGGTGATGCAGTTTATAACGTTTCGGGGAAGCCCATTCCACAAGTTGACAACTCGATTGAAGAAGAAATTCTTAGATTCGTGTGAGTTAAAAGATTTACCAATAATTTTGCAACCGTTTCCCCGCGTGTAATTAGATTGGTCGATAGTGAAGTACTTACTAGTCCATATTGTAGATGCCTTTCATGATTTTGAACACTTGAATTAAGGCACCTCTTAATCTGCGCTGGGTTAAAGGAAATAGATTTAATTCTCTAAGACACTCTTCGTATGGTTTGTTCTTTAGGCTAGGTATAATTTTGGTAACTCTACATTGAACTCGTTCTAGCTTGTTTATATCTTTTTGGTAATAAGGGCACCAGGATTGAACGCAGTATTCCAGAAGAGGGCGGACTAAGGAATTGTAAAGGGTTAGGATAACTTCTTTGGATTTATGCTCAAATGACCTGCCTATAAAGCCAATTATTTTGTTTGCCTTCTTAACAACTTCTGAACATTATTGACTCGGTTTTAGGTTACTCGATATTGTTACTCCCAGATCGGTTTCTCTGTTTACATTCTTAAGCTGAGTGCCATTCATCGAATAGTTTGCTTTCTCAGTTAGGTATCCGATATGTAGTACTTTACATTTATCCGCATTGAAACTCATTTGCTAAATTTGGGCCCAACATGACAATTTATCTAGATTGTGTTGCATATCGTCAACTTGTTCTTTTGAGAGTACGCTATTTGCAATTTTTGTATCGTCAGCAAATTTTGAGATTGTACAGGTGAGACCGTCATCTATGTCGTTGATGTAAATTAGAAAGAGAATTGGACCTAGTACCGATCCCTGGGGTACCCCGCTACTTACATTGGTCCATTTAGATGCCTTACCGTTTATGACTACTCTTTGCTTTCTGTCGCTGAGCCAATTTTCTATCCATTTCAACACACCGTCTTGTATTCCATGCGCTTTTAGTTTTAGCAGTAAACGTTTGTGGGGAACTTTGTCAAAGGCCTTTTGAAAATCAAGGAATATAATATCTACAGCTTTACTCTCATCGTAGAGGTTGAGGATATCGTGGAAGAAGTCTAAGAGGTTTGTTAAACAGGAACGTTTTGTACGAAAGCCGTGTTGAGTATCTTTAAGTATGTTATTTTCCTCTAAGTGATTTACAAGTCTGTCTCGTATGACCGTTTCTAGCATTTTACATACAACTGAGGTTAAGCTAATTGGACAATAGTTACTGGGTAGGGATTTGCTGCCTTTTTTGAATATCGGTGTTACGTTGGCTAGCTTCCACTGATCAGGCATAGTTCCAGACTGCAAGGATTTATTGAATAGTAATGTCAGTGGTTTGGAGAGCTCATCCTTAGCTTCCTTTAGAACTCTAGGCGAGATTGTATCAAGTCCAGGCGTTTTATTTACCTTGAGTTTATCTAAACAATTCAATACTTCTCTCTCTGTAACGTTGATATTGCTTAGAACATCTGAATTATTAATCTGAATCGGCGATGGTGTAAGGATATCACTGAGGTCTTCTGTTGTAAAAACTGATGCAAAGAAGGTATTGAGGGCATTACTCATTTGTACTTCGTCTTTGGTGTATTCTCCATTTTCATCACTAACGGTCCAACAGTTGAAGTAACTACTTTTTTCTTTCTGATATAACTAGAATTCTTTCGGGTTTGTTTTACTTTGATTCGCAATATGTAACTCTAAGGTCTTTTTACTTTGCTTAATTAACTTTTTGGCTTTGCGTCGTAGCTCTACAAATTTCACCCGTTCTTCGTCATTTTGTGAGGATTTTAATCAATCATTAGCAAATTTTTTAGCAAGCAGGCAGTTTGAAATATCTTTATTCCACCATTTGGGCTTATTATTATGGCCTGGACGCCGTATTTTCGATGGTATGCAGTCTTGCACAACTTTTAGGTAAGTGGTTTCGAATAACTTCCAAGATGTATTTATGTCGTTATTGTTAATTAAAAAGCTCCAGTCAGTTTCTTTAAACATAGCTCTAAGTTTATGGAAGTTTGCTTTCTTGAAATTAGGGACTTTTTCGATGCTACTATTTGGTTCGTTACTAGTAAACTTTAAAGTGAAAGTTATCGTACGATGGTCGCTGTTACTGAATTCATCACCAACATTCAAATTCTCTATTAATTCTTCTTTTGTTGCAAGTACAATGTCAAGAACGTTATTACCACGGGTCGGCGTTTGAACAAATTGATAAAGCGAACTCTCTTGCAAGTTCGTATACATGTCATGTCCGGAGTGTGAAGTAAGAGTATCGCCCCACTTGGTCACAGGTAAATTAAAGTCGCCAAAAATTACGGTATCTTGTGAGTTACTTACATCTGCAATTTGTTCGTAAATTTCTCGGTCAGTTTGCACTGATTGAGCTGGAGGTCTGTATATTAACGCAAGTATTATTTTTGTACCTTTATTATTCTTTATTAGCACAAAAGATGTGTCGACATTCACAATTTGAGGTTTTGACAAGAGGGTAGGGTTAAGACTTTCTTTGATATAAAGTAAAACGCCACCTCCATTTCGATTTATTCGGCTTTTCTCAAACATTACATAACCGGGAAGTGAATACTCTGCTAAAAAGTCTCTATCATCTGTATTGAGCCAAGATTCTGTTATGCCAATCACATCAAAATTTTCCTGTAAACACTAGCTCCTCTAAATCTGAAAATTTATTGCGTATGCTACGAGCGAAACCAATTAAGACGAGGGTTCTGTTCAATACCCACATCCCTTGCATAATGCTTACTGTCGTTAGCCTTTACTCGCGCTAAAAAGGATAAAACCTGTTTCAATATATTCTAATTACCATTAAACGATACTATTCAGCTTAGGAATGACATCTACCGATTAAAGACTATAAATTATCTTATCAAATCCTTATAGCTACCAAAGATCCTTCCAAAGCTGCATAAAACCGTTTAAATATAACTACAATTACATAGACGAGACGTCTCTCAGACTGAAAGGGTTAAATTTCTTACGTATAATTTATCATATAGGTCAAAGCGAATCGTGAAACACAATAGGCCTATGCTACCATTACCCTCTATATAAACTATACTACGGTATATTACTCGTTTCTGACCTCGTTTAGGATACGCCAGTGACATGACATATTTTGTAAATATTACTTGTCATACAGAGAGAGAGAGGGGTTTACATAGTTTTACATAGATACACTGGCCACATATATCTTACGTTCTCTGCGAGTTGGCCAAAACTTAGTAGAGATAGCAATCATAAGAGTAAGAGAAAGTAGAAGGAAAGGATAGCAAAGAGGAAGGTCCCCCCCCCCCCCCATCCTCTGCTCTCTCAGGTAATTTGCCCTCGCGGTGGTCCTCGCGGTGGTCGTGGCCGTGCTCGCGATTCTGCCTCCGATCGTGATGCCGGTTGGACCGACACCCCCTTCGACCCCCAGCCTGATCTGTTCTCAGGGACCCCTGGCATGCAGGTTCCAAAGCCGGTGACTCCTCTCCAGTTCTTCCAGCTCTTCTTCACAAGGGAGATGCTGCAATACCTGGTATTGGAGACAAATGCTTACGCCAAGTTCGTTGACGGAGCAGCCGCTCTTTGGCACCTGTTTGGTGAGGAGGAAATGGCCAAATTCCTTGGCCTGTACTTCCTCATGGGCATCACCAAGATTCCTTTTCTGAGTCACTACTGGCGTTCAACTGTCCTTCACGACTACCCAGTATTTCGGAGAACGATGAGTAGGACTAAGTTTCTAGCCTTGTTGAAGTATTTCCATGCTTTCAACAACAAGGCAGTCTGCAGGTAGAACAAGGACAGGCTTGTGAAGGTTCGGACAGTGATGGAATACCTACTTGAAGGCTTCAAGCTGGCATACATCCCCACCGAAAAGCTGTCCCTTGACGAAGGCAGCCTTGGATGGAAGGGTCGCCTTTCATTCAAGGTTTACAACACAATGAAGCCGACGAAGTACGGTGTCAAGCTGTACATCCTGGCAGAGGCGTTGACTGGCTATGTGTGGGACTTTCGGGTCTACACCGGTCCGGGTACATCTCTCCATGAGACGGTGGAGGGTCTCACAGAGTCCTTCAGAGGCCAGGGTTACAGGCTGTACATGGACAACTATTACAACTCAGTTGACCTGTGCCAGCAAATGCTCACACACAACATCTATGTGTGTGGCACCCTGCGCCTTGTACGAGGAGCTCCTAAGCGGTTGTGCGACATTGCTAAAGCAAATCAGCTTGAACGCGATGCGACATTAGCAATGAACAACGGCTTAACCATGGTCCTACTTTGGCGAGACAAGCGCATCGTCAACATGGTGTCCACTTTCCACAACCAGGACACCATCCCGAAGCTTGTCAGTTTCAAAGAGAAGGACCAACAGGGCAAGTGGCGTCGTGGACAGAGGGAGATCTTCAAACCTGTTTGCGTTGAAGACTACAACATCCACATGGGTGGGGTGGATCACTTCGACCAGATGGTCCAGTACTACCCCATCCAGCGAAGGACGGTCAAGTGGACGAAGAAGATCACCTTCTACTTCATCCAAATGGCCCTCTTCAACGCCCATGTCCTGTACAGGAAGTGCTACCCAAGGAAGAAGATGACCTTGCTGGACTTCCAGGAGCACATCTGTACTTCCTTGCTGCACTTCAACCCTGCAGAGTGGCCTATGTCGGGGAGGCCAGTCCACCGAGCACAAGATCTGCCGCGTGACCAGCGTGAGCCACAGAGGCATGCACATAGGCAACGGCAACCCGGTGGATCATCTGGGTCATCCGACGACGACCATCCAGACTCCCCAGCCCCTGCTGCTCCTGACAACACTCCACCCTCTCCTGTTGCTGCTCCTGGTGGAGGCGTTGAGAGGGCACCACGGCTCGATGTCGTGAACCAGAACCAGATGATGCTGCTGCTGATGCTGCTGCCCCGGGGGGAAACTATGTCCTGGTTCAACCCCCCGTGGTACTAGCACCTGATGCAGCTGCTGCTGGTGACGATGGGGAAGCAGCTCTTGAAGCTGCCAACCAACCACCACCAGTACTGGAAGCAGCGGGAGCGGTGCGAGTCCGGAGACCTCGACCTGGAGTGGTCCCAAGGCCCCGTCCTATTGTTCTGAACCATGTCCGATTGAACAGGGCCTTGGACCATTCTCGGCAGAGGATTCCGGCCAAGAAGCGACTCCGTTGCTATTACTGCAAAGTAATGAACGGCATTCGCAAGGACACAAGCTTCCGCTGCACGACTTGCACGGTTGCCCTCTGCATTGACGTCAACGACTGCTTCAACCTTTTCCATCGTCACAATGCAGGTGTCCTATAGTCAGGAGCCATGTGCAATCATTCATTCATTGATTCATTCATTTCTCTTCTCCATTTCTCTTTTTCATTCACCCGGCTTCATTCACCCACCTTCATTCACCCACCTTCATTCACCCACCCTCGTTTACCCACCGACATTCACCCCCCTACATTCACCCCCACATTCACCCACCGACATTCACCCACCTACATTTACCCACCTACATTTACCCACCTTCATCATCAAAGTGGATATAGGCCTCCTGGGGAAACCACTCTAAACAAATAACGAGTCAAATGCAGTACCTCCTAGGGTGGCTTGGAAATCTGCATATTTCTGTGGTTTGACACCTTGTGTATATATATATATATATTTATGACACCTTGTATTTATATATATATATATATATATATATATATATATATATATATATATATATATATATATATATATATATAGATATATACATATATTCAGTATATATACACCTTGTATATATATATATATATATATATATATATATATATATATATATATATATATATATATACCCACACACACATACACACATTTTTGTTACCATTCATTATATTTTGTTTGACACCTTGTATATATATATATATATATATATATATATATATATATATATTGATATTAGTGTAGCCAGGGAGGATATTTTCTTTCAGACAGGTGAGATTAAAATAATAGGCACAGTTTGCATTATTGAGTTTTTTATTGATACTCTCAATTTTTCGTATAGTTTTTCTGGTATTTTCAGGAAGTTGGTAAAGGAGGTTTGCAAATGGTTCCGACGTTTCAATGGGCGCAGCCATCATTATCAAGGAGAAGTGAAGTTAGAAGGTGATAAGTCGAGTTTATATAGGCGATACAAGATCAAGAAAGGGATTATTGTGTGCTAGCTGCACGCCCGTTGGCTAACCTAAGACTAGCTCTGGTAGGCTGGCCGGACGCAGGAGTGGGCGGGGCCTCTGCATCGTTCATCTGCGTGTGTGGAGGGGGCATTCCTGGGGGCATCATGGGGGGCCTCGCTGTGGAAGGGCGTGCCGAGGGTAGGATCTTGCTGTATTCCGCTTGTGTGTTTAAAGTAGGTTGGTATGTTTGTATATATATAGCTTCAAGAATGAATAGGCGGCGTGAGTCTATTTCTTTATCAAGAATAGAGGTGTGTTTATCTAAGTCGGGTCTGGTGAGTTCCTGATGGTGTGGGGATGTGTGGTAGTGGTCCTTGATAGCTCCGGCTTGAAGGTGGAAGGTAAGGCGACGTGACAGACGAGTCCTTGTCAAACCGACATAAGTGTGAGGTCCACAGTCCTCACTGTTACAGGTGTGTCGGTATATGACATGGTCCTCTTGTGACGGTTTCTTAGCGGTAGCCGGGCTGTTGCGAATGACTAGTTGTGATGTTTTCCTCGATTTGTAGTATATGGTGAGTTTAAGGTGTTGGTCAGGGTTCGTAGTTTTAACGTTGTTGCTGATAATGTCTCTCATTATGTTTTCGTCTGTTTTGTGATCTGAGGACATGTGGTTTTTATAGTAAATTTTTATGTATTCAGTGTTTGTATTAGTAGGCATGTCGTTTTTGTACCATGTTTCAAGGTGTTTGTTGATGGTGTGGGCGATGTCCGAGTTACTGTACCCATTGTTTACAAGCACCTGGGTGAGCCTCTCGAGTTCCTTGTGAGTGTCTCGCCAGGAGGTGCAGTGTGATAGGGCTCTCCTGACGTAGGCGGCAATGGTGGATCGTAAATATCGCTGGGGGCATTCACTTTCGCCGTTGAGACATAATCCGTTGTTGGTGGGTTTGGTGTAGACAGTGGTGGTAAAGCCTGAGGTGTTGTTGTTGTTTTCGAGGACATCAAGGAAGGGGAGATGACCGTTAGAGGACTCGTCGAAGGTGAAGTTTAGACTGGAAGAGGCGATGAATCGTTGTTGAAGGTCACGTAGCTCCTGTGGGTCCTTCACACGCACGAAGATGTCGTCCACATATCTGCAGTAGACGGAGGGGCGGTTGGTAGTCAGGAGCTCTTCTTCGATGGTGCCCATGTAAAAATTGGCAAAGAGGACTCCTAGGGGACTGCCCATTGCCACACCATCAATCTGCTGATACATGTCACCTCGCGGGCAGGTGAAGGGCGCCTCTTTGGTGCATATTTCCAGCAACGTCTTCAGGGCTGTTTCTGGGAGGTCTAAGGGCGTGTTGTCTGGGCAGTGGTAGACTCGATGTAGGATGAGCTCAATGGTGCGGTCCACAGGCACGTTGGTAAAGAGACTTTCTACATCTAGGGAGGCGATGATATGGTCGTAAGTAGAGGAGGCATCTCTCTCTCTCGTTAAAACTACGAACCCTGACCAACACCTTAAACTCACCATATACTACAAATCGAGGAAAACATCACAACTAGTCATTCGCAACAGCCCGGCTAACGCTAAGAAACCGTCACAAGAGGACCATGTCATATACCGACACACCTGTAACAGTGAGGACTGTGGACCTCACACTTATGTCGGTTTGACAAGGACTCGTCTGTCACGTCGCCTTACCTTCCACCTTCAAGCCGGAGCTATCAAGGACCACTACCACACATCCCCACACCATCAGGAACTCACCAGACCCGACTTAGATAAACACACCTCTATTCTTGATAAAGAAATAGACTCACGCCGCCAATTCATTCTTGAAGCTATATATATACAAACATACCAACCTACTTTAAACACACAAGCGGAATACAGCCAGATCCTACCCTCGGCACGCCCTTCCACAGCGAGGCCCCCCATGATGCCCCCAGGAATGCCCCCTCCACACACGCAGATGAACGATGCAGAGGCCCCACCCACTCCTGCGTCCGGCCAGCCTACCAGAGCTAGTCTTAGGTTAGCCAACCAGCGTGCAGCTAGCACACAATAATCCCTTTCTTGATCTTGTATCGCCTATATAAACTCGACTTATCACCTTCTAACTTCACTTCTCCTTGATAATGATGGCTGCGCCCATTGAAACGTCGGAACCATTTGCAAACCTCCTTTACCAACTTCCTGAAAATACCAGAAAAACTATACGAAAAATTGAGAGTATCAATAAAAAACTCAATAATGCAAACTGTGCCTATTATTTTAATCTCACCTGTCTGAAAGAAAATATATATATATATATATATATATATATATATATATATATATATATATATATATATATATAATTATATAATTATATATATATATTTATATATTACTTTATTTGTGTGTACAATAGAATTATTTCTGAATTTATTACTTGATGATAACCTGGCTTTCTTGTTTGGTTTTTTCAGTGTCAACCCAGGAGCCATTTCCCTTCTCGTTGGAAAGGGTTGTGGCCCTATCAGGTAAGTAAAATTGACAACCTTCATGACTGACATGTCTTCTATGAACATTATACAATTATTGGCAAGGAAAATTATATAAAAGTGTTGTATATTGTGGCAAAGATAAACAACTGTATAAACATTCTCATTTATTTACAAAACAATAGCAGTGCATGGAAACAATTGCGCATAGCTCGCGAACCAATAACGCTATATTATTTTTGTTTTCACCATTAGAAAGAGCATATTTTTCCGATGACGGTGATATAAACAGTTATATACGTATCCGAGCAAATAAACCAATGCCGAGGTGGGGAACAGCTCGGAACCCGGCTAGCATTGGCGGAAAAGAGACGGGTGAAGCGTAAATATTCGCATTTTGGCTCTTCATTTCAAATATTCATAGCGCAAAAAGTATTTGTCCTAGGAACTTCTAGTTTGTTTTATACTCATCAGCATTATTTGCCGTATTCATACAGCTTAAATTTAAAACCATACACTTCGTAGCAACGAAATAAATCGAAAATGTTATAAACCATATCTATTTTTTTTCGGTCACTGCATGGAAACAATTGCGCATAGCTCGCGAACCAATTACGCTATATTATTTTTGTTTACACCATTGGAAAGAGCATAATTTTTCGATTCTGGTGATATATACAGTTATATACGTATCCGAGCAAATAACGCAACCACGAGGTGGGGAACAGCTCGGAACCCGGCTAGCATTGCCGGAACAGAGATGGGTCTATCAGAGATGGGTGAAGCATAAATATTCGTATTTTGGCTCTTCATTTCAAATATTCATAGCGCAAAAATTATTTGTCCTAGGAACTTCTAGTTTGTTTTATACTCATCAGCTTTATTTGCCGTATTCATACAGCCTAAATTTAAAACCATACACTTCGTAGCAACGAAATAAATCGAAAATGTTATAAACCATATCAATCAACAACAACAAAAATCGGTCACTGCTTGAGAACTATTGAAGATAAACAATTTCTGTTTTCAGATTGGAAAGAGGAGAAAAAATACTATTGTTTGAGCAAAAAAAAAAAATATGGTCATCACTCACAATTTAGAGCTAGGACGGTGTGAAGACGATTGCATGGGAAATAATTGTATTCCGGACTCATTTACACTTTCATATTTCGATTTATTTACATTTGTTTTTGTTTTATCATGTACTATAAATATTCCTCTTTCCATTGACATATGATACATCACAATAAACAGCATTCTGGTGGATGAAAATACAGAAAAACTCAAGGCTTCGAAAACTCGCCCAGCCTGATATTTCATGGCAAATTAGAGAATGTCTGACCATAAGTTAGATAATTAAGTTGCTGGATGCGGGAGGGTTAAAATAATAAGTTAAAGTAGAGCTTAGTGGCTATCAACCCTGCAGGATTTTTAAGCCAGGATATATCAGTGCAAATGTTGAAGTCCCTCAAGTATCCATTATCTGTTTGAGATATTTTGTATTCCCCATCCCCTTAACATCCACCCACATACGTGGAGTCAGTATAACAGCGTGAATGAAGGTGATGGAGGAGAACAGACAGTGGAACCGGTTGAACATACCTACTATTATGTGGGAAGCTGACTTAGCATGAGAGGAGGTGAAATCACTTCAAGATCTCTTTAAGAATAAACTATGTTGACATACATTTGTTGAGGAGTAAAGAGAAGTTGTGTAAGTGATTGTGGTGCATAAATATATAAAACAACAATAGTGTTTGAGTTATTGAAACATACAATTTGTGTTCTACCACATTGATTTCTAGTCGCAGATTGTTATATTCTAGTTGTCTGAAGCATCTAAAAATGCAAAGAATGTGAATGTCAAATTGACTTAAATACACATTCATTTTGGTGCATAAACATTTTGTTACAGGAGGCTGTACAACAACCTACAACATACGCAGGCAGACTCAGACCAGACCAAGTAACGGTAAGTCACTTTATATATTGTAACAGTAGACTGTAAACTACAATGCAACTTGGACAGTAAAAGACCAGACCGTGTAACAGTAGGTTCTTTTATATATTATGATAGTAGACTGTACAACAACCTACAACATACACAGATAGACAAAGACCAGATCGTATAACAACAGGTCGCTATAATATTATATATTGTGACAGTAGACTGTATTGTACAACAACTTGCAACTCTGACAGGCAGACATAGGCCAGATCGTTTAACAGCAGGGCACTCTAAAGTTTCACAACAGAGTTCTTTACATTATATAATGTTGAAAGGCAGGAATACATCTGCCCTTGCTAATTTAACTTTCGCACTTTTGAAACCCGGGATACCCCAAAACATTTACAACGCCTCCATCTCCTGAGGTTGTTGTATTATAATGCTAATATCGTCATAATATTTAACATACATCATTATGTTATCTAATGATAAGGGCGAACAGGTTGGGAGGGAGGTATCCTGGCCAGGATTCGAACCCACTCAATCCAGGTATATTTGGGAGAACTGGGTACCGTATCTACTGGACTATCGTTCATGGTCGAGTGAATACGGTGCCCAACTCTCCCAAATATACCTGTTAATTCATGGCTTTGTTTTGCCTTTCACCTCGTTAACCTATGGCACCATTGAGTATCCTGACCCAGAACATGGGTGACATTGCAAGGACAAGTGCTACTACTGGCCAATGAAGTACCTCCATAACTCAGTAACTACATGAATCATTAACTGAGTTGATTGAAACCATTTAGTGATAACCATGATACAAAACAACAATATGTTATAACCCTGAATTGTTTTATCGAAGTATTCTTAATCTACTGACTGTGCGATGACTTTTTCACACTGAATATCATCAACTAACAGTAGCCCGAGTAAAGTTGATATATGTTACCCTACTCAAAGGGTTAACTTAACTATTGACAAACATTAGTAGGCAATTGATTATAAAGCAAAGACCGAGAGATACACAAACACTGATAAGGTTTGGTTGAGGGGAAGAAATTGTCTACTGCATCAGTCACGGATATTTGTAAACACTATACTATGTGACCGATTCATAAATCCTCTCAATACAGTATAATGATGTAAATAATCCAGAATAGGTGAGCTAAGGAAAAGTTAACATCAAGTTGTGCAAAGCTGTCCAATTTAAATGTGTTATTCAAACATCGTAATGTTTTCCACTGTCATTTTAATTAGGGTAATCATTAATCTGTTCATTATGACACCAGGAATGTAAACAATATTTATTATCATATACACTGGTCAAACCTTAACTCAACCTGATAATAATATGAAACTCTAAACTCTACTTGTCAATTTTACTATTGGATTGTTGTTCTCTACTGTACATATATTCTTGTTTTATTATATCATATTTGGTTTCCCAGGGTATGTCATGATATTACTCTTCCCTGCAAGGCTTAGTCTTGTTTCCCAACAACAATAACATTCCATTGAGTGTTTACTCACTTTTGTTCACAGTTTTCAAAGGGTTAGCACGGTAATATGCCTATAGACACAGATAAAGTTATAGAGGAATTAAGTACCAGATTCGTCTTTCATACGGAGAGAGAGAGAGAGAGAGAGAGCGTATGGATGACAAACAAGGGAGAGACTGACATAAGAGACAAGTGATGGTGGCTCTTGTTACCCTGTCTTGCTTACAAAAGAAAAATGTTGGGGAGAAACTCGAATAGAAAAACTAGGGAGGACATTTTGTTTTTCTTTTCTTGTTTGTGTTATATAATATAAGGAGGAACGGAACAAAGTCAATGACATGTAAATATTGCCGTCCTTTGTTCATAAGTAATATTTATCATTAGAAAGTTATGCACGTGACTTTACTCTCAGACATCCAATGCAGTACCACGACCCACACTCTACAACCTAAACTCTCAACAAATACTAGTACATCAACAAAATATATTATATCATGTCGCTATACTGTAGTTATAATTGATTGTTAAAATATCACTTACATTATCCGGTACCAACTCAATCCGATATCACAATCCAATCAATCATAAGGATGTGCCTAGCCTTTTATCACTTTTAAAAATAAATGGGGAAATTGTGCTTAACCCTCAAACCGCGGTACTCGTCATATGATAGGCGAGAGGATAGTGGCCACCCCTGCGGTGCCCATCATATGACGGGTGCAATTTTGAGGACGTTATGAGCTCTGAGAGAGAGTTCGCACGTTGGGAGGACGACAGCTGGGCTTCGACCGGTCGGCACCATGGTTGGGTCGTCACTGGCACGTATTATGTCTCCCCACTCCCGCCCGTCCTCGTGAGACAAGGAAAAAACTACAGAAATTACCTTATTTTAGGGTATTTTCACCTCCGGTTACACGATCGTTGCAAGATAACCTGTGGTCGTACAAGGTTGATTCAGGTGTCGTTGGAAAGCTATATTATTGCCCTTTCACGGATATATAATTGTATTACGCTCTGGCTCTTGTTGATGCATGAATAAGAGCATGGAATGAAGCTCGTTTTTGGTAAATATACCTGCCCAGCAGCTATGTATTGTCAACAAACATCCCGCTCTTAGGGAGTTAAAACAAGTTGTCAGCTGGACTGAGACACGGACATGTATAAGATGAATTATCGGTAATGGAATTTAACTTCATTATATTTTATATCCATGGACGATTGTATTCCTATGAAAGATCTAGTATTTTTTCAAATTAATAATACATTAACGTAACAGTATCTAAGGAATTTGAGGAATTCGAGAGGAAGAAAGAAACAAATTAAATAAACGAAAATTAGCAAAGGTGGATGAAATGTGATATGCATATGAGTGAACCAGATTATCCAATAAATCCTGGTGAAAGAAAGACTAAAATATTATTGGCTATAAATATTATGAATATCCAAGGAATGATGGAACATTGTGAGGATACATGACGTAGTTGACAATGGAAGGTGGATGTGGAGGAATACATAGTGAGAGAGAGAGAGAGAGAGAGAGAGAGAGAGAGAGAGAGAGGGGGGGGGGGGTGAAAATATAAACGAATAGGAGGAGAGATAAAACGCCGTGTTGGAAATGCAAGAAGAAATACAAAGTAATTATGAATAAAACCTTTTTTAAAGTGAGTTTTTCGGCTTTTGTCTCCGTTATGCTTTGACATGATAACACATTAATATATAAACAAACACAAATAGTATATCTAACTTCTTCCCTTCATTTTGCGACAATCCAGCAATTTGATCAGCATATTGTATCTGAGTCCAGACTCCATTATATGTTATCATGTTATAACTATTGAGGTATCCATCATCTCTTCCATTGTGCAGTGCAGAACTTTAGGTGTTGAAAAGAAGAAGGCGTAATCAAGCGAAACATCGTTTACTAAAGCATAATTTTGAAACGTAAATTAAATCGATCATGTGACTTAGAGAATGTATTCCAATTAAATGTCAAATGTCTTCAGTTGTACCTACGGATGTGCAATACAGTTTTCAGAATTGTTTCAGTGTTCAAAGTAACTTAGGTGTGCCACAGATTATTGTTTGCAGGTGTATACAAAATTACAGATACGTTGAACTGTGTTTATTTATACTGTATTTAAGTTAAACTGTTTCGTTGTTATCAATATATGTCCCTGTTTATCCCTATATTCAATGTTATTCATTTATTTTCAGATATGATCAGACAGTTTCAGGCAAGACCGGAACATTTAATGTTCTGATGTATTTATCTACTGTCACTTACTGTATATCCAAATATGTCAAGTATATCAAGGTTCGTTCACGTGTAAGTATATGATTATGTGTCTACATGTATGTATTTGTAGATGTAGAAACATTGATTTTGTGATGAAACATTCATTAAATAAAGGGCCTTACAGTAGCTAATACTGTTACTGACATATTCATGTAATGCTTAATTTGTCATACTAGTTTATTAACCTTTTCACGTTTTTATGACGCAGAGGTTGCCAGATTAGCAATAATAAATAGAGTTCTCTCACTCTTATAATTGCCTCTCCAAAATTAGTTTTCTGCCCACAGCTAACTCAAAGACAACTGCAGAGGTTGAAGTAACTAAACTAAAGGTTTATAAATACCCCTGATGGTAACAAAGGTTTTAAAGTATCCCTAATAGCCTCAAAATTGCGTCAAGAACGTGAGAGGGTTAAATAATCAATGTTTAATATTTATCAAGTTCAAGCAAATTAAAATAGCGAAACAGTATAATTCCTTGATGCAATGGTTTATCGCCAGCCATCGATCAGCAGCTAAACTATTCCGAACTTTTACGGAATTATTTAACAGGATTACATATTCGTGATGAGTGTCCAAACCCGGTCAGGTGCAGCCAGGTATCAGGTCCTACAGTCAACACCAACAGTGCTGTCCTATCTGTATATCTGTTACTCTATTATGTCGTCGTAATTTAGAGGTACTTCGGTCGAGTAATAACTTAAACCTAAAAGTTCATACAATAACACGAATATTTGTCTAAACAAATGTGAGTCACGAAAAACCGAAAGGCAGAAATGAGGATATACAAAAGGGAATAAGTGAACACAATTAATGAGGACATGGATAGGGAAAAATGTAGTAAAGTTAGAGGCTATACACAAAGGAAAGGTGAATAATAAGATAAATTAACCATAGCAAACAGTGAATACAGACAAGGGTACAACAGCAGAAGGAGCAAAGTTACCATAAATGTAGTAAAGTTAGAGGCTATACACAAAGGAAAGGTGAATAATAAGATAAATTAACCATAGCAAACAGTGAATACAGACAAGGGTACAACAGCAGCAGGAGCACAGTTACCATAAATGTAGTTGTTGTTGTTGTTGTTGTTGTTCCCTAAGCTGCCTGGCCGAACAGCCCCGAGTCCCTGAGAAAGGCCATGGCCATGATCGGGCTTTCCCACAGAGCTCTCATTGAGTGTAGATTGTGTTGTTGGCGTAAGTGGTTGTGTGAAATGCAGTCTTCTATGATGTGTTTAATGGTATGGGGTGCTGTGTTACATCCCGGGCAGGCGTCGACAACGGAGTCATCCAGTCTCTTCTGATAGCTCAGGAGAGCTGGATGGTGTCCGCATCTCAGCCTGGCCAGGTGGACTCTGTCCTCGCGAGGAAGGGAGGATTCGGAAGGATGGATTTCGGGAGGTTGTGCATGCAGCTGCGTGTTGTCTGTGAGTGAGTGGATGGATCGGTGAGAGATATGAGTTTGGATGTGCTTCTGGAAGTTGGTTCGGGGTGGGCAGGGAGGGAGAGAGGACAATAATTGTGTGTGATACCGTGTGCTGGGTGTTGTTTTGATATTTCTTGGTGTCTGTGGGTGTGTTGCCATTGTTACGATCCAGGTTCTCAAATACACAGGGCTCTTCAACATTGGACTAGATAATGGCAAAAAGCAACAACGGTAACACTAGATCCAACCCCTGCCTTAAACACTGGAAAACAAAACACCATTACCGCCCTGAGTCGTGCCTGGACAACGAGGTATCCTATGACTCGGTAACTGGTGCACACACACTAGGCTGATGCTCAATGAAACAGCCTATTCTCAAACAGTAAAAGATTACTCGATTATGTTACACAAAGAAAAGATAGTTAACGTGATTAATTAACATTACGGTAGATACTCAAATAACTGGCACTCCTGTATTAAAGAAAGTGCAATGCTAGTCCTGCAACATCAACTGGAAACTTCTGAAATAAGTCTGATGCTGGGAAGATGTTCGTAAAGAATCTTGAACAATTATAATGCAGAATACGGGTCACAATAAATGCTAGGACATATAGTAATAATAGGCAGGCGAATAATAAAGACTGTGCAAAGGTAGTAATGCTCGACAACTAAAGAAATGCTTTGTGACACAACGCAACAGCCTACTCGGGTTGTTCAACTCAACAACAACCTCGGCTCAAAAGTGCAGTGAATAATAATGTTGCATACATATAATAATGGGGCTTATCTCTAACCTGTGTCTGCTCAGTTAATAAAGTCTAGCTGGGGTGTCAAGGCAGGGCAACAATGGGCGAGCATGCGGCTCGTAGCCTAACGTTGTCCGAGGGTGGTATAATGAAGATTACGTTATATGACGGGGATGCTCTCTTGATAAATCTAGGTCTCTAGTACCTAGCTCTATCCTGGCGATCCCTCAGAAGTCAACACAAAGAGGCAGCACTATGTTGTGAGGGATAGGCTATGGCCCTCTCACACCACAGCGCTGTGCTCGCAAAGTAAACCAACCCGAAGACAACTTAGGCTCCCACAGTACCTGTCGATGTCGTGCAGAGCTTAGCTAACACTGCACACATCGGAGACAACGACACAGTAACCTTACCCCCAGTCTAGCTTTAGATAACCAAGAAGAATCACTCAACACCCTGCAAGGGAGACATATACCGGTCTACAACCTTCCCGAGAGAGGACACATACGGAAAAGTCCGTCTCTCTAACCCTCAATAAAGCATAATACCTCCTTAACCTAATACATGGAAATATCTGAGAGCTTCGCGTACAATACGACTGGTCGACGGTGAACGTCTATGCTGAAACCAGAAGGGATGTTGAGTTTAATAAAGATTAGAGAATGAGAAAGGAGAAGTCGAGAGAGAGAAATAGTATGCAAAGTAGCGAGTATGGGGGACAGAATTGCAATGGATGTAGGCGATACGCGTGTCAGGCAAGCTCTGAGCTGGTAAAGAACACGAGGCAGCGACGGGAAGGGACTAGTTGACCACCCGGCCGCCAACGCCGTCAGCGCCCAAGCGAGCCGCGTCATAGCTCACCTCGCTGCCGGGTGTACCCCCTCACCCTCTCTCGCTCGCCTCCCACACAAGCAACATTTATATTATAGCGAATATAAAATATAAGGCGCGGTCAGAGACCAAAACAAAGACCATTTCTAGACTGTCTGTGGCAACATGACACTAATGAAATAAAGCAGATCATTCTAGGACAACTGTAGCCTATCCCCCCATCCTGGCGAGCGCTAGCGAGCTGCAATGCCCCACGCAACCATTCTGCTAACGCCGGGAGGCGTCACACCCCCCCCAAGATATGGGACACTCAACCATGAGCCCATATCTGAACAGGCAGAATGTCGCTAAAATCTGCCACTCCTAACCACTCTGCCACTCATGGAATGCAAGCTCAGTCTCCTCAAAAAAAAAAATACAACAACATTTTATATATAAAAAAATCTTATCACCCTTCCCAAATATAATACATTAATTCATAACATTGTGCTCCCAGAGCGAGCTTTAAGAAGCACAGCCTACTGAGGGAAAATCATCTGCACTCAGTACTCAGCTACAATATTATCTTAAAATTAATTATTAAAAGAAAGAGTTTTTATTTAATTTTTCATATTTTATTTTAATGTTGTTTTTGGCGGCTACTATAGATGTAGCCTAATTTTCTTCTAATCAAAGCCAACAACTCCTGCCCTGCGACCCTACGCTGATGCTACACACGCGAGCCAACAAGCACCAGCGGAAAAATACACCGCGAGCCAAGACAGGAGGCTATACCAACATACTGTGGTAGCCTACCCCGGATCCTCCACCCACGACAGACACTGACTGAAAAGCGAGGGTTCTCCTGCAAACAAAGCCAAAACATTATCAGTGCCCATAGCATGCCACACATCCAACTTGTGTTGCGGCAGCACAACAACACCTGACACTGATAAACTGCCCAGTTCATCGCAAGACTGGCACTTCTCTTCGCTCTTTCCGGCAACGGGGCCTGCCAATAACCCTTCACTAGTTCTACCTTCGTGATGAGCGAGGCAGCCCCGAAGCGGTCTATGGTGTCGTCAACTCTGGGTAATGGATAGGCGTCTGTCAGGGATAATGCTTCCACACTCTTGCAATCAACATACACACGTACTCTGCCACCAAACTCAGGTTGCAAAGCCACTGGCAACGACCACTCACGATATCCCTCATCCCTCAGACCCCCTCTCCACACGCCGTCCAGCTCCGCCTTCACAACAGGCTGTCGAGCAGGATTCACACGGTAGGGAACCAACTCGAGCCTTGCACTGTCTCCAGCCTCCACGTCGGATTCTACCCCGTACATCAGGCCTGGAGAAGCAACAAACATGTGGACGGACTGCCACAGCCTAGTAAACAACTCCTCTTGTCGCTCAGGAACAAGAGGTTGCAACTTATCTCGCAGAACAATATGCCTAGTGCCCTCCCACATCTCCTTCACCATGTGGAGAGGACCCCTCACCTGATGCCCGAAAACAAGCTCATTCGGACTGAAACCGAGACTCTCTCCAGGTACTTCTCTAGCCGCGAACAAAACATACGGCAGACCAAGGTCCCAATCCTTTCCATTCTCTGCGCAGTAACATCGAAGCATGCTTTTCAGCGTGGCGTGCCACCTCTCCAACACCCCTTGACTCTCCGGGTGATACGCAGAAGAGACGACAGTGCTGATGCCATGCTAAAT
This sequence comes from Paralithodes platypus, assembly GCA_032716605.1. Taxonomy (NCBI): domain Eukaryota; kingdom Metazoa; phylum Arthropoda; class Malacostraca; order Decapoda; family Lithodidae; genus Paralithodes; species Paralithodes platypus. The sequence continues at coordinate 17,228,462 of CM064578.1, forward strand.
CATAGTTTGTTTGAACAGATTAGATGTAAAACTAGAACCTTGGTCCGATTGCACCTCTTGCGGGTAACCATACCGCGAGCAATACAAGAGCAGGTTCCGGACAACAGTTTTCGCCGTACCATTTCTCATTGGATATGCATCAGGATAACGAGTGGCCACATCCATGATAGTTAATAGAAATTTATTACCGGCACTAGTAGGGGGTAGGGGTCTGACCATATCAATGATGACCTTACTGAAGGGCGGTCCACTGACAGGAATGGGGTGCAACGGGGCTCTCGGAATTGTTTGGTTAGGTTTTCCAACCCTCTGGCACGTATGACACCTTGCTATCCAGGTTACCACCTGCCCCTTCAACCCCGGCCTCCAAAAAAAAAAATCTAAAGCCGCCACCGTTTTTCTCACCCCTAGATGTCCTGCCAGTGGTATGTCATGCGCCAACCTCAGTAGGCTATCCCTGCACTCCCTTGGCACCACCAACTGGTCCACTACTCCGGACCCCTCTTGCCAACTACGTTTAGGGTCTTGAAAATGCCTATAGAGGATGCCTTCTAAATAAAAAAAATCTCCTGGCTGTGCATCGCCGTCCTCCTCGAGCTCTACAGCTCCATTAGCACACGTTTGGAGCTCAGGGTCCTCTAGTTGCAACCGACGTATATCTGAGGGTGCCAAGCGATCTAACTGCTCCCGGAGCAATGCATGACCTTCCCCGATACTGGGCTGCTCCCTCTGTCTCTCTCGATGTACATAACGTTGCTGTCGTGGAGACTCGTCATGCCCAGCCTCGTCACTCTCGATGACAGGCCCAGGGGCTACTCCAGAATTAAGTAATGGTGCTAATACTGAATCACCCAGGAGAGCCGCGAGTCAAAACTCTTAAAACCAACTCCAGCTTTAGCCTCCTCCTGTTGATCATTCCTCCGCTGGTCTGAAGACGGAGGACTAGGCTGTGACACCTTTAGCTGCCCGAGCTCGGGTGACAACACACGCCATGGGTTGTGTCTGGCACCGCTCGACCCACTCTTGCTCTTCCCTACTCACGTCGGCCGGCCTCTCGGCAACGACTAAGGGTAGAACCTCAGAAGCGGGCATTGCAAAGTCGTTGCCGAGAAGAAGGTCGACGCCCTCCACTGGCAGTTTCTCCACAATCCCAACATCCAATTCACGTGCCACACCATCCACCTCCAACTCCAACCGCACCAGCGGGTATGACCGAGTTGCATTAATACCCTGCACCACTACCACCCGAGCCGCGTTTATAGGGTAGCCAGTCAAGTTTTTCATCAGAGTCTGGGAAGCACCTGTATCACGCAAGACCTCTACTCCATACTTGCGCCCCGCCCACATCACGCAACCCCGCCCTCTATGGTCGCAAAAAACATCCTGAGCAGGGTTCGAGCCTCCCAGGTGCTTCTGCATTGGCTGTGCCTCAGCCTCTGACGAACTGCCCCGGGCAAACTCAGACGACTTCGGAGACACACCAATGTTGCAGGCCAAAGACACAGCTGCTGTAGGTGGTTTGCTAGGACAGACTCTTGCAAAGTGCCCCTTTTCATGACAATGATAACACTCCAACTCCCCTTTGGGCTTCCCTTGGTACAGGGAAGGGCCCGGCCCCTTCTTAAACGGGACGGTGCTAGTCTTGTGGTCAGTCTTGGTATCATGGCTCTTGTACTTGTTTGCATAAAGTATATCACTAACTCGGGGGGGTGGGGCGTCACGCCCCTTGTTACCTGCCTCACTACGCTGGGCAGACCCGCACCCACGAATTAGTGATAGCCGGAGGTCAGCCATCTCAGCTGCCTCCTGTAGAGTTTTTGGTTGCTTTTCTTTCAGGTTTAACGTCAGGTCGCCGCCCGTGCATTTGAAAAACTGCTCTAAAAGCACCAACTGTTTAATGTCGTCAAACGTAGTAGCTTTCTCCGACCCCAGCCAATTCCCAAAAGCATCGCACAGCTCCCGGGCATGTTCCAAAAAGGTGCTCTCCCGACCCTTGGTAACACCCCGGAACTTCAACCTGTACGTCTCTGGTTGTAGTTCGTATGCTCTCAGGACAGCCTCCTTGAGTTCCTCATAGATAATACACGACTCTATAGGCAATGCATCATAAGCCTTGAGTCCCTTGCCCACAAGTCTAGAGGAAACAAGGGCTGCCCACTTCTCCCCAGGCCACTGGTGTTCCTGGCACTTCTTCTCGAATCTCATGAAAAATTCGGTGACACCCGACTCATCAAATACAGGGACTAGCTTCAACAGGTGCGACAAAGACTGATCATGCCCACAATTCCCACCACCGAGACGTTGCCCTGTCGTTTCCACCCGAGTCTTCTCAAGATCGATATCTGCCCGGTACCTGGTAGACTCAGCATCCGACTTGGATTTTATTCTCGCGAGTTCGAGATCAGTCTGTTGTTTAACCTTAGCGAGACGTTCCTCACGCTCAGCCTGCATCTTAGCCATCTCAAGCTGGAAGAGCATTTCTGTAGTGAAACTTTGAGGAGGAGGTGCACCTATTGGAGGCCCACCCAGCGATCCTAAACCACGCTGCCAGCGGCTATCGGCCTGCGGGAACGTACTAAACTCCGGCATCCTAGAGGTCCCGATGGGAGTAGAGTGGAGGGGGGGGCTCGAGCAGAAGTCCCCGAGCACCCTCTCCACCCTGGACCTCACTAGCCGCCCCCAGTACGCAAGCCCTCAAATCGTTCTTCTTGATGCCATGAGCCACCTTAAGCCCCATGAGGGGAGCCAAACACTGTAGACCATACTTGCTAATTCCCTCTAGTCGATCAGCTGTTATAGGTACCTCCAAAAACTTCTTTGCGGCCTCCTCACTAGTTACTAACCCCCCTGGCATCTGCCCATCAGAGCCTGCATCATCCCTGAACCCTCAGTATGATCTGATTCGTCTCCCATGGTGTCCACCAAAAATTCTCACGTTTATAAAAGAAAAAAAAAGAAGTACCCAAGCTCCTATGTAGCACTATTCACTTGCCAAAAATGTCTGAAGACTCTCAAGTGCTATACAACTTTGCCAAACAAAATTTAACGTGCCCACTATATTCCTCAATAAAACAAATTACCACAACAATCCTGCAATTATATCTTAGTTCACAAGATCCTGGCGAGGTCGCCATTTGTTACGATCCAGGTTCTCAAAGACACAGGGCTCTTCAACATTGGACTAGATAATGGCAAAAAGCAACAACGGTAACACTAGATCCAACCCCTGCCTGGAAAACAAAACACCATTACCGCCCGGAGTCGTGCCTGGACAACGAGGTATCCTATGACTCGGTAACTGGTGCACACACACTAGGCTGATGCTCAATGAAACAGCCTATTCTCAAACAGTAAAAGATTACTCGATTATGTTACACAAAGAAAAGATAGTTAACGTGATTAATTAACATTACGGTAGATACTTAAATAACTGGCACTCCTGTATTAAAGAAAGTGCAATGCTAGTCCTGCAACATCAACTGGAAACTTCTGAAATAAGTCTGATGCTGGGAAGATGTTCGTAAAGAATCTTGAACAATTATAATGCAGAATACGGGTCACAATAAATGCTAGGACATATAGTAATAATAGGCAGGCGAATAATAAAGACTGCACAAAGGTAGTAATGCTCGGCAACTAAAGAAATGCTTTTTGACACAACGCAACAGCCTACTCGGGTTGTGCAACTCAACAACAACCTCGGCTCAAAAGTGCAGTGAATAATAATGTTGCATACATATAATTATTATGTTCCTTCCAACAACCAACAATACTCCTAAAATCGATTAATGAAATTTACAAACACATGTGGCAGTCCGTGGACTCGAACCCAGGATGCTTACACCGAAAATCAACACCTTATACATCGCACAACGAAGACAGTTAAAGGTTGGTGGACACTGCCTACGATTTATTATGCAACTTCGAATCCTGCATATCAATCTAAGCATGTACACACATCCCAACTGCAACTCACGTAGGCTATGCATATGTGAATGGAAAGAGCAATTAATGGGGCCTTAACCACTTAGGGAAGTCCTCTCGATAAATTACTCCTGAACCAATATCAATTATTATGTTCCTTCCAACAACCAACAATACTCCTAAAATCGATTAATGAAATTTACAAACACATGTGGCAGTCCGTGGACTCGAACCCAGGATGCTCACACCGAAAATCAACACCTTATACATCGCACCACGAAGACAGTTAAAGGTTGGTGGACACTGCCTACGATTTATTATGCAACTTCGAATCCTGCATATCAATCTAAGCATGTACACACATCCCAACTGCAACTCACGTAGGCTATGCATATGTGAATGGAAAGAGCAATTAATGGGGCCTTAACCACTTAGGGAAGTCCTCTCGATAAATTACTCCTGAACCAATATCAATTATTATGTTCCTTCCAACAACCAACAATACTCCTAAAATCGATTAATGAAATTTACAAACACATGTGGCAGTCCGTGGACTCGAACCCAGGATGCTCACACCGAAAATCAACACCTTATACATCGCACCACGAAGACAGTTAAAGGTTGGTGGACACTGCCTACGATTTATTATGCAACTTCGAATCCTGCATATCAATCTAAGCATGTACACCCATCCTAACTGCAACTCACGTAGGCTATGCATATGTGAATGGAAAGAGCAATTAATGGGGCCTTAACCACTTAGGGAAGTCCTCTCGATAAATTACTCCTGAACCAATATCAATTATTATGTTCCTTCCAACAACCAACAATACTCCTAAAATCAATTAATGAAATTTACAAACACATGTGGCAGTCCGTGGACTCGAACCCAGGATGCTCACACCGAAAATCAACACCTTATACATCGCACCACGAAGACAGTTAACCCGGCAAGCGCGATAGGCCTCACGGAAGGCTTCCTATAGGGAACGCGATAGGCCTCACGGAAGCAATCTAACATGTACACACTTCCATAAAAAAAAAGGGCCTATCAAAACAAAGGAATTTGTCTCTAGGTGAGATAATTCCCCTCCAGTACTCATCCATGTAAATCTGACCCACCCCCCTCCCCTCCTTCCCCACCTTATTCCCCCCTCCCTCCCCTCCTCAATTATCACCTATTTTTCCTCTTATTATCATCATTTATCGGTTATTTTTCTCTCCTGCGATAATGTAGCACAAGTGGGTTGCAGAAAAGATCGTATGTAACACCCAGACACCAGCCCACACCGCCCCGCTCGTCTCCGTTACCTCACAGACAGCGAGAGAGGAGGGGTGCCTGTGGCTCTCTCTCGCCTGAGATTATGACCGGGTGGCCAATATCTTCGTTTTTCACCACCCAAATGCTTTTCCCACTTATTTTAGCACTCTTGAAGGTTCATATATACATCATATATGTAAAATAAAAGCATACCGAAAACAAATAATGCTCTAAATCGATTGTAAATTTACAAATTCTGTCAGAATCCAAGGCTAGAAATGCACAAATAACTACCCTAGCCCCTAGGTCTATTTCGCGCTTGTCAGGTTAAAGGTTGGTGGACACTGCCTACGATTTATTATGCAACTTCGAATCCTGCATATCAATCTAAGCATGTACACACATCCCAACTGCAACTCACGTAGGCTATGCATATGTGAATGGAAAGAGCAATTAATGGGGCCTTAACCACTTAGGGAAGTCCTCTCGATAAATTACTCCTGAACCAATATCAATTATTATGTTCCTTCCAACAACCAACAATACTCCTAAAATCGATTAATGAAATTTACAAACACATGTGGCAGTCCGTGGACTCGAACACAGGATGCTCACACCGAAAATCAACACCTTATACATCGCACCACGAAGACAGTTAAAGGTTGGTGGACACTGCCTACGATTTATTATGCAACTTCGAATCCTGCATATCAATCTAAGCATGTACACACATCGCAACTGCAACTCATGTAGGCTATGCATATGTGAATGGAAAGAGCAATTAATGGGGCCTTAACCTCTTAGGGAAGACCTCTCGATAAATTACTCCTGAACCAATATCAATTATTATGTTCCTTCCAACAACCAACAATACTCCTAAAATCGATTAATGAAATTTACAAACACATGTGGCAGTCCGTGGACTCGAACCCAGGATGCTCACACCGAAAATCAACACCTTATACATCGCACCACGAAGACAGTTAAAGGTTGGTGGACACTGCCTACGATTTATTATGCAACTTCGAATCCTGCATATCAATCTAAGCATGTACACACATCCCAACTGCAACTCACGTAGGCTATGCATATGTGAATGGAAAGAGCAATTAATGGGGCCTTAACCACTTAGGGAAGTCCTCTCGATAAATTACTCCTGAACCAATATCAATTATTATGTTCCTTCCAACAACCAACAATACTCCTAAAATCGATTAATGAAATTTACAAACACATGTGGCAGTCCGTGGACTCGAACCCAGGATGCTCACACCGAAAATCAACACCTTATACATCGCACCACGAAGACAGTTAAAGGTTGGTGGACACTGCCTACGATTTATTATGCAACTTCGAATCCTGCATATCAATCTAAACATGTACACACATCCCAACTGCAACTCACGTAGGCTATGCATATGTGAATGGAAAGAGCAATTAATGGGGCCTTAACCACTTAGGGAAGTCTTCTCGATAAATTACTAAATGGGGCTTATCTCTAACCAGTGTCTGCTCAGTTAATAAAGTCTAGCTGGGGTATCAAGGCAGGGCAACAATGGGCGAGCATGCGGCTCGTAGCCTAACATTGGTGGCTCGTAGCCTAACATTGTCCGAGGGTGGTATAATGAAGATTACGTTATATGACGGGGATGCTCTCTTGATAAATCTAGGTCTCTAGTACCTAGCTCTATCCTGGCGATCCCTCAGAAGTCAACACAAAGAGGCAGCACTATGTTGTGAGGGATAGGCTATGGCCCTCTCACACCACAGCGCTGTGCTCGCAAAGTAGACCAACCCGAAGACAACTTAGGCTCCCACAGTACCTGTCGATGTCGTGCAGAGCTTAGCTAACACTGCACACATCGGAGACAACGACACAGTAACCTTACCCCCAGTCTAGCTTTAGATAACCAAGAAGAATCACTCAACACCCTGCATGGGAGACATATACCGGTCTACAACCTTCCCGAGAGAGGACACATACGGAAAAGTCCGTCTCTCTAACCCTCAATAAAGCATAATACCTCCTTAACCTAATACATGTAAATATCTGAGAGCTTCGCGTACAATACGACTGGTCGACGGTGAACGTCTATGCTGAAACCAGAAGGGATGTTGAGTTTAATAAAGATTAGAGAATGAGAAAGGAGAAGTCGAGAGAGAGAAATAGTATGCAAAGTAGCGAGTATGGGGGACAGAATTGCAATGGATGTAGGCGATACGCGTGTCAGGCAAGCTCTGAGCTGGTAAAGAACACGAGGCAGCGACGGGAAGGGACTAGTTGACCACCCAGCCGCCAACGCCGTCAGCGCCCAAGCGAGCCGCGTCATAGCTCACCTCGCTGCCGGGTGTACCCCCTCACCCTCTCTCGCTCGCCTCCCACACAAGCAACATTTATATTATAGTGAATATAAAATATAAGGCGCGGTCAGAGACCAAAACAAAGACCATTTCTAGACTGCCTGTGGCAACACTAATGAAATAAAGCAGATAATTCTAGGACAACTGTAGCCTATCCCCCCATCCTGGCGAGCGCTAGCGAGCTGCAATGCCCCACGCAACCATTCTGCTAACGCCGGGAGGCGTCACACCATGTAATTTAGTGGGTGGTCTTGGTTCGTGGAGGCTGCTGCCAGGAATTGAGTGCCTCTCATATCCAGATGGTCTTTGACTTTGAGGATTTTGGTTTCTTGATGTAGGTGATCTGTGGGTGCAGTAGCTGTGCAGCCTGTAATGATCTTCAGGGCTTTGTTTTGAATAGTCTGTAAGGTCTTATGATGTGTTTCAGCTAGGTTAGAAGCCCAGACTGGGCTTGCATATTCCATCACTGATCTTATGTATTGTTTATATACTGTGGTGGTAGTTTCTTTGTTGTGTCCAAATTGTGTGTGAGCAAGTGACCTGAGGGCGTTAAGTCTGGGTGTCATTTTTTGTTTAATGTTTGTGGTGTGCTGTTTGAATGTCATATGAGTATCATATGTTACTCCTAGGATTTTGTGTGTGTGTGTATGTGTTAGGGGTGTGTTGTTTATGGTGAGTTGATGGATGTATTCGTGTTCTGTCCAACTTGTGAGCAGGGTTGCGGTGGATTTGGCTGGGGCTAGATTAAGTCTGTTTGTAGTGCACCAGCCATGTAGTGTGTTGAGATAGGGTTGAAGGAGATCTGTTGCTCTTTTTGAGTCATGGTGTGTGCATGTGAGTGTTATGTCATCTGCATAGGAGGCTAAGTTTATTTGGGGCGTATTGGGTGTAGTTATATCGTGCATGTACAGATTGAAGAGTGCGGGCGATAGGACGGATCCTTGTGGGACTCCGTTTGGAAAGTTTCTGATTTTAGATGACTGACCGGCAAAAGATACGTGTGCACATCTGCCTGCTAGGAAGTTGGCCAGCCACCTTTTTGTGTTGTTGTGCATGTTTGTGTTGTAGATTTTGTTTGTTAGGTTGTGGCGGGGGATGGCATCGAAGGCTTTACTAATGTCGAGTGTGACTAATAGTGATCTGTGTGGTGGTATAGCTGAATTGATGCCGTCGAAAGCTCTTTGTGTAAGGTCTGTGAGAAGAGTGTTTGTGGAGTGCAGTGGCCTAAAGCCATGTTGTGTTGGAGCTAGGGGTAGGTCAGGTGTAATTAGTTGTAATACTAGGCGTTCCATGATTTTGGAGGGGGAGCAAAGGAGTGTGATGGGGCGGTGCGAGGAGGGTAGCGTGGGGTCTTTGTTGGGTTTGGGGAATGTGATGATGATAGCATGCTTCCAAATGTCTGGTATTGTGTTGTGTGAATAGCTGTAGTTTGATATGTTAGTGAGTGCTTGTATGCCTTGTGGTCCCAGGTGTCTGAGGTGTATGTTGCTTATGTTGTCTAGGCCACAGGCGGGTGAGTGCTTGAGATTGTTGATGATATGCTTTGTCTGGTGATTGGTGAAGGGTGTATAGTCAGGGTCTGTGGGGAATTGTCTCTTACGTCGGATGACACGTCGGTCGTCTTTGTGAGGTTGTAGGTGGCTGACATGTGAGAAGTGATTGATGAGGGTGTTTGATTGTTGTTTACATGAAGGAGTAGAGTCTGTTGTTGTGATTGCAGCATGTGATTGTGTTGTGTTGCTGTTGGAAAGTGTGATGCTGTTTAGTGTTTTGTAGAGTTTTTTGGGGTTTGTTTTGTGATCAAGTGTTTGTAGGAAGTTATTCCAATTTAGTTTTTGTTGTTAGTTTGGGTGTTGAGTGCTTGAATTTGTTGTGTGATGTCTTGTGTGTGGGGGTGCTGGGGAGAATTTCAGTATGTCGCGTTGTCTGATGAGGTTTTTAATTTCTGGTGTGAAGTTGGGGTTGTGTCTTTTTCTGTTACCTCTTGGAATGTGTTTCTTGTCAGCGTTTTGGATAGTTTTATTGAGTATGTGTACAGCATTGTTGATGTTAGTGATGGGTGTACTGTTTAGAGTTGTGAAGTGTTGTTCTGTCTCATTAGTGAATGCTTCCCAGTTAGCTCTTTTATAATTGGTGTATGTGTGTTTGTGGCTAGCTGGGGTGAGTCTGGTTTTGGTGGTGATAATGATCGGGAGGTGGTCCGAGCCTAAGGTTCTGACCACCCTCCAGGATGTTGTGGGGCCGAGTTCTGGGGAGCAAAAGGTGATGTCTGGAGATGATGGGTTATAGAGGGCTTGGTGAGGAATATGGGTATGTTGATGGATGTCGTTAAGGATGATGAGGTTATCGGTTTGGTTTTGTAGTACCAGCCCTCTGTCTGTGTCGGGGTTGTCGACAAACCAGGCCGACGTCTTGGCGTTGAAGTCACCACCCAGGATGATGTGTGGGGTGTTTGTGATGTGTTGTAAGTGTGGTCTGTATTCATTTGGTACTGTAGGGGATGTTTGGGGAGGGATGTATGTGTTTATGATGGTTATGTTGGAGTTGTTGCCAGTGCGTATTTTAATTGACTGTATTTCTGTTGTGTTATCATTTGGGGGGAGGAGGGATTTGGTTTGTACACTGGTTACTATGTATGATATTTCTTTGTGTACCAGGGTGATGAGTCCACCGCCCCCGCCGACAGCCCGGTCTTGTCTGATGGTGGTGAAATTATGAAATGTGGGTGTTTTTTGTGTTGTGCAGAGTTTTGTTTCTTGTAAGATGGCAATGTGTATGTTGTGTTGTTTGATGAAGTGTGAGAGTTCGTGTTTCTTTGTGTTGATGCCATCTATGTTCAGTTGAAGAATGTTAATGTTATGTGCACGATGTATGTTGGGTGCTGCTGCACGAGCATGGGGTGGGGGTGGGGGTGAGAGGGGGATGGGGGTGTGGGAGGGGCTGGGGGTTGGGATGGGTGAGGTAGGGGTGGGGATTGGGGAGCAGGAGATGGGGGTTGGAATGGATTAGGATGGGGTGTGGTGTGTTGAGTTGAGGATGTGGATGGTATGGGAAGGTTAGGTGGGTTAGGGAGGAGAGGTGGACGGGTTTTAGGGGGGGAGTGGATGATATGGGAAGGTTAGGTGGGTTGGGGAGGAGAGGTGGACGGGTTTTAGGTGAGGGATTTGACTGGGAGAGGGAGGGGCATGAGGAACAGGTCCAGGTGCTTGTGTAGTGTTTCTTGGAGGCAAGTGTTGTGCAGGTGAAGTGGGTCCAGTTCCCGCATGAATTGCAGAGAACTGAACCCTTAGTATGGCGACTCGAAGTGATGGGTTTTGAGCAAGTTGGACATATGTATGTGTACGTGGGTCCTGGGTTGCTCTCAATGTCTCCGGCTAGAAGAAGTCTTCGAGAAATGACAGCCGGAGAGTCATTTCTCGGTGTAAGAAAAACTGTGTGATGTGTGTGTGTGGTGTGAGAGGTGTGGAAATTCCCGGCGCGACCGAAGACGCTCCAAGGACCCGTGCCCCCAGGGAGGGGGCAGGGGATGGTTATGACGGTTTGGCTCCCGAAACTGCTCCCCGCGGCCGGCATCCAGTTTTCCTCCACTGGTCGTTGATTTTGTCTTCGGCCGTGGAGGGTCGGCAGCCATCCGCGGTTGGCAGCCTCGGGAGGTGGCCCCACGGCGTAGATGCTGCCACATCAGGAGTAAATGTAGTATCATGTAGTAAAGTTAGAGGCTATACACAAAGGAGAGGTGAACAATAAGATAAATTAACCATAGCAAACAGTGAACACAGACAAGGGTACAACAGCAGAAGGAGCAAAGTTACCATAAATGTAGTAAAGTTAGAGGCTATACACAAAGGAAAGGTGAATACTAAGATAAATTAACCATAGCAAACAGTGAATACAGACAAGGGTACAACAGCAGCAGGAGCAAAGTTACCATAAATGTAGTAAAGTTAGAGGCTATACACAAAGGAAAGATGAATAATAAGATAAATTAACCATAGCGAACAGTGAATACAGACAAGGGTACAACAGCAGCAGGAACAAAGTTACCATAAAGAGAAAATGGCATAAAAACAAATAATTCGTTGGGGAATATGTAGAAAAGGAAATGAGGAAGACAATTCTGAATATTACAATGATAGACAACCAAAACAAATACTTTATACTAAAATCGTAAAGAATAAACGTAGGAACACATAGAGGGGAAAGGGGAAATAATCAAAGGGACTTGTAAGTAAAGGACAGTGGAAATATGCGAAGGAACGTGTAAAAAAAGGAGAAATATTACGTACAAATAATTCGAAAAAAATTAGATGATGTTCTGGCAAGATTATGTAAATGCACAAAGGGATATATATATATATATATATATATATATATATATATATATATATATATATATATATATATACAGTATATAAGAGTAATGCCCCAAAATTAAAAATATACTAACTCATCACTTGCGCAAATATTCTACTACTTAAAATACATTTTAACCCTCCCGCATCCAGCAACTTATTTATCTAACTTACGGTCAGACATTCTCTAATTTGCCATGAAATATCAGGCTGGGCGAGTTTTCGAAGCCTTGTGTTTTTCTGTATTTTCATCCACCAGAATGCTGTTTATTGTGATGTATCATATGTCAATGGAAAGAGGAATATTTATAGTACATGATAAAACAAAACAAAATGTAAATAAATCGAAATATGAAAGTGTAAATGAGTCCGGAATACAATTATTTCCCATGCAATTGTCTTCACACCGTCCTAGCTCTAAATTGTGAGTGATGACCATATATTTTTTTTTGCTCAAATAATAGTATTGTTTCTCCTCTTTCCAAATCTGAAAACAGAAATTGTTTATTTTCAATAGTTCTCAAGCAGTGACCGAAAAAAAATATATATATATTTTGATTGATATGGTTTATAACATTTTCAATTTATTTCGTTGCTACGAACTGTATGGTTTTAAATTTAGGCTGTATGAATACGGCAAATAATGCTGATGAGTAAAAAACAAACTAGAAGTTCCTAGGACAAATACTTTTTGCGCTATGAATATTTGAAATGAAGAGCCAAAATGCGAATATTTATGCTTCACCCATCTCTATTCCGGCGATGCTAGCCGGGTTCCGAGCTGTTCCCCACCTCGTGGTTACGTTATTTGCTCGGATACGTATATAACTGTATATTTCACCAGAATCGAAAAATTGTGCTCTTTCCAATGGTGAAAACAAAAATACTATAGCGTAATTGGTTCGCGAGCTAGGCTATGCGCAATTGTTTCCATGCAGTGACCGAAAAAAAAAATAGATATGGTTTATAACATTTTCGATTTATTTCGTTGCTACGAAGTGTATGGTTTTAAATTTAAGCTGTATGAATACGGCAAATAATGCTGATGAGTATAAAACAAACTAGAAGTTCCTAGGACAAATACTTTTTGCGCTATGAATATTTGAAATGCAGAGCCAAAATGCGAATATTTACGCTTCACCCGTCTCTTTTCCGCCAATGCTAGCCGGGTTCCGAGCTGTTCCCCACCTCGGCATTGGTTTATTTGCTCGGATACGTATATAACTGTTTATATCACTGTCATCGGAAAATTATGCTCTTTCTAATGGTGAAAACAAAAATAATATAGCGTTATTGGTTCGCGAGCTATGCGCAATTGTTTCCATGCATTGTTATTGTTATGTAAATATATGAGAATGTTTATACAGTTGTATATCTTTGCCACAATATACAACATTTATATAAATATATAAATATAATATATATATATATATATATATATATATATATATATATATATATATGTATATATATATATATATATATATATATATATATATATATATACGGTATACGGTATATATATATATAAATATATAAATATAATATATATATATATATATATATATAAAATAAATGAAATCAAAATATAAATAAAATGAAATAAATCAAATCAAATAAATAAATATATAAATAAAATACAAATGTAATAATAATATAAATACTCGATTATGGGCCTTAGGCTTGCTCGGGACCTTGGGGCTGATCCGCTAGACACCCTGGGGAACAGGAATACAAAAGAAAAAAATATATATATATATATATACTGTATATATAAATAAAATAAAACAAATAAATAAAATAAATATAATAATAATATAAATACTCGATTATGGGCCTTAGGCTTGCTCGGGACCTTGGGGCTGATCCGCTAGACAGCCTGGGGAACAGGAATAATAAAGAAAAACAAATATATATATATACCGGGTATATACGTATATATATATATATGTATATATATATAATTATATATATATATATATATATATATATATATATATATATATATATATTATACTGTATATATAAATAAAATAAATAAAATAAAAAATATAATAATAATATAAATACTCGATTATGGGCCTTGGGCTTGCTCGGGACCTTGGGGCTGATCCGCTAGACAGCCTGGGGAACAGGAATAATAAAGAAAAAATATATATATATACCGGTATATATATATATTATATATATATATATACTATTATATATATATATATATATATATATATATAAATAAATAAATAATATACAAAATATAATAATAATATAAACACTCTATTATGGGCCTTGGGCTTGCTCAGGACCTTGGGGCTGATCTGCTAGACACCCTGTGGAACAGGAATAACAAAACAAATATATACGGTATATATATATATAAAATAAATAAAATAAACATAAACAAAATAAAATAAATAAAATAAAATAAATAAAAACTAATAAATCAAATATATAAATATTTAAATAAAATACAAAATATAATAATAAAATAAATACTCGATTATGGGCCTTGGGCTTGCTCGGTACCTTGGGGCTGATCCGCTAGACAGCCTGGGGAACAGGAATAATAAAGAAAAAAAATATATATATATACCGGGTATATACGTATATATATATTGTATATATAAATAAAATAAATTAAATAAAAAATATAATAATATAAATACTCAATTATGGGCCTTGGGCTTGCTGAGGACCTTGGGGCTGATCTGCTAGACACCCTGGGGAACAGGGATAACAAAACAAATATATACGGTATATATATATATAAAATAAATAAAATAAACATAAACAAAATGAAATAAATAAAATAAAATAAATAAAAACTAATAAATCAAATATATAAATATTTAAATAAAATACAAAATATTATAATAATATAAATACTCGATTATGGGCCTTGGGCTTGCTCGGGACCTTGGGGCTGTTATATACTGTATATAGGCTATATAAATTATAATATATATATATAATAATATACTGTAATATAACTAAAATTCCATAGAGTACTTACCATACTTCCTGTAAGCATTCCTGTGACATCTTCGTGATTATAATGTATTTATTTCGTAGGCAGTATTTATTGATAAATATATTTGTCTTTCAAGCAAAAAATAGTGTAAAGTCATCAATGATACCTAGACAAAACTGCATCAATACTCAAGGGGTTAACCAAGATTCACTCCCCTCAGTCACCAAAAGTCACAAGTAACATCTTATATACATATATAGTTCAAATTATTCACTAAACACTTTCACTGGGTAGATGAAATAATCCATAATTGCCTGCCTATAGCTAGGCAAGGTGGGCCAGAGGGAGCGAGCCCAGAATTTAAAGGGCCGGGACCCTGCCTCACAGTCTGGGGGCCAGGAAACTAATGACTTTACAGAGGCCCGCGCTCCTCAGAGAGGGACGCTACGGGGTTGCTAGATACTTCCTTTTGTAACTTACTGATGCCTAACTTACCAGTCCAAATTGAGTCAAAATCGAGTCCTAAACTTATTTTTGGCGAATATTTCTAACTTACAGGTGGCATTATGACGCGATTGCGTCATACGAGCACTCTTGGAGGGGTGGCGTTATGACTCGATCGCGTCCTATAGATGCGAGAGGGTTAATAATGTAAATTATGCCTGGAGAGTCAAAACTAACGACCAAAGCAATCAAATGAACCAATAGAGTATGTAGTGGTGAATACATTATTTATGACATACTGATACAGTTATATGAACATAAACCATAAAACTTAAGAATATTAAGAAAAATATACATAAGCATGGAAATGAACAGTGCAATGCTTACATAAATTATTGTGTAAACAGTTGTAGAGCGGTACAATTATTGAGCTGAGGTTGCCTAGTCATAATAAACAGCGATTCCAACATGAGGAGGTCGGATCTGTTGCGGTCAGAGGCCAGAAAGTTAAAATCCTTGGCAGCAAGTGGGTGGTCAGACGTGTGACAGTGATCACTAATCGCAGACTGCGATGGAGAGCTTAGATAAACATGGTTACCACGGTATGACCTCCCCTGATGTTCAAAGACTCTGTGCTATAGTAACCTTATAGTGGAACTCACATATCGAACATTATAATTCGAACAAGTGTACTGATACACAACACAAGATCTAAGAAGACACGGTAAGGCTTCCACGCTACGTAACACACTTCCAATGGTAACATTATTCTTAAATATAAACCTAAAGTTAATGTGAGGCAATGATTCATTTAAAATACAATCGAGTTATTTTCTAATTGTAAAGCAACAAATACGAAGCTATGGAGTGAAAACTTATATAACAACATTAGTTTGGAAAGTCCAGGAAAAAGAGGAAGATTGTGAAAGAGTTACACTGGAAATCATCAACAAATTACGTTCTAGTAACACAATACAATATTTACAGTTGGAGTATTGTTTTAACTAATATATACACGCGTAGTGGATGAGCCAATCAATAAAAATGGATACAGGTTAGTAATAATAACATAAAGACTAAAGTCAATTTTACAGAAAATAAGAAATTACCATCCCCATAGCTTGGTGTGCTACAAAATTAGCGACGATGGAATTATCCTCGCTCCCTTATGTTACTGTACCTATATTTGAACCTTATTAGTAATATGACAAATACCCTCGCTCCCTTATGTTACTCTACCTATATTTTAACCTTATTAGTAATATGACAATTATCCTCGCTTCCTTATGTTACTATACCTATATTTGAACCTTATTAGTAATATGACAATTATCCTCGCTCCCTTATGTTACTGTACCTATATTTGAACCTTATTAGTTATATGACAATTATCCTCGCTCCCTTATGTTACTGTACCTATATTTGAACCTTATTAGTAATATGACAATTACCCTCGCTCCCTTATGTTACTGTACCTATATTTGAACCTTATTAGTAATATGACAATTACCCTCGCTCCCTTATGTTACTGTACCTATATTTGAACCTTATTAGTAATATGACAATTATCCTCGCTTCCTTATGTTACTGTACCTATATTTGAACCTTATTAGTAATATGACAATTATCCTCGCTCCCTTATGTTACTGTACCTATATTTGAACCTTATTAGTAATATGACAATTATCCTCGCTCCCTTATGTTACTGTACCTATATTTGAACCTTATTAGTAATATGACAATTATCCTCGCTCCCTTATGTTACTGTACCTATATTTGAACCCTATTAGTAATATGACAATTATCCTCGCTCCCTTATGTTACTGTACCTATATTTGAACCTTATTAGTAATATGACAATTATCCTCGCTCCCTTATGTTACTGTACCTATATTTGAACCTTTTTAGTAATATGACAATTATCCTCGCTCCCTTGTGTTACTGTACCTATATTTGAACCTTATTAGTAATATGACAATTTACTTCAACTGTAGTTAACATTAAATTATGTTAGGGATAACAGTGTTCATCAGTTAACCCCTTGCCGCCCACACATAATTTCTAAGCTGTAAACATGGAATAGTGAATAGGTTAACCTTTTCAGTACCATATTTACATTATATGTTGGTTATATGTAAATTGTCTTAGTTATTACTCTATTATAATTTGAAAGACATGAATTTAGTGTATCTGCTCTGTTATAACTAAATACTTGTTATACTTATTGTTTCCATGCTGTTAGCGTTGTTGTTTTTAGTGTCATATTCCTGTGTGTTGTACGTTTCTGGTGTCGTGACTTGGATCAATTGTCATGTTCTCCTTAATTAAGAAAGAGGTCACTGGTTTCATTACAAATTGAGTTAGGTTTAAAGACTTTACTGAAGAGTTCAGCTTCGTTAGTAGAATAAGTGTGCTTAATAAATACCAACACAACAATGGGAAATAAGTTGAAGGCAATGATAATCAATATTATGAGTCTGGCTAAATCTTAGAAAGTCCAGAGATACACAATGGCAATATTACTGTATACCATTTATCATGTATGTAGAATCTACTCAAAATTGATGATGGAAGTTTCCTCTGAATATTAGCGCTTACTGTTGAGCTTATCTTGGCCAAGCCAAATAGTCTGTGGTTTGCAAAGAAGTTGCTGATGCCATTCCTATGTATCCATTTGCTGAACGTGGCCACCCAGAATCAATAGGGTAAACGGGTTATTATGTTGATTGGCTTCGTGAGTTCCAGTAAGGTCATTAGGATGGTCACGATGCCCTGAATCATGCCTACTCAATGATTCACTTTAACCAGATAACTTAACTCCAATTATTATGAACAAAGAAATCAGGTTTGTGTTTTTATATTTGATGACAAGTCTCCATACATACTGCCCTGCAGTTCTACATAGTTAGTTAGTTAAAATAGGACTTGAGAGGCAATCAACCCTTCTGGATTATTAAACCAGCACACTGTAATTCAAGAATAGCGTTAATACCAGGGCCCCTTTTCGAGAACTCCAGTCCCTTTCTCCTACATTTTTCTGTCACTCTCAGCTCGCAGATATTAGCTTAACAAAAGGGTAGATAGCTGAATTCTGCGACATTGTAGGAATTTTATGCTTCGTTACCCCAGGTTGGAGATGTACTACATACCGAATACTTTCAATCTCCAACAGCTTACAGAAAGTCGTTATAGTTGTAATTGTGTGGATAAACCTACTGGATGAATGGATTATGTTCCACGGTTTTTCCTTTGTCAATTCATGTTAAAATATATCAGCACACGGAAGGATACACTGATAACGTTATGTTTCCAGATTTAAAGTAAAACAATTGTTTAACCAAACCCATTACCAACGGTCTTAGTTATTGATGTGTTACGATCGGGTCTCGTATAAATCAGTGGCTCTTATACATTGGACTAGACTGGCATAAATGCAACAACGGAAACGCTAGATCCAACCCCTGATATATAATCCCGTCGAACAAAGAACACATATACCCTCCAGAGTTATATCTGCGATAGCGGGGTATCTTAACTCTCAGTATCTATGTGCTTCTACTATAGGATGATGTTCTCTGAAACAGCATATTACCTATAACATATGGTTGCTTAGTTATGGTACACAAGGAAAATATAGTTAACTTAATTAAATCACAAGAGTGATCTAATGCAAACAAGAAGAAGGTTTACTTAACGTTACTTTAATCAATAATATCTGTCACTCCTTTATGAAAGAAAGTGTTGTAAAGTCCTCAAGCACCGAAAAAGGAATCTTCTGAATAATGTCGGATGCTACTAAGAAGAACGTATCGGAAATGGAACCCCAAATAGCAGGAGGCAGGACAATGCACGTGTAGGCTAAATACACAAAAAGGCTGGACCTATTATGTTATTGCACACAAGAATATTATAAGCGGTGCAACAGTAATAATGCTCGCCACAAAAAAGTAGTACTCCTATTAACAAAACCGGTCTATGCTGGTTATGTCTCTCTACAGCAACCTAGACCTCAAAATGCTTGTGTAGAAATAATGGGTATGCATAAAAGAGTATATGATCTAATCCAGCTAATGTCTACCCGGGTTAATAAAGTCTAGCTGGGATGTGCACAGGTACAGAATTCTGGTGGAGCAAGGCAGCTCCTAGCCTAGTGTGGACCTTGGGTCTGTGCGGCCTGATTACGTTAATATGAAGGGGTGCTCTCTTGAGGATTCTCGATCACAAGTATCGAGTATCCTCCTGGTGACCATCAAAAGTAAAAGCAAATAGAGTTAGAACAGTGTTGGGTGGATTAGGCAAGCAGCCCTCACGCACTACACAGTCTAAACTCCAAGGTACACAGACAAAAGATCCACCCAGGTAACCCACAGAATCCGTAGTGTCGTGCAGCTCAAAAGTAGCCTACACACCGTGAAAACACCAACAGCAAGGTACCTGATCCCTAGTCTAGCATTATTTAACCCTGTAGAAACATTAGTGATTGATGGAGACAGTCCGAGCAATACAATCTCCCAAAAAGACAATGACTATCTTCAACCTTAGCCTAGTACATAAGAAATGTGAGATCCAGCATATAATACAGTCTGGCCACCAATTCAAGGTGTGGATGCAGGGAACCAGAGGGGGATTGATATTAATAAAAGGTGAGAAAGTAGTGGAAATGATAGAGGCAGTAGAAGAGAAAGATTCTAAGACTAGAGTGTGGAACAGTTCATGGGAGATGCTTAGAGTATGCTGTCTGGGACGGATTTGACAAGGATATTACCAGGGACCGCATGGCTGGAGTCCCAGTTCGCAGGAATGGCACGAGGGCGCGCGACAGTCGCCCAGTAAGCAGCCGCCTAGTAGGCAGTGTTAGGCAGGAGGCAACGAATCCCGCGAGGCCTATGTAAGGGGGCCAGCCACGCGCCACACTCACCACCAAGTCACACCACCTGGTCTCTCTCTCTCTCTCCCGTTCGCCTTCCCATCATTCAACCACTTAACACAATACTTTCAATTGACTAAATAAAATAGAAAGGATTGTGACAAACGAAAATAAAGAACAGTTCTGAACTGTCTGCAACACAAGCTTTCTCGAGAAGGAAAGTACACAATGATAGGTAGACTGTAGCTACATTCTCTGCCCTGGCGAGTCCTAGCGAGTAAGCCATGCGGTTCTGGGGGAAGCGGTGAGCGTCACACCCCACCCAAGATTTTTAAGAGGCTCCAACTATGAGCTCTAAATCTGACACGCAGAACCCATACAAAATTCGCCACTCCTAGCCACCCAGCGACAATGAAATGTAAAGCACAGTTCTCTTCAAAATAACACATTATAAAAATGAACAACCCTTCCCAACACAATAGATTAAATTACATAGTTATGCTCATAAGAGCGAGCTTCACTGGCCCAGCCTTCTGAGAGGAGTACAACTCAGAATTTCTACTATAACATACTTAAAAAAAAATTAACTATCAAAGAAAGAGTTTTTATAGGATTTTTATATTTTTAATATGTTTATGGCGGCTGCACTACAGGGGCAAGCCTAGTTTTTTTCTTCTATACCAACACAGCAACTCCTACTTTACGACCCAATACGCTGGGCTACACACGCGAGCCAACAAGCACCAGACGTAAACATACTAATCAAACCAAAGTAGGAGGCTACCCTTGTGATAATCTACCCCGGGTCTTCCACCCTCGATAAGCAATCTGCAATCACATTCTCAGAACCGGCAATATGGCGTATGTCTAGGTTGTATTCCTGCAACATTAATGACCACCTGGTCAGCCTCATATTCCGGTTATGGAATTGATTCAGGAACTTGAGGGGGTGATGGTCGGTGTAGATCACAACAACTGGTCCATAGGCTGGAACATACACCTCAAAGTGCCTGAGTGCTAGCACAATCGCCAGCAGTTCCTTCTCAACTACTGAATAGTTCTTCTGCGCCGAGTTGAACTTTTTTGAGAAGAAACTGACTGGGTGCTCCAGCCCATCTTCGTCTGATTGCATCAGAACGGCACCAGCCCCCACACCACTGGCATCAGTTGCCAGCTGGAAAGGTCGGCTAAAGTCCGGGGCCCTGAGGATTGGGTGAGTACACAACAGGTGTTTTACTAGCAAAAAAGCCCTCTCACACTCAGGCGCCCACTTAAACTTTCTATCTTTGGCCAATAGGTCCGTCAGAGGAGGCAGCACAGAAGAATAGCCCTTTATAAAGCGGTGGTAGTAACCAATCATGCCCAAAAACCTCATGATCTGCTTCTTGGTGGACGGCCTGAGGAAGTAGTTAATAGCCAATATCTTGTTCTGTGGGGGGCACACCTGGCCCAAACCCACCATGAACCCCAGATACTGCACGGTAGCCCGCACAAAATCACACTTTCCCAGGTTGACCACCATCGCTTAATTTCTTAAATAGGGATTCTACATGTTCACAGTGGCTCTTGAAATCGTCATCGTAGATAATGACGTCGTCCAGGTACACGGTACAGTTCGGAATGTCAGCCACTAACTCGTTCATCAAGCTTTGGAAGGTCGCTGGTGCGTTCTTTAGACCGTACGGCATGACATTACAACGATATGTAGCACCATCCACCACAAAACCACACACCTCTTTCGCCCGTTCAGACAAAGGCACCTGCCAGTAACCTTTTACCAGGTCCACCTTGGTCAAGAACTTGGCCCTGCCAATCTTGTCAACACAGTCATCGACCCGGGGAAGAGGATATGGGTTGGTGGGAGTCAAGCCGTTTAGCCTGCGGTAATCAACACAGAAGCGCACCTTGCCATCCGGCTTAGGTTGCAGCGTTACGGGAGATGTCCACTTTACCGCCCCCTTCTCGATCAGTCCCTGTTGCAACATATACTCCAACTCCGCCCGGAGGGCCGGAAGTTTAATAGGGGGCACCCTATAGGGCACTGATTTGAAGGGTGGGTGGTCTCCGACGTCAACGTCGTGCACCTCATGAGTAGTGAGGCCTGGGTGTTCCGCAAATACAGTAGGGTATAAACAGAATAGGCGCTCGACAGCCACACGCTGTTGCTCAGGTAGGTGTTGCAAAGCCTCATGAGCCGCCTGTCTCGTGTTTCCCGCCCACTGATCTGCAGAAACATGATAATCCCAGTTGTCATCCACCTGCGCATGACTGTCCCGTTCTCCTTCTCCACCTTGACTGCTGAAAGTCATCACGGGGACAGTGAGAGGCTCAGGTGGGCGCCTCACATACTCCTTCATCAGGTTGACATGACATAACTGATTCCTCTTACGCCTGTCTGGAGTGGCCACCAGGTAATCTAAGTCCGAGAGCTTCTCTGCTACCCTATAAGGACCAGCGTACTTTGCGGATAAGGGGTGACCTACAAGAGGGAGTAGTATCAACACCTCCTGACCCACGTGAAACTCCCTGAGTTTCACCTTGTGGTCGTACCTGTCCTTCATGAGGGCCTGAGAGCCTACCAGATTGCGGCCAGCCAACTCCAGACTACGCAACATTCGTTCTCTACTCTCAAGTTCGACAGCACCGTCACTACACTTTAGAACCTCCGGGTCTTCTAGCTGCAATTTGCGAATATCTGAGGGAGCTAGCCTGTCTAAGTGTTTGCGAAACAACTCATGCCCTCCCCCAACATCGAACTTTGCATCCCGTTGCTCTCTCCGTGTATACCGTTGCTGCCTCTGAGTCTCTTTAAGCCCTGCCTCTACACTCTCAGGGACAGGTGGTGGTGCTTCCCCAGACTCTAATAACGGTGCTAATACTGAGTCCCCGAGAAGCGCTGCTGGTACTAGACTCTCCACCGTATCAGCTTTCAGCACCTTCTCGTGACTGTTCCTCCGCTTATTTGAAGACTGTTGGTTAGGCTGTGACTCCCTGAATGCGAGAGATCTGGTTACAACACACGCCATTGGTTGCACCTGACACTTCTCAACCCACTCCTGTTCCTCCCTACTCACGTCGGCCGGCTCCTCGGCAACGACTAAGGGTGAAACCTTAGAAGCAGGCACCGCAAAGTCATTGCCGAAAAGGAGGTCGACGTCCCCAACAGGCAATTTCTCCACGATTCCCACATCCAGTTCGCGAGTCACACCGTCAACTTCAAGCTCCATTCTAACAAGCGGGTATGACCTAGTTGCATTAACTCCCTGCACCACAACTACCCGCGCCACGTTTATGGGTCTACCAGTGAAATTCTTCAAGAGTGTCTGAGAGGCACCTGTGTCACGCAAAAGCTGCACCCCGTGCTTCTTGCCCCCCCACTTCACGCAGCCATGCCCTCTATGGTCGCAAAATGCATCGCGGACAGGGTTCGAGCCTTCCGGATCCTTCTTCACTGGTGGTGCTCCATCCTCTGATCCTATGCCTCCAGCAAACACAGAAGACTTCTGGAACACCCCAATGCTGCGAGCCAATGACACAGCCGCCGTGGGAGGTCTGCTCGGACAAGCTTTTGCCATGTGCCCCTCTTTGTGACAGTGATAACACTCAAATTTCCCCTTGGACTTATACTGAGGTGTAAAAGTCCCCTGACCCTTCTTAAACGGGGCGGTGCTAGGTTTGTGATCAGTCTTGGTGTCATTGCTTTTAAATTTATGTGTGTCCATATTCGGGGGAGGGGGAGGGTAACGCTCCTTAACGCCTACATCGTTTCTCTGTGCAGAGCCGCACCCCTGAATTAGTGACAACCGACGATCAGCCATCTCTGCTGCTTCTACGAGAGTTCTTGGGTTCTTCTCTTTAAGGTTTAAAGTCAAGTCGCCGCCCGTACACTTATAAAACTGCTCTAGAAGCATCAACTGTTTCATCTCATCAAACGTAGTTGTCTTCTCTGATCTGAGCCAGTTTCCCATAGCGTCGGACAGGTCCCGGGCGTGCTCCAAGAAGGTACTGTCTCGCCCCTTAGTCACACCCCGGAACTTTAACCTATATGTCTCGGGTTGTAGCTCGTATGCCCGCAGGACAGCCTCCTTGAGCTCCTCATAAACAATGCAGGACTCCAAAGGCAGTGCATCGTAAGCCTTGAGCCCCTTACCTACGAGTCTAGATGACACAAGGGCCGCCCACTTAACTTCAGGCCACTGATGCTCCTGGCACTTCTTCTCAAATCTATTGAAAAACTCTGTGACACCAGACTCGTCAAATACAGGGACCAGTTTGAGAAGGTGCGACAGAGACTGATCATGCGCACGGTTTCCAGTACCGAGTCGCTGTCCCGTCGTCTCAACACGAGACTTCTCTATATCCATGTTGGCACAGTATCTTGTAGATTCTAGTTCAGTACTAAGTTCAGCTTCCCTCGTCTGTTGCTGCATCCTAGCCAGCTCTTTTCTCTCTTCTATCTTAGCTAGCTCTTTTCTCTCTTCTATCTTAGCTAGCTCTTTTCTCTCTTCTATCTTAGCTAGCTCTGTCTGCTGTTGACTCTGATGTTTTGCCATCTCGAGCAGAAAGAGCATCTCCGGGGTCAAACCTTGAGGAGGAGGAGGAGGAGATGCAATGATGTTAGAAATACCCGGTGATCCCCCCAGGGGCAAACCACCCTGCCAGTCACTACCCCCCTGCGTAAGCGCTCAGGGTCGGTACTCCAATAGGAGGATTGGGAGTCGAGTGAAGGGGAGGCTCGGCCAAAGGGCTCTGAGAACTCACCCTACCTCGTACGCCAGTCACCCCACCCAGCACACACGTTATCAGGTCATCCTTGGTCATGCCACTAGTACATACATGACCGATAGCTGCGGCTAAGCACTGGAGACCGTACCGATTCATACCCACCAACCGGTCGGAAGTAACAGGCCATTGTAAAAAATTCCTTGCATCCTCCTCACTGTTCACCAAGTTAACAACCTGCCCATGCTGCTGCTCCTCGGCTTCTACATCACGTACTGTCTTCATCCTGCACTGATCCGCTATAAGACATGATGCTCACTGAAGATTTTTCACTTTGATACACAAAAAAGAAGTACCCCAAACTCTTATACCACAATATTCACAATAAAAAATTCTCGGAGACAGCTTAAGTGCTATATTACTTTGCTAAAAAAATAATTCTTGCATGTCCTCAAAAAATATTCCACAAAATCAACAAATGTTCACTGCCTAAACTGTGAGAAAAATCTGCACAATAACCAGCAATTATATGTCAGTTCACCAAATCCTGAGCTAGGTCGCCATTTGTTACGATCGGGTCTCGTATAAATCAGTGGCTCTTATACATTGGACTAGACTGGCATAAATGCAACAACGGAAACGCTAGATCCAACCCCTGATATATAATCCCGTCGAACAAAGAACACATATACCCTCCAGAGTTATATCTGCGATAGCGGGGTATCTTAACTCTCATTATCTATGTGCTTCTACTATAGGCTGATGTTCTCTGAAACAGCCTATTACCTATAACATATGGTTGCTTAGTTATGGTACACAAGGAAAAGATAGTTAACTTAATTAAATCACAAGAGTGATCTAATGCAAACAAGAAGAAGGTTTAATTAACGTTACTTTAATCAATAATATCTGTCACTCCTTTATGAAAGAAAGTGTTGTAAAGTCCTCAAGCACCGAACAAGGAATCTTCTGAATAATGTCGGATGCTACTAAGAAGAACGTATCGGAAATGGAACCACAAAATAGCAGGAGGCAGGACAATGCAGTGTAGGCTAAATACACAAAAAGGCTGGACCTATAATCTTATTGGACACAAGAATATTATAAGCGGTGCAACAGTAATAATGCTCGCCACGAAAAAGTAGTACTCCTATTAACAAAACCGGTCTATGCTGGTTGTGTCTCTCTACAGCAACCTAGACCTCAAAATGCTTGTGTAGAAATAATGGGTATGCATAAAAGAGTATATGATCTAATCCAGCTAATGTCTACCCGGGTTAATAAAGTCTAGCTGGGATGCGCACAGGTACAGAATTCTGGTGGAGCAAGGCAGCTCCTAGCCTAGTGTGGACCTTGGGTCTGTGCGGCCTGATTACGTTAATATGAAGGGGTGCTCTCTTGAGGATTCTCGATCACAAGTATCGAGTATCCTCCTGGCAACCCTCAAAAGTAAAAGCAAATAGAGTTAGAACAGTGTTGGGTGGATTAGGCAAGCAGCCCTCACGCACTACACAGTCTAAACTCCAAGGTACACAGACAAAAGATCCACCCAGGTAACCCACAGAATCCGTAGTGTCGTGCAGCTCAAAAGTAGCCTACACACCGTGAAAACACCAACAGCAAGGTACCTGATCCCTAGTCTAGCATTATTTAACCCTGTAGAAACATTAGTGATTGATGGAGACAGTCCGAGCAATACAATCTCCCAAAAAGACAATGACTATCTTCAACCTTAGCCTAGTACATAAGAAATGTGAGATCCAGCATATAATACAGTCTGGCCACCAATTCAAGGTGTGGATGCAGGGAACCAGAGGGGGATTGATATTAATAAAAGGTGAGGAAGTAGTGGAAATGATAGAGGCAGTAGAAGAGAAAGATTCTAAGACAAGAGTGTGGAACAGTTCATGGGAGATGCTTAGAGTATGCTGTCTGGGACGGATCTGACAAGGATATTACCAGGGACCGCATGGCTGGAGTCCCAGTTCGCAGGAATGGCACGAGGGCGCGCGACAGTCGCCCAGTAAGCAGCCGCCTAGTAGGCAGTGTTAGGCAGGAGGCAACGAATCCCGCGAGGCCTATGTAAGGGGGCCAGCCACGCGCCACACTCACCACCAAGTCACACCACTTGGTCTCTCTCTCTCTCTCTCTCTCTCCCGCTTGCCTTCCCATCATTCAACCACTTAACACAATACTTTCAATTGACTAAATAAAATAGAAAGGATTGTGACAGACGAAAATAAAGAACAGTTCTGAACTGTCTGCAACACAAGCTTTCTCGAGAAGGAAAGTACACAATGATAGGTAGACTGTAGCTACATTATCTGCCCTGGCGAGTTCTAGCGAGTAAGCCATGCGGTTCTGGGGGAAGCGGTGAGCGTCACAGATGGAAATACAGGTGGTTTGGTCTAATGGATTCGTTTGAAGAACTTATAGGGTTTTCTGTATTGCTGGAAAGAATCCCAACATCAGATATTGATGATGTTATTATAATGTTTACAGAACAAATAACTATATACAGGTGGAATTGTTATACACACTATTAATGCCTACCATCAGCCATGTGTGTTCCTTTCCATATACTTGGAAGTCATATTCAGTACACCGGTACACAATAATTGTTTCAGAGTTTGACTTAAAAGTTTATAACTCAAAAGCGGGAATAATGAATTATTTACGTATATGAAGACGCATTATTAAATGTTTTCCTGGATACCTTTAGGCAATATTATGCAATTTACAAAGGATCTTTAAATATAAAAGGGATACAACTCTGTAGCTTACAATCTTAATAACTTCCTAATCTGAATAAAATCGACTACAATAAACGCGTTATAATCCTCAAAGGTTTATCATGACCGGTGAATGTAACTCTTCTCAAATGCATAGTGCCCTCCCTCCTCATCCCAACCCAACCACACACACACACACACACACACACACATACACACACACACACACTGGTCCAGGTAAACTAGAAAAGGTATTAGCATTATTGAGGAAATGCTGCTGTCTTCAGTGCGTGGCATGGCCATCCTGAGCCTTACGACGTATACACACTAATAACACACATAACAAAGCCACTATAACAACTTCGTCACTCTCCAACACTCCTTCTCCCCTCTCTACACTCTTCAGAAAATAGGAAAAGTAGAAAGTAGCTACGAGGTGCCGTTGTGAAGGCTTATCCTTCAATACCTTCACCTGACCTGACCCCATCCGGGGTTTAGCTGGTCCACAAGGGTGTGTGACATGAACCCAATAGAGAATTTGTGGGCCATCATGTCATGGAGTGGAATGTGGTTCAGGTTAGGATTGGAAAGGGCGGGAGGAGTGGGATCGGGGGCAGGGTGGGGGGGGGGGGGGGGGGGGTGGATCCGTCGCCGCCCTTATATATGTTTGAAAATGTTTAAATCAGCTCCAACGAGAATACAGGAGGTAGTTGATGCAGCTTGTGGGTGGAGATCATATTGATTTCATAAATATAAATTGTAAATGTTTACATTTAAGATCCCTTTATATGTATTATATAATGTGTATGTGTTTCCAATGTTCACCGTAACATAATGATGGTGAAATAATACATATTAAATTAAATTCAAGGTAACATACACAGAGCTATAGTATACTTTTAATTATGTTTGGACGATAATTTAAACAATACGAAGTAAAAATATAAAAGCCTAAACAATTTACAGTATATCAACTTTAAAACAACATAACAAGATTGCTTGGATTATCGTTAATTGTTCAATTTGATGACTTACTTTATAGTAAATCATTACAATGGGTAACGCCGAACTGTTTACTGATAATGGGAAGCCACAGTAATTAAGCTAGTAATTAAGAATCCACTGACAAAAGTATAATGCAATAATCATAGCGTGTCATATTACATGTTAAGGTAATATGTAATATGACATGTTAAGGTAGGCGGATGCCCAACCCCGAAAGGGGTTGAAATAGGGGAGCTATTCCCCCCCCCACCCCGCCAAAGGCGGCTTTCTAGGGCCTTTCCTACCTGATGCTGAGAGGATTGGGTTCTAGTCATGTGGTGATGGGCTGGTCTATCAGAGTGAGAACTGAGCGATCTCTGCCATAACCATAGCTTACTCTGACTCTTCCTTTTACTTATATATTTTCTAGATCTCCAGTGACGGCGCCTCTTCCGTGGATTGACCTCCCAATCTACCAAGATTGGAAGCCAAAGCGTCACATTTTTCCTTTGCCCCTCAACTTTCTCTTCATAATTGCTGAGGGGCACAGGGCCCTGGGTGGGTCTTTGGTTTCCCGGGCGTTTCCGCACCCTCCTTAGCTCCCAGCCATGGAGTGGCTTCGGTCACCCAGGCTTTATTGTGGTCGGCAGGGAGGGTTCTGTGGGGGCGCTCGGTTATGGCCTTGGCCTTCAACGGGGCCTTGGGGCTGTTCGGCCAGGCAGCTTGGGGAACAACAACAACAACAACAACATGTTAAGGTAGAATATGAATTGGTCAACCACCGTGCTGTGAATAGTGGTATGGAAGAAAACAAAATTTACTCTAATATGAAAATTTGTTTTTATTAAAAAAAAAAAAACACGTTTCGGCTCATCTAAAGTGTTTTCTCTAACTGAGCCGATATTATCTTGTCTTTATGATATATATATTTGGTTATAATTTGGTCAAAGCTAGATTACAATGAGATCCAACTTGTCTTGATGCGTGGATTGTAACGTCCCGTTTCAATTACTTATATATTTATACGATTGTTTACACTAACCAGGACGCCAAGGTTGGAAACTTTGAGTGTTTTGCAACGGAGCATACTGTATATATTTATTTTCTATAACACATTGTATAAGGTAAAGAATAGAATACGAGTTAATAATTGAGAATCAGTAGAGGTAAAAAGAACATTATTATTAAAACACCAAAGATTTTTTATGGACAGCTTTGAACACGACGATGAGGAAAATTATATATTCGGTTAGGAGAGAGAAGAGGGGAGATAGGGGAAGGCAGCAGAGAGAAGGGGAGGAGGGGGGAATGGGAAGTTCGAAGGATAGAAACTTGATTGTCTGTATATTAAATTCCATAAATAACGCAACACCTGATGTGTGTTACTTATTTGTGATCCGGCATGGGCTAGTCTAATAATATAGCCTGTGTGTTATGTTAAAATAAAGTTATTCTGAGTGCTGTTCTAGAACACACACACACACACACACACACGTTTGACTCCTCCTTCCAACCTCTATACTAACCCCGCCCCCTTTTATTAGAAGCGATTAAAGGGCCATCTATTAAAAGATAAGTGAACTAACACATTGCCTCAGGCCATGACAACAAGTTCTGTCGTAGACTGTACATCCTTCATTGAGTCAGTGAATTAGCGCTGAATGCGGTCCAGGGTGTCATTGAAGTAGCTGCGTTGTGTGTTCAAGAGCATCAGTATCACCCCACGCTCCATGATGGTGGTGAGCGATATTTAGTGGAAGTTGATGGTAAGCAAAATTCCTGGATTTTCTGACATCACAGATACCTTCTGCACATGCGCAAGTTGGAAAACCTTTTGTCAGGGGGGCTATAGGACTTCGATGATAATTTCCCCCTTAAGATTAAGCAGTATAATAGTTCATTATATCACTTTAACGGCAAGGAAAGTGTTCTCTATACTTGCTTCTGTCCATAGGTGAAGGCTGGTATATATAGGGCACTTAGATCACTGTATAGAATACCGGAATAATAGGAGGTAAATTCGGGTTTTTTACACAGTCGCCATTTTGGGTAAATGTGTTTGATGACAAGAAAAATTCGGATCACAGTTTATTAATTGCAGTGTTAGTGTAAGAACCATACCTACATTGGAAACATTTTAAGGTGAAGCTGTAATTTTTAGAGTATGATAAAAAGAGAACAGCTTGTTTGGACTACTAATCTGATGATAACGAATTAAACCAAGTGTAAGTGTAAGCTTTGAGGATGTATAGACGAAATTTGAAAATCAAATGAGAAATTTCGGTAACAAATATGGTAGGAGGCTAAAGAAAAAATACATATTCCCTGATGGACAGACAAGATGAAGGCTACAAGCAAATTAAATGACAAAAAGCTATGGGAATGGTTACACAAAATAATAATATAAAACACAGGGACTAGATATAGTTTATAGAAATAAGAAATGTGGCCCTGTTTAAAAGGAATAATAATGAATGACCATTGGAATGACTTTGGACAAAATATAAATTAAATTTTGTCTGAATATAAAAGCTATTTCAATTTAAGAAAACCAGAAAGTGGAAGACGACATATTGAACAAAACAAATGTATATATACTAATGAGCTAAGATGAAATGATACAACAAAAACATTACTAAATACGTTGAAATTACTAAATGTACTACAAGATAAATTAGAATTTGAAGCTAGCACTCTACATTGATCTTTTTTAGTATAAACGAAATAAAAATATGTAAAAATACCATATGTAGTGGTGGAAAGACAACTTGAACAGACGATCTCCCCATTCAGTTACTCTAAACTTGCAAATATAGATAACAAAAATATATATATATATATAATTATATATACAGTATATACTGTATATACAGTAGGCCTATATATATATATACTAGTAGGGGTACCCGGCGTTGCCCGGGTTTAAATTCTACTACCATAATCACCATCATCAATCACTACTACCACAATCATCACAATACTACTACTACCATAATCACTGGCCTCGACCTCCCTGTACCTCATTAAACGGCGACTTCGATTTCGGCCGCTAAGTGACCTCCGATTTTGGATCTGACCTCACCCGTTCCCCCATTTTGGGGGGCTGCGAACAACTTTCGTTCAATACACCTTTTCGATCGGAGGCCTCCTTCTGCCCCAAACGGCAATTTTTTTAATTTTGTTTTCAATTTCGGCCTCGAAACGACCTCCGATAATGGCCTCGCCCCCCCCCCCCCCCCCCCCCCCCCTATGACCGGATCCAGGTCAATTGACACCCACATGCAAAGTTTCAGCTCCCCAGGTCCAAAACTGCGGCCGCCTATTAAGAACACACAGACAGACAAACAGACACACAAACTAATTTAATAATATAGATATAATATATATGTAGATTTAATTAATATTTACGTGTTGATAACCCCTTAACGATTCCCATGCCTCTAGATTTTGTCAAACCCTCATTCTGTGCTATCCTTATGAGTAAGACGGAGATACGTAGGGTAAGTTTAATTACATTAATAATTAATGTTTCCCGATGTGTAAGACGGATTTATTGGTGGTAGTTGTATACTATTTATTTACATGTGTTAGTTTTAGCTCTTTTGTTTACTTATAAATGTTTTTTTATCCACACCCTATTTGAAAAAATGTAATTAAAATATAATTTTATGTTATTTAAAGGTGGAATTGATGTATACGTGAAGATGGACTAAGAAAGTCCGAAATATAGTGAACTACAATGGAGACGTGTTTCGCCCTTATCCTTCTCTTCATCTTTAAAATCCGGTACCCTGGAGGTCAACCTGTTCTAGATATATATATATATATATATATATATATATATATATATATATATATATATATATATATATATATATACTGTATATATATATATAGTTCAGAATCAATGGGAATCTTGCTGATATCTTCTGAATCTACATCAGTAACTAGGGAGGAAGTGTCTAAGTCAACACTATCAGGATCAACTTTTTCCTTCTTACTGTTTTGACCAGCCCCACTCCTCCTAGTCACTACACAGGAGGGAAACAAATTGGGATACTGTTTCTCTAATTACTTAGTGTTGTTATCAGAGGAGGGAGTGGAGGTAACAATGGGGTCTGGTATCACTTTGCCCCCCCCTTTTTTCCGATAATCACCACATTCTATTCTACTCCCTACTCCTCTACCCTCCTGTGAGTTCTGTGAGTTCTAAAACCGCAACTTTAAAGGTTTTCTATGCAAACGCTCGTAGCATACGCAATAAATTTTCAGATTTAGAGGAACTAGTGTTTACTGAAAATTATGATGTGATTGGTATAACAGAATCTTGGCTCAATACAGTAGATAGAAACTTTTTAGCAGAGTATTCACTTCCCGGTTATGTAATGTTTGAGAAAAGCCGAATAAATAAAAATGGAGGTGGCGTTTTATTTTATATCAAAGAAAGTCTTAACCCGACCCTCTTGTCAAAACCTCAAATTGTGAACGTCGACACATCTTTTGTGCTAATAAAGAATAATAAAGGTACAAAAATAATACTTGCATTAATATACAGACCTCCAGCTCAATCAGTGCAAACTGACCGAGAAATTTATGAACAAATTGCAGATATAAGTAACTCACAAGATACCGTATTTTTTGGCGACTTTAATTTACCTGTGACCAAGTGGGGCGATACTCTTACTTCACACTCCGGACATGACTTGTATACGAACTTGCAAGAGAGTTCGCTTTATAAATTTGTTCGAACACCGACCCGTGGTAATAACGTTCTTGACATTGTACTTGCAACAAAAGAAGAATTAATAGAGAATTTGAATGTTGGTGATGAATTCAGTAACAGCGACCATCGTACGATAACTTTCACTTTAAACTTTACTAGTAACGAACCAAATAGTAGCATCGAAAAAGTCCCTAATTTCAAGAAAGCAAACTTTCATAAACTTAGAGCTATGTTTAAAGAAACTGACTGGAGCTTTTAATTAACAATAACGACATAAATACATCTTGGAAGTTATTCGAAACCACTTACCCAAAAGCAGTGCAAGACTGCATACCATCGAAAATACGGCGTCCAGGCCATAATAATAAGCCCAAATGGTGGAATAAAGATATTTCAAACTGCCTGCTTGCTAAAAAAATTGCTAATGATAGATTAAAATCCTCACAAAATGACGAAGAACGGGTGAAATTTGTAGAGCTACGACGCAAAGCCAAAAAGTTAATTAAGCAAAGTAAAAAGACCCTAGAGTTACATATTGCGAATCAAAGTAAAACAAACCCGAAAGAATTCTATAGTTATATCAGAAAGAAAAAAGTAGTTACTTCAACTGTTGGACCGTTAGTCGATGAATACACCAAAGACGAAGTACAAATGAGTAATGCCCTCAATACCTTCTTTGAATCAGTTTTTACAACAGAAGACCTCAGTGATATCCCTACACCATCGCCGATTCATATTGATAATTCAGATGTTCTAAGCAATATCACCGTTACAGAGAGAGAAGTATTGAATTGTTTAGATAAACTCAAGGTAAATAAAACGCCTGGACCTGATACAATCTCGCCTAGAGTTCTAAAGGAAGCTAAGGATGAGCTCTCCAAACCACTGACATTACTATTCAATAAATCCTTGCAGTCTGGAACTATGCCTGATCAGTGGAAGATAGCCAACGTAACACCGATATTCAAAAAAGGCAGCAAATCCCTACCCAGTAACTATCGTCCAATTAGCTTAACCTCAGTTGTATGTAAAATGCTAGAAACGGTCATAAGAGACAGACTCGTAAATCACTTAGAGTAAAATAACATACTTAAAGATACTCAACACGGCTTTCGTAAAAAACGTTCCTGTTTAACAAACCTC
Source organism: Paralithodes platypus (assembly GCA_032716605.1). Lineage (NCBI taxonomy): Eukaryota > Metazoa > Arthropoda > Malacostraca > Decapoda > Lithodidae > Paralithodes > Paralithodes platypus. Next base: position 17,262,943 of record CM064578.1, read on the forward strand.
TTAGACTTCTTCCACGATATCCTCAACCTCTACGATGACAGTAAAGCTGTAGATATTATATACCTTGATTTTCAAAAGGCCTTTGACAAAGTTCCCCACAAACGTTTACTGCTAAAACTAAAAGCGCATGGAATACAAGACGGTGTGTTGAAATGGATAGAAAATTGGCTCAGCGACAGAAAGCAAAGAGTAGTCATAAACGGTAAGGCATGTAAATGGACCAATGTAAGTAGCGGGGTACCCCAGGGATCGGTACTAGGACCAATTCTCTTTCTAATTTACATCAACGACATAGATGAGGTTCTCACCTGTACAATCTCAAAATTTGCTGACGATACAAAAATTGCAAATAGCGTACTCTCAAAAGATCAAGTTGACGATATGCAACACAATCTAGATAAATTGTCACATTGGGCCCAAATTTGGCAAATGAGTTTCAATGCGGATAAATGTAAAGTACTACATATCGGATACCTAAATGAGAAAGCAAACTATTCGATGAATGGCACTCAGCTTAAGAATGTAAACAGAGAAACCGATCTGGGAGTAACAATACCGAGTAACCTAAAACCGAGTCAACAATGTTCAGAAGTTGTTAACCTACCCTCAATGTTCTTGGAAATTACAAGGAAAATGATAATGAAAATAAGCACGACAAGATCAGTGAACAGTGGCAGAGGGTAGATGTACTCAGGGCGAACGAAATGCATGAATGACAACGTATCCATGGATGTGTTAATCAGCTCCAAAGTTTCAATCTCAAGCAAAATTATCTTAGGAAATGAAAAGTTGTTTGTAATGTTTCCTTCAGACAGAATGCTAGCAAACAGAATATCCTGTTCTGTGAACGAAAGCATGTGAGTGAATGATGGATAAAGAGTAAGATGTGACGAAACCAACAAACACGAGTCCCTTACATAAACTTGGCCAATACATGATTTATGAAAGGGTGCACGGTCCGGGCAAGTAACCAGTAGTTCTGAAGCATTCACAAAATAAAGAAAATGAGTATTAATTACGTGAACATGAAAAAATGGGTGAAATTGAACCGGAGTGAAATTACAGTTATCCAGGATATCGGCATTGCCAATAATAGCTTGAACGCATTTGTTAGACCTCATTGGCATTAAAGGAACGGCAGACGCTGGGCAAATAGTAAACAAGCCGAGAGCCGTGTGACACAACGCATGAACAGTGGAAGAACTCAGTAGCGAATAGTAATCATCAGTATACTTCCCTTTCGAAACTAGAAAATTCTCAGCAGGAAAATTAATAGTGAGCAAGGAATTCTGAAATTTTACCGGAAAAGGTATAATTTCAGACCAAGACAAAATCATGTCGGAAGCAAAAGGGATCAAAATAAGAAATTTACCGTGACTCACATACACCTCGAGAAAAGGGTAATAAGACTCTACTTCTGAGTGACCCACCAAAGGTACCAAATCAAATTCCCTATTTGCCAATTTCAGCAACTTGTATAAGTCAGCCAAGGAAAGTAAGTCAGATGTCACTAGCCCGTTCTCCGCGTGAACTAAGCCATGCATTTATAGCGTTCAAAATCCTTCCCCAAAATAGTAGATAAAATATGCAAAGTGTCAATACGAGTGGATATCATGACGAGCTCCTCAAAGAACGTTACGTTACTCTCCAATGCATTTAGTGACCCTTGTACATCATTAAGAAATGTACTCATATCAGTAATGGTTGTCACCATGCTTTGTAAAGTCATGTTGTTCGTAGACATAATCCTGTTCTGTTTCTCCAAATATATAGAAAGATCCTCAATTTTACTCTCAACAGACTGAAGGTCCTCCTCAGTAATGAGGCCAAACAAACCCCCAAGTAGCTTATCTCCTACATTAATCAACCCCCGTTTACGGCGAGAGTGAGAGTCAGGTCCAGCATTACGAAAAACATGGTCTACCTCAGACTGCACAACAGACAATTTCCAGCGCATCAAATGAAATAAATCCACAGTCTGAGTATTAGAGTGCTTAGTCAAATCTTGAAGCTCGTCCAACTTATCCCTCGTTCTAGTTACATCCTCCGAAACACTACCACATCCCTGTTTAATCTTAGTTAAGTATGCCATATCCACGTAAGATCCTACCACATCGGACACTATTACAACTTTACCCTTAGGTCTCATAATCATCCCCGACCTAGTGAGATTGGTAGGATTGCCTGCGCTATCGGCGACAGTGCATAGCTGTCCAGCCAACCATCCCAGTATCCAGAATACCAAGACGCGCCCCACAATCCTTCCTACGAGACCCATCTGAGGAACGAAACAAAAACAAATATGGTGACTAAAAATTTACATGTAAAATGAATCCAAATTCATTCCCAAACTGTCAACCCACCATTGAGCAACAAAATTACTTTCTTCTTTAACAAAAGCAATATTACTCGATCTTAAATTATATTTATGAGCACCCTTTGTCTTTTTAGGCCGCTTACGTCCCTTAACATTCCTCGGACTCATCGGTTTGTGGTCAACAGAAATATCTTCATAACCAGGTAAATTGCGTATAATACGTTTCAAATGATTCACATGAGCCCTTTTTTCAACGCCCTTTTCTAAGTGTTTTATAACAGTACTATTCTTGTCGACCGAAATTATGCGGTAAGGACCCTCGAAAACAGGTTGTAATTTGTCTTTGGCGTAAAATTCCCTCAAATAAACAAGATCCCCTACAACAATATTAACATCCCTCTTACGTTTATTCGCTACGTCCATCATGTCTTCCTTTGATTTCGAAAGAGAACTGAGTAAAGTTTTATAAATAGACCGAAAATTATTCAAGTGATACAACACGTAATCATCGCAGTTATAAATAGGAGAATTAGACTGAACCAACGAATTATGAGGAAGTCTCATATCTCTACCAAAAACAATAAAATAAGGCGAATCCGCAATTGAGGAATTTATCAAACAATTTAGTGTTGATTCTGCAAAATGTAAAACTGAATCCCAAGTACTCGTATCACAATCTAATAAAAAGCCGCGAAGAGCACGAGTAAGAGATTGATTAGGGAGTTCCGATTAGACTGGGGTGAATGAGGACAAACAGTAACATGATCTATATTATATTCATTGCATAGTTTTGCCATACTAAAATTACAAAATTATGTACCATTATCAGTTATAATTGTATTAGGACAACCAAATTTACACATGACGTCCGCTAAAAATGTATTAGCGACCAATTTCGCCTCTTTATCCTGCAACACTGATAACACGACATACCGTGAAAAGTGACAAATGGTGAGCATAATGTATTGATTTCCGGCGTCAGTCAGTGGAAGTTTCAATAAATCTATAGCAACCACATCGAAAGGATACGCCGGAATCGGATATTCCCCGATTTTCACTTCCGGGCTCAACTTAGGCATAATAGTGGTACATGTAGAACAACAGTCAATATATCTATCTATATCCTTTTTCATCGTCCGCCAATAATAATTTCTCTGGGCTTGTGTCAAACACCGAAGCTTCCCCGGATGCCCAATTGTATCATGTCCATGTAAAATAGGTAATAAAGTACTAATTTGCGAATCTGGAATTACGAGTTGCAAAATTACCCTGTCATTTAAATCCCTCTTTCTGTACAAACACCCTTCATGCATTACAAAATTAGAATAATCAAAACCTGCTAAGTCGGGGTGACCAAGAACATTGTCGCTGAAATCACCCGATTCTAAAGCAAGAATTACTTTACCCCAAAAATTATCTTTACGCTGACCTAACGCAATACTTTTACTGCTCAACAAAGCGTTAACCGACACTAGACCAACAGGATTCCTTGATAACGCATCAGCAACGGTGTTGAGCTTGCCTTCAACGTACAATAATGTAGGATTGTATGATGATAATGTCAACTTCCACCTGGCACGTCTACCCGTGAGAAGTTTATTATCAAACTATTTAATTAGAGGCTTATGGTCTGTCCAAACAGTTACATCATAACCATATATTAGCTCACGAAAAATATTTAACGCCGAAATTAGTGCTGCACCTTCTAAATCGGTAACACAATAATTCTGTTCTGCAGGTTTTAAAGAACGACTAGCGAATCCTAATGGCGGTAAGAGATCCCTATTATCATACTGCATAAGAACAGCCCCAAACCCAGTATATGATACATCAGAATTAATATAGAAAGATTTCTTAAAATCAGGGAAAGCAAGGGTCGGTCGAGATGTTAAGCTCGCCTTTAATTCATTAAAAGAACCCTCTAGTTCAACTCCCCACAAAAATTCAGCGTCCTTCTTGAGTAAAATATATAGGGGCTTCGCGATGCTAGCGTAGTTTCTTATAAATGCCCTGTAATAGCCTGATAGGCCCAAAAATTGCCTTAACTGTTTTACGTTAGTGGGCATAGGAAATTAAGTGATAGAATTTGTTAATTGAGCAGTGGTATTTACCCCGTCCGGAGTTAATTCATGCCCCAAAAATGACAGTTTCTTTTTAAAGAATTCACATTTACAGATTTTAATTTTTAAGCCTGCCTCATTTAATTTAGAAAGTATATTTCTCAATGCGATAAGATGTTCCTCTACCGTTCTAGAAAAAATTATAATATCGTCTATATATACATAAACATTGTGACCGATCAATCCTGCCAATACATTATTCATTAATCTCTGAAAAATTGCTGGTGAATTTTTAAGCCCCATGGGTCAACGTTTGAATTCAAAAGTACCGGAGGGAGAATTAATTTGTCGGGAATTTATATAAAGAGGTTAAATTGCATATCACTGGTACATGAAATATCCCAACAAATAGTTATAATATAATTACCAACGACGTAGTCGATGGGTGTAATCCAGTCCCCCACACACGGCTAATTCAATTGCATGACATGTAGAAATGTTCACATAATACAATATCGATACAATGAACTTAACTTAGAGGATTGGTGATGTAGGACTGTTGTTATAGATTAGTATTTGTAGCACATGGTGAACTGTGGGTTGAGTCAGAGCCGGGGGGGGGGGGGGGGGGGAGATGTTGGCTGTATGGTGTTGATTGAGAGACTAAAGGGCCGGCGTCCGATCGCTTCGCGAAATTACATATGGCTGCCGGCTCATAATAATTATGACCCATAACTTGGTTTCATGATGCATCTAGAGCTGATGTAGATATTTATACATTACAGTTAATATTTAACCTATACTTAAGAATAAACTACAATACACAAAGAACCAGCCGAAATCGTACATGCGATACGATACCGCCAAATTCAAATGTCCTATTGGACCTAAAACTGTCGGGATCATTACCCTATTCCCGACAGCTGTATATTCCTTGATTCCGGTGATAACCCAATTTGATGAAACCCACTCGATAGATCGATGGTTGAGAATACCTTGTTGTGTGTTCCCAAACTAGCAGGAATTTCCGGTATCGCCGGCATATGAAAATGATCGGTTTCCGTAATGGTGTTAAGTTTTCTAAAAATCTACCACGACTCTAAACTTCCCCTTCACCTTCTTCGGTACTAAGAAAAGAGGTGATCGCCAAAGTGACGTTGATGGTTGAATTACGTCCTGAGAAAGTAAATCTGAAACATGTTAATCAGTCAATTCCCGTTGACTGTGCGATAAGCGATACATAGGTAGGTAAACGGGCTTCTGATCCTTGTCACTCGAACACAATTTTATGGTTTATAATGTCAGTAAACCCCATAGCGTCCCCTTTCAAATGTACAGACTCATTAAATTCTCTCAATAACGCCTTAAGCGGACCCTGAGCCTCAGGAAAGTCTGTACCTTGTAAATCTTACGCATTCTATCATCCATACCAGGAGAGTTCCCTGTGCGCACTGATGCCACAGGAAGATAATTCATTTCTTCAAATTTACAAGGTACACAGGAAGCATTACATAACTTCGTATCCGCATATAATTTCATTAAGCCATTTGTGGCATTTAAAATGAGAGTTTGGAAAACATTGGTGTCATTCACCTCATGTAACGCTTGAGCGAACGTAATACCCTTGATCGCTGAGGAATCGGGTAATAATACAATAGAATTTACTGTACTCTTAAGATTGTTCGCATAAACATTAACAACCTTCGCAGAATGCGGTTCAATTATTACAGTGAATGAGAATATCAGAATCCAAATAATCATGCAATGTCATATCTACAGCGGCGGGAAGAGCGGGGGTGATCCCGTGGACGGGCCTGCGTTGACCGCCTCCGATCTTCCGACCAGATGTACGACGTTTCCCTTGAAAAGATTTACTGCTCTCCACAACGCCCTTACGTACACCCCTTGATACAAATTGTAAACTCTCTGGGAAGCTAGATGACGCCTCAATGAAAGTACCATCAATAGATACACCATTCATCTCTAGACTCAAAATAAATTTATGTACCCTCATAGTTTTAAAACCCAATAGAAGGTCCGAAGAGATGTTTAAACCCTGAACAACGTACACTTTCTCCGTCATTAAATCCAAGTCCTCATGCAATGCTAACGGTAAGCATGTAGCCCCCAATATTGAAATATTATCCCCTGAAACACTCTGAAGATTAACATTGGGGAAATATAATTTGTTAAATACAGAGCTAGACATTAGGTTCACAGGAGAACCCGTATCAATTAAAACACTTATATCTGTATTATTTACACTTGACTTCAAAATTAACGAGTCAGGTGAATGCATAAGGGCACTTATCATTACCGTAGGAAATTCCAGAGTTTGTGTACATTGATGTTTTACGTTACGTTTGTTTGGGAGCGATCGTAGACTTCCCCCGACCTAGGGTGACTGGCTTTCCAATCGTCCAAATCTACCTTCACTTCCGGGCAGGTTACGGTCCGATGATCATTACACTTGCATCTACGACAAAAAGGTTGCTTACCTGCCGTATATTCATATAGCTCCTTGGCCTTGATGTTACAACAAGGAACAATGTGACCCCGTACACCACAATAAAAACACATAACATCTCTGTGTTGGCCATTCGAGGCACCAGCCGTGATAGCGGGTCTGTGCGCAGTATGCGGACCGCGCCCTTGGGCCTGATAGCGAGGGTACTGATAATTCCATGTCTTGGAGCTATAACTCTGGTTATTCTGACCTACCTGTGCGGGTTTATGGAATTTGGGAAAAGAACTGTTAGAGGAGAACTGCTGGGGATTTCTATGTGGTTGGGGATTCTTATTAGTTTGATGCTGTTTAGAGAGATTCTGTTTAGGCCCAGGTTGAGCTGGGGAAACAGGTAGGGAATTCCTAACGGCAGCACACGAGAACTGAATTTGCTCGGTGGTTATACCGCTAGTATCACAAGACTTCCTAAGTTCCTTTGAGAATTTATTGAGAGACATCGTGGGAGGGAACTCGATACGTCGTGCGATCGGTTTCACGGTGTCTGGTAAGGCACTAACCAACATAACATACCCTAGTAACTTGCTCAGCTGTTCTATTGTTATCTTACTGTCCTCAAACGAGGTGTGACGAACTAGATCATGCGACATACAATTCGCGAACTGTGAACACTGCGCCAATAATGTATCTACTGACAGATTTTTCTTTTGCTTCAATAGCTGATCGGCGAAATCATGGGATTTCGCAAGTTCCCCCTTAGCTGACGAACCAAATTTCTCTAGGAATTCGAGCCTGAACTCATCGTAAGTCTTAGTATTTATGAGGTCATCGCAAGCCAAAAGTTACCCAGCTGGAGCATTCCCCTTGTCAATTTTCGAGCGAAAAATTTAAATTTTTGCCTTCTCCTGTGTAATATCTTTGCTGCAATTTCCCTTCTCTACATCATCCAAAACTGAACAAATATTTCTGTGTTCTTCCAACCCAGTGAAATTTTTGACGTCCTGACCATGGGTCACACTTAAATGAAAAGCCTGGGGTTCGTTACCCGACATAATGACGTTATCTTCGGGTGGTGTGGGAATTACTATACTAGGCAAGGGTTCCAAATAGGTGGGGGTCGTATCTCTGAAAGTCCCGCTTCTTAACACACTCTGAATAACATTTTGATACAAAGGTACATTTTGGTACAAAGGTGGAAGTCCCGAAGAAGCCGGATTTGCTTGAGACTCATTCTCCGAATAATGATTATCAAATTAACTCCAATAATCGTCCGAAAAATCGCTATCTCTGTAATATTAGGTAATTCGGGTCCAACTTTGTCAGCCGGAACCTTAGGATTTGTCTGAAGCAGACGTCTAAATGACATGTGGAAATTTCACTTGATAAACATATAATATATAAAATCCTCCCATATTTTATATAGTAAATAATTCCTGTAAAAACACCGCACAATAAATCCTGAATCTAAATACACCCTATTTTGCACAAATTAATCAATTAATTAAAGGACAGTGAAAACAAAAATATGAATTACACAATTGAATGAAAGTATTGAATTAAGATTGGTATAATTTTATGGATAGAAAGATACACTTAAGGCCTCCAGTAACACGTTACCTCTTCAATGTCACGCCTGGCTGTTGTGTATATCCTCACTCAAACAAAGGCAAGATACAACTGCCTTGCAGTGCCAGGGTCGGCCAGGGATTGTTGTGAGTTAGTGCGGTTGAGCTTGGCTGCTTTTCACTCTCGGTGCCGTCCAGCTTTCGGCCTCAAACCACGGTCACTCAAACTTGATTCTCCTATGTATGACCAATCACTCCACACGTCGGTACCATGTCCATGAAGACTCCTCCTCCGTCAGACAAAGTTGAGGATTCCCTGCGTCCGCTGCAATATTAGTATGACGAATTTGCGGCCAGCTCTGGACATGTGTGGGAGCGGCCCGGGCAGGGTATGGTATTTGCCAGATGTATAATTGTTTCTGCCAGCCGAATGTGAATTCTATATTTTTACAGACTCCAGTGACTTGAATTAAATACTTTTAGTAACTTTAGCGGTCAATTAATCGACACGTGAGAGTAGCCTCTGTTGTAAAAAGGACCACTCGCTTACACACCATGTATGGTGGACAGAATAGGGTTACTATTGGTATCAATTCCCTTTTATAAATACTGCCACCATCCTGGGTTTACCCCGGGATTAATTAGATAACTCAAAATAATACTTAGAAGCAGGTAACTGAAACTTGAGAATAATTCACAATAGTTTAATGGAAGATATCTTGAGACTTATTCAGAAGTACACTAATAGATTGATTGTATAAGTATTCGTAATAGTAAGATTAATTCAAGTATGGGATAGGTCTGTTTATCACACACACAGGCTGTCACCCTGACCCCTGTTATCAGCTGTGGGGCTCTCCGTCGTCTTTCCCTCAACCCCCTTAGCTACCGCATATAAGCATACGGGTAACACCCATTATATAACGTAAACCCACTCATTACCTTCTACGTGTACAATTTCCACCAATCCTGGTACCTGTCAATAATGACGTATTCGGGTGTGGTTTCACCCAGTGACACGCCCTAGGTAAACTTCCATAGAAAGATCTTCCATAGTAACCAGGCCATGATGTGAGTTGAGTGGTATGCTGACCAGGTATAATGACGTCTGCTTAAACTCCAGACTTTAGGCGCCAAACCACTTGGCTCCATCATGTACAGTTGATGTTAAAAATACTATGTTTATTAATATGTGTAGTTATATTAAGGCTATTATAGTGAGATATACTTTATATTATGTACTCTAGTGTTTAAGTAATTCAAGGAATAATAGTTGGGTATATTGGAGTACCTAACACTACTTGTAATAGCAAGTAGGTTACCAAAACACACAAGATGAAACGTGTAAAAAAAAACAATCTGGGACGAAAACTATATAGCAAAATATAAGATAAATGAAAGGTGAATATAATTATATGACATATCTCGAACATGTAAGACAAGAAATACAAGTAGGGGAACGGCAAAGAATGAAAACATACAAGGAATATTAAGAAATTAAGATACAACGAAACATAAGAATAACGTAAAGAATTACACATGGAACTATAGGAATATAAGACATATACAGAAAAGGAGGCTGGTAAGAAATAAGGGCGCGAGTAATTGGCAATAAAGGAGCAAAAACGGAGTTACCTTTGAAGCTATCAAAGGAGTACAAAGGAAATCAAGCAACAACAGGTCTAGTGACCCTTCTAGGCTGCTTGTCCTCCAAAACACTGAGGATCAAGTGTCCAAACAGTGGTTTAGAGTGGGTAAGGGAACATTGGAAAGGGAACTACTGCCCTGGAACTTGGCAATATGGTTTTAGACGATGTCGATCAACTGCAGACATGCTTTGCCTTCTTACGCATCAAATCAACCAAGCTACAGACCAACATGGTGAAACACATACAATAGCACTGGATATATCAAAGGCATTTGATAGAGTCTGGCATCAATCCTTATTGTCGAAGATGTCACACTACGGCCTTGCATCATTAGTTCCACTAATTTCTTCTTATCTTCATAACAGAAAAATACGTGTAATGGTAGATGGCCTTTATTCTCAATTTCACTCAATAAATGCTGGTGTTCCCCAGGGATCAGTTTTGGCCCCAATTCTGTTCCTCATTCATATCAATGATCTCATATCTACCACTCATAATCCAATACATTCCTACGCAGATGACTCAACACTCCACAGTTCCTTCACATTTACCAATTCTTTCACCCAACCCGATCTTATAAATTCAAAATAAACACTGCAATTTCTCTGAACCAGGACCTTTCTAGAATTAATGGATGGGGACAAAAGAATCTAGTTTCCTTTAATGCACAGAAAACCAAATACATTCAATTTTCTAACCGACAGAATCTCACTGACTCCCATATATTTTTTAATGATGTAAATATTCCCACTTCCCCTAGTATTGACATTCTCGGTGTAACATTAACTACTAACTTGAGCTGGACACATTATGTTAGAAGCATTGCTAAGAATGCCTCTAAAAAACTGGGACTCCTGTACAGAGTTCGAGAATTCTTCACTGACGAGCAGTTGGCCGTGATATATAAAAGTCATGTGCGTTCTCAGATGGATTACTGTTCACCTCTGTGGGGTGGAAGTGGAGTGGTTGCATTGAGGCAGTTGGACAAAATTCAAAATAAAGCTATTAGATTAATCAATAACCCTGCAATCACACAGGACCTTCCTACATTATCCATACGAAGAAACGTTGCATCCCTTGCATTATTCTACAGATATTTTCACAGCAATTGTTCCGAGGAACTTGCTTCAATTGTGCCGCCTCTCCACATCTTTCCCCGTAGAACTAGGGCAGCTGAGAGCGCCCATGAATTTACACTTTCTCTTCCACAATGCAGAACTTCTGCTTATCAGAATTCATTTATCCCCAGAGCTACTACTCTTTGGAATTCACTTCCCTCGAATTGCTTTCCACAAACTTACAATCTACAAATGTTTAAATCCAGTTGTTACAAACATTTTATGAATGGAGGATGCCTTTAGGCACATGGACCTTTTTGTTTTATCTGTGTTTTTCCTTCCTCCGTTCATTGTCTCTTTAAAAAAAAAAAAAAAAAAAAAAATAAAATAAAAAAATAATATCTGTGGCAGGACTAGGAAGTTAGTAGGGGACATATGGGTTAGTAACTGAGGGGAGGATAAAATAAAGTTATTAATTTACAAACGCAGTTAGTCGCGGGTTTGATGCGAGATATGTGTCTAGGCGAAGTTTAAATGAATCAACGGTGCTGCAGTCTATAACGTCTCGGGGAAGCCCATTCCACAAGTTGACAACTCGATTGAAGAAGACATTCTTAGATTCGTGTGAGTTAAAAGATTTACCAATAATTTTGCAACCGTTTCCCCGCGTGTAATTAGATTGGTCGATAGTGAAGTACTTACTACAGTTCATATTGTCGATGCCTTTGATGATTTTGAACACTTGAATTGAGTCACCTCTTAATCTGCGCTGGGTTAAAGGAAATAGATTTAATTCTCTAAGACGCTCTTCGTATGGTTTGTTCTTTAGGCTAGGTATCATTTTGGTAACTCTACGTTGAACTCGTTCTAGCTTGTTTATGTCTTTTTAGTAATAAGGGCACCAGCATTGAACGCAGTATTCCAGAAGAGGGCGGACTAAGGAATTGTAAAGGGTTAGGATAACGTCTTTGGATTTATGCTCAAATGACCTGCCTATAAAGCCAATTATTTTGTTTGCCTTCTTAACAACTTCTGAACATTGTTGACTCGGTTTTAGGTTACTCGATATTGTTACTCCCAGATCGGTTTCTCTGTTTACATTCTTAAGCTGAGTGCCATTCATCGAATAGTTTGCTTTCTCATTTAGGTATCCGATATGTAGTACTTTACATTTATCCGCATTGAAACTCATTTGCCAAATTTGGGCCCAATGTGACAATTTATCTAGATTGTGTTGCATATCGTCAACTTGATCTTTTGAGAGTACGCTATTTGCAATTTTTGTATCGTCAGCAAATTTTGAGATTGTACAGGTGAGACCCTCATCTATGTCGTTGATGTAAATTAGAAAGAGAATTGGTCCTAGTACCGATCCCTGGGGTACCCCGCTACTTACATTGGTCCATTTAGATGCCTTACCGTTTATGACTACTCTTTGCTTTCTGTCGCTGAGCCAATTTTCTATCCATTTCAACACACCGTCTTTGTATCCATGCGCTTTTAGTTTTAGCAGTAAACGTTTGTGGGGAACTTTGTCAAAGGCCTTTTTGAAAATCAAGGTATATAATATCTACAGCTTTACTCTCATCGTAGAGGTTGAGGATATCGTGGAAGAAGTCTAAGAGGTTTGTTAAACAGGAACGTTTTTTACGAAAGCCGTGTTGAGTATCTTTAAGTATGTTATTTTCCTCTAAGTGATTTACGAGTCTGTCTCTTATGACCGTTTCTAGCATTTTACATACAACTGAGGTTAAGCTAATTGGACAATAGTTACTGGGTAGCGATTTGCTGCCTTTTTTTAATATCGGTATTACGTTGGCTATCTTCCACTGATCAGGCATAGTTCCAGACTGCAAGGATTCATTGAATAGTAATGTCAGTGTATTGGAGAGCTCATCCTTAGCTTCCTTTAGAACTCTAGGCGAGATTGTATCAGGTCCAGGCGTTTTATTTACCTTGAGTTTATCTAAACAATTCAATACTTCTCTCTCTGTAACGGTGATATTGCTTAGAACATCTGAATTATCAATCTGAATCTGCGATGGTGTAGGGATATCACTGAGGTCTTCTGTTGTAAAAACTGATGCAAAGAAGGTATTGAGGGCATTACTCATTTGTACTTCGTCTTTGGTGTATTCTCCATTTTCATCGACTAACGGTCCACCAACAGTTGAAGTAACTACTTTTTTCTTTCTGATAATTATAACTATAGAATTCTTTCGGGTTTGTTTTACTTTGATTCGCAATATGTAACTCTAGGGTCTTTTTACTTTGCTTAATTAACTTTTTGGCTTTGCGTCGTACCTCTACACATTTCACCCGTTCTTCGTCATTTTGTGAGGATTTTAATCTATCATTAGCACATTTTTTTTCAGAGAGAGAGTGTGTGAGAGTGAGTAAATGAAAGTGAGTTACACAGAGTTACAAAGATACTCTGACCACACTAATCGTGTGGTCCCTACAAGGGGGTCTGCCCTTAATACTGTTGGATACAGTTACAAGAAACTACAAGAAATCATTAGTGTCTCAGAGACCTTGCGGTCCATTCTGAGGATATACTCGAAGTGGAAGGAGAGAGACTGTTTGTGATCTCTGTATTTATACCTAATGCACTCACCTATGACATTAGCCTGCAATGACGCACTTTGTCAGAAGCATGTTTATAGTCTAAGTAAAGGATGTCTATGGCTCTACTTTGGGCAAACTCACTCAGCATTCAATGGACAAATTCCAGCAAATTGGTAAGGCATGATCAGTGTCACATGAATCCATGTTGGGAGTCTGTAATTAAATTGTGGATTTGTAGATAGTCAACTATCCTGTCTACTAGTATCCCTTCAAAGATTTTGACTATGATAGAAGTCAAGGTAATTAGCCGATAATACTTAGGATACTACCCTTTTGATAAAGATTGGGGTCATATTCGCCAGTTTCCAGTCGTCAGGGACAGTAGAGAGAGAGAGAGAGAGTGTGTATATGTGCGTGTGTGTGCTACAAGGAATGGTTAGTATCCCAAACACTGCGGTCCACTATGGGGAGATACTCTAAGTGGAATGAGAGGGATTACGTAGTGTACTACATTCACTGCAGAATGTGTAAAACACTAATTATTTATCTTCTTTAACTACACTATTGAAGAAATGTGTACAATTTATGATGGATGTTTGATTCAGGTAGAACAGGAAAAATGTTGTAAGAGTTTTCTCACATAATGGACGTTTTTGCAACCAATTTCAATAATCGAAAGAGTTTGTAGAATTTTGGGATTCGACAAACGCCTATTCACTATATGGACTGTCGAAAATTATTACAAAACGTAATTTCAGACTGGACAAAAACGATAGTTATATAAAGACAGTTAAAACCCTATGGTAGATATACTATACAACATTTGTATATTGTTTTTTATTGTGTATTTATCTATACATATTGTTAACGTGCTGCGTGTGTATCAAATTACAGTTGTTGTTGTTGTTGTTCCCTAAGCTGCCTGGCCGAACAGCCCCAAGTCCTTAAGGAAGGCCATGGCCACGGTCGGGCTTTCCCACAGAGCTCTCAAAGAGTGTAAATTGTGTTGTTGGCATAAGTGGTTGTGTGAAATGCAGTCTTCTATGATGCGTTTAATGGTATGGGGTGCTGTGTTACAACCCGGGCAGGTGTCGACAACGGAGTCATCCAGTCTCTTCTGATAGCTCAGAAGAGCTGGATGGTGTCCGCATCTCAGCCTGGCCAGGTGGACTCTGTCCTCGCGAGGAAGGGAGGATTCAGAAGGATGGATTTCGGGAGGTCGTGCTTGCAGCTGCGTGTTGTCTATGAGTGAGTGGATGGAACGGCGAGTGATATGAGTATGGATGTGCTTCCAGAAGTTGGTTTGGGGTGGGCAGGGAGGGAGAGAAGACAGTATTTGTGTGTGATAGCGTCTGCTTGGTGTTGTTTTGATATTTCTTAGTGTCTGTAGGTGTGTTGCCATGTAGTGTAGTGGGTGGTGTTGATTCGTGGAGGCTGCTGCCAGGAATTGAGTGCCTCTCATGTCTAGATGATCTTTGACTTTGAGGACTTTGGTTTCTTGATGTAGGTGATCTGTGGGTGTAGTAGCTGTGCATCCTGTGATTATTTTCAGGGGTTTATTTTGAATAGTCTGTAAGGTCTTATGATGTGTTTTAGCTAGGTTAGAAGCCCAGGCCGGGCTTGCGTATTCCATAACTGATCTTATGTATTGTTTGTAGACTGTGGTGGTGGTTTCTTTGCTGTGTCCAAATTTTGTGTGGGCAAGTGATCTGAGGGCGTTAAGTCTGGGTGTCAGTTTCTTTTTCGTATTTGTGGTGTGCTGTTTGAATGTCATTTGGGTGTCGTATGATACTCCTAGGATTTTGTGTGTGTGTGTGTGTGTTAGGGGTGTGTTGTTTATGTTGAGTCCCGGGATGTAATCGTGCTCTCCTGTCCAGCTTGTGAGGAGGGTTGCAATGGATTTAGCTGGGGCTAAATTGAGTCTGTTTGTAGTGCACCATTCATGTAATGTGTCGAGATAGTCTTGAAGGAGTCTTGTTGCTGTGTCTGGGTTTTGGTGCGTGCTTGTGAGTGTTATGTCGTCTGCGTAGGAGGCTATGGTTATTTTGGGTGAATTTGGTGTATTTATATCATGCATGTACAGATTGAAGAGTGCGGGCGACAGGACGGATCCTTGCGGGACTCTGTTTGGGAAATTTCTAATGCTAGATGACTGGCCGGCAAAAGATACGTGTGCACATCTGCCTGTTAAGAAGTTGGCCAGCCATCTTTTTGTGTTGTTGTGCATGTTTGTGTTGTAGATTTTGTTTGTTAGGTTGTAGCGGGGGATGGCATCGAAGGCTTTACTAATGTCGAGTGTGGCAAGTACTGATCTGTGTGGTGGTCTAGCTGAGTTGATGCTGTCAAAAGCTCTTTGTGTAAGGTCTGTAAGAAGAGTGTTTGTGGAGTGCAATGGCCTGAAGCCGTGTTGTGTTGGAGAAAGGGGTAAGTCAGGTGTCATCAATTGTAGTACAAGGCCCATAGAGCGCCTTGTAACAAGGCGCTCTATGACTTTGGAGGGGGTGCAAAGGAGTGTGATAGGGCGGTGTGAGGAGGGTAGCGTGAGGTCTTTGTTAGGTTTGGGGAATGTGATGATGATACCATGCTTCCAGATGTCTGGTATTGTGTTGTGTGAGTAGCTGTAGTTTGATATGTTAGTGAGTGCTTGTATGCCTTGTGGTCCCAGGTGCCTGAGGTGAATGTTGCTTATGTTGTCTAGGCCACAGGCGGGTGAGAGCTTGAGATTGTTGATGATATGGTTTGTCTGGCTGTTGGTGAAGGGTGTATAGTCAGGGTCTGTGGGGAATTGTCTTTTTCGTCGGATGACACATCGGTCGTCTTTGTGGGGTTTTAGGTGACTAAAATGAGAGAAGTGATTGATGAGAGTGTTTGCTTGTTGTTTACGTGAAGGAGTAGAGTCTGTTGTTGTGATTGCAGCATGTGATTGTGTTGTGTTGCTGTTGGAAAATGTGATGCTGTTTAGTGTTTTGTAGAGTTTTTTGGGGTTTGTTTTGTGATCGAGTGTTTGTAGGAAGTTATTCATATTTAGTGTTTGTTGTTCTTGTATTTTGTTGTTAATCTGGATGGTGAGTGCTTGAATTTATTGTATGATGTCTTGTGTGTGGGGTGCTGGGGAGTGTTTCAGTGTGTCGCGTTGTATGATGAGGTTTTGAATTTCTGGTGAGAAGTTGGGATTGTGTTTTTTTTATGTTACCTCTTGGAATGTGTTTCTTGTCGGCGTTTTGGATAGTCATGTTGAATGTGTGTACAGCATTGTTGATGTTAGTGATGGGTGTACTGTTTAAGGTTTCAAAGTGTTGTTCTGTCTCATTAATTGTGAAAGCTTCCCAGTTAGCTCTTTTATAGTTAGTGTAAGTGTGTCTGTGGCTAGCTGGGGTGAGTCTTGTTTTGGTGGTGATAATGATCGGGAGGTGGTCTGAGCCTAAGGTTCTGACCACCCTCCAGGATGTTGTGGGGTCGAGTTCAGGGGAGCAAAAAGTGATATCAGGAGATGATGGGGTGTAGAGGGCTTGGTGGGGAGTATGGGTATGCTGATGAATGTTATTGAGGATATATAGGTTGTCTGTTTGGTGTTGCAGGACCAGCCCTCTGTCTGTGTCGGGGTTGTCGACAAACCAGGCCGACGTCTTTGCATTGAAATCACCACCCAGGAGGATGTGTGGGGTGTTTGTGA